>JAWNMO010000584.1:825000-1425000 GCA_035043915.1 Drosophila paramelanica
TCGAACTTTTGCTGGGGTGTGGCACACACACAAAGATCGAGAGACAATTGCGATTCACTTGCCACACAGCGGCGGTGGCGGTGGCGGCACCAGCTCGGTGTTAAGGTTAAAGCAAAACCCGTCAAAGCTATTAAATTCTGCCACGCTCCATTAGATGCGGCGGCAGCGCTGCTCGCGTCGCTGTCAGCGTCATTTACGCCTAATTAAACAAATTATTGCGAGTTTATGCTGCAAGTGCCAGCAAACAACGACAATAACAACAACAACAGCGACAACAACATTGGCAAATTGAAAATGATTCGCCTGCGCGCATTGCGCATACGCCATGTGGCCCAGGAAATCTCACAATGAAATCTTAATTGTAAGACAATCGTCATCTGCCAAGAAAACACATTGTTTATAAATAGCGCAAAACGCAAACCAAAAGCCAAGCAAAAGCAACGTTAGCAAGACAATGCAAAAAAAGCAACAACAACAACAAAAATTAAAATACAAATTACGGCAACAAATAAAACAAAAAAAAAACGGCTAAAAATATTAAGTTACAAGTTGGCTTACAAGTTCACCAGCCAACAACAAATATGAATGGCGAATTTTATGATTTGCTTAACCGAAAGCCAAATGCTCTAAAAGAAATTTAAATTTTAAAATTAAATTAAAATTAAATTATCTAATTTTTAATATACACAACTTAAATATTAGAAAAATAATTATCCAACAATTTATCATCAAATTTCTTTTCCAATATCTTTGCAATTATAAATATTATTAGTTTTTTTATTAAACAATTGTAATTTCAAACAATTATTAAAGCTTGCCTGTTTCACGTTTAATAGCCAGCATTTATAGAGTTCTTAGCTTCTTCTTCTTATCTTAAAGCCATAAAAAATGGTTTGAAAAATAAATGTTTGCAAATGAAAAAGTTTTTCCCAACAAGTTAATCAACAAATTAAAGGTTAATTAACAAATGAAACGCAAAAAAAGTTATATATAATAGACACACATTATTTACTTATACAATTATTTACAATTTTGCAAGCTGCATGATCAACTTGTGTTGCCCTCGCTGATGCTGAAGATACTTTGTTAAGACAACAAAAGCAAAGCGAACGGCGCTGTGGGCGATTCGGCTGCCTGGAGATCGCTGATCTGATGCCGCTGTCCTCGTCTTTGTCTCCCATTTCGCTGTGTGTTTAAGTGTGTTTGTGTGTGTGCCCCAAAAAGGCATAAACAATGCAACGTTTGGCCAACTAATTCGCCTGTCACGTGGCGCTGCCTGCTCCGCACTGAAATGGGATCAATCTGCGCAGCTAATTTTCAATGTGCAGCTCATCTAGTTCAAGTTCGAGTTGGCACTGTGCGCATTGCGCAAGCTGTTAGCCAGGCCAATAGGTAAAAGTATTACACTCAACACACACACACACACACACTCAACACACTCGCACTCGCGCTCCTTGCCCAATTGAGTGCTTAAAACCTTTGCCTGCACTCGCGCTGGCCTTTAATCTCTGACTCGCTGCCATTTGGCTGGCAATTTTCACGCTTGTCATTTGATATCTCATTTTTTATTCGCATTTAATTTATGCATTTGTTTGTGCTTTGTCTAGTTTAGTTTTGTAAACAACAGCAACAAGTGCAGCTGAGATCTGCAAAATGTTGAACTTACATAAAAGGCAGCTTGCTGTAACATAATTAATAATGCGACACCTGAAACGGTTTTTGCATTTTCAATGCCAGAAAAAAAGTGTGCTACTTGCAGTCAAATTTGCCGTTTATCCCAACTGTGTGCCAAACAGACCAAGTTCCATGTTCCATTCTAGCCATGATTCATTCGAGTATCGATTCGTAGGCGCACTCAAAGCTTTTAATGCCCGCCTTATCTGAATATAGTCACAAGATTTTTAGAGTAGATAAACTTATAACTTATGCGGAAGTACAAGTTTGGATGCGCCCAGTCACAGTCACAGTCAGAGTCAGAGCCAAAGCCACAGTTAAAGATACAAGATACAAATGTATCTGAAGGACAAATAGCTGAGCGTGAGTACCACGCAAAAAAAAAAGACAGCATAAAAACTGTGGCAAGAATCGCACCCACCAAGCAGCAGCACCCAAATCCAAACTAAGCTGACTAATCAGAAACAGAGACCTGATCTTTGAGCTGAATGAAGTGAGGAAAACAATTTGCGCTTTTGATGGAGGAGCCCACACACAGCAGCTGGAGAACAACAGCAACGGCAACAACGGCAACTGAAACCACAAGTCAATGTCAGCACAGTGGCGGCATCTATTGGACTGCAGTTGAAACTTTGGCTGCCATTCAGACCAAATAATACAACATTTTATATGAATCACATTTTTTTTTTGGCTTTTAAGTTAAGTTAAATGTAGGCATCCAAGTCCGTCTGCGGTTGATTGTTTGTGCTTTTGGCCAGTTTTGAACTTTTGTGTGTTTTGACAATTCAAAGTTAAGGTCAACGAGGGATTTGAAATGCTGCAGTGCGTGGGTTATGCTTTTGCCGGTGCATTGAACCTCAGTTTTTTTTTGTATTTGCTTTCGACCACAAAACATAAATTTGAACTGATCTGAACTGATCGGATCGGATCGGAGTGTAGCATAATTAGCGTTCATTGTGCGCATTTGGCCATGAAAACCGTTTGATATTTTTTTGGTTTTTGGCATACCGCAAGATTTCTGGCACTCGATATTTCATTAGCCATTTGTGTGTGCTTATGGAGCCAGGTGTGTAATTTGTTGGCTTGTTAGCTGTCATAAGATCCGAACATATTTATGCACTTTACAAGAATTCCGAACAAGTCTTCAGCAATGCAGCTGTAAAGCTACACTCAAAGAAAAATAATACAACATAGCGTTGTCACTGTGTTATTTCCCAAGTTAACAACAAACCTCTCGTTTAGAACTGCGTCTTTCTTCTAGTGTAGATCTTTATGGCCGCCAGTTCCATATAACTTTCGCTTTTCCGTTGCACGAAAACTTGCCCATTAACGCCTTATTTTTTATAGGCTTACACACCAGACCCTAAACGAACGAACCTGTTCCACTTTGCGTTTCACACTTGGTTGCCGATTGCGCAAAATTTCCCAAATCCCCCTCATATGAAAAACCCTAAATGCAATACCCAAAAAGAAATATATATATGTGATTCAGTAAACTGAAGTTTTCACACATTTCGTGGGGATTTCGACAATTCAAGTTTCAAGTTCCGAGTTCCATGTTCCGAGCTATTCTTCTATGCGACCATTCATAAATTTCCATCAAGTCAGCTCCACCCGCCCGCTGTCAAATGTCAACAAGCGCCACGCGGCGCTCTGAATGAGCCCTAATGAAGAAGTCGTGGATCGTGGATAAAGGGACAGCATTTAAATCGCTTCTATATAAATGCGAGAGTGGCTCTCAGCCAGAGATGACAATGTGACGAAAGCCCATTCGGGCAGAGGCAGTTCTCTTAATTTATGTTATGGCATATTTGAATAAGAGTTCCCAAATCAACCATTTGATGAAATGAAACAAAAAATAGTTATTTATATATTTATGTTGGTCTTTAATTCATTCAAATAATAGAAACTTCCATTAGACAAACAAGGTTTTAATTAGAGGTATTTCTTGATCGTGTTGATCAGCTGTATCTAAGAGAAAATTCTTTTCTTTCTTTCCGAAATAGGGACAACAAGATTGTTGTTTCTCTAAATGTATTATTACAGTTCTTTAGTATATCTAAATATCGAAGTTTTTCTTTACTCTCTTTTGTATAACAGTTTTTGAATGTATTATTTGATTAAATATCTACAGATAAACATAGTTTAAATCAAAATCAAATGTTTTGGAACATATTAGATCAGATAACAGATAATTTAAGCTTATTTGAAGTATTCGGAGTAAGCTGTTCGATTTGTTAGAAAGTCTCCACTCACGAGCCCTGCACGTGCGCATCACTGCTTTAGAAAAACCCCTATCCAGGTTCGTAATATTTCTGTATTTATTTACATCTTTTTGTTGGTGTGTCTAAACACACTTACGATAACTTTTGCATGTGGAGCTGGTGACTAGCTTTTCTTAGATTTTTGTGGTCAGTCGCGAGGCAGACGACGACGACGACAAAGTCATCGCCATCCAAATGCAAAACCTACGCATCTTGTTTTTATTTTATTTTTTTTGTCTTGCTCATTTATTTTTATTTATTTCTCTTTTTATACTCGTTCACGAAGTGAAAAGAGTATATTGGTTTTGTGCAATGTCCGTCTTGCTGTCCGTCCGTCCGTCTGTCCGTCTGTCCGTCCGTCCGTCTGTCCGTCTGTCCGTCTGTCCGTATGAACGCAATTATTTTCGCCGCTATTGAAGCTAGAGACTTGAAATTTTGGATATATACTCGTGTGTACCCGCGTCAGATAAAGTGTTAGGATTTTGAGCTCCGCCCACTGGGGGCGTGGCAAACCGATAACACCTAAAATCGCATATTGCTAAAGTCCACAATTTTAAAGGCAAGAGTCACCAAACTTGGTATGTATATAGCTGGTGACCTCCCAAAAAGATTGCGACCTTGATATCCCGGCTACGCCCACTATAACGCCCCCAGCGCCCCGCTCTCAAAAATCGGATATGCATATATCTCCCACAGTTTTTGAGCTAGAGTCACCAAATTTTGCATATACATTGCAGGAATGCTCCCCCAAATATTAAAAAAAAAGTTTTTTGGCCCCACCCCTCCCGCCCCCATAATCGCGAAAACCGATAAACCTGAAAGGTCAAATCGATAAGTGTTGCATATTTGCACAATTTTAAAGCTAGAGTCACCAAATTTGGTATGTATATAGCTGGTGACCTCCCCCACAGATTGCACCTTTGATATCCAGGCCACGCCCACTAGAACGCCCTCCAGCGCCCCCGCCCTGAAAAATCGGAAATGGCTATATCCCCAACAATTTTAAAGCTAGAGTCACCAAATTTGGCAGATATATTACCAGAATGCTCCTCCATACATCACAGGAAACAATTTTTGGCCACGCCCCCTCCCGCCCCCGTAATCGCAAAACACGTTATATGTGACAGTTCCAATCGATAACACGTGTATATATCCCACAATTT
Organism: Drosophila paramelanica; assembly: GCA_035043915.1. NCBI lineage: Eukaryota > Metazoa > Arthropoda > Insecta > Diptera > Drosophilidae > Drosophila > Drosophila paramelanica. Next base: position 830,102 of record JAWNMO010000584.1, read on the forward strand.
AAGCGATAGAGCCACCAAATTTGGTATGTAGATAGCTGGTGTCCTGCCCCACAAATTGCGCCCTTGATATCCCGCCCACGCCCACTAGAACGCCCAACGCCCCCTCCCTAAAAAATCGAAAATTCCTATATCTCTCAGACTTTTAAACTACAGTCACTTAATTCGGGATATATATTAGTGGGAAGCTCCTCCAGAAGTTACAGAAAAATATTTGCGTTCAGTACACAAAATCAATTTTTTTTGGCATTTTCACCGAATTGAATTCCAATTTATCTAGCTGTCCCAGCACGAAAATCTCCTCAATCGCCTTTTTGGCCAGCAGACTGTTCTTCGGATCCAGCTTGCGATAGGACGTGGCCCAGCCCTCTGCATAGATGGCAGCCTCGTCGCGTGAAGTGTGGGTCACTTGTGACGACGACTGCGGCTTTTCCACTGCGGGCGCAGAGAGTTCCTTGCGGGGCTGAGTTACGGGCAAATCAGGCTCAATCTGCAAAGGGCAACGATATCTTTTGTTATCTACCTAAACTGTGCTGTGCTGTGCTGCATTATACCGAAGAATCATCCTTTTCAGTGTTGTCCAACTCGTCTTCCGTATCCTGATCAGCGGCGGTTGTACGCAGAAAGGACAACTCGTTGAAGTACCATAAGTGCGGCACATAAACGTCCTCCGTATTCTGAACGTTCACTTCGCTTTGCTCCACTTTGCGCACTTCGCGCCGATAACTGGTCCGGATACCGTTTATTCGGTGTCGCAAGGTGTCTAAGGTGGCCTTCGGATCGATCTTCTTGTAAACTTCTAGTAATTTGTCGTAGGCGGCTTTTTTCGAGCGATGGTTTTTATACTGCTTGTCTGTGACCCGCCACAATGCAGGTAGCTCACGGTACATTTTGAAGAATTCGGTCCAGCGTTCGGTTTGCGGTATGGCGGTCATGTTGACAACAATGCTTGTACAGTCTCACGGCTTGAAGCGTACTAAAGGCAGAGAACGAAAACGAAACAACGTTGTGCCTGCAATACGACAGAGCATACAACCGTTTGACAACTTTCGAGGGCTTACTTTGTTGTTTGCTGCTACTAAGTTGTTGTGTTAGTTAGTTGTTGTTTTTATACTCGTTCACGAAGTGAAAAGAGTATATTGGTTTTGTGCAATGTCCGTCTTGCTGTCCGTCCGTCCGTCTGTCCGTCTGTCCGTCCGTCCGTCTGTCCGTCTGTCCGTCTGTCCGTCTGTCCGTATGAACGCAATTATTTTCGCCGCTATTGAGCTGAGACTTGAAATTGTTTACTGTGTGTACCCGCGTCAGATAAAGTGTTAAGGATTTTGAGCTCCGCCCACTGGGGGCGTGGCAAACCGATAACACCTAAAATCGCATATTGCTAAAGTCCACAATTTTAAAGCAAGAGTCACCAAACTTGGTATGTATATAGCTGGTGACCTCCCAAAAAGATTGCGACCTTGATATCCCGGCTACGCCCACTATAACGCCCCCAGCGCCCCCGCTCTCAAAAATCGGATATGCATATATCTCCCACAGTTTTTGAGCTAGAGTCACCAAATTTTGCATATACATTGCAGGAATGCTCCCCCAAATATTAAAAAAAAAGTTTTTGGCCACACCCTCTCCCGCCCCCATAATCGCGAAAACCGATAAACCTGAAAGGTCAAATCGATAAGTGTTGCATATTTGCACAATTTTAAAGCTAGAGTCACCAAATTTGGTATGTATATAGCTGGTGACCCCCCCCACAGATTGCACCTTTGATATCCAGGCCACGCCCACTAGAACGCCCTCCAGCGCCCCCGCCCTGAAAAATCGGAAATGGCTATATCCCCAACAATTTTAAAGCTAGAGTCACCAAATTTGGCAGATATATTACCAGAATGCTCCTCCATACATCACAGGAAACAATTTTTGGCCACGCCCCCTCCCGCCCCCGTAATCGCAAAACACGTTATATGTGACAGTTCCAATCGATAACACGTGTATATATCCCACAATTTAAGCGATAGAGCCACCAAATTTGGTATGTAGATAGCTGGTGTCCTGCCCCACAAATTGCGCCCTTGATATCCCGCCCACGCCCACTAGAACGCCCAACGCCCCCTCCCTAAAAAATCGAAAATTCCTATATCTCTCAGACTTTTAAACTACAGTCACTTAATTCGTGATATATATTAGTGGAAGCTCCTCCAGAAGTTACAGAAAAATATTTGCGTTCAGTACACCCCCCCCCCCCCCCCCCCCCTTCCGCCCCCACAACCAGCGAAAATCTATATCTCGTACAGTTTTAAAGCCAGAGGCACCAAATTTAATATGTAGATAGCTGCTGACCTCCCCCAAAGATTGCACACTTGACATCCCGGCCACGCCCACTATAACGCCCCAAACGCCCCCCGCTCCGCCGGAAATGCCTATATCTCCCAGAGTTTTTAAGCTAGAGTTACCACATTTGGTGGGTAGATAGCTGGTCACCTCCTTTAAAGAGAGGAACAAAATGTTGCCGACGACCACCCCCACCCGCACTCCCCACTCTCCCCCACCCCCCAGCAACACAAAATTGCAAAATACGGAAATTTTTTAAAATAGCAATATTTACGAACGTGAACGAGTATAACGCAGTCGGTAACGCCCGACTGCAACGTTCTTACTTGTTCTCTCTCTACTTTTGGTCTGTGGGCTGCGTTTTATTTATTTTTTATTATTTTCCTATATAATTTGTGTAGTCAAATGTTCTTTGTTAACCGCAAGAGCGTACAACAATACAACATTTAAAATTAAGTATTTGCCTTGTTGTTGTTGTTGCTGTTAACTTTTTGGCAGCTGTCGAAGACGCCTACGATGCAGCCCAACAACAACAACAACTAACTGGCATCGACTCTACTGACCAGCTGTGTGCTGTGTGTTAATTAAGGCATTAATGGGCGTATTGGGCCACGCCCTAAATTGCTCAATTTGCCAAGAGCTTGACCTTGCGTTCGATGCAACCTCAACCTGGCTATGTGCAATGGAATTATCCTCAAAAATTGCTGTTGTTGTTGCTGTTAACTTGGCAAGCTCAAGTGTGTCGAGTGACTGGCAGTGAGTGTGGGCTAACACAGTGGTGGGGAGTGGGTTTCAGGGGGATGCGGGGGAGTAGAGTTGTCTTTTTCTACACATCGTTCCATGAATGAGTCGCATCGCATTGCATTGAATTGCATTCGAGTATGGCAATCGCATGAAATGAAACGAAACGAAAAATATATAAAGGCAATAAAATGTATCCCAATATCAAGTACGCGACATCTCGAGTTGGCTGTTTTTTTTTTGTTGTATTGAAAACATATCAAAAACGAACAACGTGCATCAATAACAGCAGCAGCAGCAGCAACAACAACAGATCGCTGCCACATGGAGCTGTAAAGATGTTTTTACCGATTTTAGAAGTCATAAGGTCAATGCTGACTGCGCCAAGCGCCAAGATCGTGTTTTGATTGGATTTCGTTGTCGTTGTTGTTGTAGAAGTTGTTGATGTTGTTGATGTTGCTGGCGTCGTCTGTTGTCAAGTGTTATGACTCGTCCAATGCGCCTGTCCAGCTGTCTGCGTTAGTTTAAAGCTGCAGCAGCAAACAAAGCGGCTTCTCTGTGCATTTAGCGCTACGTTCCCAGACAAATCCAAACAATTTGTTGTTGTTGTTGTTGATGTTGTTGTTGATGTTGATAAGACAGCATCAAGCGCAACTCAACAGTGAAATGAAAATGTTCATTTATAAGTGAAGTTGTTCATAGATTAAGCAAGCATTAATAAATGAAACGCTAAAATTGATTAAACGTTATTTTAATACGATGCTCAAAGAGAAAAAAGATAGCATTAGAATCCTTTTTTGTAATTAAAAAAAACTATATATATAATTATATTTATTTGTAAGATTTGTATTAAAAAACTATAGCATTTTCTCGTTTAGTTTATTTACAGTTAGTAATAATAATTATCACTAAATATCTACAAAGATAAGATCAGTATCTTTGACGTCGCAGTTTCCACTCCAATGCGATGTAACTGTAATAGGTAAATTACCTAAAGTGTTGACAGATCTCAGAATAGATCTTTCCAGTTTATTGTAAGGGTGCCGGGTTTTGTCACTCTTTGTGCCACTCAATGTTGCAGTTAACAAATTAGCATTGTTCAATCTGGTTGGATTTATCAGTTAACAGCCAGTTACAGCTATTGTTTGGTTAAAAAAACGCTTTGTTCAATGGCCATTTGTTTAATGTTTTATACACATATTTGTTGTGGGCTCAAATTAAAATGCAAATTCGTTGCGGCTGCCGGCTGCAGCTCGTAAAAATTCAATAAAAGATTATGAAAATTATGCAGTCAACAGCAACAACAACAACAACAACAACGGCGACACCAACACTCGAATTTGAAAAAAATAAAAAAAAATATATTGTATATAAAACTTGGGACACACCCGTAGAAAATTAATAGAAAATGGGCGACGGCCTCTTTGAAGAGGCTGCAGCTTCATTTGCTGCAATTTGTTACAGGGTGGCAAGCGGGCGACAACAACAACAATAATAACAGTAACAACAATAACAGTAACAGCAGCAGCAGCGACCTTGCGCTTATTGCGACAGTTCTGCCAGCGTCGCTGTTGGCGTCAACTATTTAACAGATTTGTAAATTTGATCAGCAGTTTTCTTGTTTATCTGTTTTTTTCTTTCTGCTGTCAAGTGTCCTACGTGGCGTATGCTTGATTTGTTGACAAGCCCAAAACTACGAAACACAAATAAATAAATTATTTGAAATTTTTATAAATTATTCCCCAAATGCACTTTGCACAACATTTAATCACATTAAGCAGCTGCGCGAACAGCAGTCCGTGAATTTGTTAAAGAGCCCGAGCATAATTTATACATAACATTCATTCATTATTAAAATGTCGCTAGACATTGAAAGCGACAACACGAGAAATACATAGAGACAGAGAGATAGACAGAGACGGGGCAGACAGACAACTGAACAAATGTTCGCTGAGCATTGAAAAGTTTTGAAATTCGTGAATTATTACTTGCACTTTAACTTGGCTTCGAGCAAGGCGATGACGATGAAAATATTTTACAATCTCAGCGCCTGCCAATTTGTAAGTGTGTGTGTGTGTGTGTGTGTGGTTGACATTTTATAGACGGGCGACGGCGACACCGAGTCGCCACCTGTCGTTTGTTTGCGGCGCAGAGGGGAGGGGCGCGCGCGCAGTGGGTGCAGGAGGACAACAACTCCAATATGACAAAGCCATTTGCGCCTGTCAACGCCCCGCAATTGTCTCCAGTCGGGCTTTAAGCCAAGATAAATGAACCGAGGCTAAAACTCCGAAAAGTCAAAAACCACAACTCCGAAAAGCAAACAACCCAAAAAAAAAAACGGAGCCGACAAAAGAAAAGATCTTTGCACCTTTGACAAAATTCTAATTAGCCTCCGAGCTGCAAAAGTTCTTTTCGGGGTTCATTAACATTTTAGTTGACACTTTGCGAATGGTATGTGTGTGTGTTTGTGTGTGTGTGTACTGTTCCCAAGGCATTTCCGTTCGCTGCGTGCTGCCAACTCTGTTTACATTTCAATTAAAATCGCATTTTTCGTTGCTCTGCTTTGCATAAAACAAATTGACAATAAATACTCCAGCAATTTTACGACTAGTGAACTACTAATGGAACCAGTTCTGCTGATAAGCATTTAATTTATCGGCCTATCAGGCGCGCATTATATATATTATGTATATATATATAGAGTTGTGTGTATATTTAGCGAGAACATCGCCTGCTGCTGATATTATGCGGGTGTTGCGCTAAATTAAGATTCCGATTAGTCCACAGCGAACTAAAGCAACAGGTTAGCTACACTGCACAACAAAGTTAAAGTTTCAATTCAAGCTAAACTAATTGATCAACAACTTAGTTGTTTTAATCATTTAAAATGTTTTATTGATCACACAGAATAAATGTACTTTTCGATTCTAACTCAATCGGGTAGCACAGTGTATGCTTTTAAATATTCATTACGTTTGATTTCAATTAGAAACACAGCCAAAGAATATGACAGAAAAATCGCAAAATGTTTCAGCTTTTTGCGTTTGAGAACTTGTTCAGAATGTTTTCTTTGTGTTTTTGTTATGTTTTGTTTTGTTCTTTTAAGGTATTGTCGTGTGCTGGATTATCGGAAACATTCGAGCACTTGCGATATCAGTGTGGCATATCTAAAGGATGTCATGTTTTATAATAACTGTCCATTTATTTTATGACATTTTATTTGATTTCATTAGCGACGTCGCTTAAAACTTGACTGTAGAACTGGGCTTTCAATGCATGAAATCATAACGAAACAGCAACAACAACAGCAACAACAACAATATATATATAATAATAATAAATAAAAACATGAGCATTTAGCGCACACACACACGCACACACACAAATTATAATTTCAAATGGCGCAAAGTGCCACTTGAGATCGCAGCTCTTAACAAAAATGTTAAACATTTTATCGGCCTTTTTTTGTTTGTTGTAATTGCTGTTGTTGTTGTTAGTGTTGCTGTTGTTGTTGTTTAATATGCGAGAACTTAAATGGCAGGCTTTGTCGGCGATTTGTGCACTTTTCGACTATATCTATCGGCCTGGCAACTAGTCGAATCCGTCGCCCGCTTTAAGTGTAAACAAATTAACAAGATCATTTACCATAATTGAGATGCCAATCTCGAAGGCGGAACCCCAACTAAGATTGAAAACGGGCCGGCTAACAGCTTTGATCTTGGCTTTCGTCTCGTTTTTTTTTTGATACTGATTTTGATTTGTCTTTTTCGACCGTCCAAAAATGCAGTTGAGAAATCAAAGCAATTGTTTCTGTTGGCGCATTAACCAAAATGAATTTATGGGTCTATAGTCCCGAGGAGGGCCCAGAAGTCAAGATCGTAAATTAATTAAAAAAGCACGCTGCACGGACCGCATTTAAAATAGACAAAATATGGGGCCCAGGGCCCGGGGGCCACAATTGATTACCCCCATCGCGCAGGGTGCACCCAAAAGTGTCTAATGCAATCAGAGTTGAAATTTTCATGGGCAACGTTTTTTTCATCTTTACTTTACAGATTCAGCGCACGAGAGCCGTTCGGCATGACGGAAACTATTTAGGTATTCAATGCGGCGATCAGCACCCAAGTCCAAGTCCAAGTCCAAGAACTGAGAACCTTTGCAACTAGCCGCACAAATCGATCGATCGAATTGCGTGAATCGGCGTGACAAACTACGACCCCACCCCACCCCTACCCCCCCTTCCAGCTGCAACGCACCCACCGATAATAAAGGCACAAACAAACACAAAAAATGGACCCACGCATCGGCCTGGATTACATAGTCGAGAATCGTGACTACATTGCCAAGTTGGGCTCCGCCATAGACACGCAAAATGCGACGGTTAAAAAGCAGGTCTTCGAGCTGCTCTCCGCCCTCTGCGCGTACAGCCCCGACGGCTATGCCCGTGCCATCGAAACTCTCGAGTTTTACAAGGTATAATCATATTTATATATATATATATTTTTATATAATTCACATTAATTTTTTTTTGATTGGGTCTAGAATCTCAAAAAGGAACGTTATCGCTTCAAAATTGTCATCAATGAGCTGGAACAGTCCATCGCCGCTGCAGCGCCGCCAATCGACTATCAGGCAACGCTTCTCGCTTTCATCAACTGCGTCATCATCTCGGAGCCAAAGCTGCAGGAGCGCATTCGCATACGCAACGAGTTTATAGGTGAGTTGGCTACACAAATCTTAAAGATACTTTTATAGATTATTATTTCATATGCGTAAATCCAACTAACCAAAACTTCGTTTCTGTGCACTTATCTTAACTGTCATTTTTGATTTTAAAGTCAGTTTCCAGAAACAAGAATTGATCCCCAGTTAAATTTTTATTGTTTTACTGAAATAAATTCAGGAATTCATAAAGCAACTCCTTAAAATACTTTTCTGCTCCTTTTTATACTAAACTATTTTTCTATTTTATTAAAATCTTCTTAAAGTTAGAATTGATACATAGTAAATTTAACATCACCAACTTTGCATAACTCGGAAACAATAAGAGCTAGAGTTACAAAAAAAAGCAGTAAATTAAATGATCATTCATTTATTTTGATTCAAATATATTCCCATATTACCTAAGTTAAACTAAACTGTATTGAAACTTTCTATTTCCTCCATTTGATATTTTTTAATTGTTTACGTTTTGGGTTGGGTTCTGTTTGGTTTTTTTTTTTTTGCTTTTGCTCTTTTTGCCAAATGCTGATAACTGAAAGCCATAATGATAAACACATTAGGCCAACCGCAATAAGTCATCAGCCGACCTCCTGTTTCCCCGCAATCCCCACTCCCCTATTCGCTCTCTCCCCCTCCCCTGCGAGTCAACTGTTTTGCCCCTTGCGCTTTGGTTGCTGTCTTCGATTTCATTGATTTGATTGATGTGCCCGCTGATCCGCTGACGGCGCCGTTGATCGCCGCTGCCCTTGACCATATACCATATGTATGAATATATATATATATCTATATATATGTATTCCATATACCTTATGCCCAGACGGAGTTGGTTAACTGCATGTCACAGCCACGCCAGTGACCCTCGGGGCTATCGCGACTCTCGACTCTGAGGAGCTCTGGGGGTCGTGGATAATGATAGTTTCGCCATCGGATTTGCCACACAAACGAGTCTCAAATCGTCAAATCGCCAAATCGCCAAATCGCCTCTGTCTCTTGACACAATCCAATTAAGCAACCTTAGCACGTGCCGGCGTTTTGAGGTGCGTCTCTAAAGTTGTCGACAGAAAATGACAGCTACGGTTGCCAGTTGACTTTCTTGGTTAAATGAAAAGCGACTCGTGAAAAGCCCATAACTAGAATTAAACTAATTGCGCAACGTGACGGGCGTTAAAAGAACAGCACGAACGTGACTGACCCGAGGGATATTCGGGAGAAATATGTTAAAGTAAAGAACTGAAATAATTACAGAACTTGCTTCAACTTTTCACAATTGTAATTGACTGTAAAACTGTATAAATTTGACTTTAGTATATAGTGAATTATGGAAGCGGAAGAGATCTGACTTTCTTTATTTAGGGATATCATCAGATATTGATACTTTCAGTTCGATTATCATGTGTGAAAGCATGTGTTTTATTTGAAGCTGAATTTATTTCCTTCCACATGCGTAAATTATGATGTAGCCGAGTTTTTATGGCTGACTATTAAACATAATTTAACGAACGCATTCACATATAAATAAAATTGATATTTCCAACATGTTTAGCAGCATATTTTATAGTATGCTCCTGTTGTTCAGTTTTAGTTGTGCCCTTGTCGCTCCCAGCTGCGAGGGTTGCCACAACAAATTGTTATTTAATTCCGCCCCGTCGGGCTGTACTTAAGAGGAGTGTTGTATCTCAGCAGCATGGACGGGTAGTTAAAATGTAATAAGTCGCCTTTTCTCCAGTTGTTGACAAACAAGGGGCGCACTCACATCCTGTCCCTGACATTGCAGCAGCCCCCCCCATCGCCAGTCCCGCAGGCCTGTGCAAAGTTCATGAACTGCGCCGAACTCCAGCTGCAGTTCCAGCCTCAGCTCCAGTTTCAGCCCCATCTTTCTGTTGGTGTTGTCAACCCGCTTCTTATGACTTTGATTGAGCGCAGTTGTGCGTGCTGCGCAGGCGCAGCAGCAGCAGCAAATGTTGCTGATGCGTTGAATGATGGCTCCACTTGCCACGGCCGGCGGAGGCGAGTGGTCTTTTTATTGTTCTTAATTAAAATAAATTGAGCTGCGCTTTTTCAGCATTACAAGAAAATAATAAAGCAGCTGTGCAGCAAAATCTCAACCACAAAATGTAAGTCACGCACCACATCCACCTCCGCGGCGACAACGTGAATGTGAATGGGGGCTGTGTAGGACATTTGCCATATCGGCTTTCAGCATTCCTGAACGACACATTTGACAAGCGGCGGCCGCATTTTCGTTTGGCAATGAGATGATCTATATATACAGTTTCAAGGCCGTTGGCCTCCACGTTTCCAGGAACGGCCCAAAAGCATGTTTAATATTTGCATATTTTCAATTCAAAGCAAGTTTGTCTTCTCTGAAATCTGCTAATGCCACTTAAGTGACCAATTATCAGTTCAGTCTCACTCCCCCTCTCCCTCTCTCTCGCTGTTGAGAACTGCAGATCTTAAAAATCTTTGAGATCTTTTGAATCGAATTCCGAACGCGACCCGTTCCGCCGAGCATTGCCATCATATCTGTTGTATGTCATCTGTCAAGTTCATCGCTGCCGGCTGTGCGGCGTTCACTGATTTATGCCCCATGATTTTCCACTTTGGCACGCAAAGTTTTTCATAGTTTGCTGTTGTTGTTGCTGCTGTTGTTGTTGTTGTTGTTGCTGCTTTGACCGCGCCATAAATTTATTTATTTAACAATTTTCTCATTTAGTTGGCTGGCAAATTTCAATTTCAATTGATTTATAAAGCGTCAACAGCTTAACAATATGCATGCATATTCAAATATATACATATATATATCTATATATATCTATTGATATTGATTTCAATTTCTGTTTTGATTTTTAGTCGCGTTTTTTTATGCTTTTTGTTCTATGGCATGTTATTAAACAATTAACTGTGGATTTTGGGCGTGTTTTTTGCAAATTCCTTGGCTTTAGGGCATCAAAATACAATTGAAGCCGTATTTTGCGATCGGCTCTCTCTCGCGCGATTCTCTAGTCGGAGACCTCGACTTCCGAGCGCCGAAAACAATGATCAAACAAAGAAACTTTTACACAAAATGAACAATTTTAATTGTGCGCCATTTATGGTTTTCAATTTCAAATAAAATTAAACGACAACGAAACGAAAGTCGTAAAATAAAATTATGAACGTGAAGGCGCCAAATAAGGCTGCCACAGGGTGGGCTAACAGATCTGTGCGGGGAGTAGGAGGGAGGGAGGGGTGGAGCGGGCTTAAAAGCAGCACAGAAGCTACAACGACTTTCACAAGCATTTTGTAATTATATTTTTTTATTATATTTATTTACAATAAACACAGAACAACAAGATATCACACATAAAAATATTCATTGCAAGTGCGCAAATAAAAGCAGAAGGCGACAAAAAACACGCTTGACCGGAAGCGACTTGGGACACATTGGGCGGGGAGACCCACTCCCCAATATACCCAATACTCAATACCCAATACTCAATACTCAATACTCAGTGCCCAGTAACCCAGTTAGCGGTGGGTGTTGGGCAGTGCCACCAGTTAAATCCAGATATAAACACAAATTGATTGCAAACAAAAAAAGAAAACAAGTTCCAACAAGATACAAAAATTAGCAAAGATTACCAAAAAATTAGATATTGATTGACTAATTGACTAATATTATATTTTCCTATAAGAAAAGTATTCAAGAGTCTAGTGTTGCAAAGTACAAAAATGTATGACATATAAATAGTAAACAAACACGTGCAATTGGATGCACTTCTGGCAGCAGTTCTTGTCCATCACCTCGGTGATCCATTTCATATTATGCCAGACATTCGAATAGACCGAGGGTAAGCGTCGCTTACCGCAGCCGATGCCGTAGGTAGCCACGCCGTAAATGGTTCGGTTGATCAGAAGCGGCGCGCCCGTATCGCCCGGACAGGTGGCCTCGTTCTCGGATGAGTTCAAATTGCCGGCACACATCATGCCCGGCAGGAAGGGTTTCACCAGTGTCTCGCAGTAGCTTTGCTCCTGCAGCAGGACATCGATGAACAGTATGGTGGAAGCGAGAGGACCGCCCTGCAACAACGGTTACACATCAGATAAATCGGAAGTGAAGGCAAGCTGGAGGAAGATCATCATCAAGTAGACCTCGTAGACGCGACCCCAGCCGAGAACCGTGTACATAAGACCGTAAATGGGTGGTCTACTGGGCAGCTCGACGATCCCGATATGCTCATTGTTCGCGGGCAGCCCGTCGTCCATCTTCAGAAGCGCCACATTATTGGTATTGAAAACGATATAGTCTTCGGGCACGAATATTTTCTTGACGGGCACATTCAGCGTCCAGTGAACAACTGGCTTCAGTCGATCCGGCGTTCCCACCACGACCAGCAGCAGTCGGGTCGGGTACATAACCTTGTGCCTGCTGCATAAAGGAAAGATTGCTGCTGGCATCTAATAATTTGGTTACCTTAAATGCGTTGTACCCACTCCATCACACAGTTCGCGGCGGTCAGCACAAAGATGGGCGAGACGATGGTGCCGCCACAGAAATGATTGTCGCCAAAGTATTTGGTTGGCAGGCGCGTCCTTATCGACGCCACATACTTGGACATCGTCTCGACAACTTCGAAGCTGAAATTTGGTTTAGCCAAGCGCTTTGCACGATCCTTGCCGGACCGAACATCGTCGCTAAGCACCAATGACAATTGAACCAAAAGTAAAACACATTTTCTATATATCATGACAAGTATACAAAAAAATTAAAAAATACGACATTGACGTTGATTTGAGAGGGGCTGTGAATAGAATATATTAAATGCGACTCTTCTATGCGATTCTCATAATCTTAAGTATTCGCAAAATGTTACATAAAACATATTTCTGTATTTAGTCGGCACGTTATGTTAATACCTAAGAGCTTTTCTATTGTTTACTCTCTCTTTGGGTCTGAGGTATATTTCTGTCTCTCTCTCTCTCTCTCTCTCTCTCTCTCTCTCTCTTTTTCTAACCCTGCGACACAGTTGAGACCGATTAGTGAGAAGAAAAAACTAATTAAATTTTTGTTTGAATCGCCTTTCTATGTGATTCTCATAAATTCAAGTTATGCCAACATATAATGCTCTAGTTGTAATATTTACCAGTGTTATACAACCAGATTAAAACCACTTTTCTTGCTTTTCATTTCATTGCAGGCCTCAAAGTATTGCCGCTACTGAATAATCTAAGGTAAGTGTTAAGTTAAGCGAAAAAAAACCCCCATTTATAATTTTAGAGGATGGCATATAGTCTTCAAAGACATGGCCTTTGCACCCACCCACACAGCTACAACTAACTATGAATTTGTGTGTTTGTTTGTGTGTGTGTGTGTGCTGAATCGAGACAATTTATGCAATGTTTGTTAACTGAAACCCTGAAACACACCCACTGCAACAACAACAACAACAACAACAACAACAACAACAACAACAACAACAACAACAACAAATGGCAGCACAGTCCAAATGAATATCGCAAACACTTTAAAATCGCTTTGCCCGTTTGATGCGAATACACTCGTCCAAGCATTCGATTCGATGAAATCGAATACACACACATTTCAATTTGCATGCAGCGCTCAACTAGACAAGATCAAGGCCCAAATTGCGGAGAAGCAAAAAAACAACAACAACAACCAAATTCACATGAGCGTGCGAAGTGTGCTGCCCCGCCCCCGCCCCCTGCCCCTCCGGTTAGGTGCCATCATTAACGGTCGCTTAAGTGTGGTGGCCAAGTTCGACCGATTTGGACGCTTGTCAAACATCCATCAAAAACGGCAACGATCCGACAACTTTTTTTTCTCTCCAGTTTTTTCTTCTTCTTCTCGTTGTGTGTTTGGGTCTTATGCAAATAATTTGCGCCGGTTTTCTTTTTGTTGTTGTTGTTGTTGCTGTTTTGTTTTTAAGTTTCTGTCAAGCAATTAATTCAATATTTAATTAGTCAACAATAAATCAATTAGTTAGCTGCCCCTCCCACCCCCCACCGCCCTTGCCACATGCCCCGAAACTGGTTTATTTAATGGGGCCTCAGCTCGAGTTGACAAAAATTTTGCCACTTCGTGGAAAAGTAAAACAAATTCAATTAATTTTGAAAATAGTTTAGGCCCAATATGTACAATATGTACAATAACAATATGGCATTCAGTCCCTCCAACGCTACCCCCCCCTCCCCCCTTCACCCCCTTTTGTGTGGAGATCGGGCAGCTTCTTCAGCGCTCGTCAGACTCAAAAAAATGCCTAATTGATTGTTCTGTGCCATTTGTCTTCTGGCTGTGTCTGAGGCCAAGTGAAGCCCATCCATTTTATCTTATGGCAGTTGACACGCCCCCCACCACCCCGTACACACACACACACCTACTTTTGCCCCCCCCTCCTGCATGTGGCATTGTTATGAAAATTAAATGCGTAGTTTCTCGCGCTTTTTAATTTATTTCAAATTTCAAATCGCTTTAAACGTTTTCATTGAGCCGAGCAGCGCTTTGATTTCAGCGCCCCTTTGAGAGAGGGGTGGAGGGGGGTGCTATAAATAAGCAGCATATTCATTTGAGTTTTTCGGACTGCGTAGCTTGGAAGCTGCTGTCTTTGTTTAAGCGGATTTTAATTGCTGTCAAATCCGAGGAGTTCTAATCAATCTGATTGAGACCCAAGTTTGGGGCTATATTAAATTACGTCGACTTTTCTATAAGAAGAAACAAATAAAATTACAATAAAATATGAAAGAATAGAAGAACAAATAATAGAATATAATTTATAGAATAAATATAAGAAATATCATTAAAATTATAGAATAATTAGTAGAATACCATAAATTGGAATAGAAGAACGAACTAGTTTGGAGTAGTTTTTCAAAAACATGTTCTTTCTCTGCTTAAGCAGCTCACATCTTTTTTTTTTTTTTAAGTTATTTTTCGCGAATAGTTTTTGCTTGCGTTTTGTGCCTTTAATTTGTTGGTTTCGCTCAACTTCCTTCATTTTCCGATTTTGACACTCGCATTTTGTGGCAGCCGCGAAAAAGTTTCGTGACGAACCAAAATAGAAATCGCGCTGGCAAAAACAATAACAAAACAAAGGAGCATCACGTGCCGATGATGTTGACGAAGTGTCTCGTCAAAATAGAAAAAAAAACACACAAAAAAAGAGTCCAAAGAGTTGGCCAAGAATTGGTCGCCAGGCTCTCCGGTTGCCAAGTCGAATTTTTAGTGTGTGTTTTTCGGTTTCATGGAGAAATCAATGCGCGCGCAGCACGTGGCTGGCAAGGACAACGGCAGCAACAACACCAGCAGCAGCAGCAACAACACCAACACCAACAGCAGCAACAACAACCGCAGTTGCTCTCTCTTAGTGTTTGGCTCCGTCTGGTCTGTGCTCCGTATAGGCAGTGTCCTGCCTCGTCCTCGTTATTGCCATTTGCCTTGCTGCTGGCTGTTGCCTCGTCGCGTTGTCGCTCGCTGCACGAACACGCGAAAACAATTGAAAAGCAATTAAAAAAAGTGCCATTCGATTTATGGATATCATTTGATACAGCCATATAAGGTGCAAATCAGAGCTGGCAAGGACAACGGACACAAACGAACAACAACTGGAACAACAACAACAACAGCAAATGCGAAACTAACAATTCGAATATGGTTAGGCTGAGCGGCCGCTGCTGCTGCCCATAAACGTTGCCGCGACTCGTGTCGAGCTGTGTCGCCTTCTGATTGCCAAGGCTGCTGCTGCAAGGCAGGCAACGTGGAGTCATCACCATCATCCGAGTCCGCGTCCGAGTCCGCGTCCGTGTCCGCGTCCACGTCGCCATTGCCGTTGCCGTTGCCCTCGCAGCTGCAGCGTCGTCGCACGTATTGCTGTTCACTGTCCCGTTACAACTGCGCCGCCTTGCAACTGGTGCAGAATCTCAAGTGAGTGTGCGTGTGTGAGTGTGTTCAAAATATGTTTTCTTTTTGGCAACCTGCTGAGCTTATTCAATGTCAGGTTGCACACAAGTTGACGCTGTTGCTTCACGGATTCTGCGGCCAGTTGGGCCATAAATCGTCTCTGATTAATCCATAAATCAGAAATCAATTAATCGGAACAATTGTCCGAGTGTAGGCAAAACAAATTGCAAATTGCAAATTGCAAATGGCAAATTGAATAATGAACAGATTAGCATATTAACCCATTAGAGCAATAATCGTTATTAACCCATTGCTGACCATTGCAGAAAAGTCGCGCAGAGCGTGTGCGATATTATCGTACAATTGGACGTATTCGTGGAGCAGCAGGAATGCGACGAGGCCCAGAGCCTGCAGGCGCCCGACGGCATCAATCTCAATTCGCATCTTGATGTCTTCTATGCGATACTGCGACAGGTGAGTCCACAGATATGCGGCGTATACGTAATACAGATTATTCATATACGATCTGAAGGCATTTGCATATGTGCACTTAATAGTGCATTAAGTATACGTACCAAAAGACCATGATGGTGTGTGTGTGTGTGTGTGTGTGTGTGTGTGTGTGTGTGTGTGTGTCTGTCATTGCTGGTGTCAAGCCAAGGCTATGCAATGCCAAGGCGGGCATTGCACGCGAACTGGGATAAATGTCAACTGGCAGGAAATGAATAACAAACAGACAGGTCGAGAGGTCGTTAAATTACATTACAAATATATATATATATATATACATATATATATTGATATATATTGTATTTAACTAAGAGCAAATTGATTTTTACTTTTTTATTTAAATTATCTTTGATGTCGAACAGCAAATAATTATTTATACAGTTTAGAACTGGCTTTTTATAAACAACGCGAAAAAATGTATAATAAACGAATTGTGGATTCATTATTGCTGGCTGATAATGTTTCAAGTTTATTAAAAACGATATATAAGAAGATACATATAAACAAAAATAAACAAGAAACAAGAAAATAAACAAAGATTTAGGCACTAAAGAATATTTATATATTTAAACTAAATGTTGCGTGCCAAGCACGCGGGTTCACTACACGTTAATAGAACCGCCCACTTTTCCACAAATTTATATCATTGAAATTTGTATTATTAGTAAGAATAGTGAGCCTAGCGCGTGGCGCCTGTTTATTAAAAAGTGTGGTGACCGCCAGTTTTCCAATGCAACTCACCAACTGTTATTTATCGATACAAACATATATATATATATCTTATTCTATCGATTAATATTGATATGCAACGTACAAATTTAGAGTTAAATGGCAAGCCTGATCATGGGTTCAGGGCCACAGAGTTGAAACGCACTTTTGGTTTGTCAGTTATAATTCAAAACTTAATTGAAATAAAAAGCGAGTCGCAACACTAAAGTTTATTTCTATTGAAAATTCATAAATAAATAAATATAAATATAAATGCGATCAGTTGTTAGAATACCCAGAAAAGCAATTTCTTTACTTATTTGTAACTTTTAATCTAACTTATTTTTATTTATATTAACATTTAATTATAAATTTTATAAATATTTTTAAAAACACATTTCAATTCTTTTTATTTTTTCAAAATCAAATGCTCAGACCTTTAGCTACGTTTTGATCAATACAATCAGTTATTAGAAATCCCATTGCATATTTATAATTTTTGATTGAAATTCTAATCTTTGGTTTCTTCCACCCGTTTGTTAGGTGGCCGACAAGCCGCAGGAGGGTCCGTTTTTGAGCATCCTGCAGCATTTGCTGCGCATCGATGCGAAGGATCCGCTGAGCGATGTCATTTGGGACACCACCGAGCGGCTGGTGCATCGCGCCACCCTGCTCGAGGATCCCGATGATGCAGTGCGGTTGCTGCGCCACCAGACCAGCCAGAAGTTCACCTGCCCCACTTGTCGCACCAGCGATGCCAGCAGTCCCACACGGAAGCCGTCACAGCCGCATCTATCGGTGGCAAAGCCGCCACCGGCACCAGCACCGCCGCCGCCGCCGCCGCCAGCAGCGTTCACAGTGAATGGCGTCGCACCACCGCCACCGCCGCCGCCCGTTCCAAATGGCGCAGCACTGCCGCCACCGCCGCCGCCGCCCTCGCTGCGCCCGATCACGCCGCTGCCCGAAACGGGGATGGCTGTGCTGCTGCCGCAGCAGGATACGCCGGCGCCGAAGGCCAAGATGAAGACGCTCAACTGGGGCAAGATACCGGACAACAAGGTGCTCGGCAGGCAGAACATCTGGAGCCAGCTGGCGAACATGCATCGCGACAGCAGCCAGACGGACATCGACTTCAACGAGATGGAGGGTCTCTTCTGCCAGCAGCCCACCAGCGGCGAGGGTTCGCCCAAGCCGAGTCCCAAGATCGGCAAGCCGGGCGCGGCCAACGGCAAGGACACGCTGGACCGCAAGAGCAAGAAGGAGAGCACCGAGATCACCCTGCTGGACGGCAAGCGCAGCCTGAACGTGAACATCTTCCTGCGCCAGTTCCGCACCAGCAGCCAGGACATCATCCAGCTGATACGGCTCGGCGCGCACGTCGAAATCGGCGCCGAGCGTCTCCTCGGCCTGCTCAAGATACTGCCCGAGGTGGACGAACTGGACATGCTGAAGGGCTTCAACGGCGATCGGACGCGTCTCGGCAGCGCCGAAAAGTTTCTGCTGCAGCTGCTCGAGGTGCCCAAGTGAGTTCGGAACACAGAAAAGGAATCTCTTATCCGTTTTATTAATGTCATTCCTCCGCTCTTTCCTCGACAGTTATAAGCTGCGCATTGAGAGCATGCTGCTGAAGGAGGAGTTTGCCGCGAACATGGCCTATTTGGAGCCCTGCATCAATGCCATGCTCTATGCCGGCGACAATCTGCTGAACAACAAGGCGCTGCAGGAGGTGCTCTACATGGTCGTTGTTGCCGGCAATTTTCTCAATTCCGGCGGCTATGCGGGCAACGCCGCCGGCGTGAAGCTCTCCTCGCTGCAGAAGCTCACGGACATTCGGGCCAACAAGCCGGGCATGAATCTCATCCACTTTGTCGCCCTCCAGGTGGAGCGCTGCAATCCGGAGCTGCTGCAGTTTACCGCACAGCTGACAACGCTCGAAAATGCCAGCAAGTAAGTACACGAATAGGCAATACTCTCTCCGTCTCTTTCTTATTCATTTGTAACACACTCGCCTCCGCACAGAATCACATCCGAGCAGATCAACAGCGAAATTGGCACCCTGGAGAATCGCATCCGCAAGATCACAAAGCAAATTGAACAGCCCGCAACGGATGGCGACATCAAGCGGCAAATGTCCGAATTTCTGCTGGCCGCCGAATCGGAGGTGGCCGTGCTGCAGTCGGGCATGAAACAGGTGGACGCGCTGCGGCTCAAGCTGGCCGAGTTCTTCTGCGAGGATGCGGCCACGTTCAAGCTGGAGGAGTGCTTCAAGATCTTTCAGAATTTCTGTGATAAGTTCAGGCAGGCCACCAAGGAGAACGAGCGACGCATCCAGCAGGAGAAACTGGCCGAGGAGCGCAACAGAATTCGCATGGAGCAGCTGGCCAGAAGAACCAGACAGAGTGCGTATTTGTGGGCAGCCGGTTACACCCGACAGCAACATACTTTTACTTATAACTGACTCTCTCTCTCCCTCTCTCCCTCTCTCTCTCTCTCCGTCTCTGTCTTTGCAGTGGGTCAAGCGGGCACGCCCGTCTCCGATTCGGACTCGTTTCTGGGGGATGCGCTGTTCGATCCGCGCGCCAGCCCCGCGCTGAGCCGACGCCAGCTGGGCTCCGGCGAGATCAGCAACGGGTTCATTCGGCTGGAGCAGGAGTACAGCGCCTCGCCGGACATCACGCCCAATGGCAGTCTGCGGCGTCGGCCCAGTCGCGTCCTGGCCGGCGAGGACGAACTCATGGAGTTTCTGCGCAGCTCCAACGGACCCAACGACGGACCCGGCCACATCAGTCGTGAGCGCAAAGCCGCCTACGGCAGTCTGGGTAAGTCTTCTATTCAGTCTCCGTTTCGGCTGTAATTCGTAATTTGTAATTGATTCACCCACAGATCGCTCGTGGGCACGTCGCGCACGCTCCGGCAGCTCTAGTCGCAAGCGTCCGGATCTGCTCAACATTGATTTTGGCGTTGATCGCGAGCGCGCCAGCTCGCCGGCTCCGCTGCTGCAGCAGCAGCAGTCGCAGGAACGCCTGCAATCGCCGCTGGCCAGCAGCGGCACAGGCACGCCCACAACAGCAGCCAATACGCCCATCAGCAACGGTCCAACGATCCACCAGCATCAGCAACAACAGCATCAGCAACAGCAGCAGCAACAGCAACACGAGGATGCAAAACCGAGGTGCGAATTTGTTTTACTTTTAACAAAACTTTTTTACACAAATGTCATAAATTGTATTATTGGTCTCGATTGGCCATATACATATATCATTTTGATCAGTCTGATAAGTTGAGTTTGTGTAAAACTTCCAGCAAATTAGTTTGAACCTTTTCTATTTTATATCTGCTAAAAACACAGTATTTTGTCTATCAAGATATCTTGTTATATATTTAAATATGTATATATAATTATAATAATGCTAAAAGAAGCTTTAGTTAAGATCTTCAGTTTTTACATGCAAAATTTGTTTTTTAAATTATTGAAATATTTTAACTTTGCTTTATTGACCATAAATTGTATTTAATATTTTCTTTTTGTACTTGTTCACAAAGTGAATGGAGTATATTGGTTTTGTGCAATGTCCATCTTGCTGTCCGTCTGTCCGCATGAACGCAATTTTTTCGCCAATTTTATTGAAGACTTGAAATTTTCGATATATACCCGTGTGTAAGGATTTTGGAGTGCGCCCACTGGGGACGTGGCAAGCCGATAGAACCTAAAATCGCACATTTCTACCTATATATCCCGGCCACGCCCACTAGCACGCCCCCAGCGACCCCGCAACGTCGGAAATGCGTATATCTCCCACAGTTTTTAAGCTAGAGTTACCAAATTTGGTCATCTCCTTTAAAGATCGGTACCCAACTCCAGCACCACACAAATTTGAAAATTCCGTAATTCTTACCTGTTTATTTATATATATTTATTTTTATTCTATTTTGTTTTTTTGGCAAACCATTATTATTTTCTTAAAATATTCTGTTTTGCATTCTGCATTAATTTTCACTTTTGAATTTGATAAACTTAAAATTAATCAAACTATCGATTTGGAACAGAATATCCCGTGAATGGCGCCAGAAGATCGAGACCTGGCTGCAGTCGAACGAAAGCGATGAGAAACAGAACGAGGAATACAAGCGGAAGCGTCGCCTGGTGAATGCGAATCGGCGATCGCTCGAAAACGAAACTGGTAAGCGAAAGGCGCATTGCCAAAAAAACAAACAATTCTTAATCCCAATCTGATCTCAATTTATAGAAAACGAACGAAAACTGGATCCATTGCCAGAGGAAAAGATAATGCCAACAACAACAACAACGACGACGACGACGACGACAACGCCAACGAGCATTAATCCAACTAACAACAACAACAACAACAGCAGCAGCAAGGAGAAGCCGCAGTTGCAGTCCAGCCAATATCAACGCGTCTACGCCGACTGGAAGCCATCGCAGACGCTGGAGCACACGGATGTGGTGGGCAACATTGAGGCTATTGCGGATGCGACGACGACGACGACGACAACGTCAGCGACGGCGGCGGCACAGCCGCATCTGACCACCGCCGAGGAGCTGCGTCAGTATCGGCGGCAACGCTCGCAGGAGCAGGCACAAAGTCCCAGTCCGCTGCAGTCGATTGCCGAGGAGGATCGCCGCAAGTCGATCATACAGAAGCTGGGCGAGAGCGACGGCAGCTCGGATCGCCTGAAGATCTATGTGCGTCGGCCCTCCGGCATGGATCTGCAGCCGGAGGCGGCACTCAACCGTGCTGTGGAGCCCAAGCCCGCAGAGAAATCGAAGCCCAACCAGGATGACACCTTTGCCAGCCTGCTGGACCATCACAAGAGCCACAACGAGTCGCAGTACGCGTCCGGCTCCTCCAAAGAGATTGACGCCGACAACATTGAGACGCCGCCAGTGACACGGCGCATCATTGCCACGCCCAACAGCACGGTGGTAACGGTCAGTCTGACGGACAAGCCCAAGCACGCGCCGGAGGAGAAGAGCAGCAACGCCGCGCCAGCAGCCACAGCGGGCACGGAGGATTCGCCTGGTCACTTTGATAGGTATGCGCTGGCGCGGCGCACGCGTCGCTACAAGCGGCCGACAGACTACAGCAGCGGCAACGAGGAGCTGACCTCGCCCGCACAGGACATCAAGCAATCGGCCAGCGCCAGCGAGATGCGCCGCCTGCAGAAGGAGGAGCAACAGCAGCAGCAACCGGAGAAGGTACGCACCATCACCAAGCTGGAGAAAGTGGGCAGACACATCAGCTCCATCAACCAGGAGGATGTGCGCGAGGCAATACGCAATCTGAAATCGCCAACGGGCACACCCGAGCGACCCTGGAGTCCGCCGCGGGAGCTGCTGACGCCGAACAAACTGAAGCTGACCGCCAGCGGACATCACGAGCTCAACGACGAGGGCTTCGAGGAGACGCAGAGCCTCGTCTCGGACACGCCCTCGCACGGCAAGGGCGAGAGCACCAATTCCTCCTGTAACGAGGCCAACGATGCGCCCACGCAGCGCTCGCGACCGCTGTCCAAGCAGAAAACCACCACCACCAGCATCAGCGCAATGGGCAGCCGACTGGCGGACCGACTGCAGCAGGCGCGACTCCGCGGCAGCGCAACGAGCGCCGTCCAACCCGGCAACAGGTCACAAACACAACACCAGATTCCAGCAACGACGACGACGACAACGACGACAAATGCGGCGCTGCCGAAGCGCAGCCTCTCCGCCAGTCGGCCACTGCGCATGCCCAACGGCACCCCGCTGCTGAGTGCCACGCCCGCCAGCGTACGCTCGGCCTCGTCGACGGGCGTGCGTCGGTCGCCACATGAGCCGCCTCAGTTTGCGCCCAAGCAACGCGACGTGGAGCGCAGCAGTTCGCGCAACAGTCTCCGTTCCTCGCGGTCCTCGATCAACAGCGGCGCCTCCACGCAGACGGTGGTGCGGCGTGTGCCATCGGTGCAGCGCACCGCCACCGTCTCCGTCGATTCATCGCCCAGCAAACGGCCGCTTGCGGCGCAAAATACGCGTCCGACGGCGGCACGTGGCGTGCCCGCCAGTCGCAGCAGCAGCAGCGGCTCCAGCGTCGGTCACAGTGCCATCCTTGTGCGCGGCAAACTGACGGCCGGTCAGCGCAGCGCTCAGCCGCAGCCGCTGGGCAACAGCACCAGCTTCAAGGAGAACCAAACAGCGGCAACAGCTGCGGCCGGAGCGACAGCCTCCAGACTGACAGCGGCGCGCAGCGCAATGCTGGTGAAGAACGTGATCAATCAGCAGGCCAGGAGCAGCAGCAGCAATAATAATCCACAGCAGCAACAGCAACAGCAGCAGCAGCAGCAGCGCAGCAATCGCTCCGTTAGCAGCTTTATGCGTCCCACAGCGAGCAGTGCCACCAAGCGGCAGAAATAAGGGAGCGAGAAGGCAGTGGAGGCATCGTCCAAGTTAACGTCCCAAGTTTACAAACTCACAGAAAGAACAAAGACAAGTTACAAATCGCGAACGCATCTAATTTAAGCCGTCCAAGTAAACGACAACATCAAAATATAAGAAAACATTTCGAATTTCTAGGCAGGATTTTTGCACAAACTACTCCATATAATTGTTAAAGTTGCACAATTCACAAGAGTTATTTATGAGCAGTTATATACACCAAGTAGCATCTAGTTTTTAGAGTGGGTCCAAACGATGGGTCCGATGATTCCAAGCACATTCCAAATATTCCAGCAGGTAAGTCCCAGAAACAGGTGCGCCGTGGGTATTCGTCACAAATGTGTTTCAATGCGAAAGGCTTCTATGCACTTTTCATCGTTTCCAAGGACCTCTTACATTCTAATTGTTAAGCAAAAGACAAAACAACTGTTAAATTTCTTAAATATATATATTTGAGCATACATTAAAAAAAAAAATGAAGAGAATACTAGTTAGTAAAACTACTCAACTCTAACTTAGCGTTTAAAGATGAAAGCGAAATTTAAAAATTGACTTTTCCATATTAACATTAACATCTAGTTTTAGACATTATTCGATTATACATGTGTAGGAAAGTTTTTTTTTTGTTTTTTTTTTTATAGAAACGCGTTATTTACAATTGTGTAGTTTAAAAAAAAAGAAAAACCAAAATCATAATTGATATATGTATTGATATTGATACTGATGAACAAATGACAATTACAATTCTTAAACACAAAAAAAAAATAATAAAAAACAAGCTTTAAAATTCATAATAAATAAAATATAATAATATATAAAGTCTGTATTTTACCTAAAACTTAATTTATCCGATAAAAAAAAAAAAAAAAACAGTATTGATGATTTACTATATACTATATTATATATATATATATACTATATATAATAACTTTGTCCATAGTTTGTTGTAATTATGCAGTACGCGGCGGTTTTCCTGCCTTATAATTCTTATATAATAATTTATTCTGTTCTGCCGCCGGGTCCACATAATTCTCCTTGTCAAACCACTCCTTATGATTCTCCAAGTAGCTGAAAGCAACAACAAAACAGATTATTTGATGTAACAAAACAAATCAAGAGCAATTAATTACTTGATGAAAGAGTTGAGATGGGGCAGCAAATCATCGAGCTTCTCATTTTCTATGGGTGAAGCATTTAGACATTCGGGCAGTATAACTGCAAAACAAGATCAGTTTTATTATCAAGAGAATATATATAAGGAAATAAATGCGACAACCCACCTAATAAGCGAGCAAGATGGGGCGCTCCAAATATCATGGATTTCTCTGGTGGTGAATCTTCGGACAATAGGTTCCAGCAAAAGGTCTCGCAGAGAAAACCGCGCATTTCCCGTGGCAGCTTGTAGGCAGCGGTATAGGGTGAGGTCCGCTGGTCGTAGGCTTGTGCCATATTATACTTGCCACTGTTCTTTACAATGTACCGCAGACACTTTTGCAGCTGCTTCTCGTATTCAACGCTACAGAGAATGGGGTCATCCTCGCCCGTTTCGCTATTCAAATTAGCAGCCATTGAGATGAGCTCGTTATCACCGCTGGGATTGATAAACTCGTAAGACTTGTTTAACTGTATGCTGCAATTCTTCATGTTTTCTTCGGTGAGATAGCCCAAAGCATATGCCTTTTCCTGTTTATAAAGCAGGTGATCCTCGAGATGAAACTCAAAGTAGATGCGCAGCCCATCCACGACTTCCTTGAGCATGCAGACGCTATCGAGTAACAGAAATGTAACACCTCAGCCACGCGATTTTGACTTTTTTGCCAAGTTGAATTGTGTACTTACATGGACATGACACGATCGTACTCACGTACCATGCGCGCATAGCCACTCTGTGTGTTGCGCGCCCGGGAACTGTCCTGTTTGATGCCAATGGCCAGCTCGACGGCGCGCTGCTTCACAAAGTTCTCCAGGATGGTCATGATGGGCATGCGAGCCGGCAGTGCGTGCTGTTTGTCCAGCTTGCAGATCATGTTGAAGTCGTATTCCATGTACTGGCGCAGCCGCTCGCTGATGCGCAGCATCACACGATCCTCCTGTTGGGTGCGGGCGTCTGCTTCAGTTGCAGTTGTGTTCGCATCTTTAGATGAGATTTGCCGGGTAAACTGAGATTTTGTAGCGCTTCGCTCAGCCTCAGCGCGTCTACTAATCCGTGGGTCCCTACTTACGACATCAGCTCGACCTGTGGCCGACTTGTCGGCTTTGCGATCGCCACTGTTATCTCGCGACCGATTACCGCTGGCGTCCCGCGAGCGGGTGCCGCTCTTTTGCTGTGCCGGAGGCAGTTCGGGCTGGGTTGTCGCCGGCTGGTCTGCCGGCGTTATGTCTAAGGGATCTGCTGCCGGGTCCTCGTAGCCACCTCTGGTGAAACGCTTCTTTTTACTGGTTGGGAGAGTGGGCGTCTTCGTGTCTTTATACGAATAGCCGCCACTACTGCAAGATGTAAATAAATGGTTACACAAACAAACGCGCGCACACACACACACACACACACACACACATATACAAGTAAAGAGTTCACTTACTTTTGTAGCTGAGCGGCTTCTGCCAGCTCACGCTGCAAGTTGCGGTTCTCTTCGTTGTCTTTTAGAAGACTAGAGGCGCGCACATTGCGATCCCAGGACGAATTCCAGCCTTGAAAATGGATTTTGTAATCAAAGTAGCGGATATTTGCAGCGTCCCTGCGTTCGTACACGGCCAAAACCTATGGAGAAAATCAGTTTTTTCGTTATGAAAAATCGAAGCAGCCACCTCGTGTCGGGCATTTGTCTGTTTCACGTTTCGGCATGCTGTCGTTGTATGCGTGAGTGCATTTCTGTGTGTTTGCGTGGGTTACCTTACTAGCGTACAAGACCCTAGCCTTCGATTTGTCGGGCTCGTAGCACAGGACTTTCTCACCCCGGTTGAAAAGCTGAGTCTCGTTTTCACGTGCCGTCATCACTTTTGCATTAATGGCAACTAACTTTCAACTTTTTCTTAAATTATTGTTATTTATAATTTACATTCGTCGCGTCGTCCGCGAGGTTGCCTCTTTTTAGCCATTCACATAAAAAACGCTCGCTCACACCAGGGCTGAAAAATCTACCAGCGTGAACAAGTTCGTCTAGTTGTATTTATTTGATTTATGATTTTTGGTTCATTTAGTACAGTACGCTACATTTGTTATCGTTGTTATTGTGCGATTTCAGTTGGCATGAACTAGTTGTAATAATATGTTTGTTGGCTTGTATTGTAGCATTGTGGCAAAATGGTTGATATTTTACAGCTAAATATATATTTATTTGACAATCGATGACACCGCTGCACTCCGAATGGCATAGAACGATTTTCCTTAGTTATCGATAACAACTGTTGGCGCAAATTGAAAACAGACCGTTGCTAAGGAGGAAAAACCAAAACAAAGCTGACAATAAATGACCTCTTAGTTTTCGTACTGCCAATAAAGTGTATTTCTTAAGTCTGCATTCTAAAAGCAATATTTTACAAAAATGGCTACCGCATCAGCATCTAATTGGCTGCAGGTGGACATCGGGGACGAAACGCCCCAGCGCCTTTCAACATTGTCAAGCTGCATGACGCTCAGCGACGTGCAGTGCGATGGTTACGTGCGGCTGCTGGCTGCCGACATTTCGCTGGAGGAGGACGGCGGGAGGGAGCCCAGTGCTAAACTAAAAGTATTTCGTGGCCTTAAACTAAAGCAGGAGCAACCACTACCCGGCATACCAACCGCCATCGAGAGCCTCTACATAGACGAAACGGAGCCCAAAACGCCTGGTGAGCAACCTTGAAATTCCAGATTTAAGTCACACAGAATATCACTAAACCATTTTTATATATATCTCAGTAATTGCTGTGGCCATAGCAGAATCGGTTCTGTTTTATCGGCATTTGAAGCCTTACTTCAAGTACTCCATACCCGCCTTGGATGCCGATGAACTGGAACTGGAGTTGTGGCGCAAGCTGCCCGTTATGCAACCTGAAACACATGCTGGACTGCTGCAGTTGCTCAAGGATGTTGATCACGCCAAGCTGTCGCGTAAAACGCAACGGCTGCTACAACTCCCCGAGGAGGAACGAGCCGTAAAATACAGTTTCTTTAAATAGGATCATAGGTTATACAACCCGGTACCTTTTTCAGTCATTTATCAGCACACACAAGGATTCGCCCGTGGGCCGCGTGGGCAGTATTGTGGCCATGTGTTGCCTGAAACGTGTGTCCAGCAACATCAATCCTCCATCGCACTTGGTTCTAGCCACGGACACAGGTCGTGTTTTAGTACTGGAACCACAGGGCTTCAATTTGATCTACCAGGCCAGAACTTGCAGCTATGAGACGGCCGTGCCGAGTCTAATTTCGGTGCACGGCACTTACGAGACGGACTTTTGCATTGTGGTTGGCACGCGCAATGGCGGCGTCTATCTCTTGCGCAAGGCCAACAGCGAGGGACAGGAGATCTTCAAGCTGTCGACACCACTGACAGGTCTGCTATTGCTGCCCGTCGATCAGACAATCGTTATAACCGCCATGGAGCACCGATATCTGTGCTACTCTAAGCGCGGCAAACTGCTTTACCAGA
The DNA here is from genome assembly GCA_035043915.1 of Drosophila paramelanica. Lineage (NCBI taxonomy): Eukaryota > Metazoa > Arthropoda > Insecta > Diptera > Drosophilidae > Drosophila > Drosophila paramelanica. The sequence goes on from JAWNMO010000584.1 coordinate 858,060, forward strand.
TTCATCTGGAGGCGGCGCCCGTGTGCATTTTGCCCCTGACGCTCACACATCTGGGTATCACGCTGGTGGCCGTCGCATTGCAGGGCGGCAAGGTGAAATTCTTCTTGCAACGCTATCTGGTGGATGAGTTTGTGGTGCCGCAGACTGTCGCGGCCATGGTATATGGTCGCATGGGCATGGAGGATCATGTGCTAACGGTGATTACGGAAACAGACGAAATTATCATTTATATTTTGCGGCGCGTCGCACGGTTTGAACCCGACAAGGCGCTGCCATTGGCCAAAACAGGGTCAGGAACACCGCACAAGCTTGTGGATGCCTCCATACTGGACAAGCCCAAGAAGAGCTCCATATTCGTGGAGCAGGCAGCGCGTGAAAAGCAACAGGCCAAGGGTAAGTTGTGTGTGAGTGTAATTGGAGCTCTTTTCATGATCCCTTCGATGCAGCCAGTTATGGCAGCTTTCAGGTGGAATTGTGGCGACTTCGCCATACCGCTGCACGGGCCACTATTGATGCAATCAACTCCTCGGAAAGCACAATTTCGGGTGATTTGACACACGCGCCCGTCAAGCTCTCGGCTGAGGTCTGCGGTAGCGGACCCGCTTTTCGGCTTTACCTCACCGTACAGAATCTGTCCACATTCAAGATGGCTTCAAACTTGGTGGTGCTGCTGCACGCGGATCGTCGCCATTACACCATACAGCAGTCGGTGGCCAGGCTGCCGAGTGTGCTACCTGGCATACCGCTGCGCGTCGACTTTGAGGTTGTCGCCGTGCTGGATCCAGTGGACAAGCTGCCACCGGCCAGTTTGACGCCGGACAACTCTCAGATGCGCGTTATGCTGCTAAAAGCGGGTCAGGCGAAACCGCTAATTGCTGCCGCGGTGGCTATGCCGCAGTCGGAGGCGGCTGTCTAGACTTAGGAAGTTAACAACTGTTGTTTTGGGTAAGATTCAATATTTATTGCTCCACTTTAAATTAACTGCTAATCTTGCTGCCGTTCCACATTTAGGCGTATTTGGGTGCGTACTTCTCGTAGACCTTGATGTATGCCTCCTTGGCGGCTTCCTGGGACAAGCCCTTGTGCGAGCTCCACGCCTCATACATGGCCTTCTTCTTCAGATCCAGCACTCCGGGCTTATCGATGTTGACATCGCCAACGGTGGCCTGCTTGAAAAGTCCATAGAACTCAAGGAACTCAGAGTCCGTTGGCTTCTTGGCGAAGTTCTTGGCGAGTTCGGCAGCTTGCTCAAAGTTGACCATGTTGATTGATTAATGTATTAGAACTGAGTGTTAATATCGTTTATCCAGCTGGCTCATATTTATAGTGACCTATTAGTGGGCAACTTATGCAATTTAATTAATTTGAATTTATGGCCAGCTGCATGCCTAGTTTCTATTTAGTTATCGTTATGCGCCGCCTTAGAGGTCCAAAATTCTTAATTAATATTCTGGAAAGTAACCACAGTAGATAAGAGCTATAACTGATACTGTTGCTGTGTGTGTTCGATCTTAGATTAATCTGGGCGTGAATCATTTAACCCTTAGTGGAAAGGTCTTTTGCCGCGGTGACGTGACGTGGTTAAGAAACATCAACACCACCAGCACCACCACTCGTTAATTAAGTCATCGAGTTCATCTTCAGTCCACGACAGGATTGACTTGTTATATTATATCGATATGGGTACATATATTCATCGAACAGTCATAAAATATTCATGCTAATCTTATCGCTTGAGTGCTGACTACTGTTGATATATCTATATTTACTACTCTATATACTACTATATATATATGTATATAGTTAGCTTTTTAATTGGAAATACATGCAGAGTCAATATTATTTTTGACAAACTGCAAGTGCAAGTTTTGCCAAAAAATATGATAGGCAAATACTCGTACGATTTTTTTTTTTATTCAGTTTAGTTTCCGGCGGGACCTCTGTACAGCTACCTAATCGCCAGATGTAATCGTATAAAATGATGAATGTGCCTGAAGTGTTCGGCGGTTTATCGGCAACGGGAGTGGGAGTGGGCATGGGTGCAACGGGCATGGGGAATCTACAAACAGTCAGTCTCCTGTTAGATAAGATTAAACAAAAACAATTAATTTTTATGTTTGGGCCATTATATATAACATTGCGATGGTGCGAGCTTCCACAATTTGTTTTCGTTCGCCAAACATCACCAACTAGCAACCAGCAATATGCCCACCGTAAGTAAAAGTGAAAAAAATATAAACGAATTACCAAACTGGAATATCGACGGACTGACTTTGAATTTTTTTTATTTTTTTTGTATTTGCTGCAGTTTGAGGAAATCGTCGAGAAGGCAAAGGCCTTCAGCAAGACCGTCACCAAGGAGGACTTCCTGGAGTTCTACGGCTACTACAAGCAGGCCACCGTTGGCGACTGCAACATCGAGGAGCCCGAGGATGAGGAGCAGAAGGCGCGCTACAATGCCTGGAAGAGCAAGGCCGGTCTGACCCTCGAGGATGCCAAGATCCACTACATCGAGGTGTACAAGAAATACGCCGCCAAATACGAGTAAAATGTGCATTTAAAGCAAAAAGTTTGGAGTAGCCCCAAGAATATATTTATGCCACAATTGCCCTTGTTAAACACGTATTTATTGTATTTTTATATAAAAGTTAATAAACCCGTAATTATATAAAAATAATTTAAAATTTAAAACTTATTTACACGAAACTAGAAGAATTAACATCGATCCTTTCAAAATCTTAATTAACATGGGAATATTACAATATAAATTCAAAGACAATATAAATACTAAGACCGAAATGCTACAAGTATTTATACTGTCTTTGATAAATTGTACATTCATGATCGTTAGTGTTATCCATTTTTTTTTTTTTTAATTTCAACATTTGTATAAGACTCAAGAACTCAACCGATTTTCACGTTTGATGGCATTTTGGGAACTATATGTCCTCTAGGTTGATTCCATAACTACAATATGATAGTTTTAATTTGGGAAAAAAAATATTTTTTTGTTGAATTTTTTGACAAAAAATCCTGTGTTCCATTATCAAAAAAAAAAAATTTTTTTTTTTTCCAAAATTTCTAATCGATTGTGATTTCCACAATTAGCATACAAAATACCATTAAAGTTGATTCTGAGGGTGTACAATTTTTTAGTTATGAGCATAGTACTTATGACATATTTATTAATTTAAAATATATGCATTGATGAAGAAATATTTTCAAAATTTTCATTAGTCATAGCAAAAATCTTTCTTCCTTTTTTATTAATTTTTTTTATATCAATTTGGTCATGATTTGTCACAGAGATTGAGTTTTTATGTACACAAATAATATTTTTGTAGTTACTACAACGCTCTTATTTTTTTTTTAAATTTTGTATAATAATATTATAAACAAGAAATCTGTTAAATCGGTTAAGGTATATTGTGGATCACGTGCCTTTGGCAAATCAAGGAACACTGTATTCACACTGTCATTTTTTTGCTTTGCTGAAACTTAATGTTAATACTATAAACCCCCTAAAGTATGCCACATCTATTTGCCTATTAGAACTTAGAACTTTAGGAATAACAAATGATATGCAGAATTATTATTTTTTATAAACTAGACGAGAGAGCTTTTATTTTATATTCTTTTATTTATTATGCGGTAGACCATTTTAATTTATAAATTTATAAAAATGTAGTGAGTTGTATGTGCATGCAATTTTATATTATATATTATTTTTTAAAAATATTTAATAGATACTATTAATTTGAAATTATTAATATTGAATTTTATTGAATACGACGAAGACAAAAAATTATTTTTAGTACAATTCAAAAAGACTTTCATTCGCCATTCAATTGGTACAATATACCTATATGAAATCCTTCGAGAAGCAGTTTTCAATTAAAAGAGTTCAGAAACCAAAGTCCGTGAAACATCTTGCTGAAGTACACGTAAATCCCCCCATTGCCGAATGTCAAGCTACGTGGCCGCACTAACCCCGATGCAATTAAATCGCGTATACGCCATGCAATCAACAGGTGTTGGGCCGATAAGTGAGCAACGCAATTGGTCAGCTACAGACGAAATTGTTGCTCGCAATCTCAATCGAATTGTGCAGTTGTGATTGGGATTCATCGCCTAATCCCCAATCCAGCAATTCCCATTGCCCAAAGCTGAGGCGACAGCTGAGCGAGCGCGCGATAAACTTGCGAGAGCTTTGCGAACGAACGGCTCCCAGTTCCGTAAATTGCGAGAGCTTTGGCAGAGTGTCGCTCGCGATCGTCGGTGGCAAAAAAGACTTAAATTGAAAGTCTAATCGTGACTCGGATTCAGACAGTGTCGAGTTCTGTGACCGCCCAGTCATCGTCCAATCCAGCGTAAGTGCGTTGCGTCTCTGCTCAGCAGATTGTCGGGACTTGAAGCAAGTGTTTGGCCGCTATACCAGTAAATTAACTAAACGCATATACATATATATACATATATATATGCCTTATCAAATAATACATGTGACAAACAACAAAATCATAAGTTCATGCAGATAACGGTAAACTGATTTTGCCCGCACAAAAAGTCCGTTATGTATGACGGGCACGTACCCGGCCCACGCCCAATGCCATTTTGGGCGGGCGACGCCGACTGGCGAATATCTACAGCGACACAAAGGCCACGCAATCTGTTGGATACATTTGTATCTTTAATAAATTTCATTAATAAATTTCTATTTTTATTATCCGGCTACCGTTGCGGCTGCTGCGTGGTGAAAGTTGTCTCGAAAACGTTTCGACCTCAAAAGTTCTCAAATCGTCTGTTGCGTGCCAAAGTTCAACTGACGCCAGACAATTTGGCGTCAGTCCATTTGGGATGACCCCCCCACTCCGCTCCCCCCAATGAACTTGAGCTTGAACCGAGTGGTTGGGGGAACTGGTTTTTAGCGACTGTCAAGTTCATTGTCACTGGCGATCGCAAAGCCCCAATTTAGATTGCGTCATTAACTATATAAATTTTACAACTCTTACTTGCAGATTCGAATCTAAACCGAAATGTCCCTGACTGAGGTAAGTGGAAACAACCGGTTGATTTATAAGTGCCAATATATATATATGTGTATATATATAGAAACATGTATATTAGGCTGTAGTTGCTGATAAGGCCAGCGCTTATCGGCACCTCTTGAGTTTGCCGTTAATCCGGCAATCTGCTAATCAGGAAATTAAGTAATCGATCTTGTTTTTTGATCGTGCTTCGCAGCAATTCAATGCCGCCGCCGAGAAGGTCAAGTCGCTGACCAAGCGCCCCAGCGACGATGAGTTCCTCCAGCTGTACGCGCTCTTCAAGCAGGCCACCGTCGGCGACAATGAGACCAGCAAGCCGGGTCTGCTCGATCTGAAGGGCAAGGCCAAGTGGGAGGCCTGGAACAAGCAGAAGGGCAAGTCCACTGACGCGGCCCAGAAGGAATATATCGCGCTCGTCGACCAACTGGTGGCCAAGTATGCCTAAACTAGATCTGGGCTGAACTTAACCTTAATCTTCAGCGTCAACTGAATTGATTTTCGTTTTTTTTTTCAAACAAACAACCAGAGAGACTAAAGCTATTTATATATATGTAATAGACAATATGGAAATAAAAATTTGTTGGTAATCTTTAATAAACATTCGTCTCTTGATCACTGAACGAACCCGCTGATCAATGTCCGTCCACTTGTAGTCAAACAACGGACTTGCTTTGCGTATTTGCTATTTGCAAGGCAAATACATTCAATTCTGTGCTGGAATTCGAATTCGAATTCGAATTCGAGTTCGAATGCAGCTCGTGTGAGGCGTTCTTTGGACGCTTGTCGCACCATTAGCGTCTAACTGTTAATAGACACATCAATGTCGAGCCCCTCATAAGAATTAACCGTAGCTGTTAGCTTTAGCAACGACCTTCAGCTACGGACGAGTGCAGCTGATCAATGTCCAAAAGTGCAGATCATAATGGGCTCAGCTTGTTTCCCGTTTCCGAAAAAAGTGCCATATTGACAGACTGAATGAAATAAAACAGCTAAAGAAAACAGCGAAAGTCAATATTAGTACATCACGATATTTAACTTCCGGATATCTGTTAAATTGCAGCTAAATTGTATGCAAAACACTAATAAAAAATATGAAAATACAAGTAAATTAATAAAAAGCTCTTATTGTTTATTTAAAAAAAAATACTCAAATTAATTTTGTTTAGCCTCTAAAATGTTGACATAAAATTCAAATAGTTAAATATATTTTTAAAAATAATTTTTTTTTAATTTATTGATTAATTTTTTTTATTTTTTATTTATTTATCTTTTTTATATTATTTATTTATTTATTTTTTTATTTAGATTTAAGTACGATCTTTTTCAACCTTATTTGGCGTACCTAGCAACTCTGTGAAATGCCGTTAGGTTTTAAACTACCGATAGCAGCATTTCAGTTGGTGCTGGCAACACGCGAAACTGGTGCGCCGGCTGCTCAACAGGTGAGCGCAGGTGAGCGGCGGACGGCGAACAGAGTTAATGTGAGCAGACAAAAAGAAACGAAAACGCAACAACAACAATGCGCGCTGCGCTTTTTGTTTATGAATGAAAGGCGCAAAGGCAAACGGTGATAAATGTGTGTGCACGAGCAAAAAAAAAAAGAAAAAACGGGCAGCAGCCACGACAAAAACAACAATGTGCCCGTTCTCGAGATCGTCAGGAGAGCGAGCGCAAGAGCGAGAGCGAGCGCAAGAGCGAGAGCGAGCGCAAGAGCGAGAGCGAGCGCAAGGGAGAGCATAACAACGCGAGAGTGCAAGAGAGCGAACAGCAGCAGGCAGCAGGCAGCAGGCAGAGTTGGCTCTGGCTGTGGGCAACTGGCTGCTGGGCTGCTGGCTACTGGCAACTGTTGCTGGCAGTTCAGTCAACGTTTTGGCCCAAACGCGTTTGCTTGGATTTGGCCAGCGCGCATGAGCCGTCGGTTAGTCTGCGCTCTTCAATTGCCTGAGTGTGTGTGCTTGCGTGCGTACGTGTGTGCGCGCGCGTGTGTGTGTGTGTGTGTATGTGTGTTAACAAAATGTGATTAGCAAAAATACAAAAGAAGAAAAGAAGGCAGCCAGATATAAAGCATTGTGGCAAATAGAACAGCGAGCGCGAAAGTGTGTTAAAATTCATAAATAATAGACAACAAAAAGAGAACAACAAAAAAACAATACAGCTTTTATTCTTATTTGTATTTTATTTTATATTTTTTGTGCCAATAAACGTATACAGAAAAAAAAGCGCAGCAATACACAAAAGCCGTATGAAAATAAAATTGGTAACAGCAATGCTGAATTTTGTGCTTTATCGGCAACGGCAGCAACAATAAAATTCATATTGAACTACACCCAAAAGCCAACGGCAACAACAATAATAATAATAATAACAACAACAACAACAACAGCAGCAACGGCAGCAACGGCGGCTGTGCGGCTGACTTGGCCGACAGCTCACCAACAAAACCAACAACAACAACAACCAAAGTCGTCGTCTACCTTTTTCGTGCCTTTTCAAGTGTTTTTTTTTTGTATTATTGCTGCACTCCCCCGCTCAGCAACGAATAGACTGAACGAACGAACGAGCGAGGGAGACAGCGAGTGCTGGGCAGCGTGAGTGGGAGCGAGCGCGCCTGTCTGGTTTGGCGCTGTACTGAGACTCGACTTCGACTTCGACCAGTTTGAGCTCCCCGATAGTATGAAACCAGCTGTGTCTGCCTCAGCCTGCAATATATACAGCACAAACACTATCTGCGACACAGTATGCAATTTTGGTAAGTCCAAAGTTAACCGTTAAAGTGCGCTTAAAGCCGCTGGCGCAGCTTAACCAACCGTTCGTTGGCCCCGGTCCCCAAAGAGACGAAAGGCGAATAGGCTAATTAAAAACGCGCAATTTGTAGATATATTTGTTTTAACTATCTGTGCCAAAGTGTGTGCTTGAAGAACTCTGATTTGCGTCTCACCTCGTTTTCTTTTCTTACATTTTTTTGGATTCATTTTTTTTTTTGTGTTGTGATTTTCGCTGTTGTGCTAATTCGCAGCATTTCATTTGCGGCTCTTTTCATTAATAAGTTTCACGCGCCGCTCATTTTTCAACAAGTTTGCCCCACGCCCCGAAAAGCCCATAAAGACCCCGTCTACCTATCCTTTGCTTAGCTTGTGTCTGGCTCGGATTACCGTGTTGATGTTATATTTACTTGTGTACAATCGTCTATATATATACAATACATACATATTTAGATATATAGAAGCGCCAAATGCGGCAGGGAATAACATAAATTTTTTTGTTTGCTAATTTCTTCTTATTTGGGTTCTCACGCTGTGGTTTAATAAATTTGCCGAACAATTTGTATGGGCAGCTGTCTGTAGGTAAGCGACTTGGCCAGAAGAAAGGCATTTAAAGATAGACGACTAAAAACTAAGGTTATACAAATCATATAACTTCTATGTGAAACCAAAGAGTTCAAATGAAAATGTAAGCTTAAAAAAATAGTGAGGTTCGAGTCCACATCTCTCATGTTCGAATTGATCGAATCTGGAGTGGAGACAGTTGATAAAGAAGTAGGCGAACTTTTTTATTTTTTAATAATTTGTTTTTAATAATTTTTGTTTTAAATCTCTTAACTTGTTGCTGTTAATAAAAAATGTATTTATTTGATTTAAATTTAGCTTAAATATTTTGCACCCAAAAAAAAAACCAGCTTTGTTGCATGTCTCACATCAATTTGAGTAATGCATGATTATGTTTAGAAAAATGTTTACAAAAATTTAGCAACATTTTTTTTTGTATAAAAGGAACTTAGCCTTAATACTCTAGAACAATCCATAACGAGCGACGACAAAGCGCCTGCGTAGGGTAGCCATAAACCAAAGCCAGGCCAGAAACTCGTTTCTGCCAGACAACAACAACAGCAACAACAGCAGCAACAACAAAAACAACAGCCACGCAAAATACTCGATTTGTGTGTGTGTGTGTGTGTGTGGAACTAACTTAACTTAACTTAAGCTATGGCTGTGGCTAAGACTATGGCTAAGACTATGACACTGCATTGAGGCAGCTTGAAGTCGGCAACTGGCAACTTGCAACTGGCAACTTGCAACTTGACGCGTCTAAGGCCAGGAATGTGCCACAACAATAACAGCAAATAACTGTGACAAGGAATGCGCAAACAAGAACAAAACACTTGCGATGCACGCAATGCGAGCAGAAATCGAAATATTGCCAATGCAATTACAATTACAATAACAATTGCAATTGCAATAGCAACAACAATTGCAATACGTATACGCACCGTGTGTCGCTGAATGGTTTATTTGTTTTGTTGACCATGTGAGCCAGCAACCGGGCACGGAAGTTGGCCATGTGCGATGATCGCATAACCAAAACCATAACCAAAGCCTTGCCACTTCGCTGGCCACTTGACCCTGTTCGGCAGTTACAATTTCATTCCATTCCTCCTCCTACAGTGAAAGCTCCACCAAACGAACAGCTGAAATTAGCGACAGTTCTCTGAGTTTTGCACAGAAAAAAATAGTTTATTTTAATGAAAATAGTAAATTTAGCTAAGTTGAATTTTTAGTAAAAAGCTAGAAAGAAAAAACAAATATCAAATATTTAAAACTAAACAAAATTCTTAAAAACAGAATTATTATGTTATTGCAAGTATAAAAAAAAGGAACTGGAATACATTATTTAGTTATTTCTTATTAACGTTTTGTCTAAGCAAATTGTTAGCTGTTCGCTCGAGGGAGCTTTCACTGTATCTCTTCTTTATCTTCAGCTCGCATCATCGCATCATTCATGCAAATTAAGTAATTTGCTCATCAGCTGAAAATGTCAACTGGTTCTCGTTCTCGCATTCTCTCTCGCTCTCTCTCTTTCTCTTTCTCTCTCATTCTGGCAGCGCTGAACTCTGTCCTTTTGGCCAATGCAAATCAAATCGCATTGTCGAATTATGTCCAGCGGTTGAATGTGGTTGGGCGTGTGGAAACTTTAAGACCAAAAACACGACAAAATCCGTTTCAACGCCTCCTTCTTCGTTTCTGTGTATTTGTGTTTTGTGGTTGTAGTTGTATCTTTTTTTGTAGTTGTAGTTGTATTGGCTGACTGGGCTGGCTGCTTGTGTATTAACCTGCCGCACCGGTTTCGGTTTATGTTTTAGCCAACGCCATCATCATCATCATCATCATCATCATCATCATCATCCATTACTTATACGTGTTTTTCTATTTCTCTTTTAATTTTCTCTCTCTCTGTTGTTGTTGTTGTTGTTGCTGCTGCGACTTGTTGCTGCCTCTTTATTTATTTTTTAACCAGTTTCTTTGCTGCAACCTGAGCGCGAATGAGCCATAAATAACAACAACAACAACAGCAACAACGGCTGCTGCTGTCCCCGTTTCCAGGAAGCAAATGTCCGTCCCGTCTGTCGCTGTCTGCGTCTGCAATTCGCGTGCAGAGCTCGTTGGTAGTCGACCAACTGGCCAAGCCCGGGCCACTATGGATTATGCAACTTTTGGTTTTTATTTGAAAATTTAATAAGCCGCAGCGCGTTGGCGTCGCTTCCTTGATGAACCACCACCACAAACCAGATACAGCTACAGCTACAGAGACAGAGATAGATAGAGATAGTGACAGAGACAGAGATACAGCTACAGTTAGAAAGAGAGCGAGTCAGCGTCTATCTCTGGCACCATGAAACTTTTGCAGCGCCCACGAAGCAAATTCCATTGTGTGAGCCGTCTTAAGTCCATGTCTTAAGTCTTAATCCGAAATGCCAACCCCCCTCCACGCCCCCCTTTGTGGAATTCTGCGCATCTAATCAAAATCTAATACGCAGCCAAAGCAAAGTGCATTCCAAACCTGGCCAACAATCATTTTGGGCTGCATTCACGTCAACAACGGCGACGTCGAGAGGTCTGCGATATCAGATCAAACAGTTTGCTTAATATATATACATGTATCCATGTGTGTGTGTGTGTGGTTTTGTTTTTGCTCCGCACACTTTGGAGTTCTCTCAGCTTTTTCTCAGCCACTCAGGGAATCCCCGCGAGAAAACAGAACACAAATATGCCAAGCAACAGCGAATTTGATTAGTTTCTGCGGAATTGCTGCAAGTGCAAAATCTACCGAATCAGTTAACTATACAAAACAAATATATATATACACAAATATATATATATATGTGTACCGTTAACCTTGACCAATAGCGCAACTCTTTATAAAATTTCTTAAGAAATTTTCAACTGAACCATTCAAACAATTCATTTGTTATAAATATTTATTCCATGAATTTGTATAAAAGAAAAAAAATATATATATATATGTATGTATATGTATGTATATATACCTCTTGAAAGGTCAGTTACAACGTGATAAGAACTTGTGTGATAAGAACTAATGGCCCCGTGCAGGTGTTTAATATCATTTATTAGTTAGCCGTAAATGTGCCAAATGGGAATAACAAGTTTTTCTTTTTCACTTTTTTTTGTTGCTGCAATAAATTGTTCAAAATTCACTTTTTTAGCAAGAAATTAAATTACTAAATACATAAAAAGAAACTAAAACGAGGCGGTGGTTTATTGTATACACTGTTCGGCGTGCATAAAGAGTGTATATTGGTTGTAGGCAAATTTTACCATTCCCAAAATTTTTGATTACAATAATCATAAACAACGTTTTCGACTGTAACGGTTTTTTTTTTGTTATTTGTTATTTGTTGCAGTTGAGTCACAGCTTTCGGGCTTGCAGCTGCAATATCAGTACAGAGTATGACCGAGTCGTTGCCACCCGCTGGCGGCGTTCTCACTTGTTGTGTCTGAAACGCATTAAAAGAATTTTACTTTGGCGACGGAGACAATGCAACAAGTATTTAGTGGCCTTAGAGTAGCTCTATTTATACAACGGCGAATTATTTGCCAGCAGAGCGAGCGAGAAAGAGACAGAGACAGAGAGAGAGAGAGCGAGAGAGAAAGAGATTGAGAATGCAAAAGAAGCAGCAAATATTTAGTCAAGTGGAGAAATGTTAGTGATGCCGGCTGGAGGGGGAGGCATGGAGAGGGGGGGCATAGGATAGGAGACAGTGTTACATTCGAGATTGGCTGTTTAGTTTCGGGCTAGTTGCGCCCTTGCCCCGCGGGACGCGTTGCGATAAGATAAAAACAAACTCTGGCACAGAGCCAGCAACAAAGATGGCAATGAAAATGCCAGCAACAACAACAACAACAATATCGATTAACTGTGAAACTAATGTCCAAAACAATTGCAGGCTGCAGTAGCGAAGGAAATGATTGACTAGACCCGGAGAGAAAGAGACAGCAAGCGAGAGAGAGAGAGAGAGAGCGTTCGAGATGCACGAACTGTTTACGAAAGTGCTCGCCAAGCGCGATTTGTCCCGAGCCGGGGATCTGTTCTCGGTGCCGGATGCGGATATTGTGAACGACATAACGGAGGTGGTAAGTGATCTCAATGTGATCAACAATTCGGACTGATCCACATTTGAATCGATTTCATGCGAGCGCAGCTGTCCGAAATCAATCCGATCATCTCGCACGCGGACTACGTGAAGAACAACAATGATCAGAGCGTGGTGGAGATCTGCGTCACCCGGGTGCTCTCCTGCATACGGGAGACGCGCAGCGCGGAACGCTATTGTGCGGCTCTGGTGGACCTGCTGAAGACCTGTCTGCTGTGGAATCTGCAGCCGGTCGCCGCCACCAAAGAGGAGCCGCCGCATGCCAAGATCGCCGCCGACATAATCTCTAGCATATTTCTGGTGAGTGTCGAAACGATTCAAATCCTAGTTGAAATCTGTGACCCTTCTGTTCCCTTGCAGAACTATGATAAGAAAGAACTGATGAAAATTGCGCTGCCCATCGCCGTGCAGTTCCTGCCCAAGGGCAACAAGGAGCTGGCCCGGAATCTGGCCAGCTATCTGTCGCTGGCGGCCATCGATTATGCCTACCTGCTGATAGACATCATGGAGCCCATCATGGACTCGATACTCGCCGGCAACTATGGACTGCTGCGCGTCCTCTCGCAGGTGTACGAGGTGTCCCCGGAGACGGTGACGCCGCACGCGCTGCAGCTGTTGCCGCTGCTGCCCCAGTGCGATGCCCAGGAGCGGCTGGCCCTCCTCCAGCTCTACTTGCTGATCGTGCAGAAGTCGCCGGCGGTGCTGGAGGCGTCTGTGCCGCAGCTGTGCGACTGCCTGCTGGACAGCGACACCTCCAGCATCACCATGCAGATCCTCCTAAAGATGGCGCAGCATGCGCCCCACCTGCTGCTCGAGCACTTTGAGCAGCTGCGTCTGGCCGCCAAGGCCAATCCCGGCACGATAACGCTCTGCGCCCAGATACTGACCACCTCGGGCATCGGCAGCAAGGAGACCGCCCAGCAGGCGCTCGACTTTGTGCTCGAGCACCTGCCCGCCCAGGCGCTGCTGCAGCAGGAGGCGACCCGCCTCTGCTCCGCCTACCCGGTGCTCTTCACCGACAAGGTGCTCGCCTGCGTGCGCCAGAAGAACGCGGCGCTCAGCTCCCAGCACGATGTGGCCAATGCGGCCGGCAACAAGATCTCCGGCGGCGTCACCATAGTCAGTCTCAACAGCAGCTCCAGTCCGAGTCCGAGTCCGAGTCCCGGCACCAGCACCACCACCACCACCAGCACCAGTACACAACTAAAGCCAGGTGAGTGTGGTCTCCACCTTTTCTTATACGGACGTTCCCATTCAATGGCTGGTTCCTTTACAGCTGCCAATGCGACGCCCGCCAGCAGCAGCAGCAGCACCACCAACATTGTCCAGCAGCCGGCCCTGGTTAGTGGCACGCCCACGGCCACGCCCAGTGCGGCAGCAGCGCCGATTGCCAGCTCGACGCCAGCGCCGTCGGCTGTGCCGATTGCCACGCCCACGCCGCCGCACACGGGCTACACGCGCCGCGTCAAGCTGGGCGACTCGCGCAGCACCGGCCGCCTGCATCCGGCGAGCAACACGCACCGGAGCGTGACACGGCTGAATGTGGCCAGCGGGTCGGTGGGCGGCCTGCACAAGAGCATGACCCGGCTGAGCAACTCGCAGATCAGCCAGCAGCCGGGCGGCAGCTCCAACGGCAACGTGGTGGTCCAGACGGGCGGCATCTCCAAGGCGGCGACAACGCCAAGCAATCCGCCGGTGACGCCGGTGCCGCCGCTGAGCAACGATGTGATCATCACCGGCCACAACAAGCACGGCATTCCGGTGACCTCCGGCGGAGTCACCGTCACCACATCGCCCACCAAGGTGCGACCCCACTCGCAAGGCCCCTCGACGCTGCTCAACTCCAGCACCGTGCTGATGAAGTACAGCACAGATGCACTCAACCAATCGGTGGGCTCCATCTCCATACCGCAATCCGTGGCCGCATCCGCATCCGCGGCCGGACAACAGTCGCAGAACGCCGTCTCCGTGCATCATGCCTCGCCGGCGCTGCCGCAGTCCGCCAGCAATGGCAACGCCAAGTCCGTCATGAAGCTACCCGTAAATGGCAATGTACCTAAAACCCAAAGACGAGTCCATCTTCCGTTGGTTTCTAATAGCGTTCTTCCCTTCCTTTTCATGCCGTGCAGAGCGAGGTGATCGTCTCGGGTCCCACGACCACCACCAATGTGGCGCCGCGTCGCAGCGACAACACCAGCCGCACCCTGCTCAATGCCAACAGCGTGATGGATCAGCGGATGAGCACCTTCGAGCCATACCAGCTGATGCGCGATCCCGTCCAGCAGTTCTGCGAGAAGAACTTTGTCTCGATCAAGTCGTACATGGACGAGGTGTCCCAGCACCTGCCGCCGCCCACTCGCTGCAGCATCGAGGGTGAGTCCAGCCAGGCAATCTTTCTTTCGTATTCAACTTATCTCTACACACACACGCACACACACACACACATGCACACACACACTTCACATCACACAGTTTCCAATGAATTTGCAGAGCGTCGCAAGAAGGTGGCCAAGCTGCATTTCGCCTGCCAGATACGTGGACCCCACTGCCTCTACTCGAAGACGTGCTTCACGATGCGCACACGCAATCCGAAGACCTGGATACACATGATCTTCCTTGACTTTCAAGTGCGCCACTTTGTAAGTGAAGAACTTGCTAACCATAATCAATTTCTTAATAACCGATTTTACCTTGCAGGTGAAGGAGAAATGTGTGCTTAGCACACGTGAGCCGGGCATCAGCAATCTGAAGAATATCTGGCAGATACTCAAGTGCGAGAATCGCAGCTTCACCGAACTGGTCACCAGTCAGTTTCCCCAGGTCAAGGTGTGTATCTGCATTCACAATTCCTTGTTCGATTAGCTAATCAATTGATATCCCGTTAGGACCGCGAGATACTTGTGAATGAGCTGCGACACTCGGGCTTTCTGGATGTGTTCGAGGTGTCCAAAACGGACAAGAGCAATCCCAATTGCAATGAGCTGGAGTATCAGTGGGGCTGCTTTCTGTGCAATCATCCGGACAAGGCGGTTGGCTTCCTCAACGGCAGCAATCAGCCGATGATCGAGGGCCAGCTGAAGGAGAAGAAGGGCAAGTGGCGGCTATTTAGGCGCTGGCGCACACGCTACTTTACGCTCTCCGGCGCTCATCTGTCCTGCAAGGGATCCGTAAGTAGAAGCCAGCTGCAGCCTGACAAAATCCGGTTGATTCGATGCCAATTGAATTCTTTCAGAGCGGCGGCGAGAGCATCGATGTGAATCAAATACGATCTGTTAAAGTCTCACGTGGCGCTCGGAACATACCCAAGGCGTTTGAGATCTTCACTGCCGATCAGACACTAATACTCAAGCCGAAGGATGGCAAGAACGCCGAGGAGTGGGTGCAGTGCCTCAGCATTGTGGTGGCCCATTCGCAGGCGCGCGACAATCCCACGGTGAAGACAAACAGCCTGCCCGCCCGCAGCATTGGCAGCAGCAAGCCCTCCTTTTAGCCGGGGGGCCAAAACTGAACCTACATTGTGAGATTATTTGTAAATGTAAAGACCACAAAACACACACATAAAAGACAAAAGCGGCGGCCGCAACTTATCGCTGTCTATATATATACATACATATATATACTATATACGAATGTATGCATATATATTTATATATACATAGATATATATGCCCATATTTATAGACTTAACTAGCAAGTACTTACCGTTTCAAGGGATTTTTCAAAAATTTTGCGAAATTGTGTTTTTTTTTCTACATTAGTTGATTTTTATAAATTTAGTTTATGCTTATTTATTGTACGTGTATTATACAAACAACTTGCTAATCGAAACAGAATCTACAAAAAAAAAAAATGTTATTTTAATCAGTTAGCCACGCCTCTCAGCCCTGTCTACCATATTAATGTTAATAATGCTTTGCTTTTAAAAACACAGCGCCGCCTGAAAGTAGGCAATAGAATGCCCACGTAGCAACAGAATATTTGTTTCTTGCTCTCAAAAGTATGCTGCATAAAGTTCAGTTTCAATTTAAATTTCTTGTTAAGCTATAACGCATTTTTCTAGCATAAAACATTAAGATTTGGATTGAAGATATAAATTTAAAACAGTTTTTGATTAGAATTATAGGCTTTTTTCAATTATAATTGTTATTTCATATATATATATATATGTAAATTTGAGGCTTTTAATTTCTAGCAAATTAAATTGTTTGCTTCGGCTATTGAGTCTGCCTTTAAGTTGTTTCGAGTTGCTTTCATTAGAAAATGGACGCAAACATTTGTCACTAACTACGTGAAGTTGAACAAGTTTTAAATACTAATAGTTAACTAAATAATTAACAACAATTTGACACAATTCAAGGCCTGGACGTCGCCAACTCAGCGTCATTGGCATTATGATCGCGCTCCTCGGTCAGCTCCAGCAGCTGCGTCCAGTTGGCGTTCAGCCGCACGATTTCCATATCCCGGCGCAGCTGCTGCAGCGGCGTATGCTCCTTCAAGCTCTGACAGTCGTCCAGTACGCGGGTGACATGCTCCAGCTGGTTGGCATAGATGCGCAAACGCTCCACATTGTTGTTGTCCTGATGCGGCGCAGTGTTCACCTGTTCATTAAATGGATTTAGATGGATTGGAGTACGGGCAAATTATTTATTTAGAGACTCACCGTCAGCTGACTTCCGCAAAAGTTGCGCAAATAGCTGCTGATGCGCGCATCCTGCAGCTGTCCGCCCGCATGCCACATCTTCAACAGATTCAGTATGCCCAGGACGTCGCCCTGTTCGGGCTCCTGGATGGGCGACAGCAGCTGCATGGGCGGAAACTCTGTCGTCGGCGACAGTTTCTTGTAGCTGCTGCACAGGGTGCTCAGCGTGCAGATATCCTCATTGAGGCGCTGCCATACACAGCAGCAGCAGCAACAGCAGCAGAAGCAGAATCGAAAGCGGAAGCAAAAGCAGTAAGCAGAGGCAGAGGCGGGAGCAGGAGCAGGGGCATTATGGCAATTAGTTAACGGATTTCATTTCAAACGAAAGAGTGCGCTTTTGAACTTGATTTGTGACTGTGACTGTCCATTGATGAATACGAATGTGGTTACGATAACAAATTGTTGGCATGAGAATTGAAGTACAAGAAATAATAGATGACAAAATCTGATAGATGGTAAACGAATCAACTCAATATACAATAATATACAGATATATATATATATATAAAATAGGCCAAGAGTTCGATTTATTCTAATCAAAAAATACGTGTAATTGTATGACTAAAAATACGATTAACATAAAATATAAGATCGGCTGCGATCGCGATCGAGTGTTTAACATATGATAATATATATCTGGCGATTAAACGATAACGATATATAGAAATGTCTTCGAAGGGTGCGCAACACAAAATGTCCAAAAAAAAAAAGAAGAAACGTATGGTAATTGGTAAACGTGGCTAAAACCTTACATCGATCTCGTTGCGATGTCGCTGCATTTCGGCTTTGGCGCCGCTCAGATCGCTGCCTTTGATCATCAGCTCCTGGGTGGCATCCATGAGCTCATCCTGCAGCTTCAGATTGACATCCTCCAAGTCTTTTAGCTTCTCCAGCATGTCCTCCTTATGCTGCTGCAGCTTGTTTCTGCAAGAGAGTAAATTGCACGTTCAGTTTAATTGCCGCCTGCTGCCCATTTTGACTCCCAACTCACTTGTCGACGATCAGCTGCTGAATGCAATTGTCGTTGTCCAGCTGGACGAGGCGCAGCACCTTGAGCAGCTTGGTGACCAGCGTATCCACCTCAATCACCTGGTCGACCACCGCCTGCGCCGTGCTGTACTCCATCAGCGAGGGCAGCTCGGCCAACGAGTCGTGGCAGCTGAGCTCCTCCGTGTTGCACTGATCGCGACTGCTGCTAAAACCAAGAGAAAAACGGGGTTAGGAAAGTGAAACGTGAAAATATTTATGTGAATGGAGCTCACCTCATGGGCAGCACGGTGAGCTTGTGTACGTGCAACTCCATCTGCTGGCGATTGGTGATGGCCTGCGACAACTGCTGCAGTGAATCATCGCCATTGGCGGTGGCCTGATGCTGCTGCTGCTGTTGCTGTTGCTGTTGTTGCTGCTGTTGCTGCTGCTGATGCTGGCTGCACTGGCTGATCAGGTCAGTGGGTAGCTCGATTTGTGAGATCATGCCCGTGCAGGAGGAGACCATGTTGTGCGAGTGCGAGTCCGGCTGCACCACGTCCTCCAGCACATTGTCCATCATGAGCAGGCAAGGCTGCAAGCAACAAAATCAGTTTAGAGTAACGGAAACGTTTCGATTTAACTGTAAGTGCACTTACCTCCGTTTCGGAGTCGAGCATCTCCGTGGAATCGGAATCGTCTGTAAAGCAAATTAATAGAAAAATTTTAGCAACTTCTTTCTTCTTTACATAAGGTAAAAAAATGTATTCTCGATAGGAACTCACCTCCATTACCATTTAGATTGGACTGATCGTTGCTGTTAAGCGTTGTCGTGGCATGTGTTGGCCCAGATCCGGATCCGGTTCCTGTGCCAGCTGCCTGGCCATGTCGCTTGCCCGCGTGGCGCAGCGAGAGGCGCTTGCCCGAATGGGTGGTGGCCTGGCGAATGGCACCGATGACGGCGGCTATGAAGGACTGATTCCGTTGCGGCGACAGGGAGCCGTCGCTGGCCAGGACCAAAGTGTGCAGCGCGTCGCCAGCCATCGCTGGAGTCAGCGGCAGATCCAAGCCGTTGGGCTTGAGGCCATTCTGGGCGGCGTGCTCCGTTTCGGCGGCCAGGGATTCCGCCTGAAAGCGTATGTCCTGTGGACGGATCAAGTTATTTAGCTTGTGTTTGAGGCGAAATTCGTGGACAACTCACCTCTAGATCCTGCTCGGAAATGCTGTAGGAGCACACCAGCTGCTCCACGAGACTGTCGAGCCGGGCATGGAGACCCGACAATGCCGTCGAGGCGCCCGCCACGGCAGCGTTCTGCTGATGGATCAGCTCCCGGGATTTGTTCTCCAGCGCCGCGTATTTCGTTTGGAGCAGACGGTTCTCCTGGCGGCGCTGCTCGTTGAGCCGCACCAGATGATGGCACTCGTCGCGCAGCACCTTCGCCTCCTCGATGCGATTGCTGAGCTCCGCCTTGGCCGCCAGATGCTCCGTCTCCAGCTCGCGCAGCGCATCGCACTGGGCGGCCTTCTCGTGCTGCAGGAAGTCCTGCAGCTCGCTCGACTCCAGCTCGATGGCGGCCTTCTCCTGCAGCAGCAGCTGCTGCGTGGCCAGCGAGCGGCGCATCTCGTGCTGCAGCGCCCGGCACAATGCGCGCAGCTGCCCGATCTCCTGCTGGCGCTCGATCAGCTCGTGGCCGCTCATCTGGATCTGTGACTCGAGCATGAGCAGGCTGTCGTGGCCGCTGCCGTCGCCGCTGTCCTCGGAGGTGGGCGTGCCCGCACTGGCGCTGACCACGCGCGCCAGCTCCAGCATGCCCATGACGCGCTCCGTGTTCAGATGCAGCTCCTGCTGCATGGCCAGCTTCTCCTCGCGCTCGCGCTGCAGCTTGCCGCTGAGCTGGCGCACCTCCAGCCGCAGCTGCTCCAGCTCGTGATCCCGCTGATCCGGCTCCGCCTGTGTGCTCTGGTCCAGCTGCTCCACGGCGTCCAAGGCACGCGTCTGCAGCACGCCGCCGCCCAGCACCTGCTCCAGATCCTCGCTGGTCAGCGCCGTCTGCACCGCCGTCTCGTGGTAGATGCGCGTCCTCTGCTGCTGCTGCTGCTGATGCTGCAGCTGCTGTGGCCGCCGCAGCGAATTCACCTTGGCGACGACTGTGGGTGGCGCCAGACTCCGCCGGCTGGTGGGCATCAGCATCACCGACGACGTCATGCGCGCATCCGCGGCGACAGCGCGGCTGATGGAATTGCTGCGCGAAAGCCGGCCCGCGCTCAGATCCTCCACGGACTGCTGCTTCCGACGGCGGGGCAGAGTGCCGCCTGTGAAAAAAAAATGATGAATTTGTATTCTTTAACTGCAACCGGATTGCTGAGGATGCAGCATCCATCAGCAATATGTGTGCTAAATTTGGTAACTATCATTTTGACGGTTTGGCAAATTTATCGTAATACTTTATATAGCGCAGTATCTATTGCTTATCTAAAGTATCTAGCTTCAACAGCGAAATGAACAAAGTTTGCTGCACAAAAAACTGTTTCCATTTCAAGGATTTTCAGGCATTAACAGATATTTACATAGAAATTGTAAAGCTTTTCTTTTAAAAATCAGATCAAATTTGAGTTCTATCTTAATTATGCGTTTATTCTTTTATTGAAAGTGTTTAGAACATTGCAGGCGGGTGTAACCGACTGCTGAGAATGAATCATCAGCAATAAGTGTGCCAAATTTTCTTTGACAAAATATCGTAATACTTTATCTAGCGTAGTATCTATTGCTTATCTAAAGTATCTTTAGTTTCAACGCATGGAAATGAACAAAGTTTGCTGCAGAAAAAAATGTTCATGTTTAACTAGAATCAAGTTGCCACTGAAGCTAACGGAAAACAAGTTTAAAGTAAAATATACCAAAAAAAAATTATTTTAAAATTATTCTACTTTAAAGATTTTCAGATATTTAATTTTTTTATTAAACTTTCATTTAGAAAACGAAAAGATTATTCAGAAGGAACTCAACTCAACTTTAAGAGTTCCTTCTGTTTAATCTTCTCTCTAGGAAACAAAGCCAATTGGACTGCAGAATCCTACCTGGTGCGGGACTGCCTCGCATGCGGTTGGCCAGCACATCGGGCGTCACGGACATGCCGCGTCGGGCGCCGGCCGTGCCGCGGTTCGCCGGCCAGCGGGCGTCGTCGGAGGGCGTGCCGGGCGTCCGTGCGCGACTCAGCGACGGCGTGCGCTGCACCTGCGCCAGCCGCTGTACGGATTGTGCGCGATTCAGTGCGCTGGGCAGCGTGTCCGGTTTTTGGGGGCGCGGTGTGCGCAGCGGCGTGGTCGTACTTCCGGGCACACGGAACGAATTCGCGTTGGAGACGCGCGGCTTCTCCCGCGCCGGCGTCGTGGGCGCTCCGTTTCTGGGCAGGCTAGCGGCACGCTTCAAGTTGGCCGCCCGGCCGCGCAGCTGCTCCGGCGTCTTCATCTGTGACTGGGCCGGGGACAGCGCTGCGTCCGGCTCGAACATGGCCACCTTTTTCTTGACGCTGCCATTGGAGCGGCGCGGCGGCGTCTGCTGCGAGCACTCGCTGCTCTGCTCGCTGGCCGAGACGTGGCTCATCAGGTGCAGATCGCAGCTGTCGTAGATCTCCTCGAGACCGTTGCTGCTGGTGTAGCCGCCGCTGGTGCTGCTCAGGCCGCGCTGCAGCGTCACCCGGGACAGGCAGCAGCTGCTGCTGGGCACATCCAGTCCGCTGTCGCTGCCATCGCAATTGTTCTGTGTGGTGGTGCTGGTGGTGGTGGTGCTGCTGGTGGCCACCACCGTAATGGACTCGCTCTCGCCCAGCTCCAAGCTGGCCAGGCACTCGGCCAGCTGTTGTTCCGTCTCGCTCGACAATTGCTGCTGCATCTGTAGCCGTGGATCCTCCATCTCGAAGAGCGTCCCGGACATGGCAGCTCACTAATGAAAGAGAGAGAGAGAATGTGAGAATGAGTATTTGCGAGTGATTCACGTCGAGGCGACCCAATTTCTTGTTTTGCTGCATGCGCGTATTTTGGGATGCTGGCATTTTAGATTCACGAAGAAACCCCCTGTACCCCGTTCCCTGCCACCATTTGTGGCCATAAACAAGTTGCACACGCCAACGACCTTTTGGCAAACGGGGAATGCCACATGCTTTGCCCCGCCCCACACACACACACCGCCACACACATCATCCAGTACCCGTTACAGTGCCTCGGGCCGCCTTTTTTGCGGTCAAGTTGGACACACACGCAACATGCAACATTCAACATGCAACATACATGCAACATGCCACATGCAACATTTGTGTCCCCATGTGGCAGCAGCTGTGACGACTCTGGACAGCTGGCCAGGCTCTTGATTGACTTAAACTAGTTCACACCTGACACCAAACACAATTGGGCCAAAATGCATTAGTTATGAGCGACCCTTCGTCAAATCAGATTCCGTTGCCAACTTTTGTGACCCAAACTACGCTTGTCTTGGCCTGAAAATCATGCCGCATTCCGGGCCACCTTTTTATTTTTGTCAACAATGAAAAGACAGACAAGGTAAAGAACTGAAGACTATTTGCCTTTATTAACAACAACTTCCTTAAACGAACTCCTTACATTTATTGGATTAACAAAATTTGATCTCCGAATTATTTCCATTTTGTATATTTATTAAATATTTGAATATATTTCACTCAAATGCAGTCCGATTTAAGAATGAAAAATTCGCTCGATTTACTTTATTAAAAAGTTTTATATTACCATATATCGGTCAAATATAATCAGATCCCGCAAAGATACACCTCTTTCAACTCGTAGAAGTCTCTAAAATCGATTGCCATCAAAATATTTCGATTTTGAAATTTTCGCGATTTTGTCGAAAATTGTGATGTTACCTTGTGATTTTTGTCAAAAAATGGTCAAAATTTACAATGGTAATTTTTTAATGCCAATCGATTATTCTGATCTTGACGAGTCTAAAAAGACATATCATTCGAAAATGTAAGCCTATTTGACTGAGATATAAAGGTTTTTATTTTGTAAATGTCTTTATTTCAATGCAAATTAGTCAGATTTCGGAATATTATACATCTACCGGCTCTATAGATGTGGGTTGAGATCAATTTTTGATGATTTTCTTTACTTTTCATAAAGAAAAACTGACATTTTTAATTTTTGTATTTTCAGATTGGAGAAGTCTTTCAAGGCGAAACGAAACATTAACAACGAAGAGGCGACGAATTTCATCGGTAAGTATGAATTTATTTAAACAATACCTAACAACAGTTAGTAAATATAAAAAATTATATATTTCAGGTTCTCGAGATGAGTTAGAGGAGTTCATGACGTCACGACTATTTTAAAGAATATATATTTAATATTGTATATTTAATTTATTTTAAATAGTCTTAAAAAAATAATACCATTTCTTTAGTATAAGACCCACTTACATTAATTCACTTTTAAGAAAAATACATTAAAAAAATGTAAAAAAAAATTTAATAAATATTATTTTAACATTTTACCAAATTCTTTTTCTTTTACTTTCGGGAGGATTTTTTTAATAGCCGGTTTGCTAGGTTTTCTTAAAAATTTCAACTGAATTACCAGGCCAACAGAATCGCCAGAAGGTCGACAAAAAATTATAAAAAGTAAAAAAAAATATTGCATACTTGCAAGGTAGCGATTTTGGGCAGCGGAAGTACAATTTTATGTAAAAATTTCGGGTGAATTACCAGGCCAACAGAATCGTCAGAAGGTCGACAAAAAATATTAAAAAAGTAAAAAATTTTATTGCATACTTGCAAGGTAGCATTTTTTCACTGTCGATCAGCAAGATTTTAATGCAAATTTCAGCTGAATTACCAGGCCAACAAAATCGATAGCAGGTCGACAAAAAATTTAAAAAAGTGCAAAATTCTATAGCATACTTCCAAGGTAACACTTTTGCAAGTTTTGTCTGTAACATCACAGACATAACTGCTAATGTTAAATCGGACGCAACTGAAGCTAAAGGGCATGAATGAGAGGGGAACAGGGGTGGGGACAGCTGAAAAAGGGGCATACATACATATTTCTTGGCCTTATTCTTGCGCATTTTTGCAAGAATTTGGCGCTATAGGTTCACCAGGACTATACCTTTGGTATGATTACCAAGGATAGAATGTCATCTAGGAACCAATGTTTTACAAGTTTTCTGTCCGAAAGCTATGCGGAATTGGTTGAATAATGCACAACCCGCCATAATTTAACCATTTACGGACAATTTCAATTTTTGGCTAGTTAATAATCTGGCCGAATTGCTTAAGAAAGGACTCACTTTAAATGACCATATCTCGGCCATAAATAGGCCGATCCCGGAAAGATATGCCTCTTTCAACTCGTAAAAGTCCCTAAAATCGATTGCCATCAAAATATTTTGATTTTAAAATTTTCGCGATTTTGTCAAAATTTGTGATTTTTGCCAAAAATTGGCATGAGATTTTTTGATCTATAAATCACTTTAAATGACTATATCTCGGCCATAAATAGGCCGATCCCGGAAAGATACGCCTCTTTTAACTCGTAGAAGTCTCTAAAATCGATTGCCATCAAAATATTTCGATGTTAAAATTATCGCGATTTTGTCAAAATTTGTGATGTTACCCCTTGTGATTTTTGCCAAAAATTGGCATGAGATTTTTGATCTATAAATCACTTTAAATGACTATATCTCGGCCATAAGTAGGCCGATCCCGGAAAGATACGCCTCTTTCAACTCGTAAAAGTCCCTAAAATCGATTGCCATCAAAATATTTTGATTTTAAAATTTTCGCGATTTTGTCAAAATTTGTGATTTTTGCCAAAAATTGGCATGAGATTTTTTGATCTATAAATCACTTTAAATGACTATATCTGGGCCATAAATAGGCCGATCCCGGAAAGATATGCCTCTTTCAACTCGTAAAAGTCCCTAAAATCGATTGCCATCAAAATATTTCGATGCTAAAATTTTCGCGATTTTGTCAAAATTTGTGATGTTACCCCTTGTGATTTTTGCCAAAAGTTGGCATGAGATTTTTTGATCTATAAATCACTTTAAATGACTATATCTCGGCCATAAATAGGCCGATCCCGGAAAGATATGCCTCTTTCAACTCGTAAAAGTCCCTAAAATCGATTGCCATCAAAATATTTTGATTTTAAAATTTTCGCGATTTTGTCAAAATTTGTGATTTTTGCCAAAAGTTGGCATGAGATTTTTTGATCTATAAATCACTTTAAATGACTATATCTCGGCCATAAATAGGCCGATCCCGGAAAGATATGCCTCTTTCAACTCGTAAAAGTCCCTAAAATCGATTGCCATCAAAATATTTTGATTTTACAATTTTCGCGATTTTGTCAAAATTTGTGATGTTACCCCTTGTGATTTTTGCCAAAAATTGGCATGAGATTTTTGATCTATAAATCACTTTAAATGACTATATCTCGGCCATTTTTTTGTCCAGGGCATCCGCACGTCGTGTTTCCTTCACTAAAGTGTACTAATTTTGTTGTTGACTTTCCAATTCACAGTAACATTCGCATTCGCATTGTAATCCCAGAGATTCGTTTCACAGCCCGTCATCGTGCATCATCATCCGTTGTAGAATATTTATAGCTCTGGCATGCGGCTTTGCATTTTTGGCCACGAAGCTAACAAAGTTACAGCGGAAACTAACCCTAGTTGACTAGGCTTAAATTGTAGCGAGGTTAAAACAACTTCAATTAAATTTGTTAAACAGTATTTTAACTTGGATTCATGTTAGCCCCAGTTTAGACAGTTACAATAAAGTATAAATAATTATGTTGAGGTTTTTATAATTTCATAAACCAATTTCTAAAATCAACAATATTAATGTAAGGGTATTAAACATTCGTAGTGGTTTAGTTAACTTCATTTAGTTGTTATTGTTTTGTCAGTTTGCTACACGCATCATTAGTGTCTTGTTTGTTATACAATTTGGACAGAGATTTTGGCCAAATTTGAAGATTTCATAATTTGGCTGAAAGCTGAAAGCGAACACATAATGAAGTTGTTCCAATTCGAAGCTAATTGGAATTTCATTTGCGGCTAATTGCAATTGTATAGAGCTGGTGGCAAGTATTTTTTTTTTTTTTTGGGCGTGGACACAACAATGGGTGGCAGCTGAGCTATGCAACCGAACCGGTTGCCACAGCGAGATCCTGTTAAACGACCTTGGCTAGAACATGTTAAAAAGCTGAAGCATGCTTTAAAGACGCCTCGTTCAGCTCAGTCGTTCGCGCCATGAGGATGGCAGGCGGCCGGGCAGAAGGAGTGGATAGCGGTCTAATGAAGGGCACTCCAAGCAGGCAGACGAGACAAACGAGGCGGACGCTGAGTGTCGCACAAGGCGGCGACTTTGTGCCCCCAGCGAGGCATGGCGAGGAAGCCAAGCAAGAAAAGCATAGCAATTTCCATAACCATAAAGCAGACAAGCACACACACGCACACACACAGATACAGTTCGCTTGCTAAAGCATTGAAAAAGTATCTTGTAGATACAAGATGCGCACAGACAGCCCGGCAACATTTGCCATCGAACACTTCAATTGTCTGGCGGCTTGGGCTGAAGCTGCGACTGCGGCTGCGGCTGAAAATGAAGTTGTCGCTGCGAATCGATCGCCATGGCCCATGGCCCTGACAATGACAGATTGAGATGTGACTATTTTCAATACCCATTCAAAATGGGTGACACAAAGGGTATTCAAATATAGTATACAAATCAGTTGTTGTAAAACTTACAAATTATGGAAAACTTTTACAAACATCTATCTAAAAGTAAATAAAAGTTAATTTATAGGAAAAACTAAACAAAACATATTATGCTCTAAGTGAAGCACAGGGTATCTTTTAGTCGAGCCATCTTGCATGCAACACGAAAACACGTTTCGCATCGCATTGCAGAATTCTGTGCCAGGGCAGAGGAATGCTTTGCATAAACCGGAACTCGAGCTGCATTCGCTGGCGAGGTTCAAGGCGAAATTGCCACCCACAGTTAAACCGAGGAGCAGGTGGCCAATGCGAAAGGGCTGGCAACATTATCAACACCATCGTTGTCGTCGTCGTTACGGCTCATTAACTTCAATCAATGCGCGCTGCGGCTGGGGTCAATTTGGGGCTCCAATGCTGCTGCTGCAGTGCGGCTAATTCGATTAAGGCGAAAATGAAGCCAACGCAGGCAGCGCCGGCGACAATGCCAAGTTAATTAAAGCAGCAACTGCGTTAAACATGGCTGAAAAGCGCGTAAATGCGAACACGAATAAGAGTTGCAAATGCTGTTGTTAAATTGCATGTCGAGCAACTAAAACGGGTGGAAAGGTGAAGGGAAGGGGAGGGAATAGCAATGACACTGCCGACTGTCAGTTGACTGTCAGACGCATTGCGGCAATGCGAATTGGCTTCCCAGTGGCGACCAGTTCAGCGCCCAGTTAATGCAACGTACATTAGCAGCAACAAAAACTGATGCGAAAACACATTTAAAATGTGGAAAGCTAATTTGTTAATGCAAAGACTTTTCAAATATAAATGATTCATTAATATAAAATAAAAAAAATCTAAATTTTTAAAGAGAGAAATAAGGAATCTACTCAAGTTAAATTTAATTTAAATAAATAAATAATGATGAATATATCTTCGAGTTATTTATCTGGAATGGAATCTTAAAGGCATATAATATTTGTATATTCTTGATCAGCATGTTTATTTACTCATTCGCAGGAATTGTCCCATGTTTACTATTGCTAAAGTCTGTTTAAAAGGTTTCAAGTAATTTAATAGACACGTTTAAGTAAACCAAATCTCTGTCAATTGGGTAACTTGGAAAACAACTTTAATTGAGCAGCGCAAATACAATTTGTAACAATTGGCAGTTGGAAATTCCGATCAAAAGATACTCGATAATGTTTGGAAATAGCTTAAAAGCATTTAAGTATATGGCTTACACTTGCGGATCGTCTGCTACCTTAAAGTTAAACACAAAAATCCTATTTCCCGAATAACAGATGTTTTCTTAATACAAAAACGGTACTTAATACAACACTTAAACAAAGAACCGTTGTACTTGTTTCCTCAGGTATTGAACGTATTTGTATTTAATTAAACGAGTTTATTTGGAAAAAAAGAATGGTTCAACTAAATTTAAAATGATTCAAAAACGGATTTATATAGCCAAGATTTGAGTTTGCACATTTTATGAACTTTGCTCAAAGTTCAACTTCAAACTTTCGATAATATTACGATTTATATATTTATGCACTCGTTTAGCATTGTTCATGCCACGTTCTCATCCCCATTGTGGGGCACAAACAAATTCTGTGCCATATGTTGGGCAACTTATGCATACATATACATATACATATATATATATATATATATATATGTGAAAGAGGGAAATACGTTCACTTGCATAAATTTCTCTCAACTCGCTGTTGTTGCTGTTGTTGTTGTTGGGGCAGTTGCATTGAAAACAATTTATTTCCATGCCTCGCATTTATGGCAATTTATTTTGTGCGCTGTCTAGCGAGGGGGCCAGTTCTCAGCGGCGCGACAGACCCAACTAAATTTGTTTGGTTTTCGTTCTCATCTTCTTCTTATTTTTTTTTTGGGTAGGTGGATGCAAATGTCGCGACTCTTTTAATTGATACTGAAAAATCGACAACGTTGGCGATTCTCACGCTGCGGCGGCAACAGCAACAAAACAGGTGGATGGATAGCGGAATAACAGTGGAGTATGGGTTCGGCTGCTGCCACGCCCCGCCGCAGCGGGCTTATTGAACAGTTCCACCCACCACCACGGTTGCAGCACTTCCTGTGGCAGCGACAATCCACGAAACTCAAATGAAGTGAAACATTTGTGCCGCGAATTACAATCGGGGCCCGCATTCGATGCGCCCCTCGCCACTTGCCACTTGCCCCTGCCCCGGCGACGCTTCACAGTTATAATGAGTTGCAGTTGCAAGTTGCGCGCCCAGTTTGTGCCTTGCGTCTGTGCCGCCGGCCGGGGACAGCTATTGAAAACTGCGCAAACAGTTTCGGCTCGGGTTCGAATTGTAAACGGGTGCGGGGCAAAGAGGCACAGAGGCAAGCGAGGCGCACTCTTCCGGGTTCTGTTGCCCCCCAAACACAACTCACTCTCCCTCTCCCTCTCTCTCTCTCTCTCGCTCTCTTTCAATGTTTTGGAGTTTTTCATTTGGTTGCACCTGCAGACCAGGCATGATTTCTAATTTATTTTTTTGTTTTTCGACTCTAAACTTGCCTTCCTCCCCTCCCACTTTTTAGTTGTTTTGAATGTGCCGTGAGCACTACTCATGGCTGCGTCGGGGAAGAGCAGAGGGGGGAGGTAGGATGGGGGGGGCGCAGCACCGCCTCGTGTTTAATGAATCAAAGAGAACGCAGACGTCGCCAAGGGGGCAGCGGCGGGCTTCTGGCATGGCCAGCTGGGCTGTCACGAACGCGGGTTTGGCTCCGGCTATTGGGCAATAACAGCAACAACAACAACAACAACAACTCAACTAAACAACAACAAACCAAGCAGCAAGTAGCAGGA
This sequence comes from Drosophila paramelanica, assembly GCA_035043915.1. NCBI lineage: Eukaryota > Metazoa > Arthropoda > Insecta > Diptera > Drosophilidae > Drosophila > Drosophila paramelanica. The sequence continues at coordinate 887,808 of JAWNMO010000584.1, forward strand.
AGAAGCGACCAACTGAATCGCTGCGCTTTTTGAAGTTACTGTTGCTATTATTGTTGTTGTTGTTGTTGTTATTGTTGTTGTTGTTGTTGTTATTGCCCAGTAAACTATAAACAATTTTTCGGCGGCTTCTCAGTCAACGGCAACGGCACGCAAAAGTTTCGTTTTGCATCTGTTGAAAGTCGAAGATTGAGCAACCGAAGCAGGCGAAACACGGTCCAAAAAGAACTGCGTTGAAATCGTCCCAAGTCATAAGAATCATGAACTGTGCCACAGATTACACCACACAACACAGCACAATTTGCCTAACCCTTTTTTCCATATCAATAGTTAATTAAAAATTGTTTAAACTAATCAAGCATAAAGAAACTTGAAGTACGCGGAACACAAATGTATTTCAGCTCGAAAATAAGAACTTTCGGGAGAAAATAATTGAAATAATTCCACTTTAACATACAAATATATAAATATATATTAATTAGGGTGTTCATGATAAATGATGATAACAAGCCATGTCCATAAATTATTTGTATTTTTAGCTCTTATCAAATATAATCAGAATTTCTATAAATAATGAAATATTTAAATATTTTTTAAAACTAGTGAAATATAATTATGGAAAAAGTGAATTTGGTTTTTTTGCTGGTACTCAAAAAACTGGTTGCACAGTGTGTTGTTTATTTAGCTGTTGTTGCTTTAGACCAAAAATAGGAAAAGAAATGAAAAGAAGTACGCAAAATAATAATAATACAAAAAAAGAGTTCTGTTGCTTTAGTTTTCTTAAGCTGCTGAAGGCGGATCGTTCATTGGCCTGGCAATAGCAATAGCAATAGCAATAGCTCGGATCATATTGGAACGATGACTAGTGCTTTCCTCTAACTTTTTTTACTCCGGCTGTCTGTCCGGCTGTCTGTCTGTTTATTTGATTTCATTAACAGGTCATTGCTGGTGCAATTACGCCAACAGCCGAAATTGTTTGTCATATGGCAGAGAAAGTCTTTGGTCCGCTTCATTTTTCTTTTAATGCGAGGCAAGAAAAAATAAAACTCTTTATGACACACACACACACCACATAACGATGCTTGCACTTACTAACTATAACTCGCATATAACTAACTATATAATCACAACAACAACAACAACAGCAACAGCAACTACAATGGGAAGCCCACTTCACGCTTGGCGGGGTTCCTCAGTAGTTTTTTTTTGCTGTTTTTTGTTGTTGTTTTTCAGCGGCATGCGCCACATGACACTCTGCCAAAAGGCACGGAAAGGGGGGGAGCCAATGTCCGTGTGTGTGTGTTAGCCATGTCTACCATGTTGACCATTGACCAGACTTGAAGTCTTTATAAAACAGCAGCTAAGCGAAAATAGAAAAGCATTTTTTTTTCGAGGCCAGAATCACAACTTGAAAACTTGCTGTGGAGAGGTGTGTGTGTGTGTGTGTGTTCGTGTGTGCGTGTGTGTGTGACGCCGTCATGTCTCGCCCGAGAGCTTATTGTCAACGGCCAAGAAGCAGCCGGAGACCCCTTGAAATGCAATGCCAGAAATCCTTTTGTGCGACGTAAACTGAAACTCAACAAAAAAAAAACAAAACAACAAAAACAAAATTGTATAAAAAGATAAGCAAAATTCAAGACAATCTACGCTCAAGTTCTCAGGGTCTTTTCTGCATCTGCTCCAGTTTATCGGGTCTGTTAGGGTCTGTCCACGGCTGACCTTGAAAATGGCAATCGACAAAAAACCAAACCAAACCAAATCAAAGCGAACTGAACGCTAATTTATGTACATAAATATCAACATAAGCAAAATAATAAAAACGATGACAAGTTTTGTCGCCTTTGTTTTTTTGGATTTTATCGATTGCACGCTTGATCAATGAAGGTGGGGGAGCGGGCGGTGCAAGCTCCTCGAGCTCCCGATTGTTCAAAATTCGCACATTTTTTTTTAGAAAACAAGTTTTAATGACAGCTTTTATCAAAAAAAAAAACAAAAACCATAGCTTTGGTAATTAACAAAAGTGGGAATACAATTGAGGCAAGTATGTGTACATACAATCAAGTGTAATCGTTCATGCATATATACTATCTATATATAAACATATTTCGCTGTATTTATAAGACCTGTTATCGACGCAGATAAGGCAACAGGCCACACACATTAGAATGCAGTCGTTAATTCAGCAGGAAGGTTGGCGAATTTTTTGAGGCCCGCTGATAAAATTGTTTTTGTTGGCAAATTAAAATGTGTCAGAGAAATAATTTAGTTGAAAGTACAGTGAAAACTGTCAATACAAAACAACTTTAACTTTAAAAGAAACTCCTCTGTCTTTCAATTATAATAAAATGGGTAAGTTGGTAGTTAACGAATCTTAAAAACATTTAATTACATTTAGTAAATAATTGGCTGTTTTAACTGTTAACAAGTTTTAAGTATTCAACTTTTTTTTAAAGTAGATTTATTTTAATTTTTTACCAACATTTATTTTTATATTACCATATACTATTTATATAATACTTGTTTATAAATAAAGTAATCAATTATTTTGAAAACGAAAACGTGATAAAATCAAAAGCTGACTCTCACTATTTAATAATTAATCTTTTAGATAGTTGATAACTACAAAAAATGCCTGTTTGAATTTGTTTTTTTTTTATGATTTATCCTGCTGATTATTGTATTTTTAATTTACTGTTTACAGCTGTTAATTAAAAATAAAAAAAAAGCCCACACTCTCTAATCTTTTATTTCTTTTCATTTCGTTTTATTCATTTTCTGAGTTGAGGAGCCGCAGCTACTTGAGAGAGTTTTCTCCATCAATTCAAACGACAAACGGATTAATGAAGCTTAATTAGTATTTTCCTGAAGTTGCTGCAACTCTCTCAGCAACAACGCACGGCAGCTGCCCCGCCAACCCACCGCCCCTCGTTCAGCAGGCGCCGCAAATTGTCGCGGATGCGTAATTAAAACTGTTCGAGCATCCGCTCCCCATCATTAGCCCAATCATTAGCTTATGAATATGGCAAATACGAACAAAAAAAAACAAATAGTAATAATATTTAAAAAAATGTTCAATAACCGGAGCGAGTGATTGACTGACTGACTGACTGACTGCCTGATTGATTGACTGAAATTGCATTCTTCCTGATTGCTGACGTTCGACGTTCGCCGTTCGCCGTTTGCTTTTTGCTTTTCGAAATCGATTATCGCTCAAATCATGCAACACGAAATGAGTTTTGACGCTGCATAAATGAAGTGCCACCAGCTGCGGCATGGAACGCCAGGCGGGTGCAGGAAGTGCCGCTCGTCTCTCGCCTGACCTTTCAACCAGCCAGCAACACAGCCAAAGTAATTAGGAGCGGTCCTCAATGCTAACAACTGAACTGAACTCAACTAAACTGAACCACCCACTGCCGGTTCCAGTTCCACAGACAGCTCTAATCTCTGTTGCAATCCTAGTTTGAAACCCAGTTCCATCATATTCGATAACAACTTTCTACCCGTAACCAACAAAAAAAACCAAAAAAAAAGTAAATAAATTTGTTACTCACCCACAGAGCTCAGGCAGGAAAAACTATGCCAGCGACGACACTCAGTCAATGTTGTTGTTGTTGCTGCTGCTCTCGCTCGACGTTTGCTGCTGCTGTTGTTGTTGGTTTTGTTTATGTGTTGGTGGTTCCTGCAGTTGGCGCTGATGAAAATGTCAGCGGCTCCCCCAAGGCATAATTCGCCGTCTCTTTCGCACGCGCTCCGTTGGATTGTGTTTGTTTTGGAGTTGAGCAGAAAAATGGACGTCTGTTAAATTCTATTATTGACGCGTGTGTGTGCAAAAAAAAAACAACAAAAAAAATAACAAAATTGGATGGCAAATTGCGTTGTTTGCGGACGGGCGATCTCTGATGGATTTGCGAATATGTATTAACGCTTGAAATTTGTGCAAATTAAATGCACAAACAACACACGCACACACATCTACACGCACTCACACAGGCTCAATGAAAAGGCCAGGTGAATGGTAACGGGCATTGTTGCTGCTATTGTTCTTGTTATTGTTGTTGTTGTTGTTTCTTTAGCCTGGCAGCTGCACAGGCGGCAGCAGGCCGAAAAGCAGCTGGGCAGCACTTTTCAAAGGCGCGCTGCTGTTTCAGGACCTTTGTCAGGCCGTGTTTTGTAATTATGTGCTTGTGTGTATGTTTTATAAAGGTCCTCGCATACACACTCACTCACACACACACACAATAGACGCGTTTTAAACTGCGCGAAAAATCGATGGCTTAAACAGAAAATTTGTTGTCTTAGCTCCAGCACAAGCGAACTGGCAGCAAATACAATTTAGATTGGACGGCGCATCGATTAATTTAAAAACGTTGCACTTTTATTTTAGGCTGTTAGACCAGCAGCAACACACTTAAAGGCTTCAAAGCAAAACCCGTTCAGGCAAAACGCCGCAACGGACAGGACAATTCCGAAACGCGCCCACACGCGCCGACAGCAAAGACGAAACTGTTTACAGCAGCGCTCTGTCTGTTGCAGCTAACAGAATGTTAAGCCAAATATTTAACAGCGCCGGGTAGCCGGTGACTAGTGTGACCGCACGTTGTTTGTGATGCAATGCCAGCGATTTGGTAATTTAGCATTCTATATTGAACAGTGCTACCAATTGAACAAACATATAATTTAAGAAAATGGCGCGCTAGGCTATTTTTCAAATATTAGAATCTGTTTTACAGTTTTGTAATAAAAGATTAAATTAATTTCGACCCAAAAGATTGTATTTTCTTAGTTGTTTCAGCGAAACTGTTAGACAAGAATTGTAGCAATTGCATTTTACGAGTAACATTCGTGTTTTCAGTTTTTAAACAAGTTGTAAATCTCCTTAAATCCTTGCGTAATCATTATACATTTGCAAAAAAAAAGTTTAAGAAGAAGGCATCTCAGCCCACAGAATACTTATAGTCTTGCTCAAAATTATATGTAAATATAAAAGAAATTTGCCGACGCATTTAAACATATTTTAAATAAGAGGAAATTTAAGCTTTTTGAACTACTTATATACAAATATTATTCCGACCCGATCTGATTTGCCGATAACAATAATGTGCAGCACATTTTTTCTGTTGTAAGTCTATCGAAATTAATTTTAGCCATTTATTAGTGTTCGTACGATTTAGTTTCAATCTAGAAGCTACATAAAAACCCGGGAGAATATCACTCGGAACTCATAATCTATGAGATGCTCTTGGGGCCGCAATGAAGGATTTCAAATAATTGCCGCAAGGCGTACAAGGGATACAAAGGGGAGTCACGCGGTAGCGCGATACTTAAAAACAACTATATATATATATATATTAATAGTACGTAGATAATATGCTCATAATGGATTAGCTGGCTGACTGGCTGGTACGAAGACGCTTTCGCTGTTCAAGATCGACGCCGATCTGTCCTCTACTGCAGATATAGCCTATGGTAATCGTTGGCGCCAAATGCGCAGTTGCACTTGGGGCACTTGCGCTGCCGCGTCTCGTATCGCGTGCGCAGGCAGTCATAGCAGAAAACGTGGAAGCATTTGGAGAGTACGGCGTCTTTGCGCTTCACCTTGCACGAGGGACACGTGAGGGTTTCCTTGTATTCGCGTATCTCCTCGATCATCACCTCATCGATGGTTGTGCCCGACATTTCCATCTTCTTCATGCGCTCCGCCTTTCGCTTGAACTGCGCCAGCTCCTCCTGCAGTCGCTTGGTCTTGTAGGCCTCCGCCTCCAGCGAGCTGGTCTTCTCGGCGACCACCTGTTGGGCCTCCTTCATTTGCGCATGATACTTTTCCAGATGCAGCTTGAGGTCCGCCGCCGACTGCGCCGATTCGATGGCCTTGCGCTTGTGCATCTCCATGGCCTGTTGGCGCAGCATCAGCTCCTTCTCAATTGACGCAACGGTGGCCTGTAGGCTGCGCTCCTTCTCCTCCAGCTTGCGCAGCACAATGTGCATGGCCTCGATCTGTGTCGTCGCTGTGGCCATCTGATCCTCCAGCACCGTCTTCTCCTCGCGCAGCAGCTTGTGCAGCTGGTTGGCCTTGATGCGCTCCGACATCAGCTTGAAGTTCGCATCGTCCTTTTCACGCAGCTGCTGGATAAGCCTTGAGTTTTGCTCCTGCATGTCCTCGAACGCCTGGCCTGTCACCTCCATCTCGTTGAGCAGCGCCTCCTCCTCGTGCGACCCGACAAACGGGCGGGTGTAGTTGGCGCCACCGGGTCCCCCGCCGGGCGCAGCGCCCCAAGCATTCTCTGTGGGCTTGTGATTGGCTACTTGTTTTTGCAACTCATACTTTTGCTCCTCCAGCTGCTTAATCTTGCGCAGCGCCTCCTCATCGGCCAGTTTCTTGCGCTCCTCCCGCTTGCTCTCCTGCAGCTTTTTCAGCTGCTGTCGCAGCTCCTCGATCTCGGATCGCAGCTTCTTCTCGGTGGCCATTAGCTGCACCTTGTCGCGCTGATCCTTCGAGACCCCTTTGTACATGTCCAGTAGTAGTTTCATTTCCTTCTGATCGTTCAGCGCTTTTCTGTAAAATGAGGGGAAATTGTAATTATAATTGATGAATATGTTTTAGGGTAATCTTCATTGTAACCGTTCATTGGCACCTACTTGAGTTGCGCTTTCAGATCCCGCACAGTCTCGCTCTCCACGGCCTTCAGTTCCTTGGCCTTGATGCCGTCCTTGGTATCCTTTTCAGCCTTAACGGCGTTAGCTGTGCCCGCTGCTGCGGCCGTCGCATTCGCCGGACCGGGTGAATCTTTTTTCTCTGAATTGGCCGCTTCGCTGGCAGAGAGCTTCTCCTGCTTGATGCTAGGATCCTTGACATCTTTACCGCTGGCATCATCGTCGAGGTCATCGTCGGCGGAGCCCGAGTTCTCCTCCTTGATGATCAAGTTGACATCGCCGCTTCCACTGCCGGCTGTGCTCGGGCACGGAGCGCCCCCGGCCGAAGTGTTGTTGGCATTCTCCTCCTTTACGTTGGCTGCTGATTCCTGTTTGACATCCTCCCCTGATGACGCGGCCGACGCCGATTGCTGCTGCTGCTTGTTGCCCTCGAGCTTGACTTGCGCCTCGTCCAGCTCCTTGCGCAGCTTCACATTGTCCGTGGAGATGTCCTTGTACTTGCGCTTGTACCGCTGCACCTCCCCCTTCAGCTGACCGTTGTGGTTCTGCAGCGACGTGATCAGATGCCGCATCTCCCGATTAATGGGCGCCGTCTGCTCGTTGGCGGCCATATTCTGCTCGAACTCAATCCGCAGAGCCTCGTACTCTTTGCGAATGAGCGCCAGCACGTCCTCCATTTGGATCATCTCGCTGCGCACCTTCTTCTGGGCAATGAGCTCCTCGCTCTCCATCACCTCGATCTGGCGCAGGTGCTGATTTTTGCTAGTCTGCAGCTGGTTGCGCGTCTCGTCCAGCATCGTCTTGATCTGCATGGACTCGTTATACAGCACCGAGAACTGCGACTGCAAGCACTTGTATTCTGTCGTCTCCACAATAACCGACTCGGGCAGCTGGCGTATCTACAGAGGGAGGGAGGGAGAGAGAGAGAGAGAGAGAGAGAGAGAGCAAGATTTGTCAATTAGTTGGCTGGTTAAAGAGATAATATCTGTCAGGCCATCCTGGCATCCTTACATCCATTTTCAGTTTCTCCACTTCCTTGAGCGTCTCGCGGTGCGTGGCATGCAGCTTGTCCAGCTCCTGTAAGCGATTGTTGGCAAGCTCGCGATGCTCCTCCAGATCTTTCTGCAGCTCCTCCAGAAGTTGACTATTCACATTGGTCGTTGCACTGCCGCCACCGCTGCCGCCGCTGCCGACGCCACTGCTGGTCGTTTTTGTGCTGTTGCTGCTCTTATTGGGATCACCGTAGATCTGGTGATAGGCCTTGAGCTTCTCAATGGCTTCGGCCAGATGGTTCTCCAGCTTATCGTTGCGACAGTGAATCTTCTCCAGGTCATATTGCAGTTCATCGATTTGGTTCTTGAGTTCAGCGTTCTCCGTCTCTTTGGCGGTGAGCGCATCCTGGTACTCCTTCATCTTTAGTGACATCGTGTGGAATTTCTCGTGCAGCGACGTGTTCAGATTTTGCAGGTTGTGATTCTCCGTCATGATCTCAATGTGCGTCTTTTTCAGCGTCTCCTCGAGCGCGTGCACACCCGCCCCCGCTGCAGACGCATCCGACTCAGCTCCGGCGGTGGTCTGCGCCTCCTCGTCGCCACCGCCAGTCGTTCCCTGCGACCCTGCACCGGCCAGACCATCACCACCTTTCAATACGTGCGTTATCTTCTCATTACGTTGCATTAACCTATCAATAACCTGCACGATCTTAGCCACCGCGCGCTTTGACACCTGCACCCTATTGGCCAGCTTCTCGTCCAGCTCTTCTTTGTCCCAGGTGGACAGCTGTGTCAGAAACGAGGTGGTCACCTCGTTCTCGTTCTTATTCTCCAGCTCATCTGCCGTCTCCGCATCGAAACGCTGCAACAGCACCCGAATATCCTCATTCAGCTGATTCCAGTACCGATTCACCACGTTGAGAACAGCATCGTCTTGCGTCTGACGCTTCTCCAGCTGCTCGATGCGATGGCGAAGCTCGGACTCGCAGCGCATTCGCTGTTCGATTCGCTGGGCGAGTTTCTTGTTCTGAAACTCTAATACCTTGATGTCCATCTCCTCCAGCGTGGACACGGGCCCAATTAGGTGCGGCTCGAAGTGCACCTTCTTGATGGGCGGCTGACCAGCGGCCGCCGCGGCCACCAGGCAGCTGCTCCCGCTGCCGGTGCCGCTGGCATCGTCGGCGCTGCGTTTTGACATATTTCTAAACTGCAACAACGTGAGGCGACAAAGAAAGTGTGCAAAAAACGATCAATTTCAGTTCTGCCTATTATTGATTTTCAAGTTTCGTGGCTGTGGCTGTACTCCATTTTGCAGTGTGCGGCCCGGCGGACGCTGCCATCTGCAAGGGGCGCACAGATGTGAGAGGGGCGAATGGGACGGACGGACATGGTGTGGCTTACCTTAATTTCTGGTTTGTACACTTTTTAGCTTAACATTGATTAATAACTCAACAAAGCGGCAGAATTCTAAAGGAGTTTTCTACTAATTGCTAGCTGTGTAAAGAGTTGCATTATAAACGATACACTGTGGCGGCCAATCGATAACTTCAGTTGATTCGATACTAGCTCGCAACTAGTTCAGCTTACTTCAAGTTGGCAGCATCGATACCAATAAGCGCAACTGTATCGGTACTAGTTGCTCTTGTTGGCAATAAGAGTTTTGTATTCTTTAAATTGTAAACAAAAATGGAACAAGTCTGTCGGGTTTGCATGAGCAACTCTGTCACTCTGGTGGATATATTCGCTGAACGCCACCAAACGAAGGACGAGCCCAGCCTGGCAGCGATGCTAAATGAATGCGTTAACTGTGAGATAAACCCAGATGATCTATTGCCAAAGCAGATTTGCCTTTCCTGCGTACTTGCCACCCAAAGTGCCTTCAAGCTTAAACGTACCTGCGAACAGAGCCATCGACAGTTTTGCCTGCTGCTCGGCAAAACGGAAACTTCACGCTATCCGACAATTAAAACAGACAATTGGAAGTTGGAAACATTTGAGAGCGTTTACTTGGGCTGCACGAAACAGGAGCAGCTGGAGAATCACATGCTAGACAGCTGGGAGGAGAGTCTGCAGGACAATCTATCTGAATGCAAGGAGGCAAACAGCAGTAGCAGTAGCAGCAACGCCTCTAGTGCATGTCCGCCTGTGTGCCACAGATTGGATAGCAAGCCTTGTGGCACGGATGATTCTCATCTCTGCTACATTTGTGGCCTGTTATTTTCTGATAATAAGCTGTTGACCGAACACGTAGCATACCACACCACTGAGGATTATCGATTTAAATGCTCCCACTGCCCGAAAGCATTTCATCAACGTTCAAAACTGCAAGATCATATCCGTATTCACACCGGCGAACGTCCTTTCAAGTGTCCTGATTGCTCGAAATGCTTTCGGCTCAGTCAACTGCTCAAGGCGCACATGTTTAAGCATACCGGCGAACGTCCCTTCAAGTGTCCTGAATGCCCCAAAGAATTTGCGCTCAAATACCATCTGAATGCCCATATGCGTGGACACACCGGCGAACGTCCACACACGTGTCCACACTGTCCGAAGGCTTTTAATAAGTCTTCGAATTTACAGTCGCATCTGCGCGTCCACTCAGGCGAACGTCCGTTTGTTTGTGATCACTGCTCGAAGACGTTCAACCATGCCTCCAACCTGGAGAAGCATATTCGCATCCACACCGGCAAGCGTCCGCACCAGTGTCCGCACTGCCCGAAGGCCTTCACGCGGAAGCGAGATGTCAATGACCACTTGGTCGTCCACACGAACGAACGGCCCTTCAAATGTGACAAATGCCTAAGAGACTTCAAGAGCAGCGCCGGTCGTCGGATGCACGTCTGCAAGTCCTTAGATAATTTAAGAACATCTAAGAGACTTAAGGTAAATGTACCAAAACCAAAAATAAATAAAGGTCTAAAAGGAATACAAGTCAAGCAGAAAAAAGGAAAATAGCAAAAGAAAGCGTCAATTGTTTAAATTATAAACATATTAGAGTGGGACCATACATATCAAACGATAATATTTAATATTAATCGAATTTTGACAATATGTTGCTGGGAAATGGTTTTCCTTTTTGCGAATATTTCTACAAATTGTGAGCATGAATGAATAAACAAGTGCAGCATGATTGAGATGCAAACCGAGTGCATCGATTGCGATTTAAAACGACATAAACATAATTGCCTCACATGTTCGGAATACCACTAATGAATGCGATTACTAACGGGACATTGAGCTACTATTAGTGTGACCAATACAAGCAGTTTTTGCAATGCAGCCAATGGACTTATCGATATGTCGATTCCTATCAAACTTACGCAAGAATAAAAGATTTTCCTTAGTTTATTTACATTTGATTTGTTTCACTGTGTTTATGATATTTTATACTTAAACCCGATGAAATATTTTCCGATTGAAAGCATTTAGACAAAAATGGTAATTTTAAGCTGATACGCTGCATTTAACGAATGACTTTTTTTCGTTTCCAACACTGATAATTGGTCGAAAATTGGGCGATCCTTTTTGAAGTAGATTTAAAATATCTAAAATTGCATTTAAAATGTGTTTTGCACATCAGTTTTGGAAAACATTCAATAAAATCAAGCCAGGTATCAAAGTTAAATAAGATAAATAGAAAATATTTGCATAATTCAAACTGGAAGGTGAATTTCAATTTATTATTCATGTACATGTTGATAATTTTGTATTGAACGGGAAATGCACATGTAATTTAAGTTGGAATTGAAATTTGATTAAATTGTGGTTGCGTATGGAGCCCAATAAGTGGGTGAAGATGCTCAGATGCACTCGAACCGGTTAGGGAGTTAGAACGATGTGTACTTGAGCGCCTGACGGAGGGTCATGCAGTCGACCTCGTCAATCTTGCAGCTGTTCGCCTTGATGTTGATCTCCTCCTCCTGCATGATCTGGACATGCATGAGATAGCGCATGGACGCCTTGTTCTCGTTCAGCTTCTGGTTCAACTTGCAGACGGAGGCTTTGAGGGCCTGCAGCTCATTGTAGAGCGCATCCTGCACCATGTCGCAGGTCAGCTCCAGTCCGGGCCGATGGGCGCGATTGCTGAGGCGCGTCTGGCATAGGGTGATCGCGCGCTGCTTGTCGGACATCTCGCGGTCCAGTTCGCTCATGTTGCGCTGCACCTGGTGGATGTGGTCCATGGTGTCCTTGTGCTTGTTCTCCAGGCACTGCTTCACGTGCTTCGTTTCGGCGATGCGACGCTCGAAGGCCTCGTTGGTGCGATCCGTCTGGTTCTGCATATCCTCGCAGATCTGCTTCAGCAGCAGATCGATGTACGCCCGCAGCTGTCCGGCGGAGACCAGAGCCTTCGCATTTGCCTCCAGATTCTCATAGGTCTGCGCCTGCCACTCGGTCAGCGAGAATTGACTGAGAATGTGAAGGTAGTTGATCGATTGTTCGATCGATTGATTGATTGAGGGACCTACCAGTGCTGCTTGGACAAGTCCTGACCCTTGCCCAGGTCATGCTGGAACTCCTTCAGCTTCAGGTTCTTCTCGTCAATGGCCAACGACTTGTCCTTGGCAGCCAGATCCTGGTCCAGCAGATACATGGCGGCACGCAGTTTACGTATCTGCTCCTCGGCCTCCTTGAGGGCCGCATCGGCCAGCCCCTGGCAGCCCTTGATGACCTTCAGTTCGCGGCGCAGCGAACGGTCCACCTCATCGTCGCAGAGATCGACCCCGATGCGACCCTCGCGCATGATCAGGCACTGCTTGCAGATGGACAGCGATTTCTCCTTGAGAAACTCAATGGCACTGAGGACACGATTCCGATACGTGTTCAGTGTCTCATCCTCCAGGGTGGCCGTCTTCTTCTGCCGATTCAGCTCGTCGACCAGGAAGCGGATCTCGCTGGTGCGCTCGCGCATATGATGCTCCACCTCGCGCTGCCAGTTCTTGGTGGTGTCCTTGGTCTCATCGACCACGCGACGCGACTCCCTATGGGACAAGCATGAAGTACAGTTTGGCTGGTGCTGCACTGGGGCTACTTACTCGACAATGCGCTCGGCGAGCTTCTCCTGGTCGCAGGTAATGCGAAACTTGATCTTGTTGTTGTAGTCCCAGTCCTCCTCGGAGTATCTGGGCGGGCATTTGGCCACCGGACCCAGATGCTTGCCAGCCAGCTGCAGGCCCGTTATGCGACGTGTCTTCAAATTCGGTAACATGGTCACTCTCTCACTCGCTCGCTCTCTCTCGCTTACACTCAATGAATATGAAATATATATATTGCGTAAGGTTCACTCTAACTCGAAATTAAATTGTTACGTATGCGATTCTTTATATATACACACACATCTGTGTGGGTCTGTTTTGGACAAATTCAATTTTTCATGGAGTCCTTTGACTGGCACACTTTGCTTTCGGCTGAGTTGGAGAATCGAGAATTGAGAGACCCGACCGAATCTGTGACGACTTCAAATGCTACTGAGCTGCCACTGCTGCTGCTGCTGCTCCTCATCCTACTGCTCGGGCTGCGGCGGGTTAGTTAAATCGATTCATGCTAAGGAATTTACGGTTGCCTAGCGGTATTTATTATTATGCTGCCGACACTGGCAAAAAAAGAAGGTGTATACGAATTGTTTTTAAATTCACCTCAAATTGAAATAATTATATTATAATTTAAATTTTATCATAAGCTCGACTGTAGCGTAAATAATTCAATTTAATATCTTTGAGCTGAGGAAGAACTTGCTTGAAATGAGAAATTAAAAGGAAAAGTACAACAATATTCTTTCAGTGTATATGCTCTCAAGTTTGTGTGTATGTGTGTGGTAGCCAGGGCACCTGTGTCTGTCACCTGGCAATTCGAATGGGCACAAGCGCAGGACGCAACCAGGCTACCATTCAATTGCACAGGATTCGGTGGCAGGCGCGACTCGTCCTTGCGGTCTCGCCTCACACAGCTTAAAAATAGCTGTGCATGACTTTCAAGCAGCTCCCTCGATCGATTTATGTTAACATACTTTCGCTTTTTCCATTTTGTTTGCTTTTGTTGTTGGTGTTGTTGTTGTATTTTTGGCATTTCTGTTTCTTCGGTTTTTTGCGTTTTCGTTTCCTTCTGGTTTATTGGCAACTGTGCAAAACTTTTTGGCATTAACTTATGCTAATCAACGCCAGCTGCGTGACTGATTGGGCGTGATCCGACGGTGGGCGTGGACGCCAAATAAGTCGCAATATGTGCGGCAGTTATGTAGGAGCACAGTTTGAGAGTCACTGGAATAGGTACTTTTGCAGTAGATGTAATTCAAATTCAATACAAATTTGTGCTGAATTTTAAAGATAATTTATCAATAATTTCGGCTCAAAAGTTTTTTAAACTCGATTTGTTGCTATTTCATTTCATTCAAAATAGACACAAGCCCGAATTAGCACGGAATATTTGAATCGTATCCTAAAAAAATCGAAAAATCTCTTCTAAATATAAATATCTAAGCTTGAATTTTGAATAATACCATAGTGAATAATACCATCTTATTACTTATTACGTCAAAGCTAAGCTGATTTTTATAAGGAATGACTTTTAGATTGATTATATATTTGAATCTGGAAACACATTTTTAGTCAAAACTCATATTGTTCTCGTTTTACCGTAAATAATCTAATATATAGGCATACTAAAATAAAGCCCATATAAAAAAAAACACAATTGCTTAACAAATAATTAAATTAATGTATATTTATCTATTTATTAAAAAAAACAGATAAACAAAATGTTTTATCGAAAATAAAAATATATCCAAAATTAAAAAACTGGCCTTCGCTTTCAGAAATTGGAAAGAATCAAAAATATATAGATGGGTTTAGGTGGAGCTTAAGAGCTTTGGCAGTTGCAAAAAGAAACTTACTTTTACCGGAAAATCTCCTCCTGCATTAACTTTCGAATTGTTTTAAAACATTTCTTGCTTTTTTTTTGTAAAATTTAGTTTGAATTTATTACGATATACATTTGTTGTTGTGTTGCCATCATATATGCTGGTGTATATATGTATGTAGTCTGATGTATATTTATATTATGCACTGCTCTTAAACATTAATGATAATAAAAATGTACAATTTAATTAACTAGGATCTGTTCTGTTTTTTTTTCTTTTTCGCAAAATTAGTTGTCAGTTTAGCTTTTTTTGTTTGTTAATATTTGGATTTCAGTTTGGCTTCGACAGATCCACCTTTTTGTTTTCTTACTTCCTCGGTTGACATCTCTGCTATGGCCTCAAGTTTCAAGAACTTGTCGTTCGGTTCGACGCAGTAATTAGACTCTCTTAATTAGTTGCTAACATGTCTGGCTCTTACAAAATAACTGTTATTATGCCAGAGTTGCCAATATGATCGCGTGTTTAGCGCAATTTCAATGAATTATTAACAGTGAACTTGTATTTCAATATTTTTGTTTTTCGTAATTTTTCTCTTTAATTTGTTTTTTCATAATAATTCGAGTCACTCACCCAAACGGTTAATTAGTTAGTTGTGTAATTACTTCGGTGAACTGTACAAATAGCTAGTTTTTATTATTATATATTCATGTAGTATGCAGATTGTATGAATCTAGAATCTATGCGACGTTTTCTATGCTTTAATTAAGTTTTATTAATTGTTATCTAGGCAATATCTTCGCTGTGGACTCGTTATATCTCTGATCTCAGTTTGCGTGTAGGTTGTCTTCTTCCTTTTTTTTTTATTTGCTGGGCTTTTGTCTCAATTGTTTAACTTGGCTATCTACGAATACAAACTGTAACTGTATTTATTCTTTAATTTAATTTAATTGTTTTTTGTTTTATTTTGTATTTTTTGTGTTCTTCGTATTTGTTTTTAAATTCATTTATTTGCTCTTTGTTTTATTGTTTGTAATTTGTTGCTAGTTTCTTGTTGCTTCCTTTTTTTTTTGTGTGTAGGCAGTGTTTCATCATTCTTGGGTGTTGCTTGGGTATCAATGTTTGTTTCTGCTTCATTTGTTTAACAAAAACATTTTTTTCATATATATATATTACTTAAGTTTTAGCACAATTTAATTCTGGTTTTTTTTTTTGGTTTTCTTTGTTTTTCTTTTTTTTGCCGGCTACACTAACAAAGAAAATAAGACATTTCTTATTCAATTTGCAGGCGCGCCACAATGAAAACGGTTTTCAATTCGTTTATTTGTTATTGTAAAATAACAAAATTGATAAGAATACAAATTACAAAAGAAATTCATAAATCATACACGTAAACAAATTAGTTTTACAATCCAAAAAAATATATATTTATCTTATTATTTTCCTCTTATTTATTTTATTTGTTTTCTTAAATCGCATACAAATAGTTTTTTAGCTATATATTTGTTGCATTCTCTCTGTTTACAGTTTTGTTTTGTTTTCTTTTTTTTTTGCTCATATTATAATTTAGTTGATTTAGCTTTTTCGTTTTTTTTTCTTTTTTTAACAAAAATAATTGCTTCTGAGGTATTTTCTTTTTTGTTTATATAAATATGTTTTTATACACATAACCATTATAAGTATTTAGGTTTTAGTCGTTCTCGTTTTCAATAGTTTGTTTTTGTTTCTCATTTTGTATTGTAGTTGTCTTGTCTTTTTAAACAATTCAAAGCACCTTTTGATTATATTTGACATTGTGTTTTCATTTATTTAATTATTTTGTTTTTGTTTTGCCTTTTTATGCGATTTTTCTTTTTACTTAATGCTTGCAAATATCAATATTTAGATAATAGTAAAAAAAAAGAATAGAAGAACAACTGAAACACAATATAATCAAAGTATATACACAATTAAATTGTACACAGATCAATTATGTTATTTAATTTTAAATTTTACTTTGCTATTTCTTTTGTTTTTCTTTACTTTTTATTGTTGTTGTGGCAGCGTTTAGCTTCTCAGTACGCGATAATAAATGGATTTTAAAATTATCATGGTTTCAAAAAAATGATTTCATTTCTTTCTTATTGTTTCTGTTGGACTTTCCTTTAGTTCTTTCGCATAGTTATTGTTATTGTTATTGTTTTTTTACTCTGCTGTTTTGTTGTAAGAAATGCCTTATTTTTGTTAACGTTTGCAATGGGCGAACAACTCTTAAGTCAAATACGATAGAAAGTTGCAGCAACTGAAAGCGAGTTTTCTTCATTAGGACAAACTATCAAATATATATATAGATAGATAGATATATATAAAAAAAAAAAAATTGGCTATGCAACATGCGATTCACGACTTTCACGCTGGAAACCTTTGCATTTAGCTTCATATATATATTCAATTTTTATTATTATTATCGTAATCGTTATCATTATCATTATCATTACCATTATAATAATCAGTATCAATATTATTATTATTATTGTATTAGTTGTTGTGTGGTGTTTTTGTTTTTCTTTTTTTTGTCCTATACACTATGGTCACTATACACAAAGGTTCATCAAAATTACTAAATGGCTAGACAAGAATTTAAAGCTCGTATCTAAACAAAATTGTTTTCGTAATTATAATCAAAATTATTTGATTTGTTTGTTTTACTTTACGCTGTGTGTGTGTGTGTGTCTGTGTGTGCATTAAACAATAGTTAAGACAAATAATAGAACTCAATTGGGTTTCGCTTCAACTATTCAACGAACTCAATCAAACAACGCATTGTTTCTGTTTGTTGTTGTTGCTGTTGCCGCCTTGTTGTGATTAAGTATATGTTGTCTATATAATTATGTATGTATGTTTAGTATATATATGTATGTATATATATATAAAAAAAATCAAAAAGTTTGAAGTGTACATTTGAACTAAATTGTGTAAACCTTTTTGCCTATAAGTATAAAACATGATCAGTAAGTGGTAAATATTTATACACGATCCGGAACTCGCTCCAGCTAGCTACTCTCTCAGTGTCTCACAATCTACATACAAATACATATATATATATGTATATATATATCTATTACCATATATATAGTAATAGCATACTTTATATTGTATATATATATATATACATATATATTCATATATATATCTGTGTATGTCTCTAACTGTAGTATTTATGTATATCCAAAACAAAACGTTTATCGTAGCACGTGATCTCTTTCCACTTCTCTCAATGTCGCTCTCCCAATAACAAAAACAATTTTCCCCTCCACTTCCTTAATCCGATCCTCGATCCTCCCTCCGTTCATTAGTTTTTCCGTTCCTTTGCTGTACGTCATAATAGTAACCTTAGACCATGGGCAGACCCTGCTGCACGTCCATCATCTCGTCCTGTGCCGGCGATGGGCGCGGCGCAAATGTTTGCATATGATGCGGATGCTGGTGCTGCTGATGCGGGGGCGTGGCCCGGGCGAACATCGTCGAGCGATGCATGGCCATGGGCGCATTGGCCCCGACATTCGCATTGGCGGACGGGAACTGCAATCGAAAGCTGTTATCCGGATGCTGATGCTGTCGCGGCGTGCGCCGTGGCGAGCGCGCCGGCATCCGATTGGCCCGATGCATATCCTCCAGTATCGATGGGGCTACGTAGGTGAATCCCTGCAACAAAAAACAGAGAGAGAGAAAATCAATTTCGTTAAGTGAATATTTTATTTACTCCGGGCTTTTCCACCTGCCATTTCTCCACCTTATCGCGTGAGCCATTCAATTTGGAGCAGCCTTGCTGCAGCCGGCTACTTGGCTGCGCGAAGCTACCCCGACGCATACTAATGCCCAGCGATATGGACAGCAGGGATTATGCAAGTCACAGCCCCACAGCCGACTGACCCACCAACCGCCTATGTAACACATTTTGCATAATTTTGGTTAGCAGCCAGCGTGAGAGACACTAATTAAATTTTTTGACGAAATCCCATAACCAAAAAATGAAAAAAAAAATAACAATAATATAAAAAAAGCAAGCTACAAATGCAATAAAATAATTAAACAAGCCAACGACTGGCTGGTGTGTAAATTCATCCGGCACGCAGCTCCACAAATCCACAAATCCACAGCTCCACGGAGTGGAGCAGAAGCTGCAGAAACGCGTGACGCCTCGAATCGGAATTGGAATGAAATAAAGCTGTACGTGAGCGCAATTGTAATTGAAACCCCAATTTGGGAGCTGATCATAACACATAACATTGCACACACTCACACCACACACACACACGGCTTACTGACCCACTAAAATATGCGCGAGAGTTATGAGAAAGCTCGTTATGAGGCATAAAAAGGTTCTAATTATTGGAAAATTTTGTAATTAGCACAGAAACAGGTGCCAATTAGAGTTTGGCCAAAGCACAAATAAAACATGTGCAAACACGACAATAACTGATTCTGAATATATATAAATAAATATATATAGTATAGTATGTGCACTTTCTTAATAATAATGCTGTTTAAAATTACAGCACTTCTTTAAACAATTGGCCAAAAGCAAAGCTGGACTATCAATGTACAAACAAAATAAAGTTAATAAAGAGCCGCCGCCGCAACGCATTTTATAAACAAATACGCTGAGCAACAACAAGAGCTTAAGAGCTGCAATTAGCTGCTCAATGACCAAAGCTGGCAGCAGCAGCAGCAGCTACAACAACAACAATAACAATAACAGCTCTCTGCGTCTTCGGCCAGGGCCACTTCTCGGCCACGTTCGTTGGCCAGTCGCAAAGAAACGCTCGAACCGTTCGCACGACGGCAGCCGACGCGACGGAAGACCAAATAAGAGCAAAGTAAAAAGCAACTTTCGTGCCGTGTAGAAAATTTCAAGCTCGCACACACAGCACACCCAACTTCATCCACCCCGCCCCTCTCCGTCCGACCCCTCTCGTTGCGTTTGGAGAAAGGCTTACTTAGCTGGGGGATTCGCGCAAAGCTGAGCGTTTAATTTCACTATGCAAACGCATTGACATTCATTCTTGAACGTCGACTGCGTCGACTGCATCAGTTGCCCTTTCAGGGCTATCGGGTTCGAGGTCAGAAAAGAGAGCCGTAGCCTAAACCATCCATATCAAACCAGTTCAAGGGCTTCTGCAGTCACAACAGCTAAGAGAGAGACAGCGAGAGCGAGAGAGAGCGAGAGCACAAAGCGCATGCGCACGTGCAGAAAGTGAGAGCGCAACAGCAGCAGCAGCAGCAACATTCGCGTCGGCGTCGCATGCTTATAATTAGGACAAGAACAGTTAGCTGGCAGAGTTGTCGCCGCAGCAGTGCTTGTCAAACTGCAAGGGGCTGGGCACACCGTGCGGAAGTGCTTTATAACGGTGTGATATTGCGTAATTGAAAAGAAAAAAAGAGTCAACAATAAAAACAAACTCAAGCAATAAAAACATGTGCAAGAAGTCTACAATAAAAATTGGCAAACTGTCGAATTGTGTGAAAACAGCAACAACAATAACAACAGCAACAATCGTAGCTTTGTGGCCGCATAAATAAAAGCGCAGCTTTGTTTGACCATTTGTGTGTGAACAAAAACAACATCAATAACTATTACAGACCAGACTGTTGCGTTTGTTTTTTTGTTTTGGTAAAATGTCCAAGCTGTTGAAAATAAATTTACTCTCGTTGCTGCTGCTGTTGGCGACGGCACTGCCCCAGCAGCAACAGCAACAGCAACAGCAACAACTGCCAGCAACTGTTGCTGCAACGAGCACAGCAAAAACAACAACTAGACTTTTAAATGCAACTGGCGTCGCTGGCACTTTCATCGATAGCAACTACAGCAGCAGCAGCAGCAACAACGAAGCCTCCACCGCCGCCTATGAGCAGCAACAGCCACAATACCACCAACAACAACAACAGCAACAGCAACAACAGCAACAAACATTGCAATATGCACAAATAACGGCGCTAGATAAAGAAGTAGGTATGCAAACGGTATCTATTAGCAGTATCAACAACAACAACAACACCACGAACAACAACAGCAGCAACATAAACAACGACATCAGCTGATCAGCGCATACTCTTTCAGTAACTAACTACTCTCTATTTACTTGCCGCTTCTTCCATTACTTTTTCACTTTTGTTCACTCCCTAAATGAACGATGCAATCTGTAAGCCTTACTAGAAATTATGAAAATCGCATAGAGAGGCGATATTTCATACAGTGCAAAAATCGAAAACTGGAGTTTACAGAACTGTTATTATTTTTTTTGTTTGTTTAAGTGGTGAGAGTGTTTTGTTAAGTTATCTTCTGATCTTATTATTTATGGGTAAAGCAAGGTGAGTAAAATGGGTTCATATGTAATACAGATCTCTTCGGATCTTTATCTAGAGCAACCAAAAGTCGATTCGTATTTCTTTCAATAATCGAAGTGAAATTTTCACCATGATTTAGTTGTATGACCGATGGGGGCCTCCGATCGACTACGAATTTATATGAAACAGCAGTAGCCAAAAGAAAAGAAAAAAAAAACAAACAACAACAACAACAGTAATGGTAACAACAAACAAGGGCTTTGGCAAGTGTTTAATTTGCAAATTAGCCGTGGCACTAACAACAACAACAACAACAATTACGCTGCTGTTTTGTAAGGGAGGGCGACGAGGGAAAGGGCGACAAATTGTCGGTACGGTAACTTTTTGGGTGGCCGCCTTCAAGTGTGTGAAAGTGAAATTTATTACACCTGAATTAAAAAAACGAACGAATTTAGAGCTAGACGTGGAACAGGCCCAGCCGACCATTGGCCGGTTTCGAGCGTGTCTGCGAACTGGAAGTTGGGTGGAATAATTTGTTGGCGCATCCGAGAGCTAATTAAAATGAAGCTAATGGCATTAATTTCGTTTTTTTCAACAGTTGAACGGCTGATTAAGCAATGGGCGCCGATTGTGTGGCTGGCGCCGGAGGAGAAATTCATGCCGCTGGGCGTTGAGGAGTTTCTGCAGCATGTGCATCCCATGGACAAGGATCGCAGCTTTACGCCGGGCGTGCCCTTCAGTGAATACTCCACCAAATCGCATCTGGTGACCAACGGCGAGATGGAGGATCTGCTCAAGAACGATGAGTCCTTCATCTACGGACGTAATCCCAATGAGGCGCCAGTGCCAATATACGGCGTTGTCACACTGTGTCCAGCACCGCCAAAGCGCGAGCCGGAAGCAGTGCCACAGCCGCCGCCATTGTCCAGCACGCGGGGTCCCTACATTCCCGTGTCCATTGATCCGCTCGAGGAGCGCAACGAGACGGTGCGGCGTTCGTCGCGATTATTTCCGCTATTCCAGCGCGTCAAGCGCGAGGCGAACAGCTTGCCGGAATACGGGCCGCTCAGTGATTACGATCTGGTCATGGGCGAGACACAGCTGGGTGGCGCAGCACCGCCCGAGCCTGCCACAGAGCAGTTGGAGCCGGAGCTGGACAATGGACTGCCGGTGAACAACTTCATAGCCAATCTGGCGGACAATGTTAAGTTCAGCGGTGGCGTCGATCTCGACGACAATCTGGAGGACAACAACATAGGCGAGTCGCCGGCGCACGAAACGCAGCAGACCAAGGGCCAGTTGCCCGGCTTCCATGTCACCTACTGGATGTTCTATCCGTACAGTCAGGGCAAGACGATGTGCACCCTGAGCCTGGGACCCCTGGGTCGCATACCCTTTCCGGCTGTCTACGGCTATTGCCTGGGCCACCGTCGCGACATTGGCAGCCACGTGGGCGACTGGGAGCACATGAGCTTGTATTTCAACGGCGATTCCGAGCCGCAGGCCATGTATGTGTCGGCCCACGATGCGGGCGCCTACTACAGTTACAATCGGCTGACTGGCGCCTTTGAGTTTCGACGCCAGGAGACGCGCAAGGGCATCCTCCAGCGTCCCAACTTTCCCAAAACGGTGACCACATTCAAGAACCATCCGGTGCTCTTTGCCGCCAAGGGCTCCCATGGCCTGTGGACGGCGCCGGGCAAGCATCGATTCGTGAAGGTTGCCCGGCTCTATGACATCAATGGCTTTGGCACGCCCTGGAACACTTGGAAGGCCGTCGACATAAGCTACAAGAATCTGCGTTCCTATGGTAACCATTACAATATAATAATATTGATGTCATCTAATCTAACAATTTGTCTTGGAACAGGTCGCTCTTTGGTGCCCGATTGGCTGACCTATCGCGGCAAATGGGGCAATCCGAAGAGCAAGTGTCATCCCTTCCGCCGCATTGGCCTCAATTTCTGCGAGTTCACCGACGGACCCACGGGCATACCACTGAAGGAAGCGCACTTTCAGTGCGGCGCCGACTATCGCTGATTGCAGGCCGATTTTTTTTGGATTCGCCTGGCTAGCATTAAGTTTAACTTTAGACATGTATTTATTGTAAAATCCCCCTTGTTGGTTAACCCGATCAGAAAAACATTAAAAATGGCCTAAGAAACGTGAACAGTCAATGAGATAAGTTACTAAAGAGGAAGATCTTTTGGCTAGAGGAAGATATTTTGGGACAAACCACATCTTAGTCCGATGGCATACCTAAATGTGTACAGAGCAATTGCTGCTTAATTTTTTCTTTGCTTATGTCTGGGGTGTTTAGGACGGAATCCATCAATTTAGGAGAAGTTACTCAGATGAAGAGAATCACTTTTGTTTTTTCGGGATTGACCCCTAGACCACAGTTGTTCGCCCAGCTCCGCAGATTGCCTTTCATCACTGAGAACTTAAATCAACTCTAACTTTAGCCCAAAGACAGCCTACTCTTCTTATCCACAATTTGCGGAAACTCACTTGAAAAATTAAGTTGGCACTTTCGCTGAGCGTTGTATCATCCGGTGAATCCACGGGAATTTGTCTGGTGAATCTCGTATCAAATTGGGAAACATCATCCTCACTTCGCTGTTAACGAATAGAATAACAAAAACGAAAATCTTAGTAATTATTTTTGGCATTGTTATTGCAAATTACTTACCAGCAGCGGTTTGATGGGCGGCTCTAGCCGTCGGGCTACAACGTCGTTCCAATTGACGTGCTTGAAGAATGGATGTGACTGGACTGCCGCCGCATCTTCGGGGCCGCTGCCCAGACGCTGTGGCTCCTGTCGCTTCATCAGGCGTCGCACCAAATCTCTGGCTTCGGGTGTGAGGTAGGCTGGCAGATTAAGCTTGGCTTTAAGTATGGTCTCAATTGTCTTCTTGCGGTTCTCGGCGGTAAATGGTGGCTGCACAATGGAGCACACAACGGATTAGCTTGCCATACGGATAAGGATTATTTTTGTTTTTGCCACTTACCACACCCGTGAGCATGTCGAACATGAGTGCGCCCAGTGACCACCAGTCGACAGCCTTGCCATGGCCACTTCTAGTTAAGATTTCGGGTGCCCTGTAAAAAGACAAAAGTTTCCGGTAAGTCCCAGTTTTATTGGGAGTAAGCATTTCTTAAAAGGCTTGGCGGGCGCGCACGCACATGTACTCAATTGTGCCGCAGAAGGTGTGGGTGACAATACCCTCTTGTATGTGCTCCTTGCACAGACCAAAATCGGTTAGCTTGACATGTCCTTGTGCGTCCAGCAGTATGTTCTCTGGCTTCAGATCGCGATAGATGATGCCCAGATTGTGTAAATGACCCAATGCCAAGATGATTTCGCTCAAGTAAAAGCTGAAAGCAAATTATGGTTAATTAGTGTTTGAATGTGGAACCGTTAGGCCAACTCGCTTACCATGTGGTATCCTCCAGAAAGATGCCCTCACGCTCCAAATGCATAAACAACTCGCCGCCACTCAGATACTCGAGTATCAGATACAATTTACCGTCTGTTTGAAAGGCGTACACCAATTCCACAATAAACGGATGCTGTGAAGAATAACAAAAATTGTTTAGAATATATATTTATATAATATAGAGTTATTGGAATAATCAATATGCTATATATCCATCATATAACAGCAACTGCATATTTAACATTTGCTTTTGACATTTTGGGATACTGTGATTTTGATTGATTGATTTTTCCAACTTTAACTTCTTGGGTCTGAAAGTCACCTTAACTGCCTCGAGTATGTTGCGCTCGGCGCGCGTATGCGCCGTATCCTTTTGATTGGTCACAATGGATGCCTTTTTGAGCACCTTCATGGCAAAATATTTGTTAGCGTCACGTCCAGCGGTCTTGCGCACCTGTTGAATTAAATATGGGATCATTATTGAGGGATTATTATTTAAGTTAGGTTTTCATTCAGCTCACCTGAAATACTTTGCCGTAGCCACCTTTGCCCAGCACTTTCTTGAGCTCAAAGTCCTTTGGGCCCAACTTGATTTTGCCTGGATTGACATTCTCCTCTGATAGCTGTATGGTTTCCTGGCCCTCATTGCTGTTGAGCGAAGGCGAAAGAGAGGGAAAATTAGTTAGGAAATGTGCTTAAATGTGCTGTGCATCGATGCTGGCGTGGGAAATGACAGCCCACGCGCATTCTATAAATAATCACGCTGGCAAACACGCGCCAATTGTCGCCCCCAAGCCCCAGCAACATTGCCCACCCCCTCGGCCATAGCCTGGCCAACAACCACTGGCCCACTCCTTCAACATATCGAGTGTTTGCACACTGGCTGGCTGGCTGACTGGCATATTGCCCACTAGACGGAGCCAACACAACAGCTTGTTGGTAGTCAATTGCCAGTTGTAAACACTTCTGACGTAGACGCACGACAAAGCCAGTTGCGTTATCAGTCGCGTTAACTGCTACCAGTGTCAGGTGTGCCTCCACCTCCACATCCACCATAGCTACTACCTCTAGCTCTGTGTATTTTTTGAGTGTGGCAATTGATAGGTTGCAGCGCAGGTAGCATCCGGCCAATACCTATGGGAATTCCCCCGCAACATTTTTTCAGCTGTTGTTCCGAGAAGAGAATTTCGTGGCCTTCGCTAAAAGGCAGTCGCATCTTCTGGAAGCGACATAACTTTCGCATTACTCACTCTTGGTGTAGGTTTATGCTCAATTCCGGTTCCAGATCGACCTGAAAGAGAAACGGAAAGAGAAACAGATAAGAACAGAGAGAACAAACAACGTATGCAAATGAGTCAGACGATAAAATAAAACTTGAACAATTAGTCAATGGTTCGTACTAATTGTTCACTAGTTGACTTGTAAACAAAAATAATAATCAAATACTCCTGGGGAAATTTAATAATATGTTAGTTTGTTGTTAGCTAGGTTAGCCAAGCTAAGATTTACGATTTTATTTGATTTAACGTCAGATTATGCATTTAGTATTTTGTTTTTTTTACTAAAAATTTTCTCTATTCGTAGATCAGTCTGATATTGTAACCGTATGATAGATCGTTATTGATTATTGTATTAGTTGAACTCCTTGTCGAGCGATCACTGTACTTACATCAAGTGATCGCTGTATTTGCATGATTTTACCTAGAACTAGTTATATTTACTTTTTTGTAACTCTGACAACAACAAAAAAAATAGCAAGCATCTGTTGTAGGATTTCTTACACACAGAGATCTGTGATGAAAGTTGCGTCTACCTGGAACTGGGCACAGTATCTTTAAGCGACAGAGACAAATTATGAAGCGCTCTTTGGAGAGAAAGTATTGTTTGCTGGGCGGAGAAATCGTTAAAAGCGGCAACGCCGACGCAGAACGAGGCGCACAAAATTCCGTTTTGCCTCGGGTGCGTTCGTCGTTGATCAGCCAAACACATATACTAAAATATATTTGTATATATATATATATAAATGGGTATATAGATAGATAGACACAGTTCTCCACACACACACACACACACACACTCGTGCACACACCTTCTGTTTAATGACAAACTAAAATTAGAACTCGGAACAATGCCAAAATACTCTGCCAGCAATTCTGCTACGGATGCTGTTTCTGCTGCCGCGACATTTGCTTCTCCGTTTTGGCGGAGGGGGGCGGCGATTTGGAGACTTGTAAAACAGCTTCTCTGTTTGGATTTACAGGGGACTTCGTCATGTTTCATAATGTACACAAATTTATTACTTTTTGATACTCTGTTCATAGAGTAAAAACGGGTATATCTTCCATACCTATTATCCTAAACTTTTGGGATCGGTTCGCTACATTATAAAAATTTGAAATATGTAAAGAATTTTGGTTCAGTTTATGATCAAATAATCTTTAGTTTTCCTGGTTCGAACTGGTTCGATTTTAACATAATAAAAAAAAGAGTATTGAGCTGTTGGTTACGCCCGAAAAAAAACTAAATTGAAAACTTGTATTTTTAAATCTATGCGGGCGTAAAAAGTATATCAGCTTGGATCAGAACGGCAACTGATTTAGCCTCGTCAATGCTGGTACCGAATTCCAATTAACGGATCTATCATAATTTTTAATGTCCACATTCCGAGAGCGTGCGCCCTGCACGACCACAATTATTTATGACATTCAAAGAAACAATATACATACAAAACCAAAAAAAAAAAAAACTAAAAATAAGGTGGAAAAAAATTAGTAAATACCCCATTGCAATTTCAATTGCTGTTCAAAATAAAGCAAATAAGGTTGCACACGCGCCCGATTGACTCAATTTCTTCGGTTTTTTTTCACCTTATCAGCAGCGCACGATGCGGTTTTTTTTTCTTTCGTTTAGTTTTTTATTTTGTTTTATACGCTGATAAGATGTTTCGTTCCTTTTTAAGTGGGAGTTTAGCTGACTGTGCAGAGAACGAGCATGTGTGAGTGGGTTAAGACCCTGAACTAACATTTAGCATGAAAGACGCGCTGAAAAGCATATACCTTTGCACCATAAAGAAAATAAAAGAATGGAACAATGCCTACTTTGGGATTGTTGACAATTATGACAGATACCCATCTATAAGATTTAAAAATTATTTCAATTTATTTTAATTTTTCAAAATTGATCTTGATCATCAATTACTACTGATGTATTTGTGTGAATTGATCACAATCGAATAACAATATTATTAAGCTGCATTAGTCATGATATGATATGTTAGGGTATCTAATATTTGGTATATAACAGCTTACTGATCTTTTATACTTAATATAACAGGCAAATATAACTGTTTATTTGAGTAAATGTTTGATTTGCTTTCTTGGATACATCGACTAGCTTGATATTCACTTCAAATTTTTTTTTTCTTTGACCGCGACATATGTATGTATGTCTGTATATATATTTTATGTATAATTCTAGGTATTCACACTTTTTATCAATGCAGAGGCTTTCCGTTAATCAAAAAAAAAAGTACGACTGGGTACTCACAACTGTGGCTGTTGTAATTTTAAAGTGATACTGGTGTGTCGGTGTGTGTGTGGGGCTTTTATGAGTGTGTGTGTGAGTAATCGGTACTGATTATTTTGAAGGACATTTGTTCAGTTCGATTGCCCAATATTTGCATTCTTGTAAGAATTCATAACGATTATTATATAAAAATATGAAGAAAATGTATTTCGTAAGGCTCGAGCCGAGGAAGCGATGATTGAAGATGTTGAATAAGCCCCTGATGACGCCACGCTGCCGTAACTTGGCGTGGACTTTTGCGCCGCAGATAAGCTGCCAGAGTTCAGCGCCCAAAACAGAGAAAATGCGTTTTTACTTTTGGGAGGGGGTGCCCAGACACAGACAAAGCGAAGGTAAACAAAGAGGAAAATTCTTTTTTAGCGGACAAAGAGTGCTGGTGGAGTTGGGGTGCAGGGGTTGGGGTTGGTTGCTGCGCAATTGATTTTGTACTCACATCATCCAGCTCGATCCTGTCGTCGTCCGAGTCTCGCGCTTTGTCATCCTCGTGTAGCTCGAGATCGAAGAGTTCACTTGTATCGCTCACGTCCGCCATTTGTCGTTGTGTTTGTCGTCACACACGCACACACACACGCACACGCACACACCCACAGGCACGCACACGCACACAAGCGCAGGCAAACACTTTGGTTTTACCTTTTCTATGCTTTTGCGTTTGCAATTAAATTTGTTGCTGCTGCTGAAACAATACGGAAACAGCCCAGCGAAACGGGAGTGGGAACGAGACGCAACACACAGACGCACTTTCTTGGCAATGCTGCGACTTGAATTTTAGTTTTTGGCTAACTCGGCCGGGCGCGACGCGGGGCGGCCCCGAAGGTTATTTGTTTATTAGTTAATAGAATATGAATGGAAACTGAGGCACAACCGTAGCGGGAGGAGTGGAGCGGAGCGCCAATGCCACAGCCACAGCCACACAATGCCAATACACACACACGCACGCACACACTCACACGCGACGTTTACGCGACCATGAGATGCATAGAGAGGCGCACGCAAGTTGCAACACGGATGCGCGCTCGCGTCTAAATGTATAAAATTAAATTAAATATAATTTAATAATAATTAAAATGCACTTTTTTCTTTGTTTGCAAGCAGAACACGAGGTAAGTTGGGACAGCGATTGCACTATTCGCGCTTATCGATGCTCGTCAAGCATCGACCCAGAACTATCGATGCCAACGCTACACGATGTATGCGAGTGGCATTGTTTCGACTAATCGATACATCGATACATTTGGCACGCACGCTGGTAAAGCAATACTGGCAAAATAAATAATACCTTTTTTTTTGCCTAAATTGCGTTTTAACAAAGACAAAAAATAATAATGTGCACCGGTGGATCGCCTAGCAGTAATAGCTCCCAGGCCGAAGAAAGCAATGAAAATGAACAACAACAACAACAACGACAGCAGCAGGCAGATACGGAGACACAGGAGCTGAGAGCCGCAATTATATCGTCCACTTGTGATGAGATTATGGCTGAATATGGATCAAATTTGAAGCTGCTCACTCCGAACCCCCAGGTGTCCGAGCTGCTGACCATTATCCGCGACAAGTAAGCGCCTGTCACGAGTTGAGACTCTCGCTAATTCAAGATTTTTGTACAGAAATACCACGCGAAGTGATTTTAAGTTCTATGCTGACCGGCTAATCCGTCTGGTTATCGAAGAATCTCTCAATCAGCTGCCCTACACCGACTGCAATGTGGTAACGCCTACGGGCGCCACTTACAAGGGGCTCAAATACCGTTCCGGCAACTGCGGGGTCTCGATCATACGCTCCGGGGAAGCCATGGAGCAGGGCTTGCGGGATTGCTGTCGCTCTATACGCATTGGCAAGATCCTGGTCGAATCGGATGCCAACACACACGAGGCACGAGTGGTCTATGCCCGATTCCCCGAGGACATCGGTAGCCGCCAGGTGCTGCTCATGTACCCCATTATGTCCACTGGAAATACAGTGTTGCAGGCCGTGAATGTGCTGCGGGAGCACGGCGTGCCCGAGAGTTGCATCATACTGTCAAATCTGTTCTGTACGCCTGCTGCCGCGCGTACCGTTGTCAGTGCGTTCCCCAAAATGAAGATACTTACCTCCGAGCTGCATCCAGTGGCGCCCAATCATTTCGGACAGAAATACTTTGGTACTGACTAAATAGGAAATCCGCATCAGCCAAAAAACAGTAGCAGCTTCCCCAAAGACTTGACGACTGAGCTCTGCTTAGGATAGGCAGTCCATGTGTGTGTTTGTTAGATTATTATTTTGCCTGCCAACTAAACTAAATCCTGCTGAGATAAACTATTTCATTTGTTTCATCTTACTAAAATCTCCGTTCTCTTTCTTGCTCTAGATAACAATTAAATTGGAAGAGGAGCGCATTCATCCAGTTTTGGGAATTGTTAGCGCCGTTCAAGTTTGGCTTAAAATGTAATTTGGAAAATACGCAACTTTTTTAACTTATGCAATTATAAACAGAATAAATATGTATATCACTTAGGAGCTCATTTTATAATTGACCACCGTGTCGACCTTGTGCAGCCCCGTGGAGAAGGAGCGCAACTGCACCGCCTGTGCGTTCTGTATGAAGACGGCGCCAGTTTCGTCCCACTGTGCCGGAATCTCAGTGTTTTGCAGCGTGTGTATCATAACATCGAACGTGCAAATGCAATCGAGCAGTGGCAAATAGCTAACTGTGGCCGATACCTGCCGCATTACATCGCGTATCTCGTTTTGTATGCGCCTCAGCTGCTTCGAGGAGGTCTGCTTGCTGGGATCGCTGCCATCGCCGTCGCCAGCCTCGGCTTGCATTTTGAAGTCCCAGCACTCTAGCACCTCTTTGGTGTGGGCATTCGTGATGACCATGGAGATTTTGTTGATCATGTTCTTGGACAGCCAATCTACAAGGGGAAGCGTTCAGCTGAGGGTGCGGGAGCAACAGGTGAGATAACTAACCTTCCGTTTGCGTTAGGACGTTCTGCAAAAAGGTTGTGATCTTGGGGTCCTTGGACATGAGTATGGTCAGGCCATACTGTTGTGTGTTTTCAAAGTTCTCAGCCGGATAAATACCACGTTGGAACAATATCGAATTGATGCCGTACTCTAATTGACAATAAACAAAGGAAGGACGCCATAATGTGAGAGAGCGCGCGATTTTGCAGGCGTCATCATTGTTCTTCTTTACTTACTCAAGTACTCAACGATGATTTGTGCCGAGCCTTTTAGTGTAATGCAGTTCTTGGTTGCTTGAGCTGTGGACATTTTGTGTGGCGTTTTTCTTTTATTTTATTTTTATTTTATTCGCGTGAAAACTTTTCATCAAATTTAAGCCGCTAGTTTTTGAAGCTGTCTTCTCAGTTCCGTTCTTGAACGAACTCGTAGTTAGATTGAGCGAATCAGTTCATAAGATAACATGTTTCACTAGTTCTTTAGTTCGATGGGTGCAAACTTAATCGATAAAATGAACTGGTACCAAAAAATACCAAATATATATCGTAGACAGAAATACCGAATTGAGAAAAAACCTTGGCGCCAACATTTAAACCAAAAGCAAACGCAGTAATGTAAATGCAACAAATACATTAATTTTATTAGCAGTTTTTATAACTATATCTAAGCATGAGATCCATTTACTGGCACGTACTCTTATTGGCATAATATAGAATTAACGTTTACTTGTTCACATCCATCGATTGTTAGTGTTGCCAAAGGCCAATTCGTAGCTGGAGCCTGTCGAAAATAACCAAACGAACATATTTTTTAGCCAAGATAATTGAATTTTTCATAGAAAGCTTGCACCCCAAAAAAAGAAATAATTTACCGGGCCCAATTTTCCAGAGCCTTTCGTTGCTTTGAACTGTGTAAATGTTTTTGAATATCGGGTGTAAAAAGAAAAACTAATAAATAATTCTCACAATTTGTATAATTTTCGAAAATTGTTGTATTTGTTAAGCTATAAATAATTATAATTGAATGTGGGACGCACTTGAAAATAAAAGAAAAACAAATAATTAATTTGTAAAATGTGAAATATTTGCAATTTTTTAATGAAATTTTTTCTTACTTTTGTTTTTTAATTAAAATTAAGCTTTACATAGTATTTTTGGTATAAATCTTTCAATAATTAAATTTAAAATTTTGACTTAATTTAACTAAAAATAATCTCTTCGCGTGCGAACGCCAACTACGTCTATTATAAGTACAAACTGATGTCAACATATATGTATATATATATATATATATATATAAACTAAATGTTACATTTTAATCAACTTATATTCAATTAGGAGACAAAAAAAAAAAAAATAGGGGAATTAAAAATTGTATTTCGAAATTAAGTAGCTGTAGTGTATGCGTGTTTATTTACGAGAACTTAGCATAAGGTTTTTAAATTATTATTTCATAAAATACAAAATAAATTATGGATAAGCTCTTTTATAACTTAATTGAAATGTACACAAAACTTATCGTGAATTATAACGAATATATAAGTATATATACATGTGGTTTAGAGAACTTTCGCTCCCCATATACTCTATATGTGTATGTATGTCTATCGTACAACAACAAAAGCGCAACAGTGTCAGTGTCAGGGTCAATCGGTATAATTTCTTATATCATTCATTTTTTTTCTGTGATTTTTTTTAAGTTTTTTCTTGCAATACAAAGTACATTAAATAAATTCAGATTTTCAATTCAATTCATACACAAAATTCTGTCGCCGTGCACAAACGCCAAAAGAACGGAAAATGTCAGTCTGCATCTGGTTAATGTTTTTGTTTTCAATTATTATCATTTAAAATCGTTTCTTTTTTTTTTTGTAGTTGCAAAAATTTTGGAGCAACGCCCACGCGTAAAAAGCATTCGGCTTGGCGTAAGCGTTGCGGAAAATGTGTTTTTTTTTTGTTTTTGTGTTGTGCAACAAATTTAATAATTTTTTAAACATAATACTAAAAAATTACATTTGTCGGCGTTGGAGTGCAGGGAGTACTTTTGTTTGCGTTTATTATTATTATTATTATTATTTTTTTTTAAATAAAAATTTTATGCATTAAAATAGTCATTATTTAAGGTATGTATTTGGCCGTAGATTGCAACAAAATATCTGTGAAGAGATTAAATCATAAATAAAAATTAAAAATTAGTTGGTTTTTCTTTGAGTTTCAATTTTTTGTATTTTTATTTTTTGATAACTAGCCGCCCTAATACCATTTCCAAAAGGGAATTACAAGCAAAAAACAATAAAAAAAATTGTAAAGAAATGCACTAGCAATATAGTAGGGGCGCTCAAGATTTGTTCCGAAAGTTATCATGCATGATTTTTGTTTTTTTAATATTTTTATTGAATAAGGCTTAATGTTGCTTTTAGAAATTGTTTGCCAACTAAGCTTTATTCTCTTTTGCGTTAAATGAAAAAAAAATATAAAATAAATAATTAAGTAGGAGTAAAATAGTGGAACAGAGTTAACCAATTGAGAGAAAAAACTGTGAGGAAACGCAAAAGATTAGTCAAAAATAAGTTTGTTTATTGATAAACAACCACCAGATAAATAAATAAAAGGAGCATATGAAATTGTTGTTTGTTTGATTTGGTTTGGTTTGGTTTTGATGTTTTCGTTTTGTCAAAATCTACAGCCAAAGTGTTAATAATGTTTCATAATAATATAACAAGAAACTATATAATAAAATGTATGTACGAGTTCTAAATAACTAAATTAATTGCAAGAAATAATTATTGTTATTCAATGAAGTATTATTTATTATTATTATTATTATTATTCATGTTGTTACATCGTATGGAGTTTTGATTTGTTCCTTTTGTTGTTTATAGATTTGATATTCGTATTCATTTTTTTTTTCGTTTTTGGTTTTTTATATTTTTTTTTTGTTATTGCAAACTACAAAAAAATAGTTATCGAAAACAAAACAAAATATCGGTTTGTGGTCAGTGCTTGGTTTTTGCGTGTGTGTGTGTGTGTGTGTATGTGTGTGGTGACTGTACTTTGACGACAGCTATTGGCTGCTAGGGTTGCCATTTGTTGCAAAAGAAATATCTAACTTAAGAGAGCCTCTGTTTACTGTTACTGTTATTGTTACTGCTATTGTTATCGGTATCGTTATAGTAATCGTTATAGTAATCGTTATCGTTATCGTTATTGTTATAGGTATTGTAGAACGTTATCCATATGAGTGTAGGCTGCGCCAATTGAATGGTTTGAATGCACATTCGACAAGTTATTCAGTATTTGGTAGGTATTCTGTTGTGTATCTAATTTCTGACTGTCTGAGTCTGTGAGTTGCATTTTAATTTTGTTTTGTTTTTTTGTTTTTTTTTTGTTGTTTTTGTGTGTAAATGGAAAATCAAATTGTTTTTAACATTTACATTTATAGAGAAATCAATACAAAAAAAAAAAAAAAATTAAATAGTTTTCCTATGTAATAACTATTTAAAATAAACCTTCTATAGCACCATTTGTTTTTATTCGCATTATTATAATTTTCATAAATTGTTTATTATGCATTTTCATATTATTTATATATATATTATATAGATGTGTATGTATATTTAATATATAGCTTTTAATTAAAAAAAAAAGAAGAACAAACTTGTTGTTGTTAGTTAGTTTTTAAGACTTTGCTTTGTTGCCTTGTTGGAATGTGTTTTTTTTAAGAAAGAATTCAAGTTCATGGTAATTATGCAGGAGGCGGGTGGAGCTAGAGGGGAACTTCTGAATTTTTAGGCCTGGTTATATATGTATATATCGTTCATTACGTGCGATTTCCATGCTTCATTTGAGTTGAGTTGTTGCCGGTATACTGTATTTGTACTTTGCGTGTCTGTGTGTGTGTGTGAGTGTGTCTATGTGTGTGTGTATTTTTCAGTTATCAACTATATTTGGTTTATTTGACGTTCATATAGATATATATATATATATATATATGTAGTATTGACAGATTATGATCATTCGGTTTATTCAAAAGTTTGTGTTTGATTCAATTTTGATACTCGCAGAATAGTTTTTTGTTTTGTGTGTGTTTTCTATAACGCGTGAATCGATCTAAAACAATCGATGCTATAGAAGTGCCTATTTTAGCAGTAAAACCCTCCTAAATACTTTTTGTCACAATCGAGATTATTGTTGTACGTACTGTCTGGCCCGGTAAACTCGCAGCGCTGGCCTTGATATCCTTCCGGGCAACTGAAAGATTAAAGATAAATGCAAATTGTATTTAATGCGATGCAAACACTTTTCGATATCTTCAATAAAAAAATATATATACATAAAAAATAAAAAATATACAGCACATTTAGGTGGCCATGAACCAGCATTTTCCAGCATTTCCCTCACACGCGAACCAAATACTTAAGTATATATATGCATATATATACGGCCGGAGAACAAACAAAATTAATGAAAGAAATGGGAAAGCAGAGCCCAACATTTAATTAACAATTTCATCATTTATTGATCTTGTTTTTTGTTTTGTTATTTTGCAAAGAACACAGCGAAACTGAAAATGGAAATTCACAAAAAAATCACACACAAATGGAAGAAAAAAAATGAAAAAAAGAGTACAATGCGCTTTTTGGGATCGAATTGAATCGGTTTAAATATACGAGCCGATATATGCGTTGTGCATACACACAGTACCGTGGATAATGTATAAAACGAGGCGCCGAAAGACATTATTCACATTGCACACACACACACACTGCTCTGAGTGTGTATTTGAGTGCGAGTTTCGTGGAGTTCTAAAATTTTCCAGTTCAGAAATTCGTTCGTTCTCGTGTAATGCGATGCCAAAATTTAACAATTTCCCGTCAATTTCTCAAGTGCTGCTCTCGGATGGTTAGTTCATGGCTCCTATTCTCTGTGTGTGTGTGTGCGTGTGTGTGTGTGTGTGTGTGTTGGGGTTGTCTTTCGGCTTTCCGACTTTATCAGCTGTCACTCGTTTTATCACAACGCAGCCACTTGACTTTGGGTTCGAGCCTTGCAGCTGTATCATTACTAAAATAAATTCCTATACAATCCTTTTTAAATCGAGTTCAACATATACACACAACTATATATATATATATATATATATATAGATGTATAGCTCGATATTAACTTACGTGCAATAGAACTGATTCAGATCCGGCAACAGAAAGCAGCTGCCGCCGTGAAAGCAAATATCATCCTTGCATGGATAGCCCGAGCTGTGCTCATCCGGCCGCATGGCAACTGTAACAACAACAAAATAGATATATTATCAATTTATATATCTGTATATATCTGCACTCAGAGAAAAACATCAATGCAATATGTTCAACTGCAAATAGAACACATTTTTTTAAATTAAGCATAAACAAAATATTCGAAAGTCTACAAAAACTCAAATCAAACATTTTGCATTTTTGGATATGAAAATCTATCTTATTATGAATTTTCTTCATTTTGGAAATGAAAATCTATCTTATTATGAATTCTCTTCTTTTTGGAAATGAAAATCTATCTTTTTATGAATTTTCTTCTCTGCTCAAAAAGAGAGCATTTCAAATAATGTTTCTTACATTAAAAACTTTTCATTTTTTTTTCGCTTAAAAAAAAGTTTTCTCTCATTATAATTGACTCGTTGTTGTTGTTGTTGTTGTTTCTCTGAGTGTATCAAGATATAGATGGATGGATGTAGGTTGAGGTATGCATGGATTGTCGCCTTCAAATGTGGCCATAAATTAGAAATGAATTGGAGCGGTCTCTAAACATGGCCGCTTGACAGGCGCACATCAAAGTGTGATGGAAAGGGCGGATGAAGGGGTTAATGGGTGGGTGGGTGAGTTGGGTTGGTAAAAACTATATATATACATAATTGGTCTTACCTTGATACGTATTGATCATGATGCGGCGCTTGTCGATGTTATTGCTCACTTTGTTCTTGGCCCGGCACTCGTATTTGCCCGCATCCGTGGAACCGTTAAAAGAGGGCAAAATGAGCTCGGCACGTTTTCTGCAGAGCGATAGAAAGAGAGAGAGAGAGAGAATTTAACAGATTATGCATTCAACATATGTTTGGCATTTTGATCAAACTCACTTGCGATGCTTCAGTATGTAATTGTAATCATTGTCTTTGCGATTTATCGACTTGCCGTCCTTGAACCAGGTCACCTTCGGCGGCGGCCTGCCCTCCACCTTGCAAATGATGCGCAGCCGCCGGCCGTTCTCCACTGTCGCGTTGCGCGGCATTGAAAATATCTCCGTAATCGATGCGTTCTGTGCTGTAAAAACAACAACAACAACAACAAGCACAGGCATTAGTGTGAGAAAATCTAAAAAATCTATATATATATATATAAATTTTACTATAGGTGCAGATTGTATAAAGTCGTTTTCTTATAGTTAAATCTTAAATTCTAATTATTTTGGGCATTTTCATTGTTTATGCGAAAATTAAAAATCGTTTGTGCCTCGGCGCCATAAACAAAATATCGCACTAGCAATTATTGAGATTCCTTAAGTTTTTCTTTTTATTTATTTATTCGTTTTTTTTGTTTTTAGTAATTTGTATTTTATGGACAGAGTCGTCTGCTTAAATTGCCAAACTTAATCGAAAGTTGTTTATAGACTCTGCCTCGATCGTTAAACAAGAATATATGACATGACCAAGGCTCGATTTTGTAATAATTTTGAAAATTTTGATGGAAAATTTTTAGCAATTTTGAATCACTTAATAATATTTATAATATTTGTATTGTGGCTCATTCTTTTGAAGAAGTCTAGACAAATATTTGATTCTTAAATTCCACGTGTTTATTATTTTATTGTCCAGAATGTTATCTGGAATCCATTCATTGGCGCCAGCATTGAACCCAGATCCTTATCTTATCTATATTGTGCTGTTAACTGCACTTCAGCAAACTGATTCATTGAGTGAAGCGAATGATTTGCTTTCACGTGTCTGTCTTAGTGGCTATTTAGATCAATTTTTAGATTCGATTCGATTTATATTTAAGTTGCCCAATTTTCGCATTTTGCAGACGGCCAATTACACATTGGCCAATCATTTGCGGGGTATTGCCAAAAAGTCTCCCTCGCAGCGAATTGCTCTGAGTCATGTGCTTTGAGAATTTGGCAATGAAATGAATGCGCCTCGGTTAGCCACTTGCCACGCCCACAAGTGTCACAGTTGTTCGCTTGCTTTAATTAGCCGGCATATCACGTGTCTGGGCCAGGAGGGGAGGGAGGGGGGGCATGATAATTGTGAAATGCGTGAGTGAATGAATGAATCATCTCTGAATCGTGTGAAACAATTGGTCAATTATTTTTAAGTATTTTCTATTTTTTATCTGCATTTTTTTGTTTTTATATATTTTTCTATTTGGGATTCTTTGCTTTCTCGAGTGAAAAAAAAAAGAAGCGTTGCATGCGAATTGTTTGCCTGATTATGCAACAGTTTTACGCACGCGAATTTTCCAGCTTAAATGAATATTAATCTGAATATTGTTAATTATAAAGTCGTCGAATATATGTGTATATTCAGTATATATATATTCGCTATATTTATATATTCAACACAGTCTGCGAATTTTGTGATTTAATGCTAAGCGAATGGTAATTTATGCGACTCTCGCGTGGCCCAGCCGAAAGAAAGGAAAATGTTTCTCTGTATGCGCGATATTTATTCTATAAAATGTTACATATTAAAAGATAATTTATTGTTTATAATTTATGTTGCCTTTTTTTCTTTCTTTCTTTCTGTTTGGCCAATGCGACGGCCCATAAAACAGCATTTTAATTGTGCGCGTCACTTTCTCACGCTCCCAAATTGTTTTCGCTGCCTTCTTTTTCCTGCTGCTGCCGCTGCCGCCGCTTTGGAGGAGCACCAAATAAAATAAGAATACGAACACCAACAACAACAAAAAAAAACAAGTAAGAACGTTGCAGTCGGGCGTTACCGACTGCGTTATACTCGTTCACGTTCGTAAATATTGCTATTTTAAAAAATTTCCGTATTTTGCAATTTTGTGTTGCTGGGGGTGGGGGAGAGTGGGGAGTGCGGGTGGGGGTGGTCGTCGGCAACATTTTGTTCCTCTCTTTAAAGGAGGTGACCAGCTATCTACCCACCAAATGTGGTAACTCTAGCTTAAAAACTCTGGGAGATATAGGCATTTCCGGCGGAGCGGGGGCGTTTGGGGCGTTATAGTGGGCGTGGCCGGGATGTCAAGTGTGCAATCTTTGGGGGAGGTCAGCAGCTATCTACATATTAAATTTGGTGCCTCTGGCTTTAAAACTGTACGAGATATAGATTTTCGCTGGTTGTGGGGGCGGAAGGGGGAGGGGGGGGGGTGTACTGAACGCAAATATTTTTCTGTAACTTCTGGAGGAGCTTCCCACTAATATATATCCCGAATTAAGTGACTGTAGTTTAAAAGTCTGAGAGATATAGGCATTTTCGATTTTTTAGGGAGGGGGCGTTGGGCGTTCTAGTGGGCGTGGGCGGGATATCAAGGGCGCAATTTGTGGGGCAGGACACCAGCTATCTACATACCAAATTTGGTGGCTCTATCGCTTAAATTGTGGGATATATACACGTGTTATCGATTGGAACTGTCACATATAACGTGTTTTGCGATTACGGGGGCGGGAGGGGGCGTGGCCAAAAATTGTTTCCTGTGATGTATGGAGGAGCATTCTGGTAATATATCTGCCAAATTTGGTGACTCTAGCTTTAAAATTGTTGGGGATATAGCCATTTCCGATTTTTCAGGGCGGGGGCGCTGGAGGGCGTTCTAGTGGGCGTGGCCTGGATATCAAAGGTGCAATCTGTGGGGGAGGTCACCAGCTATATACATACCAAATTTGGTGACTCTAGCTTTAAAATTGTGCAAATATGCAACACTTATCGATTTGACCTTTCAGGTTTATCGGTTTTCGCGATTATGGGGGCGGGAGAGGGTGTGGCCAAAAAACTTTTTTTTAATATTTGGGGGAGCATTCCTGCAATGT
Source organism: Drosophila paramelanica (assembly GCA_035043915.1). Taxonomy (NCBI): domain Eukaryota; kingdom Metazoa; phylum Arthropoda; class Insecta; order Diptera; family Drosophilidae; genus Drosophila; species Drosophila paramelanica. Next base: position 927,628 of record JAWNMO010000584.1, read on the forward strand.
ATATGCAAAATTTGGTGACTCTAGCTCAAAAACTGTGGGAGATATATGCATATCCGATTTTTGAGAGCGGGGGCGCTGGGGGGCGTTATAGTGGGCGTAGCCGGGATATCAAGGTCGCAATCTTTTTGGGAGGTCACCAGCTATATACATACCAAGTTTGGTGACTCTTGCTTTAAAATTGTGGACTTTAGCAATATGCGATTTTAGGTGTTATCGGTTTGCCACGCCCCCAGTGGGCGGAGCTCAAAATCCTTAACACTTTATCTGACGCGGGTACACACGAGTATATATCCAAAATTTCAAGTCTCTAGCTTCAATAGCGGCGAAAATAATTGCGTTCATACGGACAGACGGACAGACGGACAGACGGACAGACGGACGGACGGACAGACGGACAGACGGACGGACGGACAGCAAGACGGACATTGCACAAAACCAATATACTCTTTTCACTTCGTGAACGAGTATAAAAACTAAGTAAAATAAAAAGAATACAAATAATAAAACGGCAACTCACACAAGTGGCTATGGACAGAAGGCGATTAAGAATTGAAGGCAGCACGCAAACAAGTTGACAATTGTCATGCCCAAAAGCCCCAACCGAAACTGGGGGCCAGGGGGTGCCCCGCCATGGGATGCGGGAGCCCCAAATTCAGCACGCAGTTGCCGGTCGAAGCCTTTTCAAGTTTTTTTTTTCGAATACTCTTTAACGAAGTGAGAAGAGCATATTGGATTGGTGCAATGTCCAAGGTATTATATATATATAATATTTCAGATTCCCATAAATTTGACGAAACTGAACCCATTTTTCATTTGAATCGATTCTACATTCAAAATATATGAATATATGAATTTTTCATATTTTTTTTTTTTTGGAAAATCACAAATTGCAAAATCGCACTGAGAAATTTTCGAAAAATTTGTTTTTAAATTTAAAATTATGAATTTATATTTTTAATCGCTTTTAATTTTCATAATTAGTATAAATAATCACATTAAATCCGATTTTGCGGGGGTCAAATTTTTTGTAAAAAATCATACCAAAATTGTCACAAATTTTGACACGAAAATATAGTTCGAAAAAATAGCTCTCATATTTCAAACTATCCTAACTCTTTGAAAACTGAACCAACTGTCATGTTTGGTGGCATTTTGGTTATGATTTATTCATTTAGATTGTTTTCTTCAGTTTGTGTACAAATGAATTAAAATTATGTTTTCGGTATTGCGTTGTTGGTTACACCCGATTATAACTTGTTTTTTTTTTTTTTAATTTTTTTTGCTTTGATTCACACTGAAGTTGGGACATAATAATAAGAAGAACAATATTTTTTGCGTGTGTGCGTTCCTATTTTTTTTTATATCTTTTTATATATGTATATATAATTTCATATATATATATATATTGTTTTTTTGTTAGTTTTGGCATATCATTTTCAGTTCAGTTCAATCGATTTTTATTATGACTTAATTATGCGCTTAAAGTGTGATTATCGGATCTCTTTGGCAATTGAATTTTTATATCAATTGATGCGAGGGCACTTTAAATGTGTACAGGGTATTCCTACAGACAAAATCAGCTTGAACTGCTTGGGAATTATAAGCTAAAATCAATTAAAAGTGAATTCTGCATACTTTGCAGAACTTAAACGATGTGTTTTTCGAATAGAAATGCCAATTTTTAAACGCAATTTTAAATATTTAGCGGAGAGAGAAGGCTTTCCGTGAAATTTGATATTCACTCGGTTATTTTTTTTTGTTTTTGGAAGCGTTTTGTCGCCAGAGCTCATTGGCCCCTCGTGCTTTTGGGGTGGTGTGTGCGTCAACACTACGTCAAAGCCGCAGCTGCTGTCGCGCCACGCTTCCGGAAAAGTCTGGCATAACAACTGCGACAACTAGGCAAAAAGAAAATCGAGTCGAAAGCAAAAAAAAAATGAAGCAAATAAGCGGAAAGGAAACGCTGCCAAAGCAAACGCAGGAAAACTGTCGTCGTCGTCGTTTTGGCTGCTGCCTGTCGCCGATTTTAGCACAGAAGATGGAGATGGCGATGTAGTCGCATTAAAATAACTTTTCACATATGAAATATAATAATTTTTCCTTGCTTGTTGTTGTTGTTTCATCTTCTCTTTTTTTGCATCTCATTTCTGTGTGCGCTTTTCCATCGAGCGTGACGCCTCAATGATTCATGCAAATCCATCAAAAAAATAAAAGCGGAGAACAGCGAACGGAGAACGGAGAATCTGTCGAGTGGAGAGCGGTTTGCAGAGCGGCAGAAGAGAGACAGCGGCGACAACATGTGGTTTTAGCAGCGGAACGCTGCCAGCTGAGGCGGCGGGGCGTCTGCTTAAGGAGTGGGGGAGGGAGGAGCGGAGGGATTCCGCTGGGAACGTTACGTTTATTAAGATTTTATTGAATTAATAAGAAAATTGCATGCGACACGCTGCTGGCGCCATCTGTCGTCCAAATTGCATGCAATTTGCATACACTATTGCGGATATATATATGTATATATATATATATATATTGTTCTCAACTGCTGAGGTTATTCCCAATGATTTCACTTAAGCCAAATTAATGAAATGTGCAATGTGAAATGTGCTTTTATTTGCTGTTTTTCAACAAAAAAATATGAGTTTCCAACGTCGCCGAGCTCTGAAAGATATTTTATTTTGGCAGTGTCGCGCGCGCTCTCCCTCTCCTCCCTCTCTCTCTCTCCCGCTGGTGGGCGCTCTCTGTTTGACCCACATTCGTTCGACAGCGAACGGAAGTTTTTCTTGTTCTGTTCTCCAACAATTTTTACGCTGTTTTTTTTTTCCAAAAAGCAGAAAATGTTGCCGGCTCTTCTGCATTTTCTTCATTTTCATTTTTCAGCTTGTTTTCTGTGCTTTATTATTATTTTTATTTGTTGTTGTTGTTGTTGCTGTTGTTGTTATTTATGATTTGGAATGCGCTCGTTATTTATTTGATAATTTTTGATTCATTTTTATTGGCGCTGGGGCGACATTGTGTCATTTCTCGATGCTTTTAAATAGAATCCGGCAAGTGATTTATTACAGCAACGATTGTATCAGAATTCTCGCATTATCTCATCTGAATAGATATCTCTTTTACAATTGCTGGCACGCTCCCCCCATTAACCACTACTCGGATACTCGTGTCTTTATACGATTTATAATATTTGCAAATGTGCGATTTTTCGATTGCTCAGATAAGATTTTAACAAGGCGCACTCGGCGAGCCTTCTGCCCATTTGGGAGCATTGAACGTTGCGCATTCGCCGCGTTGGCCCAGCAAAGTGTACACAGAATGACAAACCATGTTATTGTTATTGTTGTTGTTGTTGTTGCTAGCAATTATTATTATTTGACAGCTCAGTTAGCTTATCATTCAGCATAGTTGGTACGTTGACCTTTCAGCTGTGATTTAGCCACTGTTTAATATACAAATAGATAAAACTGTTTTTATCGTTCAGATTAGATAAACTAGAAAATTCACAAAAATTTCTCATGCCTCTTTATTTAAATAAAAGGGTAATTTTCCTGGGTTCATTTTGCGACGTTTTCAAAGTTTTAGTTTTTTTCGTTCGATTCGGTTTCCATGGGAAAAAACAGAAATGGGCACCTGCAAAGAAGCAGCAACTTTGACTCCTGTTTGCAATCAAAGCATAAGCAATAGAAATAACAACAATAACAACAACAATAAAAACAACAACAGCAAAAGATAACGACAACAAGCAAATTATGTTGTTCTAATGCCCAAAGCAAAAACCGGAAAGCTGAAGAAAGACAGAGATCGAGGGGGGTTGGGTTGCAAATAGTGAGGTCAGGGCGATAGAGGGGCGGACAGTCTGGCAAATTGAACAAGTTCTCTGGTTGACTGTCTGCTGGATGCTCGCCAGCCTGGGCAAATGAATGGCCGGCACGTGTGGCCAAAATGTTCGCAATGAAAATGTCTTGAAGGCGACGCTGGCAGAACTAATAAAATAGAAAACAGCAGCAGAAGGGAAACTGGCAACAACAACAGCAGCAACAGCAGCAACAGCAGCAACAGCAGCAACTTAATGTATGCACGATGATTGTCGCCCGTTGAGATCTGTCGATTTTGCGATGTTTGTTTGGCGCATTTGCTTGTTTATTCGCACGTTGCGTATACGCAGTGTTGATTTCCTTTGAACCAACGGCCGCACGCGCGACTTTCACATTGAGGTTGTCGTTGTTATAGTCTGATTGCTGACAGCAACAACAACAACAGCAACGTGACCCTGTATAAATATTCTGCATGACATTTGTATAGACGGAAGAGCAAATATAACTGCCAGATCGGCGCATTATGCAAATTGGGAGCAGGCTGAATTGAAATCACAGTTTGCCTTCTAATCGCATAAGATAAGCGATAAGTAAGCAGCAGCAGCAGCAGGAGAATAATGCAAACACACACACACAAAAGATACATTTTCTCTTCTTCTCTCTCTCTCTTTCTCTCGGTTTCTCGCTGCTGTCTCTGCTGGCACTTTGCGCTGCTTTTCGCTTTGAACTTCGTCTCGTTTTTTACGCTTGCCTTCTATAGACGGCCCCATATTTACGCACATATATATGGATATATATGTATATATATGTATATATATTTTTATACCACTGCCTGCCCCGTTTAATTAAGTCAAGTGAGTGAGGATCGCTGCCCCATGCCAAAGCTGTTGCCGCTGTTGCCGCCGTTGCTGCCGTTGCTGCCGTTTCTGCCTCTAAATGCCAAGAAATTCAGCGCAGCTGCCACCTTCTTCTGCCTGCTGCCCCTTTTACGAGCTGTGCTGCACTCGTATTTGTTTTGTTTATCCGATTTGATTTGCTTTCTTTGTTTTGCCGCCGTCGCCCCGACCCCCCGCGCTTCCTTTATTTGTTGTCCCGCTCTATTTTTGCAGTGAGCTTGCAAAACCGTTGTGGCTAGAATCAAATCTGGTACTAACTGCTATACAGCATCAACAGCAACATCATCATGATCATGATCATGATCATAAAACTTAAACATAGCACGCTCTCTGCGTCGCTTTTCTAGCGGCATTTTCTTATCTTTCTCACGTTCGTCTGACTAATGCCAAGCGCTGCAGGTGGCTTATCAAAATCATCAACACAGCTGCTGCTGCTGCTGCTGCTGCTGCTGCTGCTGCTGCTGTTGCTGCTGCAGATAAACACTAAGCTCTGCTCTGCGTGAATCATGAATTGCCAAGAATCATGAATCGCAAAGCTCCAATTATGCAAAAACGCAACGCAACTAACAAATATTAAAAAAATAAAAAAATACGCTTGCGTTATCTGAAAAAAGCAAACATATTTGGCATTTTTTTGTATCTCTACGTAAATAGATACAAATTGTTTTAGATACAACAGAGAAAAACAAGTGAAATTCTTTTTCCAACTGGGGAAACATAATACTTTGGAAAATATTTCAAATATTTTTTGAAAAACAACTGTATTTTTAAGCACATGCTTGGGGAAATTGAATACCCCGAAAAGTTGACAAAACATCTTGAATAAACATGCATAAATATTCATATACTATATCTTTTTTGAGAGCACGTGCTGTGTCTTTTGAGTGTGTTTGCACACTTATCAGGGCAAACAGTTAATGTCTTTAAGCTGCGATCAGACCTGCCCTACGCTATAATATTTACAATATATATTCTATATAAAAGCAATCATGTGAACTCTAACAAATTTTCGACATACATTTTGATAAGAATATATGTTTGTCATATATATATATATTTGTATCTTGGCACGTGTGAACACAGCAAAATTTTTAAGTGTGTTATCAAACTGAATGGGGACTGTGACGCTGGCGCTGCAGCAGGCAAACAGACAAACAGAAACTGGCAAACAGAACAATTGATTTATTCCAGCTGTTTGCTGTAAACGCATTTTGATAAAAACCAAAAAAAGAAAAAGCAAAAAAAAATGTGCAAAAACAAAAGCGAACACAAATTTTTCCGTGACGTGATTTGAAAGTCGGCAAGTCCCTCGTTGTTACGATGACGTAGCTCGCCCGAGCAGCATTTACCGCTACTGTTTCTTGTTGTTGTTGTTGCTGTTGTTTGTGCCCACCTCTTGGCATGTTTTTTCACAAAACTGTCAAAATGTTATGCAAATATTTACTGTCATTTTATGTAAATCCTGTAGATACTTCTCATACTTCTGCTGGCCAGTTAGCACTTTGTGCTTAATATCTTTTCTAGCTATTTTCTAGTGTTTGCTTCTTGTGTGGGTGTGTGGGTGTGTCTGTGTGTGTGTGTGTGCGTGGGTGTGCGTGTGTTTAGGGGGCGTGTTAATGAAAACAATGCGGCACCGATAATGCTGATAAGAGCGAAAAAAAGTGCTACTCATTCGATTTGTGGGGAGGGCTGCACTAAAATTCAAAATAATTTAGTTAAAGTGAAATTAAATTTACATTTAAAGTTGTATTCTTAAATGGTAAATAAATTTAGCAAAATTGCAATAATAAATTTAAAAATGTTTAATTAACCAAAAATTTAAAACAATATAAAACTATTTATTATTGTGGCATATTTTTTTGATTATTTTAATTTTTTAGTATTTTTATTATTTAAGTTCCAAAAACCAACTCAAATATTTATGGTTCGTTATCTTTATGGCTATGCTCCAGCCCTGGTAGCGAACGGTTTCTAAGTACGTCACCAGCACACAATCGCATAAACACATATGATTTGTGACCATATGAATACACTCACACACACACTCGCACACACTGATTCACGCACTTGTTGGCCTGGCGACAGCGTGTGAAAATCTACACAAATGCATTCAACAAAACGGTTTATTTTTCTCTCGCTTGTTTAATTCATATATATATATTTAATAGTTTGTTCTTTTTTATTTACATAGTTGTTGCTCAAGGCCAGGCAGCTGTCCAGATATTGTTTTTAGCTCTTGCAACTCCCTCACGTTGTGCTTATCTCGTTGTTGTTGTTGTTGTTGTCATGAGTTTTTGTTTGATTGCATTGGCAATGGCCAAAATGCAACTGGGCAAAGGTTGTTTTGCTGCCAATCGCTTGCCACAATTTAAATGTCTGCGGCGTCTGCTGTTCATCAGCATTGACTGCCATTGTTGTTGTTGTTGTGGCTGGCGCACAAAGCGCCTGATTGCTGATAACCATCAGCAGCAGCAGCAGCAGCAGCGACAGCAGGAGCAACAACATGGCCAACAACAACGAAGACGACGAATGCAATTGTTTGGCAATGACAGAGCGCACCTCCCAGACGGCCGTAAAGCAAACAAGCCATAATTAAGTTGCACTCGAGCCGGCCAGAGGCAGCAGCAGCAGCAGCAGCAGCAGCTACTGGCTGAGATCTGTGCTGGCTTAGTCGTTCACTAAGTCACTGAGTCAGGCCGCGACGCTGTTGCATTTGCCGATGATCTTAATTCCATTTAAATCGATCAATTTCCACTGACGACATTATTTTTTTTGCATGCACAGACACAGGCCGAGGCCCAGCCCAGTTCGCAGACAATCGTCGTTTTGGCCCGGTTTGAGTCAGCGCTTGGGTTACGTGGGTGAGCTGCCAACAAGTGGAATGACTAAGCGCTCTCTCGCGGTTGTTGCAGTTGTTGTTGTTGCAGCCTGGCGGCGGCTTATCGGCCAGTTGTAGATCGGGACGCGCCCTTTTTTGTTGCTGCTGCTGCTGCACTAAAAATAGCCACAAGGCTGTTAACTTTGCCATCATCATCACCATGATCATCATCATCATCATTATTATGATCATCATAATGAATAAAGCTGACAATCTAGAGCAAGTCCATTGCCATTGGCCAAAGCCAAAGTCAAAGTCAAACTTAACCCAATTTGCCGCATAAGGAAAATGAGCACATTACAAGAAACGAGCTGCACAGTTGGTGAAAAGTCTCGGCCATGTCTCACGCGCCGCTCTAGCTGATCATCTTGGACACGTTGTGGGATTGTTGCAACTGCAGCCTGAAAACTGACATTTGTCAGCCGCTTAGATAAATGTGTGTGTGCATCCTTTTTTTTACCAAAAACAATCAAACCAAATCTCGCTTTTGTTCTTAATCAGCGTGGGAAAATCAAAAGAACAACAACAAGAAGAAAGAGCGCCGAGCTTTAGACTTTTTTGGGCGAGAGTGAGAGACGCCGTGTGACCTTCAACTGGTGCGGTTCACACCCACAGCACCAAAAGCACCGCTAGGTGGCGCTGCGGCTGCAGCTGCAGCACCTGGCAACCATAAAAATTTGGTGCATGTTCGCTGATTGAACACAAATGATACGGAAGTCGGTCGGTCGGTCGCTCGCTCGCTCGCAAAGCCAACCAAAGTCAACTCAAGTCAAGACAAGCCGGGCCAGGCCAACTGAAGCCGAACCGAACCGAACCGAACTGAACTAAACTGAGCCAACTCGAGTTAAGCCAATGAGTAAAATTCTCACGCTTGGCCACTTGGATTACCCGCCAGATTACATGAAACGCGCCTACACAACAGCAGCAGCAGCAGCAACAACAACAACAACAACACCGACGACGGCGACGTCGACGAAGGCGCATAAATCAGCTGCTGGCCTGAGACAGAGACAGAGACACAAACTGAGACAGAGACAGAGACAGCGACAGAGACAGCGACAGAGACTGAGACTGAAGCTGGATAGCAGGGAAAAAGCCGCCAGTTGTACGCATGCCAAAAGCGGCTTAAATGTCCAAAGTGGGCAACAACACTAACAACAACAACAGTAAAAACAACAACAGTAACTGGCAGCAATTGCAACTGCGAGTGGAAAATGTGAAAATGTGCAGTGAAAAGTCAGCTGGGCAAGTTCTGCTATGGGAAACTATTTTGGCCACTGATCATAGCCGCTTGCAATACGTTTTTATAGCAACGAGAGCTAAATTAATCATACGCCCCATTAAACGAATGACGTAATCAAGTGTTGGCCTTTTTAGCCATGATTCGTGCGCTTTTCCAACAGCAATTTTCAAAAGCACTCATCGCGACTTGTCCGACTGTTGTCTAGTCATAACACACACACACACACACACATACACCCACAACACGAATGCGTTGACTTCTTGGAAATTTGCGGCAATGTGCGCAAAAATAAATTTCTTTGACACGCCACATAAAATGCTCGCGCCACTGCTGAGGAGGATTCCAGATGAAAAAGCCGGCAACTGGCAGCTGGCAGCAGACAGCAGCATTGGCTAGCACTTGGCACACACGCACACACACGCACACACACTAACACACATATTGCATTGCCAAAAAATAAAAAAATATTCGCAATTTTCGCTTTTTCATTTTAATTCACTTGCGATTATTTATTATTATTTATTTGGCTCCCTTAATGCATCCGCTCTGTCTACTGGCTCTTCTTCTTTCAGGCCCATTACTGTTTACTGTTCTGGCCCGGTCTGGTCCGGTCCGGTCCGGTCTGTTTTGGCTGCCGAAATGTTTATCGCTCATATATTTTTTTTGGAGCGTCTGTCAGCCATTTGTTGTTGTTGTTTCCTTTTTGGAAAATCGCTCGTTGTTGTTGTTCTTATTTATTATCTTGTAATATTTACATTATCATCTTTGCTGTAATAATAAATCCATCTACTTTGCTTATCTATTTCTGGAAATGTTTTTTTCAATCTATAAAAAGACACAATTTTGTTTTTTTATTATTTATATTTTCTGTTCGACTCTTTTGTAAAAGTATTTCCCCATTTGCGACTGTTATCGTGCCTTAGGTTTTGCCGTTATTTGCTGTTCTCAACATTTTGATCACTTATCACTCAGTTTGATCGCTTATCTCAGCTGCTTTTCTTGGAATCGGACTGTCGCACCACATTTCCTGCATTGCCACTTTTCAGTGGTTTCCATTAGCTTTTGTGCGTGTGGTTGTATTCGATTCATTAACGATGTGTTGAAAATGTGATTCCCCAAAAAACAAAATAAAAAAAAAAACAAGAGTTCAATTCAAATTGGTTCACATTTACAGTTATGTTACGCCTGAACGGACTCCGGTTCCGATGTCTCGATATTTTCGTTTCGGATGCCCAGAGCCAAAGGTTCGGCCGGGCCCCGTTGCCACACCCACAACAACAACAACAACAACAACAGCAACAACAACAACATTGCCAGATGCCGCCAAATTGCACAACAATAACAACAACTGCCACAAAATTTGTTTAAACAACTTGTGGAACAGTTCGTCAATCAACTGACGCCGATGTTCAAAAAAGAGCCAAAAAATTATTGCGAAAAATCGCTGCCATCAATAAGAAATTCGAAATTCGAAAAACTGAAAAACCAAATTCAGATTGTTTGCTATAGAGAGGCGAGCCATAAGCAAAATAAATAAATAAGGTGCCAAACTACAGATTACAACATATGTGATGTTTATTAATACGAAATTAAGTAGCCACCGTTAACAACAACAACAATAACAACAGACAACAGACAACACACACAACAACACTAACAATAACCCGCCAAGGTGTTTTGGGTGGGTGGGCCCACAGCAGCTGGGGGGCGGGGCAGGGGTTAGCACGGCGGGGAGCACAAGTAGCGCTTTCATCTTTTCGTAATTAGGTGCGCGCAGAGACTGATAGATAGTTGGTTGGATAGATAGATACAGATGGGATTTTGAATGCTGCCAACACAGATGCACTGCGTATATGGGCCAAAGTGTAAGAAAGATGAAAATTAAAACAGCAGCCCCAAAATGTTTACACATTGTAATGCGGGGAGCACCCGGCAATACACTCAATACACCGGGCAACACAGTTCAATGATGCGGTTCGATACGGCAAAACTCAAATCAATCGACAAATTTTGTGCACTTTTTTTTAGAGAGAGAGTAAACTTAAAAACTAAGTCAAAACTAGACCTAAATTAAAATAATACAAATAATTAATTTTGACATTCTTTTTTTTTATATAGTAAAATAATTATTAACTTGATTAACCAAAACTGAAACTGATTAAAGCGTGTTTAATTTTTTCATTTAATTTACCTAAGAGTGAAAATAAAAATTGTATTATTAATTGTATTCGAAAGTGTATTAAAAAATTTGATCACCTTTTGCCGTTTAATTTGTTCGAGTTTTAAAACGCCAGACGCAGACAACGACAAACAGCTGTCGATACACGCACACACACACACACACGCAACACACACACACACACACACACACACACATTTACACACTGATGCTTTTGTGGTTCAGTTGTTGGCGGGGGCGTTTATAATTAATTGTAATTGTCGTTGAAAGATTAATTTGGTTGCGCTTCAATGGCGCTTCATTGTCGGCCATTGCGCGGGTGGGGAAATCAATTTTATATCGTTTTCTCTTCTTCTTTCATATACCCCTTTTTTTGGGCATTTTACTGTTTTTTTTTTGTGTGTTTTGTTGTTGTTGGTTCTTTCGTTTGCTGGCCGCAGACATAAATCTATATTTTATGCTGCGAAAAGTGCAATCAAGTGGTTAGCGGTGCGAGCGAGCCGCCGCGCCGAAGGGGGTTGGGCCAGGGGCGATCTTCAAAGGGGCAACGACGACGGCGATGACGGCGACGGCGATCGCGGCGCGCGCCGTCTGCGTCGGCCCATTGAAATGGAGCATAAAAACTGTGGCTATAAATAAGACCCTGTAGGAACTGTGTTTTTGTTCAGCTTGTTGTGCCGATGTGTGTATAAATGTGTGTGTGTGTGTTGGGTATACTGCTATGTATTTTCAAATCAAATTCAAAGTTGTTGCTGCCGAAACATTTCCGCAGATCAAAGTCACAGCTTGACAAATTCTATGGAACGAGAGGCGGCCCAGCTGGCAGCCGGGTCGCTGCTGCTAATTGCTTTCATATCAATATCAATTCACGATCCTGATAACAGCCAACAGTTTTTGTGTATTTTCAACACCTATAATGGCCCGGGGCCATCTTTCGCGCAATCTTCCAGCTGATAATTATCAACAGAAGCAGCAGCAGCAGCAACAATTGCAGCTTTCACTGATTGATATGCAAAAAGCAGTGTGCCTCCCCCCCTGCGGGCTTTGGCAAATAGTAGAAGTAAATATATATATAAATTTATATATATATAATTTTTATTTTGTAGGTGGCGGCCTCTAGCGTTGGCTTTTTGCGCAATCGGCGACGGCGCCGACGTTGCTGCTGCGCCCTTTGATCTCTTGCCTGCTTTTTTGGTCAACAAATACGGCGCCAGATGCTGTTGTTGTTGCTGCTGTTGCTGTTGTTGCTGCTGTTGCTGTTGATGTTGCTGCAGCTCTAATTAGGCACACTTTATACGGGTTTAGGGTGCTGCTCCCCTTCGGCCTCGGCCGGCGTCTGTCAGCGTTTGTCGTCGCGACGTTGTTGTTGTTTTTAAAAATAAATTGCACATAAATTTATGAAACATGAAAGATTTCAAATAAATATTTCGTCATTTTGTCAGACGCAAAAAAAGGGCATGTTTACCAACAACCCCCCCCGCAACCCGCTACCCCTGCCCGGATCCAGTTTAATTTAATTAGTTTTTGAACGCAACATTGTGCTGTCTGCCAATAATGGGCATTATCATTCGCATGGAATAAACGAAACTATAAATAAGCCAGCCCAGAATCGGTGAATGCATATGCATTTCTGGGAAAAACATTTTTGGGCACTTTAAACTTAATGCAAGCAACAAATTTCTCAGCAAAATATTTAGATAGTCCCGCAATAAATAAAGCTTCCTGCTGTCATAAACAAAACACACACCCACACACACATACACAAACAGACACACACACACACACACACACACCGTCAACTATTTGTGGTTATAACAACAACTAATTGCCAATGACATATAAACAATCGCTGGCAACAAGTTGCTCGCCGAGCTCGCCGTTTTGGCCAAGTGCAACGGCAGCAACAAAGTTGGCTCGAACGTCTGGCTAGCCAGTTTGCCACTCTGCCAGTGGCTGGCAATCATCATCATTAGCCACGGCCATTTTTGGGTAAATAGTGCAACCCTCTTTGCATAATAATGTGGACAAGGTGCGCATTTGGTGAAAAGCGCGCAACATGCAACATTTTTGTGTCTAAATAAAGATGCGATGCAGTCGAACAACAACAGCAACAGCAACAGCAACAGCAGCAACAGTAACAATAACAACTTTTGGTTGCAGTTGCAGCCTGTTTGGCTCTCAACCCGGTAGTAGGCAGTCGATACTCAGTATCGAGTACGATACTTGTCGGCAATTCGATTAATGTCGACTAATCGATTTTAAAACAGATTTTAATTAAAAGCAAATGCAATCAGTTTCGACAAATCCAAATTAATTGTTGAGGAAATAATACCAAAGTACAGAAAAGATATTTATTGGGCTAGGTTAAGGCTCGTTATCGGTAAGAGTCCAATAACGATAACTGTTCAAGTTCATATTCTATTATATATTTCCTATATTCGTAAGAGATTTGAATTTGTAGCAAACGCAAACAAATAATATTTACTTATTAAGTTATGGAATTATCAGTAAAATAACGAGTGTTAATCAATGAACTGATAAGATATAATTAAATAGTGATTGATCAATTGAATCAGTGATTAATTCATATTGCTTATTTATTGGTCGTCCGTCCACATGGGCTACGTGACATGGGCTACGTTACGCATACGCCGCATGGGATCGCCGCAAGGCACCCAAATACGTCATCGGCGTAAAGTTCGCCACTTGAATTCCGGCGAAACAAAAAAAAAAATTGCTGCTTATCTCAGCGATGCACGCCGATAAGTTGGCCCAACAGAGGCAATCACGAGATCACCGAGCATCCGTTTTAAGCTGATTTCCCCCCCTACCCCCCGCACTGTAACGTGCCATCTCTTTCGCTGTGGCTGTCACGCTGCTCATTTGCAGTCACATCAGAGGCGACAGGCGTCAGACGCCGAGCAATGGCCCCCAGAATATCAGAAAGGCGAACGCAAACGAAAACGCAAACTTTGGCGTCACATTTTGGGCCAGAAACTGTCATAGACTGGCGCAGATTTATAATGGGGCGCCTAACAACCCGAAAGCAGCAGCAACAACAACAGCAACAGCAACAACAGCAGCAACAACAACAACAGCAGCTAGAAAATTACTTGGCTGGCCATGCGGCGGCTTCAAAGTTGTTTCTTTTTTTGGTATTTTTGGATTTCTTCTTCTTTCTTCTTACTTTTTGGTGGCATCATTAAAATGTACAGAGGAGCGCACAATTTTTTTCTATTTTTTGAAATTTATTTCATACGCAGCGTGGGAATCGCCCCGTCAATTGTTTAAAAGGCGCCAACAGTCACACAAAATTGTTGTATTGCTTTTGCTGTTGTTGTTGTTGCTGCTACTTTTCGCATTATAAACGCATTAACTAATGTTGGAATTATAAGACGCTGTGACGCATAAATAAACAATTAAAATTGTTGTTAAGACGAAACACGGCGTATATAAAAACTGTCGATAAATGTCGCAAAAAGCAAAAGCGCAAAACATGAGACCGAAAAAACTAAAGAAACTTAAAAACCAAGAAAAACAACAACAAACAACATTGATAGGTGGAGAACTCATGAGCTTCAATTTGTGGCCAGTGACAGTTGACAAAATGCCAAGCAAATATCTGGTTGATTTCTTTTAGTTGGCGACAAACAAAACATTAAATGCAAAACATATATTTAAAATATTTGCAACAAAAACAAAAAGAAGGAGAAAAATAATAATAAAAATTGGAAAGCCAACAAGTTGCGAGCAGAAAGTGTCATTAAATTAAACTGTTTGCTGGGAGAGTGCCTGCAATTTTCACTCAGCTCATTAAAGAGCGCCGAAAGTTCTCTGCCAAGTTTTGAGCTGTTTCATTTTCATTTTCTTTTTGTTTTCATATATGTAAAGACATTGCTCATACGCACCGTTTGCCCATCATTTGCGGGCTAGTGAGAGCGTGGCGAACAGAGCAGCAGTTGCTTTATGGTCTATGAAACGATCAAAATTTCTACGCTTTGGGCTTAATTGCAACAGCAGAAACCGTAAAACAGTTGGCAAAGCGCCGTTAACTCACTCTGCCAGAAGACACATTTCCCATTTCTTTTTTGGTTTAATGCTGATGGCACGTGCAGGCGCTCAACTGCAACGATTTGCGAAGCTCAAACGAACGCAGAATATGAGCCATTATCAGAAATGTTATCAAAATACTATCAAACGACAAACAGGAGCAGCAGCAGCAGCAGCAGCAGCAACAAGTTGCCGCTTAACGACAACAGTTGCAACAACAACGCGCTGCAGGCGCAATGCAATGCAAATTGAATTGATGTTGTTGCCGTTGTTGTTGCCCTTGCCACAGAGCTGATCTGCGGTGCATGCCTGAAATTATAGCATAGCATAGCTGAAGCCAGCATCAGCATCAGCATCAGCATCAATGCTGGAGAGTAACAGGTGCCCAAGTGCCAGTTGCCAGTTGCCAGTCAGTTGGCAACACGTGCCCAGGGCGATGTTGCCGTGGCTAAATAATTACGTAATAAGTGGTTGGCAGCCAGGCAGTCAGGCAGCAAGGAGCCAAGTGGACTCCACAGCCCAGACAACAGGCAGGCAGGCAGGCAGGCGGGCGGGCGTTCGGTCAGGTTGGCCTGTCAGCCAAACTATGCCAAGAATTTCATATGAAAGCGCGCGCGCTGAGTGGCGGGCCAAAGAAGAAGTGAAAAGTCTGTTAGTTTGCCAGACAGACAGACAGACAGACGGCCAGCCAGTTAGCCATTTAGTTAGTCAGACATTATGGCAAACTTGTTGTTCGCTCAATTTTCAGCTTTGACACGTGTGACTAATAAACAGTTCCATTTAGTTTCAGTTAAGTTAACTAGTTCTTTAACAAGCAGTTAAATATTAACCTTACACAGAAAGCATTTACAACAACATTAAAATGGAAATTTGTACTTTAAATCAATTCAATTTGTGCTAAACACATCAATTTTAACAATAATAAAGTTGTTTCATATATATTTTTAGGAGTTTTCAATATAAATTTTACTTAAATGTTGGCTAAGATTCAAAATACATAAAAATCTAAATATTTTTTATAATCATTTTTAATAAAATTCCAAATCAAATCAAATAAAAACATGCATATTAATTCCTTAAATCTTTCTCTTTCTTACTCTATCTCTGTTTTTTTCCCTTTCACTCTCTCTCCTAGACTTTATCCCTTTTTTGATCAAATAATCTGCACATTGTGAACTAGTTCCAACTGAATCAACTGCTGCAGCATTGATGCATCTAATGCCATGGCAACATGTTGCTAAAGCTCTGCATGTGTTGCTGTTGTTGTTGTTGTTGTTGCTGCTGCTGTTGCTGTTGTCATTGCTGCTTTGGCTGCGATCCAGCAACAACGCAGCACACAATCAATAATCGCATCGATAAAGATCGTTAAACGAAATGTTTTTATTTTAGGCCGATGACGACGACGACGCATGTTTCGCGGCCAGCTGCAGCAGCAGCAGCAGCAGCAACAACAGCAGGCGACGTTGGCGACTACTTGAACAATTGCAACGGCCGCCGCATGAGTTATGACGACGTCCTCGTCCAGCTGCGCGTTCGCACGCCACACATGCGCACTGGCAATGGCTCATCCGACTGCCAGTTTGCCTGCCCGACTGCCTGCCACCAGCATGCCACCTTGCTCCTTCCCCCCACCCCGCACCCCATTTTAGTTGTGCGTCTGGCGCGCTGTGCGGTAAATTCGCTTTATGGGCTCCCGACGACGACGACGACGACGACGACGACGGCGACGGCGACGTTGACTGCGAACTGCTCTATGCTAATTACGTCATGGGGACGACGCTTCGTACCTAATTTTGCATTGTGGGAACCGAAAACTGGAAATCCAAGACACCCAATAAACCGCAGCGACTATATTTTTTCTCTCTTACTCTCTCTCTCTCTAACTGCCCCTGCCCCTGGCCTGACTGCTTGCATTTTCCAACTGTGGCAATAAAAAAAAAAAAAAAAACTATGCGCTGCGGCGGCGGCAGCCAAACGAGCAACAAACGGCAACAACAGCAACAGTTGCCGCTGTTGTTGTTATTTAAGCAAATGTGTCGCAGCCAAAGCCAAAGTCGCTGTCGACGTCGACGTCGCTGTCGCCGTCGACGTTGCATATAATGACTTTTTCGACTTGGACTGAGGTGGTTTTGCGCTTTTTATGCCTATGCTTTATGCGCTCGCCCGAACTGGCTGGTCAAGAGGCATGTGGCGGGTCGGTGTGGTTGCTTTGCTATTTGCTGGCGTGCCCCATCTGTGTGGCAGGAGGCAGCAGCAGCAGCAGCAGCAGCAAAAAACAGTTGCCGTTGCTGTTGGTTTGTTTGCAGTTGTTGCTGTTGCTGTTGCTGCTGCTGTGTGTGGCATGCAACTTGTTGTTGTTGTTGCTGGTGGCAAGTTGAAATAATTTTGTGTGTGAAAATATTTTGAAATGGGCGCGAGACAAGCTCATACAGCAACATGTTGCCAACAGCAAAACAATGTGTGTTGCCAAGCTGTTTCGTTAAGCAACATGTTGCCGCGTCCTTGAATGTGGCAGGCAGCCACAATTATGCCAAACATTTGCTGTTGCTTTTCATTTTGTTAACGTTGTTAAGTGCTTAAACTAAAACAAAAACAAAACAAAAATAATAATAATAAAAAGAACTACACAAAAAATGCGAATTAAAAGCACAAAAATTACATTTAGACACATTTAAATACCATTTAAATAGCTTTTGGTGCACAAGGTGAAGCTGTAGCTGGTGGCCAGTGGCAACAACAACAGCAACACAAGCAACACAAGCAGCAGCAGCAGCAAATTTGTTGCCCAGCGGCGACAAATAAAATGCCGCACAAAAATGCTGCTAAAAATGCAACTCAAACTTGAAGTTGTATATGTGTGTGTGTGTGTGTGTGTGTGTAGAAACAAAGCATGGGAACCAAAAAGACAAACACGCGCTCAGCTTGCCCCACTGGCCAGTGGCCAGTGGCTGCTGGCTGGTGGCTGGTGGCCAGCGCGCGCGCTTATTTTGCCGCAGCCAGCGGCAATTTTGGTTGCCTTCTTTTTTGTTGCTGTTGTTGTTGCTGTTGTTGCTGTGTGTTTTTTCTCTCGTTTTGTAGCACACGGTCAGCTTGCCGGCCGGCAGAGAACTGCGGATGATTGGACGCAATTTGGCATTTAATAATACACATTTTATAATAATTTCCATAAGCGAATTTGCTGCACTTTCTGCCTGTGTGCGCGTTTGCCGCTGGCGTGCGGAATTTCCGCCGGTGGCCGGAAAAACCCGCCGTGCTCGCGCCGCAAGTGACAGAAAACAACAAAAAAAAAAAACGAATTCATCATAAAAGGCAGGCGTGCAGGGCGTGCAGGGGAATTTCCGGCCGAAAACATGTGGCACAACATTCGCGTTACCTGCAACACCAGCAACAGCTTAGCCAGCAGCTCGGCAATTTTCCCACGCAGGTAGCGAGTGCGGCGACGGCGCCCTTGACTGGCCAAACTCCGGCCGGACTGTGAAGCTTCTATCGATTCCATTAACAAGTTAAGAACTCAATTCAATCGCGCAGATTAAGCGATTTAAGTGGCAACAACATCATCAGCGGCAACAGCAATGCGATTATGATCGTGAAATCGACTAAATCGTCAGCTAAAAAGAAAATATTGCCTGCCAGCAGCAGCAGCAGCAGCAGCAGCAGCATCGCACATGTGGCAGAACTTGAATCCGTGCAACATTCAGGCGATATCAAAGGCAAATTTTTCAACTTGGCAGGCCGCAGACGATGTCGACAACGTTCGCGTTGATGCAGGGGCAGGTTTAATAAGCAGGGGCAGCAGCAGCAGCAGCAGCAGCGATAGCCAAGAAGGTGTTGCTGCACCTGAAGTAGATAGATGGGCCGGCGATGGGCTGGAGCTGGTCCTGGGCCATGTCGTGTTATTAATGTTTGATGTAATTAATGCGTAATTAAGATGGCCAGCAACTCTGGCTTGTTGGCCTGTTGCAGGCCGTTGCAGCTGCGCCGCAGTGGCTAGTTTTTAGCACTCGGATCAAATAATCACAAATGAACGCAAGCATTTCCGCTAAATGTTGGCCAAAAAGCCATGAAAAACCATGGCTTTTGTCTGCCACGCCCACTGGGCAAGTTCAAAGTGTCCGTGCCGCCAACGCAAATTGCAGTCTTTAGGAAAGCAATGTGGCCAATAGAACGGTTAGTTGGGCCACTAATGGAGCCGGCAATGTACCATGGGAAACACATAATGATTTCTCAAATATCTCGTCTCGAATATCAATCAATTTCAATAAGCTGCGAGTATTTTTGAATATTCATTAATCTTGGCCGCGTGCGCAACTGAACTGTTGAAGCGTTCTTCTCTCTCCCTCTAGCACATTGCAAACGTCATGTGGGATGTGGGGTGGGGTGGGGTGAAGTGGAGTGGGGGGCTTTTAGTGGAGCAGAAGTTGGCCTGCGGCAATGCGTTTATGCGGGCAGAAATTAACAGCAAGGCAAAACAATTAGTGGCACCAGCAACAACAACAACAACAGCAACACGCATCTTATCATTTATCTTAGCTGCTCTGGCTATTTATTTGGAATGTGCCGCAAGTGCCGCGAAAATTAACGCAAAATTTTGTGTGGCTAATTGAGCGCGGCTTTTGGCCATAACCCCAGCTTTAAAGCCAAACTGGAGCTGTGAGCATAGCGCATATGCAAAAGGCTTTGCGAATAGTCCAAAATATTTAAATTAAAATTTAAAATTTTAAATAAAATATATAAATTTAAATAAAATATATGTAAAATCAAAACTCAATTGAAAATTTGAAGCAGCATTTAATTAGCTAAATAATTCCCAATTTTAAAAAGCTGACAGTAAAATGAGCCCAAAAGTAGAATTTACCTAAGTTTGAATATTTAGAATACCAATTCAAACATTTCTATTTAGCGTTGGTTTTAAATAGGGCATTTATGGTTCGGTGTTGCTTTGTGTGTGTGTTTTCTCATTTGCTAAACCTTTGCGAGGGGAAAGCGCCACCTGTGGGGCGTTCGGTTTGGCTTTGATATCGCCGACACAGATCTGAATCTCGACTAGACCTTATGAATGGCGTGCAATTTATGCATTTTGGATGCATGGATAGCCCCAGATAGCTGGCGGATTATGTCACATCCGCTTGGCGAGTCCAAGACGGATGCTTCACTGTGCGCTTTCAGTGTCTGGCCATTAAGATCGAGTGGTTAGCGCACTTGAGGCCGCACTGAGAACAGTGGCTGTCATTGATGCGCAGAGTGTGTGTGTGCGAGTGTGCGAGTGTGTGTGTGTGTGCAATGCATCTCCATTAGCGCCACTTGAGGCAAACTTAGGTGTTGAGAGAGCTGCTGCATCTCTGATTTCCAAATGCGAATTACAGACGCTCGGTCGTGTGTACCAAGGCGATCCAAGACGGGGCAGAGGGAAAGGGGGAAGGGGAAAGGGGCAGGGCTAACAAGCATAATATTTTTGGCAAGGCGGCGATGATGACGAAGGCGACGACATCGACGTCTTCCTATTCTCGAAATGCTTTTCAGCTGCCCGTTGCTGTTGTTGCTGTTGCTGCTGTCGGCGGGGCCAGAAATAGCCGTAAAACTCATAAACGGCTGGCGGCTGGCAGCGTTTGCTGCTGACTGTCGCGGGGCAAGTGGCGAGCGACGAGGGGCAGCGTCGACTGGCGACTGGCGAGTGGCGAGCAGCATGCGATGCCATTTGAAAATTTCATTTCATTTCGTTATAATTTTCTATTTCCCGCATGCCAAACGGCCCCTAGGTACTGCTACCAATGTGGCCCCTCGAGAGAACCCCCTTAGCTGGTGCCCCCGAAGCGGCAGACGTCCCTTACCCTCCCACCACCACCACTTTAGTGTAGTTGTTCACTTTTGGTTTGTTGCGTCTGCTAGCGCCGGCATTCATACTTAATTACCAAAAACGAAAAGTCGAAGACTCGTCCCAGTTGTCGTCCGTTGGATCTTCTCTGGCGTGACGCTAAATGAGCAGCGCCAAATACCAAAAAGAAAAAAAGAAAAAAAGCAAATCTTCTGACCAGGTAGCAGACACCAGGCCACAAATGATGAATAGTGGGTGCCGTTGAGTAAGTTTGTCTCTCTGCAACGTAGGCGTTGACCTAAAAAAGAATGTCTGTCGCTATTGTTGCTGCTGCTGTTGCTGTTGCTGTTAAATCGTTTTCCGTGCAATCGCTTGCTAAACATTCTGCGGCGACAAGTGCAACCAGAGTAGAGTGAAAATGAAACAGCTTAGCTGCAAAGTTTTCCCCACTTGGCTGCTGTAAATGGAAACTCACAGTCAAGGTTTGTGGCAGAAGTTGCAATGAATTATATATATATATATATATATATATATGTATCTTTCTGTAGATATCGAATTGTATATTCTGGCGCTGTGACAAAACTTAAAACCGCAAATTGATTTTCAATGTTGCAGCATTATATAATATTGTAAATAGGTAAAAGGGCGGGGCCGTTGCGAGCTGATTGCACCGATTGAAGGTGTTGCTGTCGTGACAGCAGCTATTGTTGTTGCCAGTCCGATTGCTTCTGGTCTACGCTTGGCGGCATTTCGAGCACTGCCAGTTTGTCTCCGCTTTTAACCAAAACAAACAACCAGCAGCAAACAGCAACAACAACAACAACAACCATCGATGCTGCTGTTGCTGCTGCTGGTAACGACGAGCACACAAAAGCAAATGATGTTTTATGAGCAGCTAATTTACTTAACACCTCTGCAGCAGCAACAACAGCAACAACAATAAAGATAAAGGGGGAACAAAATTCAACTATAATAGCTCATGCCAAAAACAAAACAAAACAAAAGATGAAGCGAGCAAAAGAATATAAAACATTTATTTTTTTTTATTATTTATTTTTCACATGGCCTTTTTTTTGTTGTTTTTTTTTGTGATTTGAAGTCAGATTTATTTGGCTACTGCTGCTGAGAAATGAAGCGAATGCGTGGGTGCAAATTGGACAATAATGTTGACCAGTTAATTCATGAAAATACCGATTCATTCAAGTTCGGGAATCATTTTTAATTAGTTTTAAGCAGAGCGGAGCGTAAAGTTCCGGCTGTCATCGTCACACGGTGCGTATGATTAACGCACTTGAACCGGTTCGCATTTACAAACCAAAAAACATAAAACCGATTTAGTCAAGCTCCTTGTAAATTGTTAATGGGCCTTAATTTTGGGCTATTTTATATATCGTTTCAATATTGATTGGTTTCTTTTTTGGTTTTTGTTGTTTTTTTATTGAAATCTGCTGGCGATCTTTTGGGCCAAGTTTGATTTGTTTGATTGATATGCAAATTTGGGGCGAAAAGTGAATGCTGTTGCGTTTGGTGTGCGGCGTGGGTGTTGTCAATTCCTAGGAGATTAGTATGCATTTGGTGCACGGGCGGCTTTTAAGCACAATTTACTGTTCAACATTTGCCAATCAGCAAATGAATGAGAAGAGTGAGAGCGAGAGCGAGATGGAGTTGGAGGGGATGGAGAAAAAGAAAAGCAGATGCAAATTATTCGCTGCGTTGGCAAACAAAGAGTTGAACAAAAGCCGCAGCCGAAAGCAAAATAAATCAATCTCAAACGAAAAAGTAAATATCCTGTGTGTGTGAGCCCCCCGCCCGCCCCGCGGGTTTGCCACAGCCCAGTTTCGGACTCATTCATTGATGAAGCTGAAAGGAACAATTGCAAACGCGGGGGCAGCAAAAAGTAAATAAACACAAGACGAGAAAGAGAGACAGAGTGCGACTGCGACTGCGAGAGAACAGCTGATTGCAGCTGATTTCTGATTTCAAACAAAATAATAAAAAAAGAAGAAGGGCTCTGCCACTCCTCCTCTGTGCTCTGTGTGCGACAGGCATGACGGAAGCCAAAGAAGAAGACGCAGCAGCAAACGCAGCAGCAACAGCAGCAGCAAAAAAATGAATTAAAAATCTAATTGCGACCGCGTTGAAACAAAGCAAAGACGAGCAAAAGACAATAAAACAAAAAAAAAAGAATAAAAATAAAAAATGAAATGCGACAAGCGAGGGCGGCGAGGGTATCCACAGTTCAGCTTCACACACACACACACACACACACATACATATACAAATATATATATCGTTGAAGTCGAGATCTTGTTGGGCGCACTTAGTCGCGTTACAGACGCAAACGTCATGAACCGCAACGCAACAATAATTACAACAACAACAACAACAGCAACAACAACAACAAGTTAGGAGTGAATACTCCAACCGCAAAGGTCGGCTGCAGATGCCAACGTCGACGACGAAGGCCAGAAGAAATGAGTTTTCAAAGTTTTTCCAAGTTGGGGAGCAGCACAAAATTAATGCGAATTTAATTAAAATGTGCAACTAGCAACAGCAACAGCAGCAGCTGCTGCTGCAACAGCAACAACAATCAATTCTAGAGCTGAGCTTTTCTTGTTACTGCCCAGCCGCCAAATTGTAGCAAAAGAAGAACCAAAAGAAGCAGCAACAACAACAACAGCAGCAACAACAACAGCAACAACTTGGCTACCGCCTGGATGCGAACCTGGCTGGAAAATTGCAATCGTCGGCGCATGTGCGACGGCTCCAACAGAGTGTGTTCGCGAGTGTGTGTGTGTGTGTGTGTGTGTGTGTGTGTGTGTGTGTGTGTGTGTGTCTGTGTGTGTGTGTTGCATAAAATTATTTCGGTCTGGTGGATATTAGCAGAGCGTGAAGTTGGCAAATAAGAAATTCAGCATAAAAAGGTAAATTTTCATTAAACAGCAACAAAAAAACAAAAAAAAAAATTAAAACTGAAAAAAGCAAAAAAAAAAAGTGTGTAGAAAGAGGCGGTTACCACTTAGAGACAGTGTTGGGTAGAGGAAGAAAGAATGCAGCGATAAGATAGTGGTCAATATCTATTACTAATGCTAAATTTACAGCAAAGGCTTTAGGGTCGAAAACAAAAACTATCCATTGAAGCTTAATTTAGCAGCTTTGATTATTTATTGGTTGAAAAAACCAGCAAATCCCAAAAATATTTCTATATAAATCTCTCGTGAAATTTAATATAGTATCTATGTAATATTTTAGCTCTTTTTAAAAAAAATCTTATCTAAATGTATTTTGTTTTAATTTTAAAATATTGGATATTACCTACAATAGATCGTTTTTGAAATCCCAAAAAAATTTCTATATAAAACTCTCGTGAAATTTAATATAGTATCTATGTAATATTTCAGCTCTTTTTCAAATAAAACCTATCCAAATTTATTTTCTTTTCATTTTAAAATATTGGATATTTCCAACAATAGATCGTTTTTGGAACCGTATTTAAAATATATATAGTCAGGTTTAATATTTGTATATTCGATTTAGAAATGATCGTAAATTATTTAACTCACCATAAGTTTCGTTCACAGCCATTTGGACCGATTTGAGCACCGAGTTCGTCACACGGAGGGGCACTCCCAGTATGGAGAAGTTGCCGGGATTCGTTTGCTGGACAAACATCATGTAGGAGATATCGGAGGCCTGCTCCAGATCGTTGCTGCGCACCAGTCCGCGCGGCAACAGACGCTCCCTGTAGATGTCGCACTCGCCGCTGTTGTTCCGCACTGCGAACTGCAGCCGGACGAGCAGCGGCAGCTGCATGTTCCGCTGCTGCTTGTACACGTGCTGCACCTTCATGGTGACCGAGAAGTTGGCCTGCCGATTGGCCGTCATCGAGGTGACGACGCCCATGAAGACGGTGGGCGCCGCATACGCCAGCTGGGCGGGATCGCGGGCGGAACAGTAGCGATCGGGCCGCTGCTTGCTCCGATGCTTGCCGCGGTGTTTTCGACGCTGTTGGTGGTGCTGCGGCTGCTGCTGACGTTGGCGTTGCTGCTGCTGTTGCTGCTGCTGCTGCTGCTTCTGCTGTTGTTGTTGGCGCTGCAGTTGACGTTGCCGATGGCCGCCACCGGCGGGATGTTGCCGCTGGCCGCTGTTGCTGTTGCCAAAGTCGCGACGATTGCGCGCCGTCTGCTCCTGGATGAGACTGCTCTCTGGCAGCTCGTAGGACTCAATGAAATAGCGTTGCGGAGCTGGAACTGCTGCTGTTGCTGTTGCTGTTGCAACAGATGTTGCTTTACTGCTGAGTTGTTGCTGCTGTTGGAGTGCATGGCGTCGCGATTTACTGCTCGCCATACCATTGTATAATAAATTATTTATTTGACTATTTATTAGCGTATTTGGAACTTGTTGTTGTGACTGCTGCTGCGTTGTCACCGCAGCAATATGTTGCTGCTGCTGCTGCTGCTGTTGCTGCTGGTGCTGGTGCTGGTGGTGCACAGCCGCATTGCTATTGCTGCCTGCGTCGAATACTGTTGCTGGCCTTAAATTAATGTTGCTAGTGCTACTAAGACTATTGCTGGGCCGTCGAAGCAGCCTACTTAAGATATTGTTGTCGATGTTGCTGCCGACGCTTTCACTGCTCCCGCTGCCATTGTCCGTTGTGTGCTGTTGTTGCTCTTGTGGCACCGCAATATAGTAGCTGCTTTCCTCTGATTCCCATGAACTTTGCTGCTGCTGCTGCTGTTGCTGTGTGAGTGTTGCTGCTGCCGCTGCGGCTGCTGTTGTCGCCGGCGCACATGTGATCAATAGCAACATGCAGCTGACGTAAATTGCGAGCGTTATCAATGGCATTAGTTGCGGTTGCTTTTTTAAACTCCATTTGCGCACATGTTGCGCATACATGGCGTCCTCCAAAATTGTTGTTGTTGTTGCCCTAGCTTTATTTACAAATCAACTATCGATTTCTGTCTATCGCTTATCGTTTGCTCGTCGCTGGTTGCTGCTTGCTAGTTGCTGCTTGCTGGTTGCTGTCTGCTGAATTGCTAGTTGCTGCCGCTTGCTAGTTGCTGCTGCTGTTGCTGTTGCCGCTGTCTAATCCTGGCAAATGTTGCCGCCGTTGCGTCGTCGCTGTGCCTTGTCGTATTTTCGTTTATCCTGCAAATACTTTCGATAGTTTCGTAGCATTTTGAGCGACGGCAACAGAGAGACGCGACACGAGAGACACAGAGGCAGGGCGAGAGATAGAGAGAGAGAGAGAGTGACAGTTAGATAGAGAGAGAGAGAGTGAGTGAGACACACACAGAGAGTGATAGGGAGGGGGGAGAGACAGTCAATGTTTAACAATTTCTAGCATAATATTTATGAGCACTTTGAGAACTTTTTTGGCTGTTGCTGCTGTTTGTGTTGTTGCTGATGTTGTTGCTGCTGCTGTTGTTGTTGCTGTTGCTGTTGTTCGTGTTGTTGCTGCTGCTGCTGTTGTTGCTGGTGACTCATTTTGGCCCGATCGTCTGCTTTGGCAATGCAAAAAATGTATACGTATTTCTTTAAATAAATAAATTGCTGCTTGCTTTTGTTATTGTTATTGTTATTGCTGTTGTTCTTCTTATTGTTGTTTTATTATTGTTGCTGTTTTGCTTGTTCATTGATTCGTTGTGGCTGCATTTATGCTGTTTAGAATTATTCGATTAGATTTTATTCGCTGTTCGTTGCGTTCACGTTTCACTTGAGCGCTTTGGAGTCGACGCACTGAGCTGCGGCCACGCCCCCTTGGCTGCCCCCTTAAGCAGACGTAGACTTAAGGTCGTCGCGTGGCGTTTAGCTTAAAGTTTTCTGAATTTTGTTTTTATTTAAGTTAGTTCTTCTCTGTTTTTTTTTAGTTTTTTTTTTTTGTATGCTTCTTTTTGTTGCTGTTGCTGCTGTTGGTGTTGGTGTTGCTGCTGTTGCTGCTGTTGCTTTGCGCGTTTTTCACGACGATTTTCACGCGCGCGCGTTTCGTGCGCGGCTCGTTCGCTGTTCGGCTGCCGTCGGCTG
Source organism: Drosophila paramelanica (assembly GCA_035043915.1). Lineage (NCBI taxonomy): Eukaryota > Metazoa > Arthropoda > Insecta > Diptera > Drosophilidae > Drosophila > Drosophila paramelanica. The sequence continues at coordinate 954,516 of JAWNMO010000584.1, forward strand.
TTGGCTTCGTTTGTTCGTTTGGTTCGTGCGTGCGATGCGAGGTTCGTGTGGTTGCTGTTGTTGCTGTTGTTATTGGTGCTGCCGCTGCTGCTGTTGTAATTGTAATCCTCGCTGCTATCTGTGAGATACACTCTTTTCTTTTCGATAATGTTAATGTCTGTCTCGCCGTATACGCGATCTGTCTATATAGACGTAGCGTAGTCGTAGTCGTAGTCGCTGCCTGATTCACTGCCGAGTGTTTTCTGGCACAGACACACACACACACACAAACACAGTAGTGATGGTGTCTCTGCTGTCGCTGATGACGATGATGATGTTGTTGATATAGCAGACACACAGACACACACGCACGTACACACACCCGACGAAGACAACACACACGTTTTCTAATTTTAGACAAAAGTAATTATAAAAGAAAAAAAGCAGAGCAGAGTGCGCCGCGCTCAGCTCATACGCATATATCTTCTACTCTGCCTAGATATATGTATATATATATATAAATAATATATATATATAATATATATATTTATGCACACACACACGGCTGATCAATATAACTGTATCTGTGTGTTAGTCGCAGCAAGTACATATCTATATATTGCACACGCACACACTAAATCGATCCCGATCGTTTTTTATATGCACATCTACATGGACACTATATATATATATATATGAGTGTATATATATATCTGTATATTTGTGTATCAGCCGTAGACAGACGATGTCAGTTGTTTGCTGGACGGAGGAGACGATCTTGCCTATGGATTGCAGTTGCTGTTGTTGCAGTTTTTTTGTTGTTGTTCCTGTTGTTGTTGTTGTTGTGGTTTGTGCAAAGTTTATTTTTCGTCACTTGACAAACTGTGCACCGCTGCCAGCCATATCAATCCATCCATCAATCAATCAATCAATTAATCAATCAATTATTCTCGGATCGTAATTGAAACCGAAACCAAAATCAAAATGGAAATCGAAAGTCCTTTCGCGTTAATCGCTTTTTACGCCAACTGACGAAATTCTCGGATCGGATCGGATTTTCACTTGCACTCACAAAACGATTTTGATCGAATTGTTGCAAATAACAATTGTATCATTCATAAAGTCGCTCGACTTATTATTTTCTTTTTTTTTTCATTTAATCTTTTTATTTTGCCGTATCAAATTTTTGGTTTTTGTTGTTTTTTTTTTGTGTTTCACTCCACCAAAAAAAAAAATTTAAATTCAATTTGAAATCCACATACACACGCAGCCTCAGTGTCTCGGTCTGCAGTTGGCTCGACTCAATATTTTTATCAATGCTCCTCGGTTTGTTTCGGTCTCTGAAATGTTTTTGTATCTTTCGCCGTTTTTTTTTTTTTTTTGAGTATATTTGTTGCGGTTTGCCGACACGCGCGTATCTGACCGTTGCCGTGGACTGTTTGCCGCCGACTGAACCAACACGTAACTCAACACGTAAACGCTTACGTTGCGCTGCAAATCGAACCGCCAAGCATCGAACCGAACATATACAAGATCGTTAGCAGGTTGCACAGCTGCTATAAATCGTTACATTCGAGATAGCTAAGGTCCGACAATCTATTTCCATAAGTGCCCAAATTAAAATTGAAGGTTATTGCAGCCATTTAGAAGATAACTAATTGAAAAAACTGTGCAGTAAAATAACCAAATTTCAAACTTAACATAACATAAATATGTTGTACTCAAAATCGATATGTTATACTCAAAATGGCACTGTTAGGCTGTTAAGCACTACATGCAAATGGCTCGAGTTCGAGTTCGATGGTGTGAAGTTGCGTGAGGCATCCGCCTCATACGTGTATAATATGCTGCCAACAATATTCAAATTCATTTTTACAATTTGCGCGAAACTTTTTTGAAAAGTGTATAATTATTATGTTTTATAAGGGAATATTTTAAACAATATATATTTATTCTTTATTATATTCTATTCAATATTATAAGTGATTATAAATTTTTGTAATACAGGAAAATGCAAAATTCGCTTATTTAAGTAAGTTATTAAATGTGCTTAGAAAATAAAACAAGTTACGTAACGGAATGAAGTCCTATGAGTGACGTCACACTCTCAATTTGATCTCAATTTACAGCCAGATATTAAAAATCTATTACTTACTTATTTAATTGCTTGCTTGTTTCTTTTAACGCCTTTAAGTGTGTTTTAATATTAGCTTAAGGGCTGATTTTCAATGCATACAGGACTCGAGAGCTTATATGTTTTTCCTATCTGAGTAATCAGTACGACTATTAATTGCTCTATATTGCATGGACACTGTGAATTTCTCAAATTGAATTTCGCTCTCACAAATCGACCACACACTTGATTCGCTTTCCATTCCAAATTGAATTGATTTGCGCGAATTTTTCGCCATTTATAAGCTTTCAAAATCTTCAGGCGATTCGCTGATAAGATATCTTACTCAGCTTTGCTTGTTTATAAATATAATAAAAAAAGAGGGAATTTAAAATATTGAGGAGGAAGTTACGTTTCATATTAGTAACATTAGATAAGAAACATAATTGATTTAATCGCAAGGCAACTCAAAATCAAAAAATATAAATGTATATTTAGCTAAATCAGGCAGAGAGAGAGAGCGAGAGAGAGAGAGACAGACAGACACACACACAGAGCTATACAGTTGTTTACAGCTGGGGCTGGGAGCCCAGCTTTTTCCCATGATTATTTGCTTTATTGTCAAATGTCAAGCCAACAACAGGAGAAGGAGACCAAGTCATCAGGTGAAGCTGTCGGCGGTTGGAAGTCGTGTAAACTTAACGTTTTTACCAGTTGCTGTTAATGCTGTTATTGTTGTTATTATAATTGTTGCTGCTGCTGCTGCTGCTGTTGTTGTTGTTGTCAAACAAAGCTTCCACTTGTTCTACGCAGCGCGCATAACAATAAAAGATGTGTGGGCAAGGGGAAAATAAAAAGCGAACCACAAAAAACAAAAAATATAAAAAAAAAATTGTCGTCGCCCCGGCGCTGGTGACAAGTGCGGCAATTGTAAGAAAACCTGAAGTCAACGCTGGCGCTCCATAAGCCAGGCCCAGAAAGAAGAAAAAAAAAATGACAAAAAACAAAAAAAAAAAAATAATGCGGACCGGCCTCTGCGCTAGGGTGGTTCCAAGCTTCAACTCGGCCAACTGGCGTTCTGACCCGGCCAAGGTTATATTGAAATTGACCAAGGCAATTTAAAGGGAACTCACCTCTAAATTTGTTTGACAATGCTAAACTTTCCCAGCCCAACAATTCATTGATAAATAAAAAGCGATCATTACTTATCGATAAGGCCGTGAATGGCCCATGAATGAATGAATTTTGAGTTACGCGCTAAATAATTGTGTGCTTATCTTATCAGGCATTTCGAATGATGAGGAAGTGGGAGCCCCCGTTGGGGAAATGCAATCGGAAATGTGTGTGGAACTGTGGCTGCCGCAGCAGCAGAACCTGTCGTTGCCGGGCGCAGTTCAAACAGGTAGACAGACGGACGGACAGACTGAATGAATGAATAAATGAATGAATGAATGTTTGAAAAGCTGCAAACAGTGAACTCGGCAACAATCAGACAGCATTGTTTGTACCGTGAGCTGGGAATCAACTGCACTCTGCATCTGAGTTGCGGAAGTGCAGGAAATACTCGAACTCTGGTGGACCTCAAACTGAAAGTCCCGACAGGGGCAGAGTTGGTGATGGTGATGGTGATGGAGACAGAACCTGGCACACAGCGGTAGACAGTAGAGAACAGCTGCCAAGCGCAGCGTCATTGCATCATCAACAAACATACAAATACAGACACACACACACACACACACATACACCAATAAACTAGAACAACAATAACAACAGTTAAAACGCACCACTGAAAACCCACAACAATAACAAACGTATAAAAACAAATTTTCCAAAAGCAATTTTGAAATGCGCGCAGGCGCAAACGACGTCGCCGTCGACGTCGGCGTCGACGTCAACTAAAGAAAATAATGAAAATTAAATGGCTAAAAGCAAAACACAAGCAAACCAACAACAAGTTCTCTGCCACATTTTGTTGGTAAGCACTTGAATGCCATAACAAAAATAAATACAGAAACTACACAAATGATTGTGTAATTTTCCTAAATGACTTTTCACACAAACACACACACACACAGCCACAACACACACACACGCGCGCACACACTCACAAAGAGACAGGCCGTAAAGGGCGTGTTTGTGGGTGGCTAAGATGAGAATATGAGAATCACTTGAATCAGATCACGAACTGAACTAATTTCTAAAAAGAGAGCATTCAAAATATTAAACTAAATGTGAAATAAGTTCAACTTTGTATTTTAATCAGATTAAAATAAAGAAATCAAGTAGAATCAATTGGAACTTTTTATATACAAATAATTATGTAATTTAGTATTCAGCAGATATCGCAAATATAAAATTTATCATAATTTTCATTTAAATAAGTGTGAATTTCTTATATTTCAGGTTTGTTTGACAGCCTATTTAAATCGAATTTGCCTGACATTAGTTGATCAGTTGATCAGTTGGCAGTTAATGTTATGTTTTTGACGGTTGACTCAATAATGTCTTTATAATGATATCATATCTGATGTTAGTCACCCGAAACGAATCTACCGGCAACTCTGTGGTATCATCAAAGTTTCCGATCGCAGAATATTCGCATTTGCAATGTTTGTTGTGATTAGTTTAGTTTGGATTTGATAAAGAGTGCAAACATTCGCTGGATGCGTGATTGGTTACTCAACGGAAGCACCGAAGAAGGTGTCTGCAATTGTATATCTGTCTCTATCTAACCATCTCAGTTGTTGCTGTTGTGTGTAATTACAATGGAAAGTAAATGAGATTCAAATTTGTTTGCTGCTGCTGCACTTGCTCTTGAATGCATCTCGCGTAATTCAAGACAGTCAAGCCGTGTTCCGCCCTCCCTCTACCCGCTACCCCTTCCACTCACCACTTGAGCAGCACCTCTGTCACTTTTTGTTGGCCGTCTCCGGATGCCACCCTTGCGATCATCAGAGCCGCCACAGCCAGAGCCACTAAATTGTGTTAAAAACTTGCCAGCCAGAAGTACAGAACGCAGAAACCTCAAGATCTGAGCGAACAGATAAGCTCTGCGGCAGGGGCGCGAGAACGGAACGGAACGGAACGGTTTGGTTCGGAACGAGGCCGAACTGAACCCAGTTTTGGTCGGTGCAATCTTCCGCATTATGAGTAGCAGGCAGTGCCCGAGTCAAGCCAAGGAAATGGAAATGAAAATGCACTTGGCTTACACCAGAAGCAGCAGCAACAGCAGCAGCAGCAGCAGCAGCAGCAGCAACTGAGGCAGCATTCGGGGAGGGGCAGGCCATTCAGGTTGTTAGCGGCGACATGTGGTTCGGTCTGGCTTTAACTGTGCCTCTGGGCCTGGGCCTGAGACTAACGCTGGCTCTGTTACTGAGCTCGGGCTCTAATTTCAATTGGGTTTCGTGGTCGTGGAAATTATTCAACAGTGCTAAGTACGCTCTCAGCTCAACTCTGAGACAGGGCAATGGGAGTGGGACTGCGACGGCGACGGCGACTGCGACTGGGTCTGGGGACTGGAACTGAAACTGCAGGGCACCCACGCGTGACGTGACTCTTTGGTTTGACTTTCTGTACCTACCTGTACCTGAGCCGCTTCCGTAAAAAGTTGCCGCCGTTTGCCCTTACCCCATACCCATACTTATACCTATGCCCATACCCATGCCCATGCCCATACCCCTTCCCCTTATGCGGCTTTAGGGACTTACCCCCACCCACCCCCGTATACCCCGTCTTTGGTCCGACCGGCTGCCGTCCACTTGCGGTTGCCGCTCTTCAAGTGCATTGAAGCAAACTGAAGGCTATTTTTCAACTTCAAATGTTTGCTAAATGACTTTTGATGATTTGTGGCGAGCTGAGCCACCGGGGGTTGAGCCCGGGCTGAGCGCAAAATAAATTAATGAACGTATTTACTTAATTTCACTCGTCCCAAAGTGTTGACTTGGCGTCTAATTAGCTCATCGATGGAGCATGCCGCCGCCACCAACCATCAGCTAAAGACCGTTTCGAATTGAATTGAGCGACATTCCAACTGAGAGAGAACTGTTCTGGGATTATACAAAAAACAAACTTGGTTTTTTCTAATACAACAACTCAATTTAACAGATTTTGTTAAATTGATTTTATTAGCCCTAATCTCTTCCGTTTTGCAGTTAGCTGTTGTGTCCAGTGATGTCGTATTCTGCCGGCAAGTGATAAAAATGATTAACTTGTGATCGACAATATCTTATCAATATCGCACTGAGTGCCACACTCAGGCACACTTTCACTCTAGGGTGGCCCACAGCCGTGAAACCGACGCGTGCTTGATCGCAGTGACTAATAAAGAATATATGTATATACATATGTATATATATAAACTGATCTTTTAATCAGCTGTTGGATAAACTTTGGTGGCTGAGCGACAGCTCGCCGGTCTTGAGCTCATATCGTTGGGTCTGGCTGGCTGTTGTGATAATGAAATGTCTGACGAGTGAAATGCTAACAATTTTTGGCAAAACGTTTTTGTTGTTGGACAGAAGTGAAGGCAGGACGGCAACACGTGCATTGCAGATAATCAGCATCGTGTCTAGGCCTTAAAATAAACTCCATGTAATTAGCCCCGCCAAGAGTCGGCCCTCTACCCTAAACATTTGCCAACGGGCATAACAACTATGCGAGTAGGTTTGCATTCGTAAAACAATTACTTTAAATAGATAATATATATATTTGAATTTAAGTTTGAATATTCACTAAAACGAAAGAGATTTTATTATTTAGACTCAATTATCATTTGCATTTGTTAGTCAGCAACTTTAACTTTGGAATGCTTTGTTTCGGATATGCTTCACCCTTAGTCACAGTTAGAGCAATTATAATTTGTTGTAATATAATTAAAAAATTGTGTGCTTCCAGTCGCTGTGCTGTGCCCCGTCTGGAGCAAAAATAGCCAAAAACCGTCGCGAGTCGCGACAGGCGATGGATGGGCTATAAATAAGCGGGCCGCAGACGGAACCGCACAGAAGTGGGAACCGACTGCAGTTCAGACCGCGCGAGAGAGAGAGAGAGAGAGAGAGTTTAAAGCCAAAGCATATAGAATACAGCATATATAGCATATACAGCATACAGCATATAGCATAGGGCATATAGATTACGACTGACTCACCAGCTGTGGAAATGCTCGACTAATATTTCAATTAGGCAAACCGCTCGGGGCGAGAAAAAAAACAAAAAAACAGAAAAAAACTGGACAAAATCTAAAAGCAATAGCCAAGCTGATGACATGCCCAACGTTAATAAAAAGCGGCAGAAATGTGCCGGAGCCGGGCTGAAATAAATTCCATTGGACCCTAGGTGGTCGAATATTTTAACACTACCGGGCACAGGCCAGCGAACAGGAACAGCAGCCAGCTAAAACCTCGGCCAACTAAGCCTCGGCCAAAGCAGTAGAGACAGTGGCAATCTGTGGCGCTGGCGTCTGCCTTTTAATGTAGAAAACTAGTCGAGGCGCATAATTTACGACAGCGTCTGCCAAGGATCACTGGACACCAGCGGGTGCCAGCGGGGGCTAGCGGGGGCGGTGCAGCCGCTGCTTGAACCACGGCGTTGACTTGACTTATCAATTTCACGGGAATCCAATCGATTTTTATATGAGAGCGCGCAGATAAACCGCAAAAATCAAGCAATAAAATCGCAGCAGAAAAAAACAAAACAAAACAAAAACAACAAATTCAAAGCGAAACAACAACAAAACAACTAAAGCGAGGCAGCAGCAGCAGCGACAGCGGCAACACAGTGCAAAATGAAGAGCAGCCACAGAGGCTGACACTGAGACTGCGGCTAAGACTGAGGCCGCGACTGCGACTGTGGCTGTAGCTTTGGCTGGGACGGAGAGAGAGGGACAGAGACAGAGACGGGGACAGGGGACAGGAGACAGCGAGAGGCAAAAGGAAAATACCAAAACGGCAATAAATGGTGTTGATATCCCGCGAAGCGTGTGAAGACGCTAACGATGCCGCCAAAACTTGTTAACCACAAAAATTATTGCATGAGATGAAATAAATTAAGGTGGCGGCGTCGACTGCAGCAGCAGCGGTCGCAGCAGCAGTCGCAGCAGCAGTCGCAGCAGCAGCAGCGATCCCAGTCCAGCCAAACTATTCACATTGCTTCCTATTGCTCGCATCCTTGCGCCGACGGCGACGGCGACGGCCAATCCAGCCAGGCGTTCAGGCCGCCAGTGGCGACGTCGTCTCCACCATTTGCGTATCCAACGTTGCCAGCAGCGTCGTCGTCGTCGTCATCGTCTGCTGCTGCTGCTGCCGCCTTTGTTGCTGTTGTTGCCTGTTGTGGTGTGTGTACTTTTGGTGAAATGAAATGACAGACACGGCCCAAGATGCAAATTTACCTATGGAATGCTGATCAGACTATAAAGAATCTGGAGCACACTACCAACCAGCAGGCAAGACAATTTGGCTAAGCTGTAAAGCAATCTCTTGGCCGACTTTTCGGTCATCTTTTTTGTTATTGTATTATATAGTCGTTTTGTGAATCAAATTAAAACCTATTAAGCCTTTGTTTTCTGCAAGAAAATAGGAATTCCATCCTTTGAAAGTTAGCTTTCATTAGATCCCAAGAAACTTTTCTATCTCTTTCTTATATAATGACTGCATTCAAGTTTTGTTTGTTGGTATATAATATCTATATACTATATAGTCATTCTGTGTATCAAAAAGTTTGTCACTTTACCTTACACCTGGCCTAAACTTAAAGCCTATTTAGCCTTTGTTTTCTGCAAGAAATGGGAATTCCATCCTAAGAAAGTTAGCTGCCTTTGACTAGATTACTAGATCCAAGAAACTTTGCTTTCTCTTTCTTAGAGTACATTCTAAGGATACTAAAAACTTTGCTTTCTTTACTATACTTATATGATCTAAGAAACTTTCCTTTCCCTATAGGGTTACTACATCCTGCGAATCCTAAGGAGCTCTTTTTTTTTTAGATGATCCTTAAGGTTCCTCAAAGAACTTTCTTTCTTTTAAAGATTCAGTATAATTGAAACCATTTTTTATGTGACAGACTTAACTTATGATTGAACTGTGATTGGCATTCCTTAACACAAAATATACCTAATTCCGGTTGGCATCATTATGCCCTACTCTGCATGGGTAGCGCATATTTGCAGTCGTTGCAACCGGATTGCTACACATATGGGAACATTTGCACTGACCAACGTAAAGCTCTTTCAGCACTCTGTTCTGGCTCTGCTGGGGGCCCTCCCCATGCCCCCGCAGACGGCCGCCCCCTCTCGAGTGCTGTTGTTGCACTCTCACAGCAGTCGCCTGTCTCTCGCCGCCGCTCCCCCTCCGCTCCCCCTCCGCTCTCCTCTCGCCGCCCTCCTCGGCCACCCCTTTGCCTTGGCGGCGCTGCCGTTTTAGCAACATTGCAATCATCTGAAAATTCCATTCCAATCAAATTAAAAACTGGCGTCTACCTTTTTATCATTTTCTTATCAGATCTCAAGATCTGCCGCAGCGATGCCTTCTGCTGTGCGCCTTTTGTGTGTGTGAGTGTGTGTGTGTGTTTGTGTGTGTTTGTGTGTTTGTGGATGGGGTCTGCAGCTCTGGCAGCGACTCTGGCACTGGCACTGGCACTGGCTCAGACTGGGTACTCGGGCGGCGGCCGCGGGATCTGGTGCGACTCTTTTTGTTGCTGTTTTCGTTTTTTATATAATAAGCAGATCTTTGTCCCAAAGAAACCGTGGCCATAATATATCAATATAAACGCATACACACACACACACCAATACAGACTGAAGTACACATAAGATTGGCCCGTGAGCGCCTGGGAAGCAAAGCACATTCATGGCTCGGAGCTGGAGCTGGAGCTGAAGCTGGAGCTGAAGCTGAAGCTGAAGCTGGACATTGACTTCAATTTCAACTTCAGCTTGAGCGCTTTGGTGCGCTGCTGGACGGCTGCGGGGGCGACGCTGGCGGGAACCAGGCAAATGCGGCGGTGACGGCGACGATGCGAACGACGATGAAATCCATTAGTTTTGCACCTTTGCAACATGTTGCAGCGTCGCCGTTGCTGTTGCCGTCGCAGAGTCGCCAAAATGTTGTTGGCCGCAAATTGGTAAAAATTAACACGCCGCTTTGCTCTTGACCAAAAACGGTCACCACGAAGCCCATTTTGCTTTTAGGCGTCTGTCGCCAAAATTCCTTTCATGACAAGATCTCCCCATCAGTCCAAAACCAACCGAACTCCCCTTCCACCTCACCAAACCGCCATCCTACTTCATTTTTGTTTTTTTTTTTTGGTTTTTTTTAACCATTGGCCATCTCATACTTCAATTTAATAAATTAATTGGCTTTGTGTCGGCTTCGGTTCGTTTTCCATTTTCGGGGACGGGGCGACGGCGTCGTTTTGCCGAGTTGTTATTTTTTTTTTTTCTTTCGTAATTCGTTTTTGATTTTTGGGATTTGTGCAAATGTGCACCAAATATCTGAAATCAGCTGCTGCTAGAATTGTTGTTTCTGTTTAAAACAAAAAAGAAACCAAAAACGTTCTCGTCCTCACGCATTCCTTGGGCATTCTGGGTTCCAGTTGATTGGGGCTGCCTGTTTATTATCTTAGGTGTTAATGATTTCATTTTTGGCCACCCAATTGCCTCGGCATGCCTCGCTGATCGTTCGTTATCTGCGCCGCTGCGCATGCGCAGGTCCCATACACAGACTCGGCCACAGACTCAGTTCCAGTCTCAGTCTCGAGTCTCGAGTCTCTGTCTCAGCCTCGTGCGTCGTCTTCGTCTCCGTCTTGATCTTCGTTTCGTCCTCGCCTCGGCTTATCGCTTTAATCTCTTCTGACAGTGATTATTGCTGTTTGCGGATTGTGCAATTGATGTGCGAACTTCGACACCGTCTAAAGAACGTATAAAAAAACAAATACAAAATAAATAAAAGGGAGGCTGAATGCGATTGCGAATGCGAACGCGAACCAGAACGAAATTGAGCCCCAAGATCGAGACCTCTACCATCTTGGCTGTCAGCGCCAGGCAGCTTTTGCAGTCTCTATTTACAGCAGGGCGGCTCGCTTTTAGCACCCAAATATGATGTCATGGCCGCGGCCCGAGGGCCGTCTCAGGATTTCGCTGGCTCCCGACGCCCGACTCCCGACTCCAACTTGGACTCCAACTCTGGTTCGCTGGCTCAGTCTCAGTCTCAGTCTGGCAGTCTCAGCTGGGCTCTGCCGCTGTAAGTCGAAACCCCAAAAAGGGCAATTTTTGAAATCATACGCCAAACATGGCGCGACATAACTGCAGAGTTGCGAGCTGGGAAGCTGGGTAGCTGGGTAGCTGGGAAGCTAGCTGGCCGATGGCAGAGTCCAGGGAGCTGAGCATTGTTCTTTGCACTGTCGCTTTCGCACTTCACAAAGGGATAGAGTTCAATTTGGTTTTGCGTCTGCATTCGAAACAAAAGACTTAAGCAACGAACTTGGCTTTTGCTTTTCACATTTTGTGTTTTTTTTTTGTATTTATTTAATTTTTTTTTTTTGCTTGCTGCCTGCAACCAAACTGCTGCTGCTGCTGCTGCAGTGAGAGTATTTTGGACCAAAAAGGTGTCGCTGATTGTCTTTTAAGAGACGGCATCGGCGGCGCCGCCATCGCCAGGGCGCGTTGACAGTTGTTGTGATTGTGATTGTTGTTGTTGTTATTGTTGTTGCCGTTTTGGCCGCGGCGACTGCGACTGCGACTTTGGCAGCGGCTTGCATTGTTGTTGCCGTCTGGAATGTGGCCGTCGCCTCCTTATGCCGGTGCATTCAATCGAATTCAATTGTTTTTGGCAGTCGCACCGAAAAAACCAAGCAAAAATTGCAAAACAGCCGGCCGCATTCCCACACAGATCAACGCCGAGAGCCCGAGATCCCAGAGAATCGAGAGCCGAGAACCGAGCAGGGGCGGTGCTGCTGCTGCTGCTGGTGGCATGGTGTTAAGCAGCCAAACAGCCAGCACCATCCACCCAGAAGTGAGAAGCAATATCTGTGTTTTCATCGCTTTTTATATATGTATATATATACATATATATATTTATATACATTTATTTTATTTTTGTTTTTGTTCGCTTGTTGCCTGTGTAAAATTGCGCCTGCCGCGGTAGCTGCCATAATCAGGCTGACCATCCTCCAAAGCTGGCGCTAAAACCTCAAGCGATAATCGCGCATCAATTCGTTTTATAATGATGACGACGACGACGAGCAGCACACAGCAGCAGCGCAACGACAAACCGACGGACTCCGACTCCAAGTCGAATGAATCCACAGCCACGATGCCGGTGGCAAGTTTATCTAACGCTGGCGATCTCCATGCCCAGCGCCAAGTGTGAGCTGAGCCAATTGGTTGCCGCTGCTCGCAGTTTGCAGTTCTCCCTCTTTGGGGACCTTGAGCAGTTTAGAATCTTGCCTGGACCGCCACTATATGCTATCCCACCAAAAGCACATTCACTTTTTATTACAGCTTACATTTTTATAAGCCCAAATTTTAGCTAGTTTCAAATATGTTTCGAAATTTGTTAATATTGTTTTTGCATTAAGATTTTGTTCGAGCTTAAATCAGATAATTTCAATTTCAAAAACTTTTTGAATTTATCAATAAAATATGAATCTGTTCAGAATTAGTTTCGGTTTTGTTGTTTTAAAGTTGCATTTTAGTTGGAAGTCCAAAAATTATTCCCAAAGGATGCTGATTGAACTTCTTTTGCAAGTAATATGCCATAAAGTGAAATCAGGCTTCGGTGCGACAAGAATAAATTCTTTTTTCTTGTTTTTGTTGTTGTTGCGTCATTAAAAGTTGCCGGCCTCAGTGGCCAGCCAGGCAGACAGGCCGGCAACCAGTCCGCGTTCGCCTCCGAACAGCAGCAGCTCCGTCTGCCTGGCAATAGAAATCATTAGCAGCATCAGCATCAACAGCAGCAGCAGCAACTGCGGCAATAGCGGTGGCCTCTTCGCGTTGCTATCTAATCTGCGGTTTCGGGGGCTGCGCTGGCGCTTGCGTTGGTTACCTCTTGATTTCTGTTGATTTAAACCGCTGATTACTAATTTTATTAATTTTTTCAACCGACCGGCAACTGTGGCTGTGGGCTATTGAATGTTTATCGTTGTTGTTGTTGTTTTTATTGTTGTTTTTGTTTTTGTTGTTTTTGTGGATGCGTCCACTGTGGCCATGGTTGGCTGCGGCTCCTTAGGTGCTGTTGTCGCTTTTGATTTAGTTGATGTCTTTATGAAGCATTTGAAATACGACACTTTATTTAATTTGGGCAGCAGCCGAACTGCAGATTCTGAAATTAAAAGTGATTTCATTTAACGGTAAGCCAAACCAGAGGCGCCTTTTGAAGTGGCATCGAATGATTATTAAGACGCCGTTGCAATCGACTTTGGACGCATTCCGAACAGCCGAGAACATTAAACAGCTTATAGAGCAACAGCAACAGCAACAGCAACAGCAGCAGCGGGCAGCTGCTGTTCAGGCCAGAGCAGGCAGGCAGGCAGGCAAGGTTGAGTCTTAACCCCATGATGACCGACAAACGGTGTTAATCAGATCATTTACACAAACGACACGCACGTTCACGTTAACATCCACATCAGCAACAGCAGCAACAGCAACAGCAGCAGCTGCCCTGACCCTGACCTACAAGTGGGAAGCAGCAAGAGAAAACCATCATCAACACCACCGGCTCAGGTCGAGCTAATAGAAATGCCCAAATAGAGAAAGAAAACTCAAACCCAATCCGCACTCGCATCCACTAAATATGAATCAATGTCAGGACGAAGCGTGCGGCACAAAGGCGCAGCTTGCGGGGCGTCCTGCCAGGACATCAGTGTCTAGGCTACCGAAACGGCACGGAGAGACAAATTGAATGCAAACAACAACAGCAACAGCAACAACAACAACAACAACAAGCGGCAGCAAACAACAACAAACAACCAACTAATTCCAAGAATACACACAGCAGACAAGCAGCAGAAAGAGGAAGCAGCCCAAACGGAGACTCAATGAATGAAAATAAGGTTTAAAACAAGTAAAAACGTTGCAGTCGGGTGTAACCGACGGCACCACACTCTTTTACAGCTGGTATAACAGATTAAAACTGTAAAAAACGATAAAAATTATTTTATTTTGGGAAATAAATCGAACTTAAACTTTAAAATTGTTTGTCAATTTGATAGATCGTTGATCAAATTAGTGTTTTCTTGATATTAAGTAAAATGCGGCTAATTAGCTTAGATTTGCCACGCCCCTTGTGGGCGTATTCTAAGAATCTTAACACCTACTCTCACACAGATATACACAAGTATATATTCCAAGTTTAAAGTCTTTAGCTAAAATAGTCGCGATAAAAGTTGCATTTAGAGAAACGAGCAAACCTAATATGCTCGTTTCAATTCGTAAACAAGCGTAAAAAAAATAATGAAAACCGAAATGAAAGAACTCAGATCGTGTATGCAATATCAGCGGATAATTGAGCCTAATAGGATTTTAAGTGCACACACACACACACACAGACAGACAGACAGACAGACAGACAGACAGACAGACAGGCAGACAGTGTGTGCTCCCACTGTGCCTAAGAATTGAGAGTCTTAGGAAGCTGTGCTTGTGTGTGTGTAGTATGTGTGTGTGTGTGTGTGTGTGCGAGGAGTGCGCGAGGATAACGGCTGACGGCTGTAGCGTTGAGGCGAAATCCGTTCCGGTCATTAAACGTACCGCCCTAGCCAAATGGTGCCAGGTTCCAGTTGCCTCGGGCCTCAGGTTTCTAGGCTCCAGACAGCGCTGCCAGCGTCTGCATGAGTCAGCTGACTTTTGTGTGTGTGTGTACGTGTGTGTGTGTGTGTGTGTGTTTTACCGCCGAGGTAAATTGTGCGTGTTGCGGCATGAAAATATCACAGGAGAGGCGGAGAGCGAGCGTGCGAGCGAGCCAGGAAGGAAGGGCGGACGGGCGAGTGTGCGCACAGATAAACAGGAAGAATGACCTGCTGCTTGGGCAACAATGAGCCAGCCGCACGGCGCGTCGTCAACGGACAGAGAGACCAAAGCCGGGGCCAGAGCCAGGGCCAGGGCCACTGCCAGGGCTCTAAGCCCAAACCGAAACCCAAACCCAAACTCATTGCGCCAGCAGCGACAACGACGTCGGCTTATGACGCTCACACAGAGTCAGACAATTAGCGAGGACAATGAGATTGAGATGCAGACGAGCGGCTTTTGTGCCCCTCACCCTTAATAGCAAACCGATGTGTGTGTGTGTGTGAGTGTGAGTGTGTGTTTGTGTGTTGTTTGTGTGTGTTCCGGCAACGGAAGCGAGCACCACACACACAGCAACTACTAGATAAAGTTGTCAGCTGATCTTTGGCCAGATGAAATTATGAGGTAGCACACACACACACACACACACACACACACATGGGGTTGGGGGCGTGGCATGTGTAGTCATTACCCGACTACCGAATGATGCGGCAAACTTGCAGCAAGCGATGTTAATTGAAGAACCCCAAGAAGCATAAGAAGAAGACAATGAAGGAGAAGAAGAAGCAGAAGCAGAAGAACAGTGCTCAACAGGGGCACAAGCGAAAACGCAACAATGCCGCCGCCAAAGAGCAGTCGAGGGAGATTTATAGTCTAAGCTCGACAATGATCAAGTGAAATTTCAGAAATGCCCAGACAGACATAACCCCAAAAATACAATCGGGAGACATTCAATCAAACCAAAATCCATGATGAACTGCCCCGGTCCTAATCCAATTGAAATCGAAATCGAATTCGTATTCGGATTCGGAATCAGAAAACGGATTCGGATTCGCGAGCCAAGTTGATGGCTGAAACAAAAGAAATTCCAGACAAGTTTTGCGCTAAATTTATGCAGATGATTTATGTATAAATCATCGGCACAAACGAGCCAAATGACTCAGAACTGTTGGCCATTAACGTGGCCAATCCAATTGGACTCGAAAATGAGGCGAACTTTACGAGCAGCAGCAAAACACATCGAAGGCAACTATGCAGATAGTTTTTACTTATATGCCGCCGACAATGTAGTGTCGAACCAAACAACTCAATTAGGCAAAAACACACACACACACACACTCTCTCTCTCTCTTTCTCTTTCACTCTCTCTCTCTCTCTCTTACTCCCACTTGCTCTCTGCGTGTCTCTGCATGCCAAGCTCATAAAATTTAATGACAACGCTTAATTATAAAATCAATAAGAGACGCCGCACACGCCGATCACTTGACGCAAAGAGCGGAGCAGAGAAGCGGACAACGGACAGCGGCAAAGGTTGAGATTGAGATTGAGATGGAGATGGAGGTTGAGGTAGGGAAGCGTCCCTCGCAGATCCTCGCCGGCCATAAGTTTGTCAATTTATATGCCCAGAGTCGAGTCGAGAAAACAGAAAACAGAAATCACGTTAAGCGCAATAAAAAGCGCGAAACATTTTAACGCGTCGCGGCGATAAAGTATCTGAAAACATTGCCCCGACAATGTCCAATTGGGGCGCTAAGCCCCTCGACGCGAATTATCTTAAGTAGCGTTGAGTGGCCACCCCGATGCGAACCGAGATGCGATCCGATCCGATCCGATAATTTGATGAAATGATGTCTCAATTAACTCAACTCACAATAAACAATGCACAAAACATATATATATATATATATTGATAGATATATATATATATATATGTAATATGTATATGCACATGGGGCGGTTATTTAAGGAATTGCGTGTGAATTATCGTGTGGCAAATGCTTTGATAGCCAACGGTTTTTCACATTTTCCAACCCTCAATCGATTAAAATTTGGAAAAAAAAATAAATATATTTTGCCAATTCATTATGCGCGCTGTCCAAATATTATTGAATTGAGAGAAAGAGAGATGGAGAGAGAGAGAGAGAGATCCTTTTAGAGGGGGTTGCTTAGGCAGTTTTTTTTTTTTTTGTAAAATTTCCATGCATAAATCGTGAACGTTAACGTTAACGTAATCGTAAACGTAATTAAATTAAAACGCACAACAAATGAGCGAAATCCAACAAAGGCCAAACAATAATAAATAATGACAACAATAATGACAAAGAAAAAAAATAAGAGAACGAAAGGAGGCAGCAGCAGCAGCAGCAGCAGGCACAAAGCAAAACAGGCAAAGATTAAGGCAAAGACAAGGAATAGGGTACCAACGGGAAGGTACCTTCAGAAGCAGCTGTCGCAATTTGTTGTGCACACACAATGGAGGACACACGGGCACACTTCCCGAGTGACCTTTTTGGCAGGAGCCACAGCCAGCAGTCCTGGCTGGCTGACTGACTGACTGACTGACTGACTGACTGACTGGAGCTGGACTGGAGAACGCCACATGCGCCACGTGCTAAGTCGTTGATCCTGCCAATGCCAAGGCGAAAGGCAATGAAACAGAATGGAACAACAGCTGCCAGCTGCACATGAAAAAAAAGACGCAAAAGACGCAGACGCAGGCAGCAGACACAGGAGCCAGGACCTGCACATAAAATGTGTGTGTGTTGTGTGTGTTTCTGTGTGTGTTGTGTGTGTTTGTTTGCATTGCACCTGCTCGCTGGTTTGGGGCGTGCTTTTACTGCGCTCTCTCAATCAGAATGTCGCATGGCAACAAATGCGCAACAAGGTGCCAAAAACGAGAAGCGCTCCAACTGCCGGCGAAACCGCTCCGAACCAGACCACCTAACGCCAGTAACGTATCCTTAACAGTGCCCGATCGCGTTCCCCGCCTGCCTGGCCTGGTGTCCGGCTAATTAATGAAGGTAGCCGCTTTATCAGCAACATGTCTCAGCCCGGGGACCACACGAGCGTTCTTTCGGTTCACAAAAACCAAAAACAAATTCGGCTCACATTCGCCTTTGGGCTGCGCGCATGACTCACAATCTGAGGAGCAACCCTTGGCTCGAACTTCTCTCTTTTATTTCATTTTAATTCTGTCTTTTATTTTATTTTAGTTTTTTTTATTTTAGCACGTGGTGCGCAAGTTTTGCTGCAGCTGCAGCCCCTGCTGCACCTGCAGTTGCCCATTAGCCGCACTGATCGATAGCTTTGCAACTTGCAACTAAATGTGAATGTGAATTCGCTGCTTTTTTTATTGTACCATATTTTTTGTATCTCACAAAAAAAAAGCCGCTTTATAATTTGAATGAACTTCGCGTCTGTCTTCTTGTCGCCGGCTAACTGCATTTAACCGTTGCGCAGCTGCCTGAGTTACTTTGGCCAAAAGCGACACGCAAGGGTTGCCAATGGGCTAAGTTGACCATGGACAAAGCTCACCGCACTTTAATTCAGTTAAGCAGCAGCTTACCAAAATAATGTTCTACACATTTTAAGCGAACAAAAAAACCGCAAGAAACAGAGAGAGAGAAAGCGAGAGAGAGAGAGAGCGAAATAGTGAGATCATTTACTAAGCTTATACTAAATTTCTAACTCTAAATAAAATTTCAATACAGATACACTAATTATTACACACACGACCGCAATTCGCGAGCTGCACCATTTTGGCTGCAAACTTTCAGCTGAAATAATTTGGTCAAACTTTTGAGGAGGAATTGCTTTTTGTTTATTAATTGATCTCTAAAATAATTCTGCATTTAAATCTAGAAAATCTGGAATACTTTTGGTCAGCATTAATATAACGACTGCGTTATACGCGTTCTTAATTATTATTGTTATTTTGAAAATTTCGTAATTTGATTGTCTAGCTTTAAAACTTTTTTAAACTTTTTTTTTTAAATGCGTCGATTTTAAATGTAGAATCAATGTTTATGAAAAATCAAGACCAAAATGCCATCAAACATGAAAATCGGTTCAGTTTCGACAAATTTATGGGTGTTTCAAAAATGAGACCTATGTGTTCAAGAGCATTATATGTCAAAAGTTTTCTCAATTTTGGCATGCTTTCTGACAAAAAAAAATTGACCCCTTCAGAATCAGCTTGAATGGTGTTTTTTTTATACTATTTATGGACAGCAAAGTCGATTAAAAATACAATTTTAAAAAAAATTTTTATTTTAAAAATGAATATAAATAAAAATACAATTTAGAAAAAAAAAATTTTTTTTTAAACGAATATGCTTTTTCCCCAAAAATTCTTCAATTTTAAATGTTGAATCGATGTTTATGAAAAATCATGACCCGAAACATGAAACTCGGTTCAGCTTTGACAAATTTATGTGAGTTTAAAATTTGGATATGAGTCCATTTGAAATTGTTTGATGTCCAATCTGCGCACGCGTTTTAGGGCTTAAATGTACTCAAATAAAAACCACGTTTTACAGGGTATGAAAGCATTTGCAGTATGCCTTTGACTGACAAACAGCTATATTGGCAGCTGTAGACGGATCTGTGTTAAATTTTATTGAGGGATAAGTTTGTATAGGAACCGACAGGCTGCCAGACAGATAGACGGACATAAAAGTTTATTTACCCGATGGGGTCGAAGAATGTGTTACAAATTCAGCGAATGAATTGAAGTACTCTTTGCGTAGGGTTGCGATAGAGTTATGGAAGATAAAAAAGCTGTGTTACAGAATGATTTGCGGTGATTTCAGCTAAATACACGTTTTCACAGCCAGACAACAGGACAGACGACGAGGGTATGAAGTAGTTAAAATTTATGGTTTAACTAAGTGATATATCTAGCTATTAATAGGCCTGGCTGGTGCTTTGGGGGCAAACCTTTGTGTGTGGATACCATTTCAGTTCATATTTGTCTACTCCACTGAGGGGAAACTAAGGCGACGCTGCTGTTGTTGTTGTTGCTGTTGTTGTTGTTGTTGTTGTTGCTGCTGTTGTGGCTAACCGTGGCCAATGCCAATAAACAATAATTCCCATGACTGCCACTAAGGCGCAACGTACACAACGACTTCCCAGACACAGCGACGACGTAGACGACGATGACGACGACGACGACGACGGCGGCGGTCGACTAGACTTGTGAACTACTCACGGCAGCAGCAGCAGCAATAACAACAACAACAACAGCATCAGCAGGTGAGATGTGTTTTCTGCTGCGCCACACCGAAGCTGGTTTTTTTTTCTTCCACTTTACGTTCATCATCATCAGACAGCAGCAGCAGCAACCAAGCATCAACAACATTTGCTACACACACACAAACACACACACACACACACACACACACACACACACAACTACACACACTTTCGCGTCTCTCTTTGTAGACCCGGAGCTGGGCCAGTTGATCTGCGCTTGATCTTGTCATTAAACGTAGCTCGTAATGTTGTTGCTGGCTGCTGCTGCTGCTGCTGCTGCAAGCTACAAGCTGCTTACGACAAGTTGCATGACCGCCGCTAGCCACCTGGCTTATTGAAATTTGTCTGCATCATGTTGCAGCAACATATTGCAGGCAGCCTGCTGCTGCCGCTGCTGCTGATGCTGTTGCTAATGTTGTTATTGCCGCTGGCTACCAGTTTTTTTCCAGCGCACTTCCTAAACAAAATAGTTTACAATTTGCAACAGCTTTTCCCATTTTCCACGCGCGGAATGCGAGCAGCCTGCCCGCCGTCCTTGAGGCAGCGACAGGTTGGTTGCGGGTTGCATTAACTGCAGCCCAGCCATCGTCATCATCGTAGTAAATAACTTGTTATGGTCAAATATTTCAACGTTGCCAGCCATGACATGGACCAGCAGCAGCAGCAGCAACAACAGCAGCAGCAGCAGCAGCCTCAGGCTGCATCAGTGCTTAGTCAAGTTGACAGGCGCAGACTCGAACGCAGCTTCTAAATATCTGTCTGCGGCATTTGTTGATAAGCCAGAGAGCCAAAGAGACAGACCAGACAGACAGCCTGCAATGCAATATGAAGCTGTTGCTGCTGTTGCTGTTGCTGTTGCTGCTGTTATTATTGCTCTAGACTGCGCGGCGTCCGAGCACTCAGCTCCCACTTCTGGCCTGACATCTTGTGCGGATCGGAATGGATCGGATCGGATCGGAGCTGAGAACAGTCACCGCTGTCAGGCGCAGCTAAAGAACTGTCTGATCTTCAAGTGCCAGCAAATTATTTCAATTGCTGCAAAGCGCAACAAAAAACAACAACAACAACAGCAACAATAATAAAAAATGAAAATAAAAAAGACCGCAAAACTATCAGATATTTTTATTACTCAAGCTAATCAACTAGAGCCAAAGGAATTTGTCTAGAAACTGTTCCCGAGCACTGGAATGTGAACTCCTTAATAGCTATTATCCATATGGAGAAGTTGCTTAATCAAATTAATCGGGATGCCAGCGAGAAGCTAGCTGAATATAAAAGGTAACCGCATATTAAAGAAAAATTATTCTACATTTTCCAAAGATATATCTTATTCTTATTAATTTTGTTGTAAACAATAACAACTAAACGAAAAAACCGATAAAATCGATTAAAACTATAAATTCGCAAATCTAAATTTTGAAAAAATTTTTTTTTCCAAAATTCACAAGGGGGAGTACATGCTTTTTTGACCAAAATATTCAAAAAAAATATATTTTCGAAAATGAATGTTTTTTGAATGTAGACTCAATATATAGGACAAATCATGCTCAAAATGCCATCAAACGTGAAAATCGGTTCACTTTTGACAAAGTTATGGCGGTTTGATATATGGGAGCTATGGAATCCTTTATTTAAGAACGTGAACTAGGATAACGCAGTCGGTAACGCCCGACTGCAATGTTCTTAACTGTTTTATAAGTTAATATTTTAAAATATGGAAATGCACTTTTCGTATTCCACTCTAGGTAAATTCTCATATATTTATATTTATTTAGATCATTATAAAAAAAACAAATTAGATGAAAACAAAACAGCTGAATATTTAGTTTTTCACACAGTTTCCAAAGAAAATAAGTTTAAAAAAATGATTAAATATTGATATAAATATAACCCTCAAATAAACCAAATCTAATTTACAAAATATTTAAAAATTTTAAATTTTGTACAAATATTCAAGTTTTTCGCTTGAGTTTTATATAGTTTATATGCTATATCTAAGTTCATAATAAGCGAGTTCCATATAAATGTAGGTTTTACTTTCATGTTTCACAAATAGTTAATAATTATTCAATAACTGAACTGTGCCTTCTAATAAAATAATAGTTCGAACAATTCCAACTTTTATATTTTTGCTAGTTTTGCGCAGAGATCAAACAAGCCAAGCGCAATGGAAATACCAATGTTCCGCCAGTTTCTCAAGATGCCAAAATGGCAAAATAAAAAAAAAAACCAAAATTAAACAGCACAAACACAAAAAAAGAAAAAAAAGGAAAGAAAAGAGCAAACTGCAAGCAAATCAACCCAATTGCCCACACACTACGCTACTGTTCGCAGTGGCCAGAAAGTGCTGCATGTTGGTAACGTCTTCAGATGGGCCTGGGCCTGGGCCTGGACCTGGACCTGGACCTGGGCCAGAGTCTGGGTTCGGGTCGTCGTCGCTGTGGTCTGCGGACAGCGGACGGTGGACAGCGGACTGCGGTCTGCAGATCGCATAGCATAACAATCTCCAGCGTCACGTTAAAGATTTCACTTGAAGCTCGCGAAAAATCACCTGATGACTAAATTAAAGTGGCGCTGGTATGCTTTGGGCAACATTTACCCGCCTGCACCCCATTCCTCCCCCTACCCCTCGCCATCGCCCTTCGTCCCTTACCCCTCTTGCCTGTTGTCGGCTTGTGAACTAATTTCGTAAATTTTTCGAGCTGCTCTCATTCCATGCACAATGCTTTTTGTTGTTGTTGCTGTTGTTGTTGTTGTTGTTTTTTCATTCTCGTGTCGCTGCTGCAGTTGTTGCTGGATTTTCAACCGGCTTTTTGGGCAGGCGACTCTCAGGCACACACTCACAAACACACACACACACACACACACTATTGAATTTTTAATGAATTCCAATGAGCGGCTTCTTCGGCTGTTGGCCAAACGCGGTGTGCGGTCGCCGTCCCTCCCAGTCGCAGCCCCTAAACGGGCGGGCGAGCACTTCACTTCACTTAACTTGCTGCAAGTTGCAAGTTGCGAGTTGTGACTGCGATTTGGTTAGTTAGTGGCAGCAGCAGCAGCAACAGTTGCTGGCAGCGCTTGCATTTTGTGCGCCTTGTTAAGAATTTCATTAAAAATGAAGACCTGAGACCCAGAAGAATGTATGTTTCTGCCTCTCTATCTGTGTGTGTGTGTGTGTGTGTCTACAGCAAGCTGCGACCAAAAAATGCTGCTGCTGCTGTTGTTGTTGTCGCTTTTTGTTACCTTGCCACCGTGGAGGCTGTGCGCCGGCGTTGCGCCTGCGCTTGCATATCTCCAAGACAATCAACAGACAACAACCACACACACACACACACAAATATACACACAAATATACACACACACACGCAGTGGCGCTTTGTGGTCAGTCAATGCCCACCAGCGCAGCCGCATCTTCGTTTTTGGGTGCAACGAAACATTTTTAATTGGTTTTGTTTCATTTTGCGCCGATGCCGCCACTTGTGGAACACAGCGGGGGAGGGGAGACCGAAGGGAGGGAGGGGAAAGGGTGGGGTAAGCGGGGCACTAGTGCGGGCGCTGTATGCCGCAATGCCCGCCACAGTGGCTAGCATTTTGGCATGGCCATTGGGCATTGTCTCTGAAATTGACGGACTGCCTTAAATAAGCAACTCAAGGTTGGCTGCCCAGTTTTCCCTAAAGACACCAGACAGGGGACAGGGACACCAGACGATTGGGGGGAGATGGGAATGGGAATGGAGACGAAGACGCAGCCAGAGATCGAGAGAGCTGCAGTCGATGATCGGTGGCCACATCAAGTCAACAAAAGATTGAAAACTCAATATAGCACCGGGCCAACGGGAGACTGCAGCAGACAGAAGAATGAGGAGTGAGAGGGGAGAAGGGAGGGGCGAAGACGGGAGACGAGCTCGTTCGGTAAATGGTAAGTGGTAGATGAAAGATGGAGATGGAGATGGAGCTCGAGTTGATGCTGCTGCTCAAGTTGGAGCTCAGCTCGACGATGGGCGACGGGGGCAGACACGCAAAACATTCGCCAGTTCAAATCCCAAAATTGGCAATTTATCCTTTATGAACTTACAAAATAGCCGCCGTTTATACCAAAACAAGTTAATTCGTCGTCAGTCGGAGTTGGTCTCGAACTGGGACTCGAAATCGGAATCGGAATCGGAATCGCAATTGGAATTGGCAGTCGCAGACGTTGTCTGCTGCTGCTGCTGCTGCTGCTGTTGCTGCTGCTGCTGCTGACGATGACGATGACGAAGGGCCGCCAACGAAACAATGAAACCAATGAAAAACAGACGAACGCAGCAGCAGCAAAACTGACTCTTCACTAGCCAAAGTGTGTGTCTGTTTGTCTGTGTGGGAGAGCAGCGCAGGGGGCTGAGGGGACTGCCAGCTGTAGAGGGAGGCCCGCTACGGCGGCGCAATGAAAGCCAAGCCGAAAATGCAACGCTTTAGGTCTATGTTGCTGCTGTTGCTGCTGCTGCTGTTGTTGTCCTCGGCTGCTGCTGCTGCTGGCCATCAGAGATGGCTTTAAATAGATGTGCCCAAGTTTAGACAATAAAGCCATAATTGTGCATAAGTGCGGTACTTGTACAAACACACACACACACAAACACACATACACACACACACACACATGGCAAAGGATCGAGGGCTTAGCACAGAAGCGATATTAGTTCCCACAGCTTCAAGTTTCGATTTTGCTAGAAAGTGAAAAAGATTTGCGAAAGCTAACAAAAGATGCAGAAATCTGTACACATAGAGAAACAAGTACACTTGCGAAAATTCCAGACAACAATTTCCATAATGAGAATGTTTTTTGTGATAGCTAAATTTGCAGTTTAAAAAAAAAACAAACCTTAAGTAAAAACTTGGCAATAAAAATTTAGTAACATTAATTAACTAATATATTTTTTATAAAAAAAAATAAATAAATAAAAGCTAAATATTTAAATAGACAGACTCATATGCAATCCTTTATATACTTTGGTTAACTGTTCTGCTTTTAAAAGGATTTAAAGCCTAATTTCGATACCAAAAGTTATTGCTTTGCTTTAATTTATAAAATATCAATCAAATCAATAAATTAAGATATCAATTTTAATCAGAATTTTTAAAAATGAAGAGCCTAATATTTATATAGTACTAATTCTATATTGTTAATGTGACCATATCATAAAAATCTAAATCATAAAAATTCACTTCTGAAATTTGTGTATAAAACGGGCTTGAACCGAATTTCAACCAATAATCGGTATAAAATCTGTATAATAAGAACATATATACATATATATATATTATAAATATGTATAAATATGATTGTAATTATATAGTTCTCAGGTCTAGTTAATTGTGATTAGATCACATGTGATTATCATAAATTATATAATTTGATTTAATATTTAGTTTTCTTCTTCTTCTGTTTTTTAATTAATTAGCTGGTTTTGAGTAATATATTTGTTTCATAATTGTCACGAATCTCTCTTTCTGGCCCGGCTCGTTTCGTGTTATTTTGGCTTATCTGATGCATTCGTTGGGCGTCAAATTCTGTTCCATTTGTCTGTCCGCTGGTCTGGCTGGTCTGCAATCAGCGGGGACTATCTTTATAGCACTATGCTCGACTGCGCTGCCACCTGGCTGAGACCGGGCCGAGTATCGAAAGTCTCAATGGTATCGAGTAGCTCGATGAGTACTTACTTCTTTGGCTTGGCCGGGCTAATTGCGCAAATCTGTTAAGGCAACTGCCAGTTGTTGATGAGGCCAATCAGCCAACAAGGCGCAGCCAGACAGATGAACAAATAGAAAGAGAGAGAGAGCGAGAGAGAGATAGACAGACCGGCAGGCAGGCAGACGACAGGTGCCACACGAAAGCGCCAAAATGGCAGACAGAACAAACAGTCAAAGCTGCGTCCGTTTTTAGCTATGGTAATGTATATTTTATGAGTTAATTCCGAGTGCTCGCCAGATCGCGTGTTGCAGTTGCAGCAAAAGCTAGCTGCCCCCCGCCACGGCATGCCTCGGCTGGCCCTGCGCTCATCACGCTTCACAAATTCGCAGCTCTCATAATTCTCAGCAGATTGCCCATGTTTTTAGCCCGGATCCCAGTGTGCACCAGCCCAGTCGCAGCCATTTGCAGTCCCTAACAAGCGTCATCGGCAGCTTTGTTGCGGTCTGTTTTCGGTTTGTCTCTGTTAAAGTTGCTGCTGCTGCTGCTGCTGCAGTCGCTGCCTCTCCATTTCGATTCGCTTTCGACTCTCGAGTTGGACTCCGAATTGCGACTCCTCCAATTCGCACTTTGGTTAAATTAGTTGCGGTCTGGGAAGTTTGGCCACCATAATTTCCCGTGGCGTTTGCCGACCCGACAACTTTAACAGCAGCAACAACAATAACAACAACAACAACAACACCACACTCCACTTAGCCGACAGACGCCGCCAAGTGTGTGACCGGGCGCGCTGATTGAAGCCGCCTGCATCAACGCCATCAGCAGATCGGAGATCTCAGATCTTCACCGTTGTTGTTGTTGTTATTGTTGCTGTTGTTGTTGCCGCCTTCTGCTCACGTTCCAAGTGGGGGCCCCGAAAATTGCAGCAGCTAAAGGATTAACCTCAAATTTCTGCTGGCGGTGTTTGGCTTTCAACGCTTAATTGGTTGTGAAATCATCATTATCACATGGACATGCAAGACGATGACGATGATGGGGAGAATGAGATGGTTAGGCAGGGGAGGGGAGTGGAGGGTATAAGACAGCGTTGGCGGCGTTGGTGTTGCTGTTGCTTCATAACTTCAGGTGGTTATTGTTGCTGCTGTTGCTGTTGCTGTTGCTGCTGATGATTGTTTATTAAGCAGCGGCCAGCGCACAAGTTGCCTGCGTGTCCTGACTGCAGCCGCACCCCACCCCCCCTTTACCTCATGGGTTCCAGGGCATATAATTTGCGCGTGATTCATTTATGATTGAGAGCAGCGCTCAAGTTGAGACTTGTTTATACAGCGGCACGATCGGCAGATGTCTAACCGAAGCGCCGCAGCGCCGAGTCGATTGCCAACGTCTGGCAAATTATAGGCCAAGACCACCAAAGCGTTAACTGAAATATTTAGCAAGTTTGTTTCTTTGATTTCCAGGAAGCCCACTCCAGCCAGACCCGGGATAGCGCCGCGCAGTCAAATGAGCGCCGCAATCGCAATCGCGCTCTCTTTAATTAAGCCCAGCGCCGCCAGGAAGTGCATCAAAAGTGACCAAAAAGAAAAAAGAAAACAAGACCAACAAAAAAAACAAAAACGAAATAAAAGCAACAAAGCTAAATCAAGTTGCCAGAAGGCTAACTCAAGTTCAGCGAAGCGTTGACAACATCTACCGCCCGCTCCAGCGCGCTCTCTCTCTCTCTCTCTTTCTCTTTCTCCTCCTCTCTCTATCTGTCTGAGAGGCAACCAAAAATGCAGCAATCTGCAACACAACGGGAGGGTTGCCAAAAATGGTACGCGCCGATTTTCCAACAACATCTTTTTGAGCCAAATCGCAGTCAGAGTCGCGGGCTGAGTCGTCGACATTAATCATAAATTACCAGGTCGTTGAGTTGGCCAAAAAAAAAAAAGAAAATAAATAAATACAAAAAAAAAAAAACGCAGACAGAGACGCCCCAACGTGTGGCGAGGTGTTCGCACAGCGCGTTTATAAATTTTGCCAAGCGCCAGGCTAAAGGCTAAAGGCTCGAACCGAGGCTCGAACCCAACCAGAGTGCGGGCCCAATGGGGCCCAGTGCGAGCCCAAAATGATCATCTTCATCATTTGCCGACCACGTACCAAAAAAAAAAACAAAAAAGAAAAGAAAAACGAACAGCAAAACACATAAAAACAACAACAAAAATGTGAGATATGGCGGCAGCAGGCCAAGGTTATAATTGGCCCAAAGCGGGCGCTGAGACAAACGAGAGGCGCAGCTCGTAAAAAGCCAGCGAGAGGCGGCAACCACATTCGGAATCGGAGTCGGAGTCGGAGTTGCAGTTGAAGTTAAAGTTAAAGTCGGGGTCGAGCCGAGCAGCCGCAGCTAGAAGACGCGAACGGAGCAGCATCCAACCTGTGCAACTGCCCGCTGCAACGCACGTGCTTAACCTCTGACTTTGTTTTGGCAGCAGCAGCAGCATCTGCAGCAGCAGCAGCAGCAACATCTGCAGCAGCCGCGGCTACTTCAAGTGGCTGCCTGGCGATTAGCCGCGGATTGTTACCGGGAACTCTGAGTGCTTGTTTATGTGCCTACCAGAGGACACGCCCCCTTAATGTGAGCCTGGGAATGCTAACGCTTATGCAAAGCTCGCCAAACCAAACCAGAGAGCAGCCCGCCTAAATGGTTGATGCTGCCTAGCATCAAATGATGGCAGCCTTTATATATATATAAAGATGAGTACAGTTAATGGATCAGCATTTGAAGGAATTTCAGGAAAAGGCACACACAAATATGATTTAAAAGATAATCAAATTGCATCTAAACTGAATCAGAATCAGCGTTGGTAAATGAAAAATCAATTGTAAGAAATTATATTAAATAAAAGTAAGAAAATGTTAAATGTAATTAATAAAACATACATTTGAAAAATTATAAATAAAAATAATACAATTTATTATTTTATTATTATAAAGAATGCATGCAATAATGCATTACTTTTCTTTATAATTTTGAATATTTAAAGTTAAGCGATTTCTACAGTTCTTTAATATTTTATTTGTAACAGTGTTTTGATTTGATTTCTAAGCGAAAAATCCTAATATAATTCTCTAAAACTAAAAACCGATTAACTTTCGTTATTTTGACAACCTGTCAAATGCGAAAATTCATCTGCAGAATTTCAAGCCAGAAACTAATTTATATGCTTATTTTGGTAAACGCAATCAGAATGCCATTATCATACTGATAAGAGCCAAATGCACTCGATTGCATAAGCGGCGAATGACGCAACTTGCCTGCAAGAGGCCAACTCGAAAGTTAGCCAAGTCAGTGAACTCCACGGCAAGCTGGCAGCAATGTTGGCCCAGAGAGCTCTTCCCGCAAAAGAGAAACGAACGGGGAAGAGGAAGAGTAAGAGTTGCCACCCACGCTGACAAGATATTTGCGGCAAGCGCGCGGAATGCAATCAATTTCGCCAGCCGTTGACAGGCAGCATTTTGTGCCATGCTGCAGGACACTGCAGGACATCGCAGGACATCGCTGGACATCGCTGGACATTGCAGCAGTCGCCTTGCTGGCTGCTCGCCAGGCATATTTACTGCATTTTGAGGACAGCCCATAAAACAGTTGGATCGTTATGTGGCCGCTTTAATTGCGCCGCAAACTGCGCTACAAATTCAATTTGAAGCCGGGACAGGACGCGATAATTCCAGACGCTTCCAGACGCCATCGCTGACAGTTTCAATCTGTGCATTGCATAAATACGTAAATTTAGCTCCATTGAAGCGCCTGCAAATATTTTGCCAAGACATTTCCATTTATCCAAGCACTTGGCCCAAACCACCGAAGAGCAACACCAATACATGCATACAAATATATATACATATATACGTATGCATAAGTCGAAAGGACACAGCCAAGAGAAAAATCACAGAATATTCCTTTGTAGCTAGGCTAACTGGCGTCTGTGCGTGTGTGTGTGTGTGTGCGGGTTTGTCGCGTTTCAGGAACTGTGGCGCCGAAAACTACTAAAAATAAAGTTTGCATTTTGTCTATTTGTTTCCTGTCGCCTTGTCCCAGTCCCAGTTCCAGTGCCCATTCCCATGGCGCGTTGCCCAATCTCATTCTATTCACAAGCTAAAAATCATCCACCATCAGCCCGAAAACGAAACTCGCATTAAGGCAGGTTGACATTTTTGTGACTCGCAGAAGGAAACTCATAAAGCACAAACTCTGAGCAGCCGAAAGTGGCCAAAAAAGTTTTAGAGCAAATTCAAGACATTCATATATATATATTTATAAAAATTAAATGAGATAAATATGTATGAGTTGTTTAATTTACATACATGTTTAAAGTAAAGATTACTTTGTAAAATAGCTTCTTATTATAGTTAAAATAATTGAAATTATTTTAAATTTAAATAAACGTTACTTTAGCTTCAGCTATTTAGCACAAGATGTCGCTACTTGCTAGCGCCATCTCTTGTTCACAAACAGGGCCTCAAATATTTGTCCGCTAGAGCGCAGCACTAGCTTGCAACATATCACAAATGCCACGTTCGCCGCCAGAGCGCACCACTGTCTAGCAATATTTTAGTTTGTCATGTTCGTCGATAGAGCGCAACGTTAACGTATTCGTCGCTAGGTGGCGGCAGTTACCTCTACAAACTGTTGCAAACGAATGCTAACGTAACGTAAGCGCAACGTAACGAAGACAAATTAAAACCGCAAATCAAAAAAAAGTTGTTTGTCTAGATAAACTCGAAAACGTGATGTAAATACCAAAACTAACCGTTTTGCAGCAGGTCAGTTTCGAAGTGGAGACGCTGACTAAATGCAATTTGGAATTAATTACGCCTGGCCACTTGCTAGCTTTTCCAGCCAGGAAGCTTAACGTTGGCCCCATGTCCTGCCACCGCTGCAGCTGTGCTGAAGTTCGAACCAGCTTGTGCTGAGGCTACAAATTCTCATATGTCGTCAGGACGCAGAGACACAGACGGACAGACAGACAGCCAGGATTGGCAACAGTTGACACTGAGCATTTAACGCTTCAGCACGTTTTCAATTCAATTTACACAAGGCTGCCAAGTTGGCGCGAGAGAGGGAGAGGGAGAGAGAGAGAGCTAGAGAGAGAGTGGGGGGGGCGACAGCGTGGTCGCCAAGGAAGTTTAGGCGTCGAAGCGTGCAAAAACTTAAGCAGACGCACAGAGCATGACAAACGAGAACAACAACAACAACAACAACAACAATGTCCGAGCATAATAATAATGAACACTAACGGTAAGCGAATTATGCGACAGGGCCCAAAGAAGGCGTAGTAGGCCAGCCGTCTTGAGTGGAGCGGGGGAGCGTTGGGAGTGGGGGGTAGATTGGGGGTTCAAGTAACTGTAAAGCAAATGAAATCAAAGTAGAATGCACAATAAATCAACAAATTACGCGTGGCAGCAACAGCCGCATCAGCAACAGCATCAGCAACGGGCAACAGGAAGGGTTTTGCATTGTATCTCGCAGATACTTAGATACTTTTATGGCCGCCCGGCCATATTTATGGGCAAAAACAATAAGCGAAACGCTTAAAAATGCATAAATCAAAACGCAAACGCAGCCAAGGGAACTCAAACAAAAACAAAGAGCTGCAAAAAAAAAACACACACACAAAAGAAAAGAGCGAGAAAAGTGAAAGGCGAAACAAGAAATGAGAAATGAGAAATGAGAAGCGAATGTCAAAATGATAATCGGCAACAACTGTTGAGACTGCGTGTTGACAAATGTAGTCGACGGGGATGGGCGCGGGGGGGATGGCAACCCTGACCAATATTCAATGTTTGCCAGAAGGACGGACAGGCCGAAAAACACATTTCACTTATTAGGCAGCGGGGGTGGGGGTGGGGGATGGAAGGGGATAGCAGCAACTTGACAATAATCATAAAAACAAATGCAAAACGCAAAAGCCAACAACAGCCTGTCAGGCGTTGCTAAGGGTTGGGCAGAAACCAACCAACAACCGACCCCGCTCCCCGCCCGCACATTTGGTATAACCCCTTAATCCACTTGTTTCCCCAGCTATCGTTTTTGGTGGTTGCGCAACTCTGACCATTTGCGCAAATATTTGCGTGATGTTATTGAGTGTTTGTTATTGGCGTGCGACATGGCTTAAATCACACAATCTGATTATGGCCAAAGCGGTGTGGGAACTGTGATCAGTTATACGAGTAAGCATGTTGAAATGGACAGCAATTAATCTGATTTTAAGTTGTGTACTAAAATATTCAAAATATCTATATAGTCAATTAAATATTTGTTATTCGTATTTATTCAATTCTTATTGATTGATTCAATTGAAGCGAACTTTCTTTCATTTCTTAAAAAACTAAAAAAGTTTTTATTGTATTCTCTCGAAGCGTATTTCTGAAAAGATAATGGATTGAATATAGTTTCACAATTTGCTTGTGGAACAGTATCAATTTAATGGATTCTAAATCGCATAAGATACACATTTAATCGGATTTGAAAAACAAAGTTAACCACAAGAACCAACAACATCCCCCCCACCCACCCTCCTCAAAGGCAGCCCATTAAAAACTTTACACCATAAAATATGCGCATATGTGACAAAACCGCTCAGCAATGCCCCACCCCCTCCCCCGCCCTTGGCCAACTCTTGGGCCATTTTCGAATAGCATTTAACACTTCATTCAAATTGGTGACCCAGTTTTAAAAGGCATTTTGCAAAAGATGCGCAAAAACATTTGCTTGTAATTGCGAAAGTCCATTTGCGGGCGCCGCTTACACTTCGGGCTGATATCCTTTTGAGTGAGGACACATATGCGCGAATCCTTGGCCATAATGGATGCCATAAGTGAATTGCTAATTCGGCGCTAATGTTGCAAAAATGTGCAAATGGTAACACACTAAAGAAAAACGAACAATAAGCCATGACAACAATGCGAAACTAAGCTCATAAATTACCATGACAATGGAATTATGCTATATAATCCACCCCGAAATCGAGTCGAAAAGTTATTGAACTCCGCCAGCCGAGAGCCAACTCTGCCAGCCACTAACGTAAATCTCCGAGAGCTGTCATAAATTTCGCTGTTTTCGCGTTCGATTCGCAATTCGAATTGGAATTAAATAGAATATTATTTATATGCCCGATCTGGCGGGGGGAACGGGGGGGGGGAACGGTATATGGAATTGCAATTTTAATTCAATTAATAGAAAGCTACGATAAAAGACGAAAGACTCTAAAGAGAAAATGCGTTTGCCACATTTTCAGACAAAGCGCTTTTTTTTCATCTCCCCACACAATTTACACACTTTCTGGCAAATGTAGAGTAAATTTATTCCGCATGATTAATTCAAGATTCGATTTTCAGAAATCAACAGCGAAACGGGCCCCAAAGGAGCTGGCTGCAGTCCCCATAAAGTAAAATATTTGTTCAAGGTGTTTGAACTTGCCCGCCAAATGCCAAACGAAATCAGCAGCGTCATTACATATGATAATGCCACCCCTCCCCCCTCCCGAAAAGACAACGAATGCGAAAAGAAAACACAAAAAAAGAAAAATTTAAATAGAAATCGAAATCGAAGGTAAAACAAATTGCAACTGAAAACTAATGATATGAAAATACGCCAAAGGTGCGTTAAATAAACTGAATTTTCGCTGCTGAAGCATTTATGTTTTATTTTTTTTGCGGATCCATTTAACAGATTGGCCCCAAATGGATTTTACGACTGTTCAGAATATAATGTCTGAAATTATAGCAAATCGGATAACGCTTGACACACTCGCAGGAGTTTTGTTTTATAATCTTTCTATGCAATATTCATGAATGCAAATAATGCTTGTCAATTTTAATATTTGATCCGGTAAGAATTTTGTACTTTAGGTAAGACTTATAAGGATATCAAAGCATGACTTTCTTAAAACTTCACAGAATTGGACAAGAAATTGCCTTTTGTTTATTTTTGTATATATAGAAACACGATTTTTGACCGAAAAGCAAAATAAACAAACTTAAACGCGGCAGTCGGGCGAGACCGACAGTGTTATACTCGTTGTAAATTGTTATGGTTAATTTAAAAATTTTTATATTATTTTATATTTTTAGTTAGTTTTATATATTAGTTAGGGGGTTCGCAAGAAATCGAAAAATACAGGAATGCATCGATTTTAAATGTAGAATCGATCTAATGGAAAAATCGGGACCAGAATGCCAACAAACCTGAAAATCGGTTCAGTTTTGACAATTTATAATATCTATGGGTTCAAGAGCATGTCCAAATTATCTTTAATTCTGCCCAGATTTTTAACAACAAAAATTGGACCCCCTCAGAAAGTTGTTTTTTAAACTATTTGTGAACAGTAAAATCGATTATAAATTTAACTTTGAAAAGGAATTTGTTTCTAAATATGTAAATCGATTCAGTTTTGACAAATTTATGCTTTAAATATGCGTCCGAGAGCTTTACATGTCCAAATTTTCTTCAATTAGGTAAATCTGATATTTTTTTAAATTGTTGAAAATATTCGCCATTTATAGATTTGCGGATTGAGGTGTATTGACGGGATATTAAATTGCCAGTCTCCTCCAAAATCTTAACACTTTGCCTGAAGAGGATAAGTTAAAAATGAGTTTCAAGTCTCTAGCTTCAAAAGCGCCAAAAAAAAGGCGTTCATCCGGACGGACGGACGGAAAGCATGATGGACAATGCACAAGCCCAATATACTAGTTTCACTTCGTGAACGAGTATACAAATAATTATATATATGTACATAGATCAAGATTTGTAGCTTTTAAGTAGTACCTTTGTGTTCATAGCTTAATCTCTAAATTAATGCTGTGTTTAAATCTGAATACTTCATTTGTTTATTTATAATATCTTGTAACGGCATTATCGTTGCTATACCTGCAGACAGATGTAGTCGAAGCTACTTTCATCCACCTGTTAAATAAATTTGTACAATTCCTAATTAGTGCGTATATTTCAGTTTCCAATATATATATATACCCAACTGCTCATATACATATATATGTTTCTCTTTTTTCAAATTCCACAAGGAATATTGATATTAGACAAAGACACAGCAGGCCGCAATTTGTGCTGCTTGAAAGGGCAGATGCCAATCTAAAATGAAGTCAATATCGAATGGAACCAAAGAGAAGCGCATAGAGCAGAAAGGAGAGGAATAGAATAGGTCTCATCGCTGCTGCAACCACAATTGATAGATGCACAGACGCTTAGAGCCGGCACTAGATGAGGGCCAGGACCAGAATTCAGCATATGTTGATGCCACATTAGATGTAGGACTCACTTGTCAGGCTTTCGGGCTGGGCGCGCTTTATCGCTGCACCAGTTCCAATCAGAGAGTCAACGAGCGAAAGGCACCCGCGGGAACTACGAGTCCCAGGCCCACTAACCAGCTGGGGTCGGGGGGCGGGGAGGAAACCCGCGGTGTCGCACATTTTTCCACGCATATGTCAGCATTTTCGAATTGGAAACGAAAAATGCTGCACTAACAGCATTTTGTGGTTTTCAGCATAATTAAAGGCAGACTGGCAAAACGAGCCCGAACACGAACCCGAACCCTACCCCTACTCCTGCCCTGTCCACTGGGGTAGAGCCCTCTAGCAGTACCGCCCCGGACAGATCGAAAATGTCGAAAAACGTAAGGTGCGCGGGGTTGCAATTGAGCATTGTGAATGGTGAATTGAGATTCATGAGGATATGGCGCGAGCTGTTCGGCGAGTTAACAAAGCCATCAATGGACCATAAACTAAACACTTTTTAAATGCCGAGCGGGTGGGCCGCACGATCCTGTTCCTTCACTCCTGCTGCCGGCCAAAATCGGACAGATGTTTGTGTTGCCCAAGACAACTGGAGAACATCGAGCATCGCAGTTTATTAAAGGGTAGTTTTCATCATTTCCGACGCACAGTTGGAATTGACGCAATTGGAACCGGGCCACGTCCCACTATGCAATACTCTGATTAGATCTGATTCTGATTCTGATTGCGCTGGCAGACAAAAAAAAAAAAAAACCAAATACGAAACAGGCTGGGTCAAAATTTATGGCACCAGGAAACGTATTGAGGAACTTTAAATGCGGGTCAGCCGGGTCTCCGGCCGAGTCCTGCAGTGTGGCAACTGGTGGTAATGATGGTGTCGTCTCGTCCGGTGGTGACTTGGCGGTCGCTTCATTTGTGCAGCTTCGCTGAGCATACGCTGCACATCCGTATGCCCAGGCGAACCTGATTCTGAAGGACCTGCTCTTCACAAATGTTGCCCACTTGCCGAGAATATGCTTGGCACAATAATGCAATAAACATTTATTTAGCGCCGAAATCTGAATACTCTGCAAGGGTAAAGAAATAAGTTCAAAGGATTCAAAAAGGAGAATTTTAAGTGGGAAAGAAACTAAGCAAAAGATTGAAAGAAACACACAAAAAGTAGTTCTAAATTCTGTCTTATTTAGAAAATTTCGTTGAGGATGAAAAAATTAAGCTATACCAAAATTGAAGAAAAAGTGCCACTAAGAATGCTAAAACAGAAGTATTTTTTTTATCAAGTTAAAGCATATATTTATGCCCTACATTGAAAATAAAAATAATCACGATCGAATTAAAATACCCACTTTGAAGCAGAAGTAGCTTTTCCCGTTTCCGTTCTTGTTCGTGTTCCTGTTCCTGTTCCCAGTGGCAAGCTGAAGTGCCCTTGACATTCTGGCTGGGATTCTATGTTGAATTCAACACTTGGCAACTGTTAACTGTTGCAAGCGTTGTTTATTGTTGCTGTGGCACGAGAATTTTTGCACTCGCGTTTGCGGTGAACATAAATATTTATGCCCCACTCGATTGAAAGCATCTCGAGCGTAAGCATTTTAGATAAAGCCCAGAGCACAAATGCGAGGAGGAGGCAGCAGCAGCAGCAGCAATGCCTGCTAGGACACCATGCCCAATGCTGCACATTTCGAGCAGGTGCCGAGTCAGAGTCCGTATCATTCGATTGCTCGGCTGGCATTTTGCATATGACAGCAGAAAAATTGTCGAGCTTGATTGTGACTACATCGCCGTGCTGATTGAATGCACACAGCAACATTAACAGCAACAGCAACAGCAACAACAACAACAACATCGACATCGAGATTGTCTTCATGAGGCGATTTGGTAACCAAAACAAGGGCTCTAATCCGCATAGCTCAGCCGCTTAGTTGGGCACCAACTATATAACGCTAGAGCGCTAAACCACAATAGCCACCACCACCACCACCACCATTTCCACCAGAGAAAGGCCCTCGGGCCTTGTTAGCGACCCTCGTGCTGGATTTTTAATCCGTTTAAATGAATGACAGTCTAATTGGAGGATTTGAACGAGAACAAGGACGGACCAGAGCTTCGTCTAAATAGTGACAAAGTCCTTGCCATATGCTTCGAAAAAACCACATGTTATTCACGGTATTTAAACAAACAGCAGCAACAGGGGCAGAAACAACCCTCCTCCCAACCCCCATCAAATTAGGTGCTCCGCTCTGAAATCCAATTCGAATTTTTATATAATGCGCGAAAAGCACTTGATTGAACCGAACACCGAGGACCATAAATTTGGAACCAGCACATACTCCAGGGACACTTCACGGCAGAAGAAGAGGGGTGGCTCGCTGGCAAGTGCAGGAGCAAATAATATGCACAGGACGACGACGAGCAATGCAATGCCGGAAACTTTCTAAGCAGGCAACTTCCGACTGAACAGCAGGCAGCTAGAAGCTGTTCCATTCCGGCAGACATAATCCCACAAACAAGGCAGATTACGAGACAGCAGCCAAGACATTAACATTAACAATAACCGTAAGAAAAGGTGTCGGCTGTCTCCAGGATGTACTAGTGCCAGCCTCTACCTCTCTCTCTTTAGCCAACTAGAAACAATTAGCATTTACATTTTACTTATCTTCTGCGGTAATTAAAACCGCCAAAGACACGGCATAAGGAGCACGTAGCTCTGTCTAAAACTTAGTCCCAAGATTGCCATCTTAGTTTTGCTCTTCCGAGACGCTGTCGCATTCCGCTTTCGTTTCCCATTCCATTCCATTCTATTCCATTCCCCAGCCGTTTTGGCGGCTTGACTTAATCACACAAAGGCAATTTCACGCCTTTTTGCGCGTTGCCTGTGCCCAGGCCCGGACCTGATTTCCGTCTCCCACTCAAAGAGAATCACTTTGTCACTTGGCAGTTTGATGTATCGACAGCGGCAACAACAACCCTCCCATCTACTCCCAAACTGACAGGGCAAACGTTTCGTCAGATGGTTTTAGTCGACCAGATCTTCAGGGGTAGATTAGCAATTGTTTTGGCCTTAACAAATTTTGTGCTCGATTTGTATATCCCAGGATTTGCGTTAATTTCCATTGAATATATTCGTGTGAATCTGTCGAATGTGTTTGGCTTTACACTTGACTCAAATTGCAGTCACGTGCCACATGTGTGGCGTGGCGAAAAACTAAAAGAAAAGGGGGGAAAGCTGGTAGAAAGCAGAATTGAGAGCTGACAGAGAAATAGAGTTGGCTATAATGTATAATGTATATATGTGTTGAGAATAAATTAAGCCAAGTTAGAAGATTACAGTCAGGTGTATAAAATTTCATCACCAAGCCACAAAGTATGACAAGTTTTGATATGGCAATGAAAAATTGAAATATCCGATTATCAACGAGTATATAAAGATCAATCGATTATAATCATTTGGTAAAGTTCGAAAATGGAAAGGAAATGTAAGATCGTAGAGGTCCTTAACAGATGAAGCTGACAGCAACAACTCAAATACAATTCAGTTTGTTAATTTGTTTTTTCATGAAAATTATAAAACTGATTAATGTTCATTTTAAATCGATTCATGATTAATGATTATGTCTATAATCATTATGACTTCAGCTTGAATCGTTCTGCCGGCAATTAATTAATTATAAGCTAAACAATATTTTTAATGAAATGCCAATGCCGAAGGCAATCATGTGTTAAATATTAATTTTGCGTCGACAGAAAACATGGCGACCAGTCGAATTATAGGCTCCAAATGAAATACACACATGACCAAACACACTCACACACACTCACACACACACACACTCGCTGAGGGACACACAATGCAGATAGTGGTAGCTATAAATTTTAATTAAAAATGCAGCTCATATGGCAAGTGGAGCAATTAGCACCTGAAAATATGCAAACATTAAATTGCCAACTGCAGACAAACAACAACAACAACAACAACAACAACAAAAACAGAACAGAAACTGCAAGAAATGCAATAAAAGGCGTGGAATT
The DNA here is from genome assembly GCA_035043915.1 of Drosophila paramelanica. Taxonomy (NCBI): domain Eukaryota; kingdom Metazoa; phylum Arthropoda; class Insecta; order Diptera; family Drosophilidae; genus Drosophila; species Drosophila paramelanica. The sequence goes on from JAWNMO010000584.1 coordinate 993,609, forward strand.
TCAATAAATTGTGTGTATTGTCCATGGCTAACATAACGTGGCCATAACAGACACATATTTTGCCCTAGCAGTCGCCACATCCTGGCCAGGATGCGAGTGGAGAATGCCAACCAAAAAAAGGCGGCTGGCTGAGCGAGATGGCAAAGCGAACGGAAAACATTGCACAATTTGTTGCAGTTGTTGTTGTTGTTGTTGGCTATTGTTACTGGACAATGGTCAGTTGAGAGCTGATATTTTTTATATATATATATATATATATATACATATAGCGACAGGCAGACGGATAAATATTTTAGTTAGCAAAATCTTTTTGCGCTCAACAGTCGCCTACATGAAATCCAACTGGAATCTGCCGCAATATGTGTGTGTGTGTATGTGTGTGTGTGTGTTTATGTGCTCCGATACAATATGTAATGCTACGCGCAGCATATATTCAAAATACTAACAACAATAACAACGACAATACAAAACATGAATACATATTCAGACAATCTCGCTGTTGCTGCCAAAAAATCGACAAAAACAACCTGTTCGGAAACACTTGCAACAAGGACATCAAGGATATATCGTGCAGCAACCACAGAGCGAGAGAGCGAATGAGAGCGAGAGCGAGAACGAGAGAGAAATGGAGAGAGGGCAGTAGGTAGCACTAGCGATAGAGGGTAAACGAGATAGACAACAGATTGCCAAGCAAACCAAGGGGATGGCAGAGAGAGAGCGAGAGCGAGAGAGAGAGAGAGCCAAAGAGCGCAGGCAGTAACTAAGCGCCGCCTCTTTTCGAAAAGTTTGCCACAACACAAGTGGCACAGTGGACCGAAATATGATTAGAACAGCAATCAAACATGGAAGTTGCTTTGATAAATATGGTTTTGAATAAAAATCTTATTCAAGTTATTCAATTTATATAGATTTAAGAAATAAAATAAAGCAATATAACCAAATTTGGTTACAAGTAAAAAAATAAAATTAAAAATATATTTTAATTAGATATATTTAATGCCAACTTACCCCTCTTAGAAAAGTCACAAATTCGATTATATTATTATATTACCTAAAAAGAAGAAATGTAAATATGTATAATATAATAAAGAAACTAATTTAAAGATAATGCTAAAATAAATTCTAATTAACATCAATATAAATTATGAGACAAATCCCGAATCGCTCACTTCCAAACCACTGTGCAGTATATGATATACAATGTAGAGTGTGGCAATATATAATAGCAGAGGCTCGAACGGCCGCGTCCAGGATGCCAGCCAACCAGGAGGCGCGCCCGGGCGCTGTTCGCACAATAAAACCACAGAATATGTTGGCAACTGGCAAAGCAGATGGGCACGCCAAGAGAGCGGGAGAGCAATAGAACAACAACAATAGCAATAACAAAGAGGTTGAGCATAAGGGTGCAGATTCGAATTTGACTCTCTGCAAAAGAGTCCAAACAGAATCAGGACAGATGTGCGAGTGCCGCGAGTTTGTGCGGAGAGTTTCGTTTCGTTTGAATGGGACAATATGAAAATTCCAAGTGGACTCGCTGCTCCGGTGGTGGCAGCAGCGACTACTTAAAGAGGAACAGATTGCGTACGGCTAGCAGTCGAAAACAGACCATTGAATCGAACGGTGCCCATTTTATTCGCATATATATATCAAATCACAGCAATCACAGTAAAGGTGACACAAGTGCACAAGTCCGGAATATAGCCAGTGTTGTTGTTGAACGCCAGTGCGATGAACTTGCTCATGGATAGCCTGCCGTCGCATGCGAATCCCGCCGCGCGTCGTACAACTCCGCCACAGCAGCAGGCCGAGCTGCGCATTTCCACCAGTCCCACAGCAGCAGCAGCAGCAGCAATGACACAACAGCAACACCACAACAACAACATCAACAACAACAACAACAATGAAACGGCCAGCGTCAAGACGACGCTGAAGCGTTCCTTCGACGTCGCCTTTCTCATGATGCCCGATGAGCGCATCAAGCAGAAACAGGCCGAGAAGCAGGCGCGCCTGCAGGAGGCACTGCAGCAACAGCAGCCGCTCCAGTTGAGCCACTATCCCACAGATCTGTCGCCGCGCGCAGCAGCCTCGCAGCCGCCCTCGCCGGCGGCGTTGGAGTACATCAGTCTGCTGGAGGCGCGTCAGCGCTATCCACAGCTGGCCGTGCGGTCGCCGCGCGTTTACGATGATCCCACACTGGTCATACCGCTGGTGGACTCGCCGGAGGCAACGGTCTCACCGCCGCCGCCGCCGCTGCGCAGCGCCTTCACCAAGGTGGCCTCCTCGCTGTCCAGCTCGTCGTCGCCCTCGACGGTGTCGCGTCTGGAGTCGCCGCTGGATGTGAGTGCGCCACCGCTCAGTCCGGATCAGTTGAGCTGTCATTCCATCAGTCCGCCGGTGGCCACGCCCCCACCGCGCACCAACAGCGGCGGCGGCGGCGGCGGCGGTGGCAGCAATGCCTCAACGCCCAACACTTTGCCCGGCACCATGCCATCCAATCCCATTGTGTATCACAATTTTCGCCCGGAGTATCAGTTTAACGGCGCCTTTCAGGCCGTCAATCCGATGCAGGCGCTGCAGGCGCAGCAGCGGCTCAAGCAACAGCTGCTCTACAGGCCGCCAACGGCGCCCAATGGCCACAGTCCCAACGGTTGCTCATCGAATCCCTCGTCGCCGCCATCAGGGCCGCCGCCGGAGTTCCTGCATGCCGCTTACCCGGGCTTCGGACCAGCCCATCCGCATCCGTTTGCGGTGGCGCAGCCGCTGCAGAATCCCGCCGCTGCGGCGATACTCTCGACGCTTATACCACCAACCCTGGCGTCCACGTTCACGCTGACCGCCCAGAATGTGTGCGCCAAGTGCAACATTAGCTTCCGCATGACCAGCGATCTGGTCTACCACATGCGTTCGCACCACAAAAGCGAGGTGGCCTGCGATCCGAATCGACGGAAGCGCGAGGAGAAGCTGCGCTGTCCCGTGTGCCAGGAAACGTTCCGCGAGCGGCATCATCTCACCCGGCACATGACCGCGCACCAGGACAAGGCCAGCGATCACCAGCCAGCGGCGGATGAGTCCAGCGACAATGAGATTATCAATGTGGTCGGCGGCACACCGCCGGGACGCAGAGCCGTCGGTGGCTCCAAATGATCCAAGCATTTCTTCGGGTACTTTTAAGCTGCACCGTGTTTTGTTAGTCTAGTCCGTAAACACACACCCCCCGCCCCCATTCGCCCCCCATCTCCCCATCTGGCCCCCGAAAAGAGTTTCCATTGTGATATTACGTTTAGTTACAGCCCAATTTAAGTTATTTTTTTTATTAGCCATAAATATAGTGCAATTTTAAACGCAAAGTCAACCATCTGTTTTCCCATCGGATTAGCTCTAGAAGTGGCACCTGTCCACCTGTCCGTTTTATCATTGTAAAATACTAGATTTAAATTTCATGCTCAACCACAATTTAACATTTGATGTGTGACTTAATGTTTAAATATATATATCTTATTGTTATTAAAAGCAAATATATTAAACATATTTTTTTTTTCGGCTAAAATAAAGATATTTGTAAATTGTATGAAATTTTGAAGAGCACAAAGTATTCTTTTAAAAGAATATCGATTGCTGCTGTGGGGCATATCGATTTATAAAAAAATCGATTTATGAGCCAACAGTTAATATAGCGTATATTGATATAATATAAATAACATGTTTATCTGTCCGATTTTATAAATCTATGAATGATATAAACCTTTTTTTATATAAGAATAAGAGAAAAAAATTATATAAACCTTTTTTTTTTAAACTAAACTATGTATTCGTCAATTGAAAATAAACAAAAAAATATACAAAAAAAAAACATCAATATTTTGAATTAGTAATATTCCCATTTCATTTGCTGAATTGAAAAACATAGGTTCCCAGGCTTAGAAAAACCGCCACTTGCTCTAGAGAAACATACGCCGTATGAGTGCGCGAAAATATGTTGGCCTTGTTAGCGCAGTGAAGCCAAAATAGCGGAATGGGTTGCATCCGTTTAGTCGGGCGCATGCAGTCGAAAAGTCGGGCAGCGTATGCAGCAATTAGATGCGGCGACAAAAACTATGCTGCCGACGCTAATGAGCTGACACTGGGACGCTGGGAACAGAGCTGTTACCAACAAGACGGAATGCGCGCATCCCAATGAAGGGTAGTCCCCAGTCGCGAGAAAGTCTATCCAGACGATAGACGCCGCAACTAATGCGGCACAATGCTGGCGCGTTGTTTGGCGAGCGCTACTCAAGTGCTTTGGTAGAAATGATTTTCGAATTTCAATATTTTTACAGTCAACTGGCAACCCTCCGGACTCGGTTGGGATTCCCATGAGCCACGAATTTGTAGCGTGCCGAATTCCGACAAAGCGCAGCGAATATCTTGGGTGGTGGGTGCCGCGGAGGATGCCTCGTTTGCTGCACTCAAATGAGCCGCGGCGAATCACGTTGATTTAGCGTGGCCAAATCCTGTTAGCCCGTGCCAGTGCGCCACGCGATTCTCACAGGATCTCTGGCTCTATCAACTGATGTATCAATTGATGGCGTGGCTAAACGGAGCTCGCCCCCAAACCAACGCTCAACGCTCGTTCGCATTGTTCCCATGATGGGATTAGCGTTTTATGGCCTTGTGTTCACAGCCACAGCCACTTGATAAAGACATTTAACGGGAGACGGAGGGGGGGGACAACAAAGACAAAGAAGGCAGAGTCCTCTTGTTAAAAGGTAAGCAAATTGAAAGAAGCGATTTGCAGTTAATGCTAAACGATATATGTAACCAATTTGAAGAATGAAGTGTCTCAAACAGCACAATCAGCTGCAAAACAAATTTATTTTTTTAAGAAAGAGAATTTCATTGAAATCATATTAAATAAGACTTACATAGCTATCGATCACCTATTAGCTATAATGCTAGTTAGAGATAGAGAGATATATATAGAGAGACAAAGAGTGTGCACTGAGCGAGACAAGTGAGAGGAAAAGGAATGTTAAGAAAGATAATAAAACGGAGAAAGAGGGAGACAAGGACAGAGTAGAGAGAGAAAACGAGTACATGAGTGAAAAAGCAAACGACAAAGCGAGAGGATTCAAAGAACACGACAGTGAGAAAGACAAAGAGCGGGAGAGAGAGAGAAAGTAAGAGAAAAAGAGAGAATAAGAGAAAGGGAGAATAAGAGAGTGAGAATAAGAGAGAGGGAGAACCAGAGAGAGAGAGCAAGAGAGAGAGAGAGAGAAGAGAGAGAGAGAGAGGGAGAGAGAGTAAAAAAAGAGAGAGAGTGAGAGAGGGAGAGAGTAAGAAAGAGAGTGAGAGAAAAAGAGTAAGAGAGAGAGTGAAAGAACGAGTAAGAGAGAGAGACAGAGAGGAAATAAGAGAGAAAGAGAGAGAATAAGAAAGAGAGAGTAATAGAGTAAGAGAGAGAGAGAGTAGAGAGAGAGAGAGAGAGAGAGAGAGAGAGAGTAAAGAGAGTAAAAGAGAGAGAGTAAGAGAGAAAGAGAGAAAATAAGAAAAAGAGAGAGAGAGTAAGAGAGAGTGAGAAGGAACGAGTAAGAGAAAAAGGAAAAGAGTAACGGAGAGAGAGAGGAAGAGAATAAAAAAGAGAGCGAGAGAAAGAGAGAGAGACAGTAAGAAATAGAGAGTAAGTAAGAGAGAGAGACAAAAAGGGAGTAGAGAGAGAGAGAGAGAGAGAGAGAGAGAGAGCATCAGAGAGAGAAAGAGAAAGACAGAGTAAGAGAGAGGAAGTAAATAAATGAGAGAAAGAGAATGAGAGAGAGAGAGAGAGAGAGAGAGAGAGCATCAGAGAGAGAAAGAGAAAGACAGAGTAAGAGAGAGGAAGTAAATAAATGAGAGAAAGAGAATAAGAGAGAGAGAAAGAGAGAGAGAGAGAGAGAAAGAGAGTAAAAAAAGAGAGAGTAAGAGAGAGAAAAAGTAAAAGAGAGAGAGTAAGAGATAGAGAGAAAATAAGAAAAAGAGAGAGAGAGTAAGAGAGAGAGTTAGAGAGAGAGTGAGAGAGAAAGAGAAACAGAGAGTACAATAAAGAGAGAGAATCCTAGAAAGAGAGAGCGAAAGAGCAGGAGACTTAAAGGGTGATTGAGTGAGAGTCACTAACCTATAAAAAAAACACACACAACTTTTCAAATATAACTTTTAAATAACAAACACACACACAACTCCCAATTCCAGAAGTCTGCAGGCATTACTTGAATTCATGAGAATCGCATAGAGCGGTCCACATTGCCTTACTAGACAGCTAACATAAAGTCGCAAGACTACTAACACTGTTAAGCTTCTGAATAACTTCTAGGTATATTCTCAACAGCTTTTAAATTCTACAGGACTTAAAACTCGCATTGGAATACTATGTTATATGAAAATACAGTTTCTGCTTGATAGTTAACGTCTATAATTTACCTTACGTTTGATAAATTCTTTTTCGATTTTTATGACATAGCTTAATGCTGATATGATTATCGAGTCAATACGATACACATATAAAAAGATATGATAATCCCCGCTCTAGCAATTTTATAGTTTCTTTTTTTTATGACTTATACACTTATTCCAATGCACTTTTCAATGGGCTCCGCTCTATGCTTGTTATGGTTATGCCACTGATTTATTTTATACATTTCCCCAATGAGCAATTTCAACTTCCTTTAAAAACAATTACAACTTCCTCTACACACACACACACAGCACACAGGCAGACTTTTGTTTGCGTCTCGTTAAGCCAACACATCGTCAAAATCACATTTCCTCATTTAAGCCAAGAGCGCCTTGTGCCACCCGGCAACTCGGCAGCCAGTCACTCAAAACGACGCCCGGAGCAACCGCAGTGCCAACTCCATAATAAGCCTCATCATGGCTGGCTATATAATAGCAGCCATAATCACATTTCATATTTATCACATTTTTACGCCCACACGCTGTCGAGCAGCAGTTCGTGGCTTCCACTTGCCGTGCGACCTGCGCATTGTTTGCCGTTTGCCGTTTGCCTAACCTCTCAATTTGACCGTAAATAAATTGCCTGCTCATTTGGTAAGCACTTGCCCCAAACTCAAGCCAATCCCCTTGCCCCACCCATTAAGCCCCTCATCCGCATACCAGCTAACCCCCAAAGTGAATTTCCCACCAGTTTATTTTCAGATGTGAGCAGGAGCTCTGCTCTACCCTGACGAACGGGACGCGACGCGACGTCGACCTCGTGTTCAAATACGTTTAAGCACAATGCAAATACCGTTATAATAGCACAATAGCAACAACAACAACAACAAAGCCAAAAAACACGACAGACAGCTGGGTTAGTCTGTGCGCCCAGAGGGCAGGCACGCCCCCTTGCCGTAATGGAGACGTGTGCGTATGAGTGATTTTTCTCAGCTGCGCTTAAAAGTATGCAAATGTTTTTTATGCGGAGGGCGCTAGCGAAGGGGTTGGAGGCGTGGCTGCAGCTGACTTTCAGTTTATGACATTTACACAGAAGTTGTTGTTATTGATGTTGTTGTTGTTGTTGCTGTTGTTGTTGGCTATTAAGCCTGGTAAAGTGTATTTAACTGCAGGCAATTTCATTTGCGCTCACCGCTGCCGGGCGTTTAATTTCTAAGTCCCTTATGCATACTGATTAGCTATATGGACAGGCCGGACAGCTGGGCCGACAGGTATGCCCAGTTGGACAGCTTCGAGTGGACTTAAAAAGTGTGGCCGTAAAAAACGTACAACTGACAGCCAAGCCGCTTAAACTATGAACTTTGTCATTTCAATTTTCGCCAACGGATGCGCTTTGTTTCAGTTCCCACATCGCAAGAGGCAGCCGTGCTCTGCTCAGCTCGGCTCGGCTTGGCTTGGCTTGGCTGTGCTGTCCATGAGCCGCCGGAAACATTGAGCCTGACAATGCGACTTTCGTTTGGCCAAAAATTGTAGATCTGTGGATGGTTGTTGCGGTTGCTGCCGCAGCGTGAGGAGTTGTCGCCATTGTTTTGCGGCCAAGGCACATGATGAAGTCCTGGCCATAACCAGGAAGTTTTTCATGCGCCATGACACTTTTTGTGCGCTACGGCAGCCATTTTGTCAGTGTGTGTGTCTACCTTTACCGTTGCCGTTGCCATTGCTGCTGCGGTTGCCACTGTCATTGCCATTGCCGGATCCCGAGACACAGAGGACAAAGACAGAGACAGAGACAGAATCGCTGTCGGAGTCGGTTTTGGTTTCGGTGCTCCATTGAAATGATTTTTGGATGCATGGAAGCTGTTTGGCTTGCCGCAAGACAGCCGGCTTACTGACTGCAGCAGCAGCCAGCAGCCAGCAGCCAGCAGCCAACAGCCAGCGGCAGCATCCAGGACAACATCCGCGTGTCCATGTCCGTTCGTCCTGTAATTTATGATGTGCGCTTCCTTTTTTTTCCTTTTCCCCTCACAGACAGTTGCCACTGTTTTAGTTCGGGGCAACTTTTCAGTGCTGCCCTGCGCCTGTTTTCTGCTGTCATAACTTTGCGCACATAATTAATAGTTATGAAAGCCGCGGGCGGGTTTTTAGTTGTGCCGTGCAACTTTTATGGCCGCTTGTCCGGAGTTGTTTGCTCAATTAACTTAGCAGGTAGTTAATTTTCAAAAGCCGCAGGACACCAGCTGCACTTGCTAATTGATTTACTATCCAACCACGATAGAGACTGCAACTACCAAATATCTTTAAGATACTCGAAGCTGTTCTTTTTCGTTGTCCATTCGAGTGTTGGCTGCAGTTGAGTGGAAAAATCAGCAATAAGTTTGCATCGCATTTGATACATCACAACTTATAAATATCCGTAATAAATTTGCGGCCTTTCACGCGCGAACTCTGAAGGGTCCACAGTCACACAGCATAACAAACCCAGGCCACAGGACTACAAAGGAGTTGCCCTGTTCTGAACTGGAAAAAGAAAGAAAATTTATCTTGCGATGCTGAAGATGAATACCCTTATAGGTATACACATAATTTGCGCTGTGTTGCCAATAGTTAACTATATTTTTTTTTATAAATAAACGAATTTTTTAGGCAATTGCTTCTATTTTATAGTGGAGCGATACTGAAACATATATAATATAAGCAAAATACAAGCCAACATTTTTTAAGGTTCTTCAGATGATCTTTAAGAGTCAAATACACTATTTTATATAGTGTTATGTGATTGGACCTGATGTTGATAGGATTCATTGCTGATTCATTGGAAGCACACTGAAATATGCAATCGGTTGATTTGAATAGAAACAAAGTTTGTCGAACATAAAATCTAATTTTAAACGTTATACAGATTAAGAATATAGCAAAATAAGGCCTATTATAATTGTAGTTGTCTTCTTTGACAAGCAGTGTGAAGAAAGAAAATGTTATAAAAGAAAATAGTTTTTAGTTTAACAAGCCCTTCGACAAAGAATCCAGTTTAATATCCTTACGTTTACACTTTTTAAGGTTTAGTTATAACAAACCGATTTAGATCAATCTTCAAGTTGTGGCCTGTTTTAGCCTGTGGCCTGTTTTAGCCTGTGGCTGGCTATCTTGGCGTATGTGCAATTTCAGCTTCTGTTGCTGCTGTTTTTATTGCATACCTGGCAAGTGCTGAAGCCACGCGCGAAATATTTAGCATGTCAAATGACATATTTGCGGCTTTTTTGTGTGCCTTGGCAGCAGCTAGCAAGGATATCGCCCACTCACTCATATTTCTCTCTACCTACCTCGCTCACTCTCACTCACTCTCTCCCCGTTGGCGCTGGGGCATATGTGTGCGTTCGTCGTCCCGTCTCGTTCTTTTGTGAATCTGTTTGCTTTGGCTGTCGCCATTTTTGCTGTTTTGTGCTTCATTTATCACTGTGCAGCATTCGGAATTTCCATATACTCAGCATATTTGCTGGCCACAGCACTCGACACATAGATGATATATGAGTGTGTCTTTAACCCAGCCAGCAGACATCATCGCCGTCATCATCATCATCATCATCATCCTCCACTAAGCCAGGGTTGTGTGTCATACTGTTCGATGACAGCGCGCACAGCAACCCACCCCCTTCCCTTCTCTCTCTCTCTCTCTCTCTCGCCACTTCTCACACATGGTGTAATTTAGATAAGTGGTCATTCTTCATATTTATAATGCTCATAATTTCATAATGTGCCACGCATATGCAGCTCTGCCTGCCTGATGCCCCCGCCTGCTCTCAGGCTACGCTAAATTAAAATCATACATTTAAGCGCAAAGTGTGGGGGGGGGGGGGCGGGGGTGTTAGTAAAGGGGCCACACTGGGAACAACATGGTCAGCGTCGAGCGTCGCCTGAGCCATTTATTTTATTTGGCGCGAGTTTTTGTTAGTCCAGCCACCTTGCAATGAATATGAGCAGTCCCATTGCCCATAACGGACAAAAAGGAGCACGAGCCAGAACATATATAGAAGCGGGGGGTGGGGGGCCATAGGAGCACTGCCCCATGAATATGGAACATGTGAAATTCGCGATTGTTGGCGCTGCTATTTTTTCCTCTCGATGCCCACCGTTTGTTGTTCGCCTGATTTATGAGGCGAACATAAAAGTTAACTTAATTAAATGGCTTTTGGCTTGTACTGAATATTAATGCGTGTGCTGCCTTTAAAGTGCAGATAGTAAATCAGAAAGTTTGCAAAAATACGAATATTCACTCATGTTAGATCCGGGAAGACAATGTGAACTGTTGTACACACACAGTTTGAAAGAGTCCTAAATAGGTGAAGGGCAGTAAATGTATCCCTATCAATCGTACTATGTCCAAAGCTTTGGGTTTCATTATAATTATTATTAATATTATTGTTATTATTATTATTATTATTATTATTATTATTATTATTATTATCATTATTATTATTATTATTATTATTATTGTCATTATTAATATTATTATTGTTATTATTAAAATTATTATTATTATTATTGTTATATTACTACTATTATTATGATTATTATTATTAGTATTATTTCATCGCACCGTAGTGTAGGATCGTTCGCACTATTCAGATGCATATCCGATGCATCAGACGTAATAAGAGGCATCAATGCATAAGAGCGCGACTTTAGCTTTCTTTACCCTTTCAGGGTCCCCATATCAGTTTGGCTTCCTCCTACTCAATACTGACTCTTCTGCAGCTTCGCAAATTGTGCATCCAATGTTATATTGCTGAATGAGAGGCTTTGCATTACTGCTTCCGTCGAGTATATCAAATTAAATTTTACAGAATTTCTCCCAATTATTTGCTGTGGGGATTTCTGAATACGATTTGGGTAGGGGTGTAGTCGAATTTTCCATTGAATTGGATGTACCTGTGATCTGAGAAGGAGTGTCTCTCAAGAAGCCTCCACTTGTGTACTAAAATATGTGATAAAGTCGGTCCCAAGAAGGTGAGCTCTTCACCAACATCTCCGATTTTTAATCGAGCGTGTTTTACACAATTTTAAGAGTCACTTATCTCTGTCATTGATAACGAGACTGCCCCACAGGGGTGTTACAAATAAGATCATTTGAGCTAAACTAAGATATTAAATAACTATGAAATAAAAAGCATTTCCTCACAAGGATGCCACTCTGCCATTCCCCATATAGGAGGATGCTTTGAGCGTGGTCCATAACATCATAATAGATATAATTAGATGTTAAATATGCATAGATGACTTTTCTCACAGGGATGGCTGTTCAAGAACTATTTACTGTCATTATATGAAACACACTATAGTTATATTACTCAGATCATTCGACTACCAGCAAGACCTCTAATTTAAGACCAAAGGCTGCACCTCTCCGTCATTTTTTTTTTTTGTTATTGTCCTCTAGATTTTTGGTCACAGACAGCACTTGCCAGTCTATATATAATTAATCGGTATATATGATTACAAGTATAAAGTATAATTGCAAATTATATTAGATTTAAGTAGACAATTCAGTTATCTTCAGACACTTGCGATATTCAAGTCTAACTCAAACCATTTGCCTAAAATTTACGATGCAAATATTTTCAGATAGCTGAAACTTTTTAATAGTTAAAACTTGCAAATTTCGTTGGCAGCGATAACAAACAGGTTCGCCAATAAATATTGACACCATTTTGAGTTTATGGGCAGGAGAAGTTGGAAACTATCAGGGGGCAGAGGCAGACAGATAACGGTAACATTATATGTACTTATATATAATGCAGACAAAACAGAATCTTAACGTTGGAACTGGAAACCGAAAACTAGAAACTGAAATTTCTTTCAACATTTGGCAAACGAAAAAAAGAAAAAAAAAATGTGAAAAGCAAGCAGAGCAATGCGAATCGTAAAAAATAAAATTATGCAAATTTTTATTATTTGATTATGCAAATGTTCGCGCTTGACGACCCTTGGCATAAGGACGACAATACTCGAACCCTGCACACTCCAACCTCCAACACATGCAAGCACTAAAGCTTCCGTTGTGACTACAAAAAAAAAAAAAAAGAACCGTAAAGAAACAGTTAGTTGGCCACCATTTTCCCCAACAACCGGCGGAGTCCCTACAGCGGTTAAATTTGAATTTTCGTTGGCGATTCCATTTTTTTTTTTTGGCACATGGGGAACAAGGACGAATGGAGGCGCGGCAGAGGGTGCCACTGTGGAGCATTGTCATATGTGGTTGGAAATTTTGAATCTGTTTGCAACCCCTTCGAGCGTATCCGTTTCCTTCTGTCGCGTGCGTTTTCCCCCCACTTTGCGATCCACCTCGTCCCCGCTCCCCCCTTTGGCCACACTTGTCGTATGCGTATTTATATTTTCTCGTGTTCTGCTTTGTTATTGTCGCTCTTCCTGTTTCTCCGCTGCCCTGTCTCTTCACGCTTTGCGCGCGATTTGAATCTTTTAAGCGAAATATTGTTGAAATCACTTTATGCCTGACTGACTGGAATATATTTCACGGGTGGGGTGTGTGTCTGTGTGTGTGTGTGCGTGTAACGTACACCTTAAATGCTCTAATTGATATACAACACTAAGCTGTGTGGCTTCTCTCAGCCGCAAAAAAGTCACGCAGAAAGCGTTTAAATTATAAAGTTGCTGATAAAAAAGAAAAGCACACTCGTAAAAGCCCAACTGATAAAAGTTGAACATTCAGTTTTATGGCTGTATTCTAATCAGTTTGAGAAATTACCAAAACGTGGTGCTGCAAACTAGACCAGAAGGGAATTCAAACAAAAGGCGTACGAAAAACAGACAAATGGAAAATGCGGCAAATTGCAACTAATTTCTGACTGATGGAAAGCAGAAAATGTTCTTCTTTTTAATCTTTTAAAGTCTTTAAACTAGAAATGAACAAAGATATTAAAGATATTATTTAACACCTTTTCAATCCTAACTTTTCGAATCTTAAGCAGAAAATGCATGTTGCTTCATTTTATTATTTTGTTTTTTCAAGTCTTGGAGTAAGGATTAGAAAAGATTTCGATTACATAAAGCAAATCGATATTTTTAGATAATTGTATATTTAGTTGTGATTGATTGACCAAATAGTAGTTACAGTTAGCTACAAAAGTCGATTGTGTCCGCTTATGGCCAGCGATAACTAAGCGCAATTTGTAAGCGGCTAAACAAACAGCAGCCGCGGGTTGGTCAGTTATGAATCTTAGCCAAAAAGTGACGCACAAACAGGCGCTCATCAATCACCGGGCCGGGAACATAAATCAAGCTAAGAGTCAAAACGTATAGAAAAACGGCAGAAACTGCATATTAAGAGTGGGCGAAGACTCTTTAGCCCCGCGGCGATAGGCAGGGCATCATCAACTTTGATTGAGCAACAGTCGTGCTTAACTTAAGCGCCATTTCCGGCACAAAAGCAAGTAACCAGCCATAATAATAAGTGAAACGCGTAATAAAAGCAAAATGCTTAGAAGACAGCACACAAAAAAGAAGGCCAAGAAAGGAGACCCCAAGAAGTTGGCCAAGAGAGGGGCCCGGCCATATATATGTACATATACAAAGACAGTCTGTTTATTTACGCCGCATCGTATGTAGAAGCTTACATATGGGCGCCTCCAGGCCAGCTGCATGGTTGCCGGAGTGCGGCGGGCGGTGAACGGTAAAAAGTGAGCGGAGGCGAAGTGCTGGTCCGGTTGTTGCGGCGTCCATACGGCGGGGCACACATCACACATGTTGTTCCGAGTACACACGTATGTTGCCTGCAAGCGATAGCGTCAACGTTAGCGTCGACGACAACGTCGACGTCAGTGCCGCCATTTTTTGTTGCTATTGTTTTTTGTTTTTGGCAGCGCTTGCCCCAATCTTGGGCGGCAATCGCAAGCGGCACATATGTGCAATCATGTGCAGCCCACCCATTTTCCCAATCAACGGTGGAGACGCTGTGGAGACTCCATTTTGGTTTTGCCATTGGCGCGTGCCTCCGACACGCCCACCACGGCGCCAGGCGCATGCCCGGCATGCCAGTTCGAAACGGGATTCGATGTCGAATTTCGAAGAGCTGTGTCCAAGCACAAACTCTCTGCGCCGGCAGCTGCTTAGTGTCAGCCGTGCGAAGCGGCTCAAGCGGATGGCGGATGGCACAAATTTTAATCAAAACTAGATAAGATTTGCAACGAAAAACAAAACCCAGAATGACAAGTGCACATGTTGGATGGGGGAGGGGGGGAAGGGTAAGAGGAAGCCACGTTGTATCTGGTTGACCACAAATCCGGTGTGTGAATCACAAGTCCGTTAAATTGAAACTTGGGATTTCACGCAGCTTAAGTTTTTTAGCAATTATGAGCGAGCCAACTGGCAATAGCTGTGCGAGCGAGCAAGATAGATAGATAAATAAATAAATAAAACGAAAACGAAGAAAACAGGCGTTAACACTTGTCAGCCAGGGCAGGAATATGTCACCTGCAACAGGAGTCGGGCCAAAGCTGGGCCCGGCTCAGCTGCTGATAGGCAAATTCAATCAACAACACACCCCGCCTTCGTTCAGACTCTTCCCTCTCCCATTCTACACACACACACATATATATTGGTGCCAAAATATCTCTCATAAATTCATATTTATGGTCGAACATTTTGAACCTTTTTGTTTGCACACGCACACAATCAAAAGTCGATTAGCATGCGGCGCCCCGGGCCCGGTTACCGAGCCCAAAACTCACTACAAGCTGCAAATAGGCAAACGCAGGTAATCGCATTTCAAAAACTGCCCCCCTCCCTACCTCCCTTCACCCACCCACAAAAAAAACACAAACAACAAACCAATTTTCAACCCCTGCCCAGAGAAAACTTCGTGTTGAAAATCTGCTGAAACACAATGAAAATATTTTGCTTTCTGCAAAAGGGGGTAGGACAGGAGCAGGGGCAGGGGCAGGGGCATGGTCAGGATTTTGTGCAGGCTGGGTGTGGCTGTGACAAGTACAAGCCACTTGTGCGTTGATGATAATTTTTACATTTTTGGTAACAAACAGCCGCCGCAGAGAGAGGTGGACGGTCCGGTCCAGATATCTGAAATCGGCTTATGTCGCCTGCATTGTGCTGACAATGCTGGAGGAGCTTTTGTTTTAACCATGGCACCAAACGGGTGCGGGGGGCCAACCGGTGCGGCCAGGCATTCTGTGATTTATGCCCAAGTTTTAATTTAAAAGCAATCAATTTGAAATATGTAACCGAAAAAGAGTTTAGACTGCAAGAAACTTTGCAGATAAGCTAGGAAATTTAAAGATTTTAATGACTGCGGAGACGATATAAATTATCAAATAAATTAGAACATTTTTGAAAGTATTTGGTAAGTTTTTAAAACGAACAGGTGCAACAAATTTGAAACGGGTGTTTCTAAAGATATGGGAATTTAAATAACATTTGCAAAAATTATAGAGTGCTTGTTTTAAAGAAAACTTAAGCAAGATTTTGTAAAATACAAAAACATACTTCTTTAAAACATTACAAAAACAAACATTCAAATTTAAAAAATTACGAAAGCAATTCTAAACTAAATAAAAATAAAAAAATATTGAAAAATATTCAGCTTTTCTTTTTCGTTTTGACATTCAAGTTGAAAGACCAAAAAATCTTTTCTGATGTGAATTTTATAAATATTTAAAAAAAATGCAATTTAGAGCAAAACTTTTGTTAAAATGAAATGAAAATTTAACGATATGTTTACAATCCATTCCAATCCAATCATGGCCAGAGGTTCTTGGTTATACATATTATAGCAAAAGAACAATTTTGAAATTATTGGAAAGTTTTTAAAACGAATAGAATAACCAATTGAAAAAGTGTGTATTTAAAATATATGAAAATTCAAATGACATTTCCTGAAATTATAGAGTACTTGCTTTGAAGAACACTTAAGCGAGATTTTCGTAAAGTAAAAAAATGTTTCTTTTAAACATTAGATTATTTAAAGCTCGAAAAGAATTTAGTTTAGCTTAGCAAAATATAAATGAATATTTTTCAGCTTTTGTTTTTCGTTTTCACATCCAAATTTAAAGACCAAAAACCTTTTTTGATGCAAATTTTATAAATATTAAAAAAATTTCAATTAAGAGCCAAATTTTGTTAAATCGAAATTGAAAAGTAAAAATTTAACGATATGTTTACAATCCATTCCAATCCAATCATAGCCAGAGGTTCAGAGTTATAGATTATAGCAGATCAAAACCGACTTCGTTTTTAATGCGTAAAATGACATTAGCCGCAGTCTGGGCGAAAAAAATCATTAAAAATTCAATTCTGTCAAACATTCAGGTATTATCTTGATGCATTATCCTTGGCTAATGAGCCACATTTGGCCGCCGAGCGAACTGTGGATTTGGGCGGCGATCTTATCGCTTGAAGGAGCCTCAGCAAAAGTGAAATCAATTAAAATTTATCACTTTATTTTCATTAAGAGACAACAGAGACAGAGTGAAGCGGCGTTGCGGCGCTGCTGTCCCCAAGGTGCAATTCGTTATCAATTCGAGGACAATGGCGGTCAGGATGTGGCTTAACTGTAATTTGTCCTGGCGTCGACGCAACGCTCTTGTTATCGCCGCGAAGAAGACAATAAAAGCGCCACAACGTTTGTCGCTTTAAATAATAAAAACATTTGATTTGCCAAAGTCGGCACGTGCCAGGACGAGTCTGGATAGGCCAGGCTGCCAGGCTGGCTGGCAGTGCGCAACCAAATCGCAGATAAAGCCATCGCGTAAATTAATGGCCGGCACGTGTCCTTGACGCTGCCGCAAAAAGACCGGGCGAGGACATAGCTGCGCCTCGGATTGGCTTGCCGCCGATTGAGCTCCGCATTTGGGATTGGGCAAGCTGTCCGTCCGTCCACGCTGGGTGGTCCGCGTGTGTGGATGGCCTGTGAATTGGGATCAGCTTATGGACAACAAATTATCGGCTCTATATGTGGCGCCCGTTTGTGCTGCGGCTGCGGCTGATAATTGAGGCGTAAATGTTGACACACGTCCGCTATCCGGCGCCCAACTTGGAACATTGTCGCCGCCCTTAACAGTGACTCCAAGTGGAGTTTATGATTGCGACATTTGCCACGGATTTACGAGTGAAGAGTGGCTCGTGACTCTCTATTCTCTATTTTTTTTTTATAGAGCAGTCATTCGGATTTACTGTGGCTTTCGTTGGTTGACGGCCGGCAACAATGTCGCGACGATAACCCTATCAAAATTTAATGCGGAATGCGAACCTCGTAACCGCACCAATTGCAGTGCAGTGCATAAAAAGTTAATAAGCTTCCCATTGATATTCAATGGATGAAACAAAGAAGTTCGCCCAAACAAAGGCGGCTTTTGATTTTCCAGCTGATGAACTGGTTTCAAAGTGCCCGACAAAACCTTTGACCATATGTGATAAAAAAAAATATATATATATATATAAAAATATATAAATTGACAGCTGAATGGTAACGCATAAAATACCCTATTCATATTTAACATTTAAGATGTAGTAGTGATAAAATCAAATTCGAAGAATTTTTAGAATAAATTTGCGCTTATATTATACATTATTATTATATATATAAATATCTATCTTAATTCTGCAGGACTTATAAAAAAGTATATTTATATTGAGAAGACAACTACTGCTTTTTATATGGATTCAACGGACGACTTAAACAAAATATATATAATCAGAATCTGCAAACCTGACACACAAATATCATCCCTTATACCTTGTATCAGCTTCATAACCATTTTGTTTACCTCATGAATAAGGGTATACCATAAATAAGTATTTAAGGCGAGCCATGAAATTAAAAAAAAAGAGAAAAGAAAAATAAATCACACCACACAAAAGCGTTTTGAATACATGATGATGTGAGACGGTTGACATATGGCCACTTGGCAGCATTGGAAAATCAGCGAAGGATATGCTAACCAGTCGCAGGAAGGGGGACAATTGTCAAATAACCACAGGACATGCACTTGAGCGCATCTTGTGTGTGATTGGAACAGGATGTGTGTCTGTGTGTGTGGAAGAGTTAGAATGTGAATAATGATGATGTTCATAATAATGATTATTTTGTAAAGTCGTTTTGGCCCCAGTCCAGTCCAGTTAGTTGCTTTGATCCTTGATTGGAGCTGCCTCGGCCACTCGAGGCGCAGCTGTGACACTGATTGATGAGCGAAGGGCCAGCGATTGAGTCTCCCATAAGCAGCTTTGAGGATTCCGCATCAGCGATTGCTTTAATCGAATTCGCTGTTGTGGGGCGGGCAGCTGCTGCGGTTCGTTGAAACTAAATGGTGTCAACTGTGAGCGCGCATCATAAAAAATAATGACCAGCGGAGATAAAATATTTTTTTATGTTATTGCTGGGCAATTGCGGAGCAGTCGCAAACAATATTTAAATTTTGAAAAGTTTCGAGTGTACCAGTTAAATGAACCAGAAGCAAGATTGTCGCCCCAACACAACAAATGTTTTATGGTGTTGCTTTTTTGTTTTTTATTCAGTGCAGGTTCCGGCAGACGCTTGCAAAATGGAAAACAATGGCAGGCCAAAAACAAAAAGATATATGGGTGACACGCCCAACGCCCGAAACGCCCCGACAATCGAATTTGCACACTGGACACATTTTGGAAATTGATACATCGAAAAGGACACCGGACACTTGCCAGAACTATCAAAGCACATATTTGGCCATAAATCATAAATCAATACAGAATGCACAGAACGCCGCCGGGCTGAAGAGGCAGCAATCGGAAGCGACTCCCTCGTGGTGTCCTTCGTTCGGCCATTGGCTAATGATGTCTTAAAAAAACGATTTGGTCCCAGGGTGGCCAAAAGCTAAAGCGAAAATAAAAAGTGGCAATGTCACAAAACGAGGGCAATTGATGTCCTCAGGTCAAACGCATTAACTAAATTGCCGTTTCAGCTGGCGAAGCTCTATATCTAGTTTGTGTGCGTGTGTGTGTGTATGTGTGTGTGCGGGCGGGAAATTGAATTTCCACGGCGCTAAGTGGCGACGCCAGCAGAGCAACAATATTCTTCCAAATCGGCTTTAAGTCATGAAAAATAATAGACAACCCCCGACGAGTAGTAAAAAGCAGATTGCGAGGCGCGTCAGCAGCCAAAAAGATTGCGGAACACATGCTGTGCCGCATATGACGGCTGACGAGGACGAGGACGACCCTCTACGCGCTTATCAACGGCGAAACACGCATGGGATGCGGGTAGCGCAACGCAACATGTGAGACGCCGCAGCAAATGTAACAAATATACATAAATACGTATACACATATATAAAGATATATATATATATATAGTTAGAAATATATTGGGTTTTGACATACGAAATTTGCTGGTGGAGTTCGGCGGGGCAGGAGCTGTTTAGCTTGTATCCATGTCACCGGGTATCTCCGAATCCTCAATGGTGCGTGTAGCAGGTATGTACACCTTGAAGGCAAACTTGGACTTGACAAAGGAGCCGGTGTTCAACACCGTGCAGCCATGCTGGCTGCTGGCAAAGCTCTGACACGAATCGCCCATCACAATGAGATCGGGCAGTGGGTACAGCCACAGCGCTGGATCGTAATCCCAGTGCACGGGCATCGCAATCGGGTGTATGGGCACCAGATGGCCCTGGCAGACGAGAGTGCGCGCAAAATGCTGTTCAATGTGCGATGTGTCCGGCGGAAAGTGCAGCGTATTGCGACAGAATTTGGCCATGAGATCTAGACGGCAGACGACTATCTGTTGGGTGCAATACTGCAGGCGGCAGGGATTGGTGGCCAGCTGGGTACGCGGCCACGCCTTGAGCAGGCCGGCGGCCAGGCACTCGGGCAGTGGAGCGCGTGGCAAAATATTTGGCGCCGTTGGATCCTCGGCGGAGGGCACCAGTATCAGATCGGTTTGCTTTTTAAGCTGCTCGCAACCGGCAGCCAACGCGCCCAAAGCGTCCAAGTGCTGACGCAACTCATGGTGACTGCGCGCGCTGGCCGTGAAGGGACCCATCAGGACAATGGCCTGGGGTGGGCACGAGTCATAGCCGACAAAGAGCTGGCGCAGCTTGTCCATCACCACAGGCAGATCCAGTCGCACATCGGACAGGAATACCAGCGTTGTTTCCGTATTGGTGCGCTCCACTTCTTGCAAGCGAGGCGAGTACTTTAGCAGCTTGACGGACTCGCCGCCCCAACTGTTCCCAGTGCCGAAGAAGGCGCGGCTGCTGCTTGCCGGTTCAGCGGGTGGAAAGCCCAGACCATCGACTGTCATAGATGAAGTGCAAGTGATTAATATACCGGATCATTGAGCATTTGGATGTGGACCTTACCTTTCAGTACACCATTCGCATAGTTGCCCTCCGCAAGGACAAAGCTGCCCTCGCAAAAGAAGCCGGCATGGAAGCGTGCGCCGCTCAAGTCAAGCTGCACACAACCCGTGGGATCCTCCACATAGAATTTGCCCTCCTTCAGCTGTGTGAGCAGACCCAATACCACGGCCTCCTTGAGATTGGATGTGGCCAGCAGATTTTCTGCGTACTGCAATTTGAATTTTTTGGCCTGCGCGTCGGCGGCGACTCCGTCCTGGATGACCGCCGGCGCGAACAAGTCATGTCGCAGTGTTTTCTGCAGCAGCATTGCATAGCGCTGCTGCATGTAGTCCGACTTCATGCGCGGCTCTGGCAGCAGCCGCCGGAGTTGCGTGTCCCGCTCAAACTTCTTGATTCGGGTGTTGTAGCGATAGCGCGGCACAGTAAATGCATTGATTAGCGAGAAGACCGTCTCGCCCTCATCCAGACCTACGCGGTTCAGTTCATTAATCGCCTTTTCCAACGCTTCCCGTTCCACATGCGGAGTCGCCAGCTTCTGGCCCTGCAGATTCTCCGTTATAACTGTCATCCATTTTTCACGTTCGGCCGGCTCGAAGGGCAGCAGTTGCTCGGCGAGGTAGGTGCTGTTCTCGGAACGTATTAGAAAGCCGCTAAGCTTAAACGATGTTGTGATCCGTTTGCGCAACTGTGCCAATTCGTCCATGGCCAACAAATTTTAAAAAAATAACACAAACGCAACCTGTTGCGACTTAATTTATATATTTCGCGCCATTTGAACTAGAGAGCGAACGAACCGATATTGGAACTGGCGTTGTACACACTTTCCAGCACTGTCACATTGTGGCGGCTCGTCGATATTGTGGAATATTTCTAGCATTTACAATTTATTGGACGCGACGGATATTTTATTCCAAAATTCGGCCGATTCCACACTACTACCTCATAACTTATTAGTAGCTTTCGCCTGTTTCTGTTAAGACGTTATCTTTAATAAGATTTTCATTAATCTGTCACTTATAAAACTACCAAACTATAGTAGCCAATTAAATATCTTGAACTTTTTACAGAATTTCTATAAACGAATTTGCGCGCACTGTTAACTTCGGCTTATGCTACAATTTTAGGGTGCCCATATTCAGCTCATTGAACCAATTCATTTCGGTTCACTCACTCACGGACAATCCAACACTACTGTCCAGCGCACGTGTATAAATATTGAAAGGAATTGAATTGCTGTTTAATTTACACAAAATGGATGTTGTTAAAGCAGTTCTGGAAAAACACCAAAAGGAATTGGATAAATACAAGCCAATTACAGTAGAAAAGCATTTGGAGTGCCGCATAGATGTGGGCACGCTGCTAATAACAGATCCCAATGACTTGGAAGACCGACAACTCGCGTAAGTGAAGCGTGCAAATAATTTGTAGACATTTTAATATATGTTTTACTGCATTTAGCAACGACAAGGAAAACTATCTGGCGGCCTTAACGCGTGACAATACACAATTGCTAATTAATGCGATTTGGGAACTGCCGACCGAACGTGTCGACGAGAGTATTGTGGCCAAGTTGCCGGAGCCAACAACGGTGCTGCCGCGTCTACGCAAGCCGCCAGGTCCACGTCCATTGACGAAGTGGGAGAAGTTCGCCAAGGAGAAGGGCATCACAAAGAAGAAGAAGGAAAAGAAGACGTACGATGATGTGCTGGACGTAAGTAGTCAATAAATCGAAATCGCAAATGAAACTAATGCAAACTACCGCACAGAAATGGGTTCCCACGTACGGTTTTAAACGCGCTGAGGCTGAGAAAGACAAGGACTGGGTGCTGGAGGTGCCCCAGAATGCGGATCCCAACACAGACATGTTCCAAAAGAAGATGGACTTGCGCAACGAGAAGGTGGCCAAGAACGAGATTCAACGTATGAAGAACATTGTGCGCGCCAAAAAGATTGATATGCCACGCAGCGGCTATCTGGGCCCCGAGGCGGCATCATCGCATCAGCTGCTGACCGCTGTGACCGTAGCAAAATCCTCAACTGCATCGGTAGGCAAATTCCAGAGCAAGTTACCTAAAGAAAAGGAGGCACGCGGTCTCGGTGTCAAGGAGCTGATACCCGGCGGCAAGCGTAAGGCATCGCATATCACAGCACAGCCCGAGAGAGAGGCCAATTTGGATCTCATCAAGAGCGTGCTGAACAAAAAGCCCAAGTTGGATGTGGAGAAGGCGATATCGCTGCAAAAGCATGATGAGCGATTAGAGTAAGTTAAAGAAAGCAAATATTGTTTGCATTAATTCACAATCATTTTTTTGTAGACGTGAGGCTGAGAGCGCCAACAGACCTGCGAAAAAGGGCGGCAAGAAGGGCAAAGGAAGTCGCAAGGCTGTGGGCAAGAAGCCGAAGGGCCACCAAGGCCAACGTGCACCGGGCAAGAAGGGTCAGACCGGTCGCAAGCGTCGCTAAACCAGTCGAGAAACCTGCCGCTTTATATAGGACTCTTTTTTAACAAAACACACTTTATATTATAAATACAATGATAATATTTAAGCCACAATGAAACTCCAAATGTCTAACTGCGATGGAAACGCAAATTCACGGGCGCGCTGTGCCGTTTCAGATACTCGTAGACGAAATTGCGGAAGACGCGATTAAAGTTGCGTATCGATGGCCAATGGAGATTGGCAGCGTTGTCCTTCGGCGTGTGCCACACGTCCGGAAATGGTGTTGCAATCAAATGCAATATGGGCACATTCTGCTCGAGGAACGGACGATGGTCGTCGTCAACTAAACCACCAGCGGGACGATTCAAAAACATATTGTTATTTCCTTCTAGTCGACCAGCAGCCCGAAGTGTTTGCTCAATCTGCACCAGGCTGGAATGCAGCCCATGCGTATTCTCATAGAAGCTAGAGAATGTCGGATTGCGAGCGCCAATCAAATCAAGCAGCACGAGCACCTCCTAAATTTTTGTGAACGGAATTGAGATCTTGCTAATTTGCTGCTAATTCGATCAACTTACAATCCGATCGATGTGACGCGGAGCCAAGTTGGCCTGACCCGACGCTGGAGAGCCGGTGCGCGTGCGCGATAGCTGGCTGGCCAAGTGTCGGGAACCGTAAACGGAGTCAGTGCTGGTCCACTCCCTAAAGGCCTCTTCGCCGTCAAAGAAGATCAGCTACAGAAATGTGAGCAAATAGCTGAATTATTCTATATAGTCAAATTCCCTTGTTAACTTGCCATCAATCCAAGATCTTTGCGGCTGCGAAACTGTTGCAACAAATAGGTGTTTAGCGTTTTCACCGTGTTCAATAAAATGGCGCACGGCACAGCCGAGTCGGTGGCGCCTACGAAGCCCGGATCATTGGCGAAGTACTTGCTGTCGTAGTGGCAGGCGAGTGCCAAGTAATTTTGCGCCTGCGGATTGATGTAGCCCACAATGTTGGCGAACGTCAGTTCACCGAAAATTGGAACGCGCTGCTTGAACTCATCCACTTCCGTTTGGAAGCCAAGGCCATTTAGTGAACTGACCAGGTAGTCGCGCACCTGCTGATGGCCGCGGCTGCCAACGACACGCGGCACCAAAATCGATTTCAGGCTGCTGTTGAAATGCGCCTCATCGTCGGGCCAATCACTGATCTGCACCTGTACAACAAAACGGAATCTCAATTATTGGCAACCATTGGCGGCTGGGCGGGTGACTCAGCGAGCGACTTGATTTACGTTGCTCTGTTGTGCGTGTACGTAATCAGCTGCCAGCAGCCAAATTGAAATGAAAACCAACGGCGACATATTGCACGAATTTAGCCACAATCTCCGTCCAGACACGCTGATGTGTGAAGGCGCACTGGAGCTGCTCTTTTTACGGCTGGTTAAAACAGTTTACCATTGTCGTTGTCGCTGTTGTTGTTGTTGTTGTTGTTGTTAACGATCTGTGCAGCTGCTCGCGCTTATGGCGCGCAAACCAACACTGATGCAAATCAATCTGTGCAAATCTGTGTGTGTCAGTGTGTGTGTGTGTGTGTGTGTGTGTGCACATAAGAGAAGAGCTTTCCACCTCCGCATTTACAAAGTAGTGTTTTGGAAAAAGCTTTGCCAACTAGCGGAGAGCGTAACGGTATAACCCACAAGCTCACAAGCTTAACGAAACCTCAGCTTCATCCAACTTTCGTACGCAAGCTTTAAAGCTCTCTAAGCAATATTTGCAGTCCATCTCCATAAATATGAAGAGTGCAGAGCATAGGCAGCAGCACACACGACGAAAAGAGACAACAGCTCTTTGTTTATGTTTTGGTCGAAGTAGGCGGCACAGATGCGTTTTTTGGAAATTTCGGGGGAAACAGGGTTTGCATTAACAGCAAAGAAGTGCTGTTGTTGTTGCTTAATTGAGGCGAGGCGCAGCAAGAAATTTACCTGCCAGAGTAAAAAAGGGAAATGGTTCATAATTCGGCGCATCGACGTGACGTCACATTGGCAGGCCAAAATGATACACTTGATCAGAAATCTAAGATGTGACGTCACGTATTGAAAAAATGTGCAACCTATAGATTTTCATGTATATTATGGGCTGCGGACACACATGCTAATGCATTAGCACAACAATGTGTGTATTATTTTTGGTGCATCGAGGCAAAAATACCCTTATTTATACAATTCATAGATATAATGTTTATATAAAACATATTTAAGCTAATAGTTTCTATTGAAACTCAGTATATATGAAGAAACATTTTGTTTTATATTGATTTACCAATTTTTTTTAGTTAAAATATTCTATAAAGAGCTCGTGGCTCGAAAATGAATAATTATAAAAATTGGCCGGCCTGCTGCCAGTAGTAGTCAGGACCCAGAAGAAGAAGACATATGTTTGTGACTTTGTACAGGACAACAATAAAAGATGGGCGCATAGACATTTCGGCATTATGTTTTCATTTTGTAGCCGCCAACCATTTTAAGCAAAAACTCGTAATCCATTATTCTCCACTTCGTTCTTTACTACTCTATGCTCTATGACAAAAGCTAAAGCTCAGCATCATCCAACTTTCGTATGCGCGCATTAAATCTGTAAGCACTGTTTGCCGTCCATTTCTATAGATATGAAGAGTGCAGATCATAGGCAGCAGCGTGCACGCTGAAAAGAGACAAAAGCTCTTTGTTTATGTTTTGGTCGAAGTTGACACGAAAATGTGAGTATTGTTTTGGTGCAACGAGACAAAAATACCCTCTTTTATGCAATGCATATAAAAATTGTGTATGCAAAACAGATTCAAACTAATAATTCTAATTCAAACTTAGTATACAAAAAGGAAACATTTTCTTTCATATTGCTTTACCAATTTTTTTGAAGCTTTGGGATAAAATGCTTAAAGCACTAAAAAAAATAGTAAAAGTATTCCATTCAGGGAGTGTGCTCGTGGCTCGAAAATTATATCTTTTTAAAAAGTGGCCGCCCAGTAGGAATCAAGACCAAGAAGCATAAGACATGAAAATAAGCATGAAAATCTAAAGGTTATAATTTTTTTCAATATGTGACGTCACATCTTAGGTTTAGCCAGTGTGAAATTTTGCCCTGCCGAACATAAACGAAAAGTTTCTCTCTCTTTCTTCGTGCACTCTTCATATCTATGGAAATGAACAGCAACCAGCTTGCGCACGAAACAAAGAGTAATAAAGAACAATGAGGAGGAATATGGATCCGAACTTTTATTACCGTTCCAAAAATGTGCAATGTAAGTTCTAACACAACCAAATTTAACATGGGATGCAACAACATATCTCTGAAAAACAACAACAGTTTGTCAATGTCAAAAAAGAGAATTAATTGCACATTGTCCAAACGCAGACTCGAACTCCGACCTTAAGCTAATGCGGCACAATTTTTACCAGCTGCGCCACACATTCATTTGGTTTCGTTATAATAAAATTCAACCATTGCAAAAAAAAAGTCGAAGCAATACACTTGACAAAATTTTGTATTTGTCTGTATGCGTGCACATGAACACAGAAACTGCTTGAGCTTCCGACAATCAGCTGCGATTGGCCCCCACTACTGAAAAATATATTTTTGATTTGCTCGGAAGCTTAATATATGATCGTTTAAAAATTTCCATGACTTAATAAGATCATTAAATATATGTGCAAACCTATTTGCAAGCGTGTAGTATTTGATTTGTGCGGTTTTCAGTTATATCGATATTTTGGGTGATTGGGGGGAGGTATCCAAAACCGGAAATATTTGCATATATACTACAACAACAAAGCTATTATAGGAGTTATGCCAAACGGGTCAAAAAAGTGATAAATATCGATCGTAAGAAAAAACGGAAAAATGTATCGATCTTTTGAAATAAACTTGGTCTGCGTATGGTAGATACGAACAAAATGATCACGTTACTAGCTTTTGTAATCTCTGAAATCGATGTGTTCATATAGACACGCGGACATGGCTAAATCGACTTGGCTAGTATTGATGATCAAGAGTATATATACTTTAGGGTGTCGAAGATGCTTCCTTTTGCCTGTTACATACACTTGCACAAAATCATTATACCCTTTTTTACCCATTTTCACTGGGTTCAGGGTATGAAAATACATCCAAATCTAAATCGAGAGACGGCCACGCCCAAAACTGGACACTTAGTGGACGACAGGTTGGCAGCGGCGTGCGCCACTTGCGGTGGCATGTTGCAAATTCAACACTTACCTAATTAACGCATGCGGCTTGGTGCAACATTGCGTATGCGCAATGTGAAATGAATTGAAGTGAAATAATGCGTAAATGTATGTCCAAATGCCGAAAGCACATAAAGTAGACTAAAAGCGGCTGCCACAAAAACTGTCCAAATGCAGTGGCCCATTAGATCATCGACAGCCAATTTTGGATGGCAGCTCCTCGCGACGTTTCCCACTTGCCGCATATATAAGAGCCGCAACCGGAGCAACTGCAGCAGCACAAACGCAACAGAGCTTCTGACGTGAATCTCGAGCCAACAATTAACAGCAGCAGCAACAACATGCAGATTGGAGTAAGTAGCCAGTGCAGATGCAACTACGGTCCCTAATCCGTTTCTGATCCTCGCCAGATTTTAATGTGGGCAGCGCTCTGCCTGACCTGCTGCCTGGCAGCACCCGCGCCGGTGCCGGAACCGGAGCCCGCTCCAGCTCCTGCTCCAGCTCCAGCTCCAGCTCCTGCACCAGCGCCCAGCTTGGGACACGGTTATCTGGGCTATGGCGGCTTGGGCTTGGGCATTGGCCACTACGGCGGACACATTGGTGGTCACTATGGTGGCTACGGATTGGGCCTGGGTCTGGGCTATCATGCGCCCATCATCAAGACCATCGCAGCGCCCATCATCTCCAAGACGATCATTGGCGGCTACGGCTACGGCCTGGGCCACGGCTATCTGGGCGGCTACGGCGGACACGGCCTCTACGGCGGACATGGCCTCGGCCTCGGCCTCGGCTTGGGCCTGGGCTATGGTCACGGCTATGGCTACGGCTGGTGAGCGCCGCTCGTTTTCCAAAAGCTAATCCATCAATCAGTGAAGAGTATTAAAAAGTACGAAACTTTTTGTGCAATTCTTTTTTTTATATCGATTAACACGAAATATAATTGAAATTCAAATAAACTTTCTCTCAGAGTTGCCGAATTTTAGAGAAAATTTGTTTTGTTTTTGTTTTTTTTCACCCGACGAAACGAAACGAAGCAAGAAAAGCAAAGGATTTTGCTGTGGGCTGAACAGCTCCTTACCAGCCATGGCCCAGGCTGAGGCCAGGAGCAGCCAAGGATCTGAGTCCGAGACCCAGGCCGAGTGGTGCACCGAGCGGGCCATGGGCCAAGCCGAGTGGTGCCGGAGCCAGGCCGAGTGGTGCGTGGGCCAAGCCGAGCGGTGCCGAGGCCAGGCCGATGGGTCCATGAGCAATGCTAATCCTGGGTCCCAATCCCAATGGCGACAGTGCTGGCCCGGCCAGCGAACCGTGGGCCAGACTTAAACGGGGCGCCAAGGCAAGCGAGGGTGCGGTCAGGGTGTGGCCGTAGGATATGGCCGGAGCAGCAGCCAAGGGCAGGCCCGGACCAGTCAGGCCGCCCAAGTAGCCCGGAGCGGCAGCGGCGCTGGCCAAGCAGCAAACGGCCAAAACGAACTGGGAACCAAATTGGAGAACGATATTAGCCACGTTTGAAACACACAAGAAACTCCGTTTGGGCCACTTACATATTTGAACATCTTGTAGGGAGTTTGGTTTTTGTCGATTTACTCGAAGCGAGAACACAACGTTTAATAATGCCTGCTAACCGGGCTCAAATGCTTTTATAGCCAAATCCAGTGTGGACCAAAAGACAAAAAAAAACAACAACAAAAAATAAACAAATCAAAACTAAACTAAAATGCGACGAGAACGGCCCAAACTGCACTTTTACTTTTGTTGGAGGCTGCGAAACTTCGTGTGCGCATGCAAAATGCACTTCGTTTCTGCTTGGAGCCGTCGGGCGGTGCCGTGGTGCGGCGGTGCGGTGGTGCAGCTGCGACTGGAGACCCGCCCAAAACTACAACAAACAGCACAGTCAATGCGGATGTATGGAATTATTTCTGTTATAAGTATGTTAGATATTTGTATATACATTTATCTTAAAATATATATATATATATATATCATAAAATCTGTGTGAGAAAAATATAAATAAGCCAAATTGCATTTGAACAAGTTTCCGAAAACATTTAAGAACTGGTCCCCGATGCGTGTTGCGCTTGATTGTCGCCCGATATTTATCTTAACCAGCGATTGGCTCGAGCAATGCGTAAATTGGCCATTTAGTCGGTTTTTTCATAGATAAAGTCTTAATTACAGCGCTTGGCCACAGCAAAATTACTGCGCTTGAAACAGAACTTAAACATTGAAAATAATCAAATATATATAATAACTCAGAACACCTTGCGAAATCTTGTGGAACTAGCATTACGTATTCTATAATATTCTGTATAGAAAACTCTATAGAGACTCTTCGTATTGCAAGAATTTATTGCGAGCATTCGGTTGATTAAAAGTGATCAAAAAAACAATTTAGGTAGAGTGATTATTCAGTGCGGATTTGTGTTTTTGTATGAAATTTATCATAGTTTAGTTTCAGTATTATTATAGTTAAAATTGTTATTTAAAGTATATGATAAAAAAATACTTGAAAAATGACTTAAAAGTATTTGAAAAGTAATATAATTTATATTATTTGAATAAAAGAACAGTTACACACTCTAAATATAATACAATCCATTATAAAAACAAGAACATTACAGTCGGGCGATACCGACTGCGTTATACTCGTTCATGTTCTTATATAAAAGATTCCATAGCTCCCATATATCAAACCCCCATAACTTTGTCAAAAGTGAACCGATTTTCACGTTTGATGGCATTTTGATCATGATTTTTCCTATATATTGAGTGTACATTCAAAATTTATTCATTTTCGAAAATAAATTTTTTTTGTATTTTTTGGTCAAAAAATCATGTACTCCCCCCTTGTTAATTTTGGAAAAAAATTTTTTTTCAAAATTTAGAATTGCGAATTTATAGTTTTAATCGATTTTATTTGTCACAAATAGCATAAAAAACAACATTAAAAGTGATTTTGGGGGGTAAAATTTTTGGTCAAAAATCATTCCAAAATCGACAAAAATTTTGACATGTAAAGTTGTCAGATTCCATAGCTCCCATATATCAAACCGCCATAACTTTGTCAAAAGTGAACCGATTTTCACGTTTGATGGCATTTTGATCATGATTTGTCCTATATATTGATTCTACATTCAAAAAACATTCATTTTCGAAAATAAAATTTTTTTTGAATTTTTTGGTCAAAAAAACATGTACTCATGTACTCAACTGATTTTATTTGTCACATGATATATGCGGGGGCGGAAGGGGATATAGCTTTAAAACTGTTTGTCGGAAGAGGATAACTACAAGTATATATCCAAAGTTTCAAGTCTCTATCTTCAATACAAAGTAATCTAAGATTCCATAAAATAAATTTGGCTTATCTAATTATTACCCCATTGCCACTTTATCGACTCCCATTTTGCGTCTCTAAAATAATAGCTTCTGCTTAAGTTCGTGTCTACTTTTTCGCTCAGTGTACGTGTCATAATATACGTTGTTGGCGCTGATTGCCCGAGCCGGACTTCTATGGACATTATCTAGGGCAGCCGGTTGTCGGTAACTGATGTTTGTCTCGGGTTAAGCGGCTGCTGCACCCGACAGTGGCGTCGCAAGGTCAATGCGAAGGAGGGGTGCACCCAGCGGCCCCCTTTGTGGTACGCCACTGTGCCAAAGCGTTAAATGCAATCATAAATTCATAGCTATCAAATGCGAGCACAATGCAAAATGCTGTTGTTATAATTCTAATACATATCGTTAAGGTTGTTATTGTTGTTGTTGTTGTTGTTGTTGTTGTCGAAGCTGACAGTTAATTGCCTGCCTGCCCGACCCCCCCTTCTCCCCCACACCATGCATAAATCAGCCAAATCTTTACGTAAAGCTTTTTAAGTGCCCGCCTGCCTGCCTGCTGGCTACCTGCACCACCAGCACCACCTGCACCACTTGAACTACTTGCAACGCCCTGCGGTCCAACTCGAAATTGACTGCGTAAATCTGTTGCCTCCCCCCTCCTCCGTTCCTCTTTGCGGGCCAAATGGAAAGGTGACAATGGAGAGGCCGGCGCTGGACTGGAGCCGGGTAATTGCGGCGGGCTGTGATTACGCGTAACTCACGCCCAGGCAAAATATTTGCATACATACAGCGCGTTGCAAGTGGGCGACTGATTTTATGTTTTTCCAAATTCGTTCACGAACTGAATCGAGCATATTGGCTTTGTGCAGTGTCCGCAGCAACAGGATTGAATTTTCGTATATATGTATACTTCGATACATCAGAATCATATAAATTGTGGAGATTTTTTGCCCGATATCAAATTTGTATCTTTCTCAAATTACACAACTTTTTGGAAGGCGTTGCAGATCGATACAAATCGATAAATTTTCCTCAGTTTTACATAAATATTTCACAAGTATGCAGATTTTTTGCCTGATAACATTTGTGTATCTTTCTCAAATTACACAACTTTTTAGAAGACGTTGCAGATCGATAAATATCGATATATCTTGTTCAGCCATACAGATTACTGATGACCACCTTAAAGATTGATCAATCGAACAAAATTATATATATATTTTTTATAGCCGTGTATCGATATCGATATCTCCCACAATTTTAGAGGTAAAGTAAAAAGTAAAATTAATTTTTTCCAAAATAACAATCATAATTAAGACCATGTTCGACTCATTTCAACTATTGCTATGTATGTGAACGAGAATTGCGCAGTCGGTGACACCCGATCGCAACAATCTCAATTCCTTTTTTTTGGCTACTTTAGCCAGTGGCAGTTCTGGTGGGGCACCACTGTAGCCGGTTTGTTGAAGTGGTACAGTGTGCGCCGAAAAACAAATTCAGCTCGATTAAAATTTTGGCACTTGTGCAATGCGGCGATTAATATTCGACCTTTATTGATGTTAGTCCAAATTGAATAAGTCAGCCGGCTGGGCTGTTGCCTAATTGTTGGCACTGTGGCCGTTGACTAACCAACGGCACTGTAGGCATTCCGCACAGAGGGGATATGACAGCAGGCGGCGGTGGAGGGGGGAGGGGCAGCTGATTAAAACGTGCGATCGCACAATAAACGAGTCGCCTGGGAAATATTGTTAGTCGCATTAGGCCAAGCCAATTAAGGAGGCGTCGCTGTGGGCGTGGTCGCATCGCCCTGCGAGCAAATGAGCTGAGGCGGCTGCAAAACCAATTTGTAGGCGTCAGAAATCATGCAAAAGAGCCTGCAAAATCAGCATTTTGATTTAATTTGCAAGCGACGCGAAATTAACATTTAATAAAATGCATTTTGGTTAACCAATTGTCGGTGCCAGGCGGCGACTGATTAATGCACTTGCCGCAAGGAGTGGCAAGTGGCAAGGCCCATTGATTGCAGCGATTAGCAAAAACGAAAAAAACAACAAAAAAACGCTGCCAAGTGGCGCCTTTTAATTAAATGCACCACAAGAGGCAACAGACAATGTGCAACGGGCAACAAGAACTAAATGTGGCAAGCAACAAGCTCCGCAAATGGTGGCAAAGCAGCTGTTGCCGCCACACGCAACACATTTTAATTAAAAACAAGCAAATACATATTTTTAGTCATTAGGGTGCAGCAGCACAACGAATACCCTGGCAAACATTTGATTTTTTTAAAGTGATAAACAAAAGTTTTCTTTATAAACAAGACGCAAGTTTCGACTGAATTTTGATAGATGAATCACTATTGAAATACGTATTGGAAATCAGACTTGATTAACAATATTTATATTATCAATGGAGTAAAAAATAATGTCTTAACTGAAATACTGCCAAATAGAAGTGCAAATCTATAGCTAGGCAGTAAACAAGTTAGAGAAAATATAATATAAATATTTATGATTTACCGGAAAAGTATAATTTGTAATACCTTTAAATCGATTAGATCCTAACTAAAGTTAGAAACAGCTTTTTTTTAAAATAAAGTTTAAATCAAAAAAAATGAATTATAGTTTATTAGATCAAACTTGCAGCTGCAATTTTCCTGTTGAACAGGGTATAATGTGAAACTTTGCGCTTGCAATTAGAAAAACAAAAAAAGAAAGAACATGATGATGGAGAGGTCAGCACGAGTGCCAAAGGATTATGTCATGTTTCAATGTCATCGGCGATGTCAATGAACCGTCGCGGGCTCCACTAACAACAACAACTGGGAACCGTTGGCGAGTGTAGGATGTTGTTTGTTTCGAGTTTGTGGCACGTGTGAAACGCAATAATTTAGTGCTCTTCACGGTTTGGTTGACGCAAACGTTGATCATTTGAAATGGCCGCATGACTCGATTATAAACACGGCCTAAAGCAATTGGCCTAGCAATGTCTTGTGCTGTTAATACCTGCAATGAATAATTGAAATATTGCCAATGCGCACGCACAAAAACCAGGGCCAAAGCATATTTGCTGCTTTACTACCATAGTTAAAACCGATCGAAACAAGGCCAACACAAATCCAAACCAAAAAAAACAAAAAAACCATACCAATTGATATACTTCACGATAATCCACATTCCTAAAATCAAGAGCTCACCTCACTTCCGCCTTGGGGCAGCTGCAGTGGCGAATAGAGGGGAAGGGAGGGGGGTGTCAGGGTGATGGCTGTCGTCAACAGCTGAGATTATCATAATTGAACGCTTAGCAATCAACAGATCAGACCACTAACTGTTGGCCACTGTTTACGTGCGCGACATTCCAACGTGGCCCAGTTGCAAGTGGAAATATTCAATTTGTTGCGAACGACGCATTTCGATTATAAATAGAAACTGAAAATCGGCGAGGTGAAGGCAAAAGTGCAGAGGCAAAGTTCGTAAACAACTAGCAACTGTCCTTGCCGAGGTCAATTAACTCAAGAGACTCCTATGTGGTCCCTGCTCGGGCTCCCACCAAGGGATAAATATAGAAAAATTGTAAACAACTTTGGTAATTGATTAATCAAAATAGTTGTAGTACGTTTTACGCAAAATGCATTTATTCAAACAATAATATTCCTTTAGTTCTCATCATATAATACTACGAAAATGATACATAAAAAAAAAACAAAACCAAAAATATGTGAAACAAAAACCGTGTTAAGAGGCAGAGAAATGATTGCTCAAGGAAACGATTGCGTAAAGTTAAATATAAACAGTATCAGTATCCCGTTGTGGTGTCAGAGGTCGGTGGTGTGGTGCAGTGGGTGCGCCGCTTAACGGTAGTAGGCGGCATAGGGATACGCAGAGTAGGCAGCGGCATAGGGATACGCCGAGTACGGATAGGCAGCGGCGGCGGTGTAGGCAGCGGTGTAGGGGGCACTGTAGGCGAGTGGTGCAGCGGTATAGGCGCTGTAGGCCAGTGGGGCAGCCACCACGGCGGGCTTGGCAGCGACGCAGGCAACAACGGCGAACAGGCACAGAGCGAACTAAACGAATTTATATTAGGATAAAGGAATATCTATATAGATATATATTCGATTATCAACTTACGAATTTGAACATTTTGAAGTGGTTTGTTGTCGGCTGTTTGTTCTGAAGAACTTGACTGATGCCACCAGCTACAAATGCACGAACTTTTATACCAAAATGAATGTGGGCCTATATGCACAGAGCTGAAGACAAATAATAACAATAATAATTGATATGCACGGCCAGCCCTTGTCCAGATGGAGCCGACTCAAAGCTGTCGTATCAATTGACGCCAAGGAGAATCTCAGCTACGAATTTGCACTTTACTTTTAGTTTCATTGGGGGCTCAGGCCCGACAGGCAAACAGACGCAATGAGTATTTTTAAACGCGTGACGAAAAATATATATAAAACGATCGATCGAACTGAACGATGAGTGCACGTGCCTCGCATACCACATATACCACTTGCCATATACCACTTGCTAAACCGAGCGACTCATCGGACTCATCGACCCGTTTGGACTTGTGACCCACAGCCGGAGCGACACCCACCACTGCCGCGTTCAATGAATTTATAAAGGTAGCCGATTGCCACACAGACTGTT
The DNA here is from genome assembly GCA_035043915.1 of Drosophila paramelanica. Lineage (NCBI taxonomy): Eukaryota > Metazoa > Arthropoda > Insecta > Diptera > Drosophilidae > Drosophila > Drosophila paramelanica. The sequence continues at coordinate 1,029,019 of JAWNMO010000584.1, forward strand.
TCATTTGATCGTTGGAAAGCGCTTAGAACACAATATGTATAAGAAACTGTTGGGATTCACCAAGAGATCAACGGAGCGGACGCACATGCTCAACGCTGGCGACGAGCCCAACTGTCAAATTGTCTCTGCTATGGAGCGCAGAACAGTTCCGGTTCCAGTTCCGGTTCCAGCTGATGCCGGCTGTTGTGCCACTTGCTGCCGCTGTTGCTGCTGCTGCGAATCGCACGTTCAGTGCTGCCTGTGCCAACTCTCCACCGCCTCCCTCATCCTGCCCAGCTGCGTGGGCGCCATTCGCGCGCTGCAGTGCGGCTTCATGCAGGTGGGAACAGCAGCTGGCGGGGATCAGAGTCAACACAACCCACAACCAAGACACAACTGCCACCAGGCAGCCCCCAATTCTCTGAGTGCGCAAAAAATGCAGATTGTTGCAAACACGCGTTGCTGTTGTTGTTAAGTTTTGTTATTCCCACTGTTGTTGAATATTATTAATTAAATTATTACAAACAAATATCTTATCTAACAGAGTTTTCAAAAGATTATCATTATTATAAGAAACTGATCAACTATCCCTGAGTTTGTTGGAAAAAATAATTTCTTTCTTTTCTTTTCAACTTATTTGTTATTTATTTTAATTAAATATCTCAACTATGATGATGAATATGATTAATTAAATTATTATAGTCAAATATCTTAACAGAGTTTCAAAAGATGATCATAAGAAACTGATCAACAATCCCTTCGTTAGTTGGAAATTATGTGTTCTTTTAATCCTTTCCAACTTCCTTTTTATTATAATTCATTATCTTATCTATTAATTATATCAAAGATGATGCTGAACAGCAACTCTTTAAAAACTTCCTTCTTAAATGTTAAACATAATTAAAATACTTATTTAATTAAAGTCAGAGTTTTATTAAAAGGAAAATCATCTTCAATATTTTGCTTCTTTCTTAAAATAAACAAAAATAATAGGAAATCTTCGAGTTCGAGTTCCAAGCTAGTGCACTGAAGATTGAATATCGTAGCAATATAAAGCAGATATTGTAATAACTCTTTTTTAAACCTGTAAAGCCCACTGTAATGTTATAAAAAATTAAAACAAACTTAATCATCTAAACTTCGTCTTAGATTTAAATAAATCCAGTTTTCGAGCGAAATGTTAAAAAATACTATGAAAATATCAGCAATAGATCGCTTCAAAGTAGAAATAAACCTAATTAATTTTTAGATTTTTAGTTATAATTCGGAATATCTGAGCTATAATCGTTTCAAAACCAAATCTTGAATCTAAAATAAAAGCATGAAATAATTTCACTTGAGCAATTGTTTTTATTCACGAAAAAGATGAGTAGATGCGTTGGGTCTGATGAGTCGTTTATAGGTATGTGGTGTAGGCAGCGGTGTAGGGATAGCTGTAGGGGTACGCAACGGAGGCAACGGGAGCGGTGTAGGCGGCGGCAACAGGGGCGGCAGCGACAGGAGCGGTGTAGGCAGCGGCAACTGGGGCGGCAGCGACAGGAGCGGTGTAGGCGGCGGCAACAATCGGAGCAGCAGCGATGCCATTGAAGTTGCGTGCCACATACTGCGAGCTGGTGGCAGTTACCACAGCAGGAGCGGCATCCACGAGGACAGCGGGCTTGGCCTCAGCCACGCTGCAGGCGAGCACAGCGCAGAAAGCAAAAACGACGGCGAACTGCAATAGCAAACAATTAGGATTCGCGAACGAAAACCAAAAAAAAGATGATCAATCACATTAAAAAATCACAAAAAAAAATAAAAAATATTATAACGCACCAGTTTGAACATGTTGAATTGTTTTGGTGAAGCTAACAAAGTTGACTATGCTCTGGAATTGGGCGCCTGCATTTTTATACCCAACCAACAAAGGCAACACAATTCGATCGATTCTACAATTAGAAGCGCAAAAAATATATATACAACTACAACAAAAAGAAACAACAAAAAAAATGAACCGAGTGCCAATTGGCCACCGGCTACGTGCCCAGATGAGCAGAGGTCTTTTGGCTTCGGTATGTCGAGCACGTCCCCAAATGTGAGACCATAAAAATTGTCGCGGTGCGTTTTGAAGGCAGTTCCAAAAACGAAAAAAAAACCACACTTAAACTATATATACATACACATAGATATATATATATACATATATATAAAAAAAAAACAGTAGCAGTTTTGATGAAATTTATGCTGTCAGTTAACTGACCTGCCCTTGTGCCGAGCCCCAAAGCCAAATCGCATTGCAGCGTATTACATGTGGCATGTGGCATGTGGCATGTGGCATATGGCATTTGGTGTTTGGCACTCGGTCGTTGCACGCACTTAATCCGATTGCAGATAGCGCAACAGCATCAAGGTCATCCGATGGCTCGGCAATTTACTTATGCAATCGCTCTTTCGATGCTCGTTATGTGGCATGTGGCAGAACCAGTTTTAATCCATGTTGCAGCACGAGTGTTCCATGCACAAATTGATTGCAACGCAACAGGCCCAAAGCAGTAGAGTTGCTCAAACCTATAGTCCGGCTTTTAAGATCAAAGGAGCAACCACACAGCTCCTTATCAGAGTAGAAGCAGAGCTTAAAAACAAAAAAGAAAAAAAAAGAAACAAAACAGAGCACAGGCCGACATTTCTTATCGCTGGCCAGCGCCAAAGCGTATTTTATGCACTGAAAAGTATCTGCAACGAATAAATTGGATCTGCTTGAGAGTAAGCGACTGCAAGTTGCCCTAAAGTCAATGTTTTCAAAGACTAAGCTTAAACAAAAAAATACCAAGAATTTTATATTGATTTCTTATTCTTCTTATTTCAAGAACAGCCTAAAAGAATTTAAGACTAAAAAAAATTTAATTTAAAAAAATAATTGTTATTTTTAAAGCAGGTGAATTCAAGAGTTATGTTTAAGATTCGATTATTAACTGAAAAACGATTTAAAATTTATTCAAGAATCCTTAAAATTTATACTCGGATGCTGTTTAGCCTTGTTGGAATCGGCTGATCAAGAATGCATATACCAAAGTCTGTCTCTGTCAGTCACAAATAACTTTTATATAACTTGCAACTTGATGTTGCGTCTTTTGAGCAAATTTTAAGTTATCGCAGGGCATTAAAATAACGACAATCTCTATATATATATACGTTATATACATAACATAATTCATGTACATGATTGATAAACCCGGTCGCAATGCATTTCCCTAATAAATATCTCTTGCAGTTGGCGAAAAGTGTTCGCTGCGCGCGGTTCACAATGCGTATACGCAATATATTTATCCTTCTGCTGCTCGTCCTGGCGCTGAGCAGCGTCCGTGTGCGGGCCGCCGACGTCTACCTGACCTGCGATGAGTTCGAACAGCACATGTACATGGACCCCAGCGAGGCATTCTGCACGGTGACAGGATTCACGGTGACCCACAGCCAGAACGTGGTGGTCAAGAATTTTGTGCCCGGCAACATGGTCAAGTTCATGAAGTTCTACGAATCGACCCTGCTCTATGTGCCCTTCCATCTGTTCGAGACATTCACACACCTGAAGACACTCGACGTATCGTACACGAGCATCCTGGAGCTCACCCGCAACACGTTCAGCGCGGCCAGCAACTTAACCTATCTGAATCTGGGCTACAACAATCTGACCTCGCTGCAGACGTCGGTGTTTATCGGAGCCAGTGCTCTGATGCGTTTGGATCTGTCGCACAATCGGATCGCGGAGCTGAGCGAGAATGCGTTCTGCGGTTTGGTCATTCTGAATAAGCTGCAGTTGACGGGCAATCGGCTGAGCGAGCTGCACAAGGATATATTCAAGGACAACGAGTATCTGGAGTCGGTGTCGCTGGAGAGCAACGATCTGACATATGTCCAGCCGGAGGTGTTCAATCGCATGCGCCGCATCAAGGAGGTGAATCTGTCCAACAACAAGCTGGTGCGCCTCCATCCGGACACGTTCACGGAGGCGGCCAATCTGGAGAGCCTGCTGCTGGCCTCCAATTCGCTGAGCGCCTTTCAGCTGACCAACAAGAGCATTCTCCTCCAGCTGCACTTGGACTACAACCACCTGACCAATCTAACCATCAATGCGACCCGCTTCGTGCGCGCCAATTACAACAACATCAGCTGCCTGCACATGCACCAGGTGCTCCAGCTGGAGACGCTCGAGCTGCGCGGCAACCGGATGACGAACATTGCCAACATCACCCAGCTGACGGCGCTGCTGCATCTGGATCTGTCCTACAATCCGATTGGGCCGCTCAATGTGAGCACCTTCGATCAGCTGAAACGTCTGCGCAATCTCTACCTCCGCTCGAACGGGATTCGCGAGCTGCAGTTCGGCATGTTCTCCAAGCAGAAACATCTCGAGATACTCGATCTGGCGTTCAACAACCTGACCAGCCTCAATCTGGATCTGTTCGTGCCCTACATGACCAATCTCAAGCAGTTCTTTGTCGATGGCAACGCGCTCGGCGAGCTCCAAGGCAATCGGAGTTTCTCGCAGGCGTTTCCCCTGCTCCAGAAGTTGGGCATCTCGCGCAACCGGTTCAACTGCACGTATCTGCACCATCTGCTGATTCCGCCGTATCTCAACGAGGCGGTCATCCTGCACATCGAGCCCGACGCCAGCACCGACGAGACGCCCCACATACGCGATGTCTCCTGCATCAGCGGCCCGTCCAAAGCGCAGCCCGCTGGCCTCGACGCACCGATGGCGGTGCTGCACAAGCAGCTGGAACTGTTGAGCGCCCATTCGCAGGACCTGGAGCTGCACCTGCTCATTGTGAAGCTCTTCTTGTATGCTTTAATCGGCCTACTCCTTGTCGCCCTGGTGGCCATGGTGACGATGCGCATCATCAAAATTCGTCGCTCGGGTCGCTACAATCGCAGCAGCATCGTCTTCCAGTCGAGTGCCATCATGGACGCCAATCTCAACTTGTGAGAGTTAGCCTAGGATAACATTAGCTTAAACCAAAACAAACAAAAAAAAGAGAAAAAACCAAAAGAAACACCCTAAACTAAAATCCAACCCAACTTAAAATAATTCGCTTTCCACAGGAATAGTTTGGCTTTAACTCGATTTTAAATATTCTATAAATCCTTTTTTTATGAATTTCACATTTTCCAATAATAGTTATAATAATAGCGTAATTAACCAGTGATATTATTGTCCGAAAGTGCATAATGAATAATTGAATAATATTTGATTTGTTTATGTTAGTTTTAATTTTTTTTTTAATACAAATAAATTTTTTTCTTTGCTTTTATCAAATTGTTTATTTTATTTTCCTGTTTACAGGATTTTTTTTTTTGTCAAGACTTTCAACCACGAAATCTTTTGAACTTTGACTCCGAAACGAAAAACAATCAAAGCAAAAGAGATAAAAGGCAAAAAAGACCTCGACGAAAACTTCCTGCTGGCTTTTGATAAGCGCCAGGCAAAGACCTTGAACCAAAGATAAAAAGTCAACAAATTGTTTTCAAGTTTCAGCTTTTATTTATGTGCATTCAATTTTCGCAGGCAGAGTCATGTCTATATACATATATATATATATATTCATATATATATATATTGTATATTTATTCCGGGTTCAATCGCAGCTTATTTCCGGAGCAGCAGAGGAGCTGCGCTGTAGGCGGCAGCGTAGGGCGAGGCAACGTAGGGGGATGCCACATACGGGGATGCCACGTATGGTGATGCCACATACGGCGATGCCACATACGATGAGGCCACATACGGTGATGCCACATAGGGCGACGAGTAGGCCAATGGTGCCACAAGTCCCGGCTTGGCGGCAACGCAGGCAACCAGAGCGAGCACAGCGAGTACGATAAACTTGAACATGTTTGGTTGTTGGTTGTTTGGTTGTTTGTTGAGCTGAAGTAACTGAACTGATGATGATAGCTGAACGCAATGGGCCTTTTATACCCGGGCCCAACATATTAGCTGGGCTCAAAGAAACAACAGCTCGAAGAAGAGACACAATTACGTTGAGTATATTTGGATTATTAACGCCAATTGGCTGCCTACGTGCATCGCCTAGTTAATTGGCCAGCAGAGCATACGCGGTATTCGTCGTATCTTCGGCGACCTTGTTAACTACAATTTGGGGCTATATAAGCGACGGTTCGGCCGTTGGTTAGGCATCAGTTTCAAGTGAACTAACCAACCAACCAACCAAACAATCTATCAAAATGTTCAAGTTCTTCGCTGCTGTTTTGTTCGCTGTGGTTGCCTGCGTTGCGGCCAAGCCAGGACTTGTGGCACCATTGGCCTACTCGGCACCACTGGTGGCTGCGGCGGCGCCCGCTGCGGCTGTTTACAGCAGCGAGTACCATGGCAACTTTGCGGCACCCTACGTTGCAGCATCCCCCTACGTGGCAGCATCCCCCTACGTGGCATCCCCCTACGTGGCATCCCCCTACGTGGCATCCCCCTATGTGGCGTCGCCCTATGCCGCCGCCTACAGCGCACCACTGCTGCTGAAGAAGTAGACGAAAACCGCTGGAAACCACTAAAGGAGCATCGAATATGAATTAAAAAATTGACAAGGAATTAAAAACCAAAAAAAAAGAAACTTGAACGCATTTTTACTTATTATTATTATTAAATTAACTAGTTTTCTAGTTAAAACGTGGAAAACAGTTTAAATTTAATTTAAGCAGCAGCCAAAAAGTCGGCTACAAATTGTTGTGCTTAGCTCAAACCTTCGATCAGTGTTGGTAAAAGCCAAAATATATACAAAAGAAAGGAAAAAAACTTGAACGCATTTTTACAACTCTTTTTCGGGTTAAAATATTTAACACATTTAAACAGTCAAAAAGTCTATTATTAATTTGTGTGTCTAGTTTAACCCTTAGGTCAGCCAAAAATGTTGGTCGAAACAAAACTGAAGCTAAAAGCCTGCGCATATATATGGAAAAAAAGTTAAATGCATTTTTGCTTATTTTTTAAAGTATAGTTAATGAACACATTTTATCTTATAATTTAAAATGTTAATTTATAATTTAATAAATAAACTTATTTGGCTACAACTCTTTTTCCAGTTAAAACTTTTAAGACAGTCAAAAAGTCGGCTATAAATTTTTGTGTTCAGCTGAAGCCTTAAATCAGCCGAAAGTGTTGGTAAAAGCCAATATATATATATAAAAAAAAAAATAAACAAAATTGAACGAATTTTTTCTTATTATTATATAAAGTAAAGTTAATGAACACATTTTTTTCTTATTTAAAGTAAAGTTAATGAACACATTTTTTTCTTATTGTTTAAAGCATAGTTAATTGTTTTAAACCAACAAATTAACTAATTTTGCTAAAAATCATTTTCTAGTTACTCTTCCATAATTAGTTGTGTCTAGCTTAACCCTTCGATTAGCCAAAAGTGTTGGTCGAAACAAAATTGAAGGTAAAAGCCAGATTTAGGGTCAAGTTACCCAGGCCCAAACGATCGATGATCAGCTTGTGATTAAAGGGGAACTTGGGCGGTCTCTTCTGCTTCTTGGAATTTGAATTCGCTGGCTGCACCAGTTGATAGATGACGAACATCAGACGCTGCACATCGCGAAAGAAGTCCACCGGCGCATAAACTTTGCCCAGCTGCCCATCCTGAAACTGCAGCTCGGTGGTGTCGCCCTCGGGCAGTGGCACCAATTGCAGGGTATCTGCAGCCGGTTCCGCCGAGCGCAGCATATACAAATGCAGCGTCTGGCCGCATCTCAGCTGCTGCACCACCAGCACCACCACACCCAACCAGAACCACTGTGAAAACAGAAACTGAAATTGTGGATATCTGTGCACAATTCGGAGCCTACTCACTGGCCACATATTCCCTGGAGAGGCTTGATCAAACTGCCGCTAAAAGAAGCTAAAGCCGCCACTTTTATAGCTAGACCCAACCCACCTAAATGAAGCGAAAAATGTGGTTGCAATCAATCTAAATATTTTATTTCAGGCGTTGCGCTGCAAGATGGACACATCTAAAGCTGCCGCGGACAGGCGGACGGCCCTTAAAGCCAGCCATGTCCATGGCCATGACCATAGCCATAGCCAATGCCGTGAATGAGCGGACGCACCACGCTGTGCGTTGTCAAAACGGGACGCACCACTTGCACAGACGGCCAGCCGTGGCCCAGGATGGGCGTTGCATGCAACAGGCCAGGCGCCGCACAGCAGAAGGCGACGCAGACGGTCAGCAAAAGAAACTGGCGCAAAAGGAGAAACATATTCAATTTTGAGACAATGACAGTTGACATCCACCTACCAGTTTGAACATGTTGCGGGCGTTGCAAATAAACTCGTACTCGCTGCGAAGCAAACAGAAGACTCGTTGGTGGGCTATGCGCTTTGTGGCATTTATATAACCAGCAACTGGCAACGGGCAACTTGCAACCAAATGCCGCACGACCTTCGCGCCAACGAGCGCTTTGGGTTTCTTAGGCGGCTTTGTTTGGCTTTTGGCCAGCTCGCATTTCGCAAGTGAATGACTCGAGTTCTGGGCTCAAATTACCCACTGAACAACCGCCAGCCAAACTTGCCAGAAGCGAACGCGAGATTCGCTTTTCGGAGTGCGGCTTTAAACAAGAGCAAAAGTAGAAGAAACCGCAACGCACAGATGAAAATCAGAAGCATCAAATTGCTTTCAATACCTATTTTGGCACACACAATCTTGCGATTCTCAGTATTCAAATTATAAATAATTTTTAGTAAAGGGATGAATTTCAAAATAATAAAAAATAAATATGTATTCCTAAAATTAAGTGATGAAAATTATCCCAGTTTATCTGTGAAAAATATTTGTGAGTTTTTAATTTTTAAATTGAAATGCAAAATCGAACAACATTTTGCTTTTCTTTTCAATCGATTATGTTTTATAGTCTTAAGATTAAAAAGTATATTTTCAAAATAATTTTTAGATTTAAATGTAATTTATGCAATATAATCCATAGACAACATTTCATAGTCAACATTTTTTTGACAATAATTAAAAAAGAGAGAATTTTGGCTACAAAATTTAAATGTAGAATTAATCCTCATTTTAAATCAAGAACAGAAAGGTATCCCTTGGAAAAAAGTGTTTTAACTTGTTTTAAGATCTATGAAGAGTTCTTATTTTAAATTTGTCTACAAATTCTGTCTGAAATTTAGACAACAAAAATTTTATGAAATTAAAAAGATTATTTAAAAGCGATTGATTTTGATGGACACTTAAAGAAAACCTATGCATCCAAAATGATATCCAAAGGTCATCTAGAGGACAAGGTATCAACGCATAATATCAATTGAGGTTGCACAACATTCATTTCCTGAACTCATCTAATCAGTTGGACTTGCACAACATTTATTTCCTCAACTTATAGAATCAGTTGAGCGAGCTTGCACAACATTGATTTCCTGAAAGCATCTCTATCTATATCATAATTAGCATTTCTGATTGCGGTTTTGTGCTCTAATCAGTTTTGGGCCGCAAAAATAAAACGAGGAGCTGCGGCGCAATTGTCCTCAGTCAACAACAACAGAGCCGAACTGACCAAAATAGGAAATAATACGCAAATATATTGAATAATAAGTATTGTACACAATGGACATCAACATTAATTGCTGTTGCGTGGGAGTTTGTTTTTGAGCCTTCACCTTTACGCAGCAGCAGCAGCAGGTTCGGCATCAGCATCAGCGGCGTACCCTACCCAACTCCGACCCCCCTCTGAAAACCAGAAATGCAAAACAAAGCACGACGCACTTGACAAACTTCGCAATTTGCGCCCAATTTCAAGGGCAGATGCGTAAATACGCCTACAATGCGGCTTAGCCTGACCTTGAAACCTATCAAAGCGAAATTTCCAAATTGCCACACCCCCAAGCACCCTCCCGTCCCCCCCTCGCACACACCCACAACCAAAAACGTTGCCCACTTAATTGTTTATTTTGGCCATCACCAAGAAAAACAAACTGCAAATGGCCAACAGATGTAAACAGCAAATGCCAAGAAAAATATTTACCATTTACCAAGCGAAGAACTAGGAAATTGGAGATGGAATTTAGGAGCTGAGGCGAGCTGGCGAGCCACGGTTGAGTGCCGATTGAGGTAGCTGGCAAAGAACATGCGGACGGACTGTTGCATGTGTGTATCTGGACAGTATTTATGTGGCAGCTCGTTTGAGCCTATCTTGTCAGACGCGCACGACGATCAGCATCCAATCTAGATATTCAGAGCAACGCCTTATACACTGTTTTAAAGTAACACAAGAGTGGGTATATACGACGCTAGCAATAACTAAGCACATGTAAAACTGTGTAAAGAGATGAATATAATCTCTAATCTAATATAAATTTTTTATATATATATTTTTAAAAAATATTTTTAGATCACTTTTGATGGCTTAACCCAAACAGAGTATTCCGCAGTCGGGCGCATTTGTTGCCAGCAATGTTCTTGGCTGTTCTGGTTTGCTTTCAAGTCCGTCTTCTTTGGATCGCATTCAATCGATCTGTGAAGTGCAATTGCAATTGCAGTTGGCATTCAAAGTGAGTTAAGGGCTTCTTTCAAATTGCCGCTGCAAATGCCTTTTTGACCTTGGCATTCAGACAATGGACACGACGAAGGAGGAGTCCTGACTATAAAAGGCACCTCCAGGCATCAAATGGCATTCAGTTGTTGATCGCGACTAGAACATGAAGCTCGTGAGTATAGTTGGGATCACTCCTCTAATTCCCTACATAAAAAAACATATATATATATATATATACTCTTTCTTCTTCTTGCAGCTCATCATCTTTGCCTGCTTGCTTGGAATGGTGCTGGGCCATCAGATACTCTATACGCCCGGCTATAGCTATTATGCGGCACCGGGCTTGACCTATGCCCGCTCTGCGGCCGTGCTGCCTTTGGCGTACACTCGCCTGGTGACACCGGGCAGCCAGTCGCATGTGTTCCACAGCGTGGAGACGCCCAGCTCCTATCAGCAACAGTATCGGAGCGAGTACAAGCCCCTGACCTACGAGTACCTCATCTAGGGGGAAACAATTAAGCGTGAAATTTGAATAAAGTTTGTCAGCCCCAAATTCAATGAAAGTGTTAACCTCTGTCTGTCTGTCTGTCGGCTTACGTCAAAACAATTTCCCTACCAGCATTGTCTGCCCGCTGTGCGCGGTCAATTGTATTGAACCGCAGTTATTGGCCTCGGAGATCAGCGACAATAGCTTCTAGTTTGGCCATATCACATGACCTAACCCCACGGCCGTGGCACCTTGAACCCCGTTTTAAATAAATCGGGGAATTAGCCAAGCGCTAGTTCATATTTGGGCGTGTTGGGGCGTGGCCAACGTCAAAAGGGGAGAACAGGATTGCACTTGGAAGCCGCAGTAATTGCAATAAGTTCACCGGAAAGTTAAAACCCGCTGCGCTAGTTCAACATTTGATTTGCTCTTGTTTGCGTTACTTGTTTTGCATTGGAAACTTTTGCGTTTCGCTTTTGGCACGTTGAAAAACGTGACTCGACGCTGGTCACATGGATTCGTGTCCCGGCGGGCTGGGCAGCAATTGGAAACGGACCCAGCAAATGCGTACGCAAATGGTACACGGAAACCTATCCGGCGAAATTATCGCATAATTTAATTAATGTTTGATTGGTTTTTTTATACACTAACCAAAAGCAATCAGCAGCTGCAAAGCATCCACGCACATTTTGGAGTCCCCACGAATTTGTGATTAACTTAAACCAATGGCTAGTATATATCAAATCAAATTTAGATACAAAGACTATAGAAGAGATAAAGAGATAAGATACTGCTATATTAGAATTCGTTTACGATTTCAGAGTCTTTAATAATTTCTAATTATAAGTTAGGTTTTATTTGGGTTCTACAAGAAGAACACAAAAAAAGCAATGTTTAATGTCTTCTGTATAGGATTGATAAAGATAAGATCTAAGATCAAATTCGAATAAGAAACATGAATGGAATTGAATTCCATTATCAATAAGAATCAACTTAGTGGCAGGCAGAGCATTTGCTAGTCGGCTTCTCAGACAACAAAAACAACAAAAAAAAATGCCTGACATGAGATTTGCTTATGAAACAAGAGCACACGACTCGCGTCCAGACAAATATTATGCAAAGCAATAAGAAATATTTAATTGAAGTTATTAGTGGATGGACCAGGTCCAAAGGTATACAGTTTCACATGACTAAACAAGTTTGGCTTAAAGCTGGGCGTGGCCGACGCACCAAGAAAAAGAGCTGGTCAACAATGTATATTTAGAATAGTTGCAAGCAGATGCACTTTGCTGCAAAATGTGGCAAAACCGGCCCAACAGGCAATCAGAGCACTGAGCCTGGTATAAAAGAGCCGCAGGAGTGCCAATGCCAGCACAGACAAGAACAAGAACTGGAGGTCACTGGAAGCAGCTACTCAAAGATTCTGAGAAACACTGAGAAACACTGAGAGACTCAACAGCAAATGCGCAGTTGTATTTGGGTAGGCAAATCTCCAATTAGCTTGAAAAGCGTTTTACATATTTCTCATTAAAAACAATTGCAGTTAATGCTGCTGGCCTTGGCCAGCGTCGAGGCCAAGCCGCTGGTCTCCGTTGGCCTGGGAGTGCAGGCCCAGAGGCCGTACACGTATCCGGCGGGACAGACGTACAACAGCAACAACTACTATGGTGTGGCTGGACCAGTGCACAGTGCCGACTACTATGCGGGCTCCTACAGATACCCGCCGGGCTATTCGTACGCCCAGCCCTATCCGGCACCGTATCCGGTACCCTATCCGGCACCGTATTCGCCCGGCCAGCGGTTTGGGGCCGCCCTCGACATTGGGATTGGGGCATTGTCGCTAACCCCGTTTCTGCTTTGATGTGCGCACAGCGGTTGGCAAATCCATCAACTGAATATACAAAATGCCAATTCTAATAAACACAAAACAAATAGGGTCCTAATGCGTCGTACTTCACTTCAATTTGCCAACGGCCAACATCCCGCGGCGCCCCAGAAACGCCAGAAATGCACATTTGCCACAGCAATCGCAGCCGAGCCAAGCCAAGCCAAGCCAAGCCAAGCCAAACCAATCAACAGGTGACCAAATCCGTTGCTACGTGACATTTCCATAGTTTTTTTTCGTTTTTTTATTCGCAACATTCGCAAGATGTAGACAAGCGATATACTTTCTCAGTGTCACAGATAGAGACAGAAATCAATATAGCATATACGAAGCCTTGAAGTGAGGAGTCCTTGAAACTTGAACACATTTTAGCCATGTCTCTTTTGGTAGTTAGCAGAGCAAATAAGATGCAAATCTTGATTTAGCCATATGAAATGATGACTGCTAAGGCAAATCTTGATTTCTTCTCTGAGACATCCTTAATTTCCCACTTATGAGCTTTTTAGACTAACTAAAGTTAGTTCTACGCAGTTGTAAACAGAGTATCTGGCAGTCGAGTGCCGCTTTCTACCGATTTTGTACTTGTTTACAATGCTGCGAAAGAGGAACTATAAATGAAATAAGGACTTAGGTAAGGTGAGCACAATGGGCATTAGTTAAGTTGCAAAACGATTACGCCGAAGTGCGAACTATTTATAGGTTCTTAACGTGACTCGCTGTCCTTGCCCATCAGCAGCAGCAGCAGCACCAGCAGCAGCAACTGGAACAGCAGCAGCAACTGGAGCAGCAGCAGCAACTGGGGCAGCTGCGGCAAGTACTAAATGCATAAGCGCGATGCGTGCCAGCAACGTGCTGGAGCCAAGTGAAGCAATTAATCAAGGATTTTCCAGTTTGCCTTATGTTGTCCATTGCATACAACACTTAAGTATATATAAAAAAATAGCCATGAGTTGACTTTAGTTATTGAACTGATATAAGAGATTGTGTTGCGAAAACTATAAAGCTGAGACTGGCTTTTGACTTTTGGTTGAGAGCGTGACTGATCTAAATCTAAATCTATTAAATCATAGATGCTTTGAGTCACGGCTAAGGATTCGCTAGTAATTTGCTTGACTGTAGATTAAACTGTCGTTTAGCCAGATAAAGCATCTTTGTTAGAGACAATAACCCATAAGATTGTAAAACATCAAACGCAAACTTTTGTCATATAAGAACTTAATTTGTTAGCAATTCCCATTGACATTGATAATATTTCCATACCTTCTTTAAAAATTGATTTTTAGAATAGCCAACATTAACACAATAAAAACGTTCTGAAGAAATTTGGGTAAGCAAGCTAAATAGAAACCTAAAAAACCTTAATTCTAAAATAATTACTTGAAAGTATATTAATACATTTAATATTCTATATAAAATAAAATAAACTTATAAATATGTAATATAAATTATGATTTGGAAAAACAAAGATGATAAGAAATTTATAAATATTTAGTGAAAAACTCATTAGTACAAAATTTAAATTAATTTGGGAGCAGTGCGAATAAAAGAAATTCATTATATTCATATTCATATTCATTAAAAACATTGATCACATATTTAAAATGAAGTCAAACAACGAAAACAAACTTTTTACTCGCTAAAAGTATAAAATCGAATATTTTATTGACACAAAAAACAATCTTAAAGTTAACTGAGCAAAGCCCAGTTAATAAACAAAAAGCTCTCTAAAGTGGAATTTGGAAGTTGACACAGTTCCGGAGAATTCGATGCATAACAGGAATAAGTGGAATAGCCGCAATTTGTCGGCAGTCAACAGGCTTCGGTGGCTCAACCAGAAGTGTTGCCAACGATTCGAGTGGGTGTGCCGGGATTTTCACGTGTCTGACTGCAGCTAGCTGCCGCGTCAGACTCGAGTTTGAGTTCAGGCATCCGGATCCGCATCCGTATCCGCATTCACAAGTTGCCCCAGGCTGTTTAGCGGGGGCCGTATGACGTGTTAAGGTCACGTTACCAATCCACACAGTCGAGTCAATGGCTAAAAGCCCAAAAGTGCAAAATGGTAGTGAACAATGGCCAAAAAGGGCGGCAGCAGAAATCACGTTGACGGAAGGGAAAAGTCTCAACAAATTCTATTAATTTCTATTGGGGCAACAGGCAACAGGTTGCACGCAGCACACATCACGTAAATGTGTGTCAGAGAGCCAAGGCAACGGGCAACGGGCACAATTCACGTTGTGGCTGCCACAAGAGCTGCTTGGACACTGGCGGCGCTGTTCGACGCCTGCTGACGCTGCTCGACGCTGCGGCGGGCAGCGCACGAAGTGTCCTCGTTGTGGCCCAGGACGAGGCTGAGCGGGCGACGACGCGCTGCGAGCCACGCACGAAGGTTAAACGCGAGCCCCGTTCGACATTGAGTGCTGCAGCTATAAAAGTGGCAGCAACAACGCCTGCCACAGCAGTCTCTGACAAGCAGTCGCGCAGCTCGTGCCACAAGTTGCAAGTTAAAAACAATATTTTGAAAGTGACATTTCCAAAGAGTTCATCAGGAGTTAAACACAAAACACAAAAGAGCAAATTTGCCAAACGCCAAATGGATACGGTGCCAGCCAACAAGTCCAACTCCAACTCCAGCTCCAAGTCGAGCTCCAACTGCAGCGCCACCAGCTCCTCAATGGATCTGGGCGGCAAGCAGGTGAAGCAGCCGAAGCGCGGCTCGCGCGGCCAAAAGCTGTCCAGATCGCGCAGTCTTTTACAGTTGCTCAGCAGGCATCTGGGCAGGCACTTCCAGCACCATCATCATCAGCAGGACACCGTCTACAGCAGCCAGGACGATATACGCAGCTCGTCGACAGATTCGTTCAGTTTGAGCTACGAACGCGGCTCCCGCAACGGCTGCCTGCAGGTGCTCCATGGCGGCTCCAGTTTGGATCTGGAGAACACCTCGCGCACCTCGTCGGCCTCGTATTCCCCAGGCATGGAGTTCTATGATAATAACGGTCACATCTATGTGGAAACCGTCTACAGACCCGGCAGCGCCTTGGAGCAACATCGTCCGCATCACTACGACGAAGACAACAGCAGCAGCAGCAGCAGCAGCAACGTTGATGAGGACGAGGAACAGAATGTGGATGAGAATGAGAATCTGGAGCACAGCGCGAAACCATCGCACAGCAGCCAGCCACAGCGACGTTCTGCGTCGGCTGCCTCGACTGGCGCCAGCAGCAAGGCTCGCCTGCATCTGAGTCGCATCTCGATTTCCTCGTCGGTTAGCCGCATGCTGCAGCACTTTTCGGCATCGGCGGCCACAACGGCGACGGCATCGCTCCGTTCGCTGTCCTGCAGCAGCACACCGCTGCGTCAGCTGCGGGCCCAACGGGACGTGACCTCGCTGATGATGGCCAAAAAAACGCTGACGCCGAACAACAGCAGCGGCAGCAACAGCAACAGCAGCAGCAGCAACAGCAGCAGCAGCGGCAGCAGTCGCAGCCGCAGCAACAGCTCCACAAAATCAACCAAAAAGGATAAGAAACAGCAGAGCATATTGCGACCTCCGGTCCAGTACGTTCACATGAAGGGCATGTCCGGACTCTACTCGCGAGTGCCCAGCTACGCGGTCTGCTGCCCCTATACGCTGCACCACATGTACTAGGCGGACAGATGGACAGGCGTCAAGACAATGAGCAGAAGTCGGGTGAAGGCCAATGCCAGTGCTGTTAATTGGCTTCAGAGCCTGGTTAACGGTGAAAAGGGGTGGGTAGTTAATAGTGAAAAGTGATGTAGTGCCTAAGAAAAAAAAATAACTATTGCAAATGCTGGAACGAGCGTAAGAAACTTGCAGTAAAACATATTTTATAAATGTGTGTATTGGCAAAAAAAAAAAACAAAAATCTAATTAAAAATCTAATTACAACTACAACAATTTCCATGTATTCCAAATATATATATGTATTAACCATATGTGTGCTTTGCATACCCAAGCAGTATAGGGAATTTTTGTTTACAAAGTAGCTAAAACATAGTTTGACTAGCTTTTAAGTACTAAAAAACTAAAAAAAACAACAAAAAAAAAACTCCCCCAATACAAAAAACACATATCTCCCCAAAAAGTAGTTTTTAGAATTTCGACTCAATTTTTTGGAGCTAGGCTCATCAAAAAACTAAAACACTTACTTTGCACTTATTTCAATGGGCACTCGACAAAATTACGAATTTATCAAAAACTAACTTCAAAATAAAAATCAATTCAAAATTGTGCAAAAAAAAAAATATATATATAAACTTATTTTGAAAGAATTCTTTTTCAACACAATAGCTACACACACTTTTTTATCTAAATACACACACAGAAACACACACTAATGAGCAGCGCATAGCTAAATGTTTAGCATTTAAGTAAATACCCTATATTTTTAGAGCATGTAATAATAGGCATAAGTTTAGCTGTCAAAATGAATAAAGAACAAAAAAACCAATCTAAAAAAAACTCAAGCGAATTTTCATTTTCTCATTTTCAATTTGAAAAGGAAACTTCCAGTTAACGGTTTTTTTTTTAGCTTTCGTTAAGCTTTGCTGCAAGAAGGCCACCGACTGTTTTTGGGGCATAGTAAAAGCTTCGCGAGCCGAAGGCAGCAATAGGCCAGATTCGTGCGCCTGCGCCTCACGTGCCACACGTTGCACCAACAACTGTGTCCTGGGAGCAGCTTGGTGTCGCCTTGCGCCTTGTTGCTGATGATGTAGGTAAAGTCCTCAATTTCAAGTTGGTGAAGGACTCGACCTTATAGTTTTGACATACGCTATCATGTCTGCAATACGACTAGAAACGACGATGACGTTAATCGGCTGCCGCTGCTGCCGCCGCTGTTGCATGCCGCATGCTGCAAGCAACCGCTAATCTACAGCGTGCAATGCCAAGCATTAAAATTCGTATGAAGCTCAACCAATAAATCCCTGTGGCCTCCCAATTTCACAAGAAAGCCACCTTGAGACAGCTTTAGCTGTCAAGTATGCGAAAATATTCACATTTAATATTCGGCTTAAAGATGAGGCGTACAGCTAATTCTTGCCTGAAATCAAAAGGAAAAGGCACTACAAATTCCCACAGACTTGAAACTTGGAATATATTCTCGTGTCAGATAAAGTTTTACTGGGTTCCACAGCTCCCATATTCCAAACAACCATAAATTTCTCAGAACTGAACCGATTTTCATGTTTGATGGCATTCTGGCCATGATTCATCATTAACATCGATTATTATTATATAAAATCGATGCATTTAATAAAAAAAAATTTTTGACTTTTTTGGAAAAAAATTTTTTTTTTATTTAAAATTGTGAGTTGGAATTTTAAATCGATTTTGCTGGCAAAAAACAACATTTGACCCGATTCTGAGGGGGTCAAATTTTTGTCAAAAATCATGCCAAAATTGAGAAAATTTTCGACAGTAAAGCTCCCGGACCCAAAGGTCTCATATCTCAAGCAGCCATAACTTCGTCAAAAGTAAACCGATTTTCATGTTTGATGACATTTTAGCCATGATTTGTCCTCTAGATTGAATCTGCATTTAAATTTTTTCCATTTTTGAAAATAAAATTTTTTTGAATTTTTTGGTCAAAAAGGCATGTACTCCCCTTGTGAATTTTGAAAAAAAATTTTTTTTCAAAATTTAGAATTGCGATTTTATACTTTTAATCGATTTAATTTGTCACAATTAGCATAAAAAACAACATTGAAAGTGATTTTGAGGGGGTCAAATTTTTGGTCAAAAATCATTCCAAAATGGACAAAAATTTTGACATGTAAAGTTGTCAGATTCCATAGCTCCCATATATCAAACCGCCATAACTTTGCCAAAAGTGAACCGATTTTCACGTTTGATGGCATTTTGATCATGATTTGTTACATATATTGATTCTACATTCAAAAAACATTCATTTTCGAAAATAAAATTTTTTTGTATTTTTTGGTCAAAAAAGCATGTACTCCCCCTTGTGAATTTTGGAAAAAAATTTTTTTTCAAAATTTAGAATTGCGAATTTGTACTTTTAATCGATTTTATTTGTCACAATTAGCATAGAAAACAACATTATAAGTGATTTTGGGGGGGTCAATTTTTTTGCCAAAAATCATGCCAAAATTGAGAAAAATTTGAACATGTACAGCTCTCGGACCCATAGGTCTCTTATTTGAAACACCCATAAATTTGTCAAAACTGAACCGATTTTTATTTTTGTTGGCATTCTAATCATGATATTTACTTTAAATAGATTCTACATTTAAAATTGACGAAATTTAAAAAAAAAATTTGTTTTTGGAAAAAAGCATCTTATTTACTCATTTTCGAAACGTTTTTTTTTTTAATTTCAAAAATGTCCCTGGGTTCCAACTCCCGCCCCCGCAAATCGCTAAAATAGAACTAACCCACAGTTTGAAAAACCGCATTGCATAAATTACAAAATTGCGAACATTTTTTTAAAAATAACAATGATAATTAAGAACGCTTAATTTTAAGAAAAGTGTATTTTATATTAAGTGTTAGTGAAATGGAGTAAACTGAGATTATAAAGAAAATTTAATTTGCTTATTACCAAAATATTATTAATGAAAATTCACTTACCAAAGGTTCTCATACTACTTTCCATTATTATAATATTTGCTTTTATATATTCCGTGCGGAATTCACAAATTAACACTGAAACGAAACCAAATTGTAAACATTTATCTGTAAGTCATGGCACAACAGTGAAGGTGTCGGTAAATACTATTCGAAATGAAAGTTAAAAAAATACAAAAATGTTGGAACGTTAATTATGTTTTAGAGCTTTGTTTCCAAGTTGACAAAGCCGTTAATGGACTGACGTCAGGGACAAGAATTACGCCTTTTAATTAGGGGATAAACAACACGACAGGAACAATCATTGCCAGTCAGTCTGCAGACAATTTTCCGCCAGCCCCTCCTCCGCTCCCTTCCTATGCCCACTCCCACACGCAGTTGCCGCACTATTAAAACAACGGACTTCATTAAATCACCATAGACCGAGCATTAAAAGTCCGCCTCTCAACCCAACCCCGAAATAGACCAACGTTGAGGCGTAAAATTGGCAGTCAGTTTTATTTATAGCGCATTAAAATCAATTTTGTGCGTAATTAAATCAAATGACAAAAACAACAACGGCGACAACAAACAAAAGATAATAGCCAAAATCTATTTTTGACAGCCTTAATTGCGGCTTATAAATTTACTTGGCGGCATCGTTGAGAAGCCAAAAGCTTCAGGATGAGCCACAATTATGGACCAGGACACACCTGCCAACACCCAAACCACCCACCCACAGCAATTCAAAGAAAAGAAAAGAAAAGAAGAACTCAAAAGTTTAATTTTAAAGAACAAGTGAAATTGAGATGAATCGGTTTAGTGATTGCAATAAGCAATTAAATTGCAGGACAATGGTAAATATTGACCGAAAGGAATATACAGTGGGTGCCATCACCTGGCGAGTGGCGAGTAGTAGTAGTGTAAACAGAGCAGCGAACGGACAACAAATACGCAAAGGAAACAGGTAAACAAACGCCACAATTCAGATGCCATTTCCGTTATTAGGCAACGCCACCAAAATAATGCACAACGCAGTAAGGCCGAAAGCAAAACACAGAGAGAGAGAGACAGAGGGATGGTGAGAGAGTAAACGCTCGCTCGCTCTCTCTATCTCTCTCTCTCTGCCTGTTAGCGGCTTTGCAGCAACCGCAAAGCGAACGTCTGCAGACCGGCGCGAGTCTATAAAAGGCAGCGGCATTCAAATTGCCGACTCAAACGCGAAAGGACAACGCCACAGGACGCACGACAAAGCTCGACAAACGCCGACAAATTACAAATAGAAATACAAGTGTGTGTGTTTTTTTTTTGAGTGTGTGTGTGCTGCACGTCAAAGACCGGCAACAACAAAGTGGGAGAGAGAGAGCGAGAGGAACTGCAACTGACCATTAACATTCGAGTCCACGGTACAGTAAACACTCTACAGCATGGGCACGCCACACGTCTGTTTCGCAGACGAACTGCAGCAGCAGCATCAGACCAACAACAACAACAACAATGCGAAATGGCTGCTGGAACTGGAGCCAACAACAAATACTGCAATTGGCCAGGGCCAACACTCGCCCAGCGGCAGTTTTGGGCATTCGCCAACTCCGCGCTACGAGCGGAACATGGGCTTCTTTCAGCTGCTGAGCCGACGCTTCGGGCTGAGGTCAAGCGATGACCTAGTTAATGACGCAGCTGCCGGCGGCGGCGGAGGCACTGCGGCACAGGAAGAGGATGCGCACAGTTCATCGACCGATTCGTATTCATCGTCGATGACGGCCAGCCGCAGTTTGGCGGCCGCGCGGCTCGAGCTGATGTCGTGCGCCTCCAGCGAGACCAGCAGCACCATTGACATCGAGGAGCAGCAACTGGAACAGCAACTACAGCCAACAACAACAACAACAGTCACACAATGGCAAGCGCAAATCGTTGGGCCGCACGAGCTTCTCACGATTGCAACGCCGGTCGACGTCGTCGCTGCGGCGCGCCTTCGAGAGCCTTTCGCTGACATCACGCTCGCTGTCGTGCAGCGGCCCCTCTCCGGCGCAGCCGTCGCTGCGGCCGCCACCGGCCGCCACCGGGCTGCCATTGAAGTCTGCACTGAAGTCGGCATCAAATGTGGAGCTGCACCACCGACAGCATCACAGGTTGGCCTCCAAATCGACCAGCAGCTCGAGCGCCTGCTCCTCATCGTCAGCAGCATCATCCACAACAGCAGCAGCAGCAGCAGCGGCGACGGCGGCGGCAAAGAGCAAGGTGAAGCCACCGCCGCAGCGCATCCTGCGTCAGCCCGTCTCCTACACATATCTGAAGGGCATGTCCGGCCTGCCGACGCAGCGAGTGCCGCGCAGTTCCGTTTGCTGTCAGTATGCCCGACGCTAAGCGCACTTTCGCACTTACAATTATTGCATGCACTCAGAGAAAAACACTAGTAAAATATTCTCATAATTGATTTTCATAATCAACTATTAAATTAGGTAAAAGAAAATACTCAATTCAAGAATTTTCGTAATTTAAATTAAAGTACAACTTTTCTTAAATTAAGTAGTATTTAATTATTAATTTAAGGCTAAAAAAAGTTAAGAAATTTTGATTTAAGCCAGATTTTAACAACTTTTGTACTTGATTAAAAGTACAATAGTGATTGATCATTTCTCTGAGTGTACAAAACATTCTTAGCTTAAAATAAATCAGCCGAAACATAATTCCAAGTAATTCCCAATCATAGTGTCAAACCCATTCCCATTCATTTCGAAAACTGTGATACAATAATCTCTTTCATATCCGCAAGGTTCACAAGCTCAGTTCATTAATAAAAAAAAAACCCAAAATACATAATTAAAAAACACAAATAAATTTAAAATTTTTTTTTTTGCAAATTTCCAAGACTTAAGCACGCGTAATGAAAACAAAAGGAAAACACGTAAAACTAGAAACTAGAAACTAGACATTAAAATAGATTTTTCACAAGGCTTTCAGTTCAATACTTACAACAAAAGACTGTAAGCGGGTAGTTTGAAATAGTAGTTGAACGATATTGAGCACATTTTGTATAAATTGATAACATAACTTTCCTTAAATTAAGGTACTCAAGTACTTTTATATTATAACATTGTATTGTACATTCGTGCCTTTATCCCATGATTAGATCAAAATTGAAAAAAGAAAAAACAAAATTAAAACTCAAATTAAATAGTTTATAATTATTGAATACAAGTTACAACAATTCGTTGCTGTAATGGGATCAAAATTTGTCAGGCAATTAAATATTTAAGTACTTAATTTATAATTCGTAGAGTCATTAATTGTAAATTGGTAGTTAAGATTTTGAATGTCAAAATTTTTCTTCTTCTTTTTTTTTCTGTCAATTTTTTCTAAATAGCACTCCACAAGTCAGTCGTAGGGCTTCACATAGCTATGTAGACCGTTTGACATATATATAAGAAAACAAAAAACCAAATATTGAAATTCCAATTTGATTAAACTATGAAAAACACAAATAAAAATATATTGCAAACATAGCCCGTATACAACACGCATTTACCGTATTGTACTTATAAAGAAAAAAACAATCTAAGAACTAAACTATATATAACTAAATATATATCTATATATACATATATATAGAGATATGCAACAAAAGGCAAACAAATACAAAAAACAAAAGCATAAGCAATACAATTGATTATATATACATATACAGCCGATTATAATGCGATATATTACAACACAAATATATATACATTTAATCATAAGTTAACTATTTACCAAATAGAAGCAGCTAAACTGAATATTTAATTCACTCAGCATGTTCAATAAACGAAATAATTTACACCAATCCCCCAGCCCCGCATTTTCTCTGCGAAACGATAAAACTTTCCACATAAACATCTATATTTATTTTGCAAGTTTTCTTTTTGCGAGAAAACGATAATCATCGGCTCTAATAACGCCTGACCCACTTCGAAAATACTCTCGAAGTTGTGTCAAAAATAGTCGTTTCAATGAATCAAGGCTAATTACAATAACTTGGCTGAATGGGGGTGGCCAGAAGCCACTCAAGGCTCGCAAATGTAACGCATTGCGTATACGCCTCATATGCCCAGATCAATCGAAACATGATTATTTTTTGCTTATTGTTGGTACAGCAAGAGGGGGTGGGGTTGGGGGGCCTGGGTGAATGGGCTGTGTTTGGCATCAAAAAGTAGGTCACCGATTGAAAAAAAAACGAAAGAAAGGCAAAACCCATCAATTTCTCACATATAACTGATGAATATCGTTGCCAGGCAAACGCCATAAAATGTTTATGGAAATTTATGTGCCAAAAGTGATTCCCTTGTTGAAGTCGCGCCTGACGCAGACTTGGTCTATGTCTATGACCTGGCCTAGTCTGGCCTGTTGTTGGTATAACATTTGATTAACATTATTCCAACTGAATTGGCAAAAGAACTGGTATGGAAATAATTACCCAATAAATATGGCGAATCATTCAATTTTACGCCCAGCTTAAAGTTCATACGATTTATATGGACTTGAAATTTCACATAAAATAATTTACAAATTAAAAAGAAAATGCTGATCATTAAATTCTGAAATATGATGTGTTTAGGTGTCTGATAATTTATTATTATTACATTCCCTTCGTTCACTCTTCAGCTGATTGCAATCGTTATATTCTCCTTGAATTTAGTACGTTTGTATATTTCACATTATGCAAAATTCATAGCATACTTTTATGGGCCAGCATAAAGGGACAGTAGTTTGTCATCTTAAATTACTGTTATCAATTTGCAATGCATTTGGAGGCAATTTTATAAATAATCCAATTTAGAACAAGAAAGAACGTTGCAGTCGGGAGTTTCCGATTGTTATTATTATTATTATTATTATTATTATCTATCTATCTTCTTCAGCTCTAAAAATGTGGAATAAGCTTGCACTTTGTGGGAGCGAGGTGGCTGGGGGGCGTTTCAGTGGGCGTGGCCGGAGTATCAAGGTCGCAATCTTTGGGGGAGGTCACTAGATATCTATATAACAAGTTTCAGGACTCTAGCTTCAAAATATTGCATTTTTAGTGCGATTTTTTTTGATTTGCGATTTTATGTGTTATCGGTTTGCCACGCCCCAAGTGGGCGAAATCGAAAATAGAATATCCAGAATAGAATAGCTGTCATACGGACGGACATTGCACAAAACCAATATACTCTTTTCACTCCGAGAACGACTATAAAAACTGTAAAATCATTAGGTATATTCCAACATTCGTTCGAATATTGATAAAAAAGTAACATTCAAACGCTTGGCTTAAAGCATTTTATAAGCCTAAACCTAACCTAAATTGCATGACGTATACGCCACATAAGCCCAGCAATTGATGGCAAAGCTTGGAATAGACACAGGGCACAAAAATAAGCATCTTTCACAGGCAATCAAAAGTGTTTCTGGAGTCTGGTTATAGGCCATCAAGTCACGCACTGGCAAAAAAATAACCGAAAAGTTGATGAAATACGTCAAAGCCGCTGACAGACATCAAGTGTGGCCCGTGGGCGTGGCCGTTTTGTAAATGGGATTGCCTAAAAATACGAATGCGATGACCTAATTCCCGTTGACAGACGACAAATGTTCGCATTCGAATGATATGTTTCGCAGCCGGCCAAATAGTCGTATGTGTGATTTTTATAGTCTGCCCCACAACGCTGTTGCGCTTACGACCCATTGACTCAGTGAAATGGAAAATAACAATTGTGAATAGCATTGCCAGAGGCGACCGCAGTCACGTAGTCACGCCTCAAGGCTCCCCAGCTGTAAAGGATCCGTTGTCGGCTCCTTTGGGTGTTGTCTCTCAAGTCATATTTATTTTTGTGGCCAATATTTAATTAAGTTTGTGTGTTCTCTTTTTAGTCTCAACTTTTTTTTGGTAGCTATTTTCGGTATTTTTCTATTTTTATTTACCCTTCGCTGTTGTACCTTGGTAATCCCGGCGAAACGCTGTGACTTAAATACCCGACTTATTTCGGCCCGCTGCAGCATTATTCCTGACAACACGTGGGGTTATGGCGTAGAGGAGGAGCGTACTTAACAGTAAAGGAGCAGAACATCACATCGACATCACTCGTGAAAGAGCACTTTTATGATGTGTGGGGCGCGTTAATTTGTCCCACGCGTCGGGGCAAATGTTCTGAGTGGTTGTTGCCAACAATACGGCACAATAATTAATCTTCTTTGGCTCATAACAACTGGCAAACAGCCAAAAGGCAAACAGCCCAAAGAACAAAAACAATTAATAAAAGCTGACTTCTCGCTGACGAATTCATAATACCTTTGCAGACATCCTTTTTCAGCGTTCTTTGCTAAATGAAGAAGTAAATTAAAGTTAAGTTGGAAAAGTATTTAAAAAAAAACAAAAAATATGTACATAAATATGCCATATTTGCGGGTTAGTGTCAATAAATCGCAACAAACAGTTACATATTTAACGATAAATTATTTAGATTTCTGCTTCTGCTCTCGCTGTAAGTGTATTAAAAGTTGTATGAAATTCTCTGATGACTTCTCTGTTGGCGTAATTCCGGTTTCATATGCGCATTTGCCAGCACATGTCTCTATATATATATATATATATATATATATATATGTGTGTATATATATATGTATATATATTTGTTAGCATGTGCCGCACACACACATTTCATGCGCCCCCCCCCCCTGCTCCCATTAGCTTTATTTCAATATTTACCTTAATATTGTTTACCTTTATCATCGTTCGCGGCGCTGCTTCTGTGCGGTTTTTTTTGCAGCATATTTTTTTATGATGCCTTCTCATACTTGTTATCTTTACGGCAGTTTCCGTTGCTTTTAATGGCACTCGGCTGTAATTTCATTTTGCAAATATTGCTGCACCCTCTGCGCGGAGGGATTGTTGGGTGAAAGCAGCAGAAAAACATTTAATGAATATTTCAGGTGTTGTTGTTGTTGTTGCTTTCGTTGGTCCTTTTTGCTATTTTTAGCTGCCACGCGAGCATCAAATCTTCACTTATTGCCGCAAATTGAAGACACTTCACGCCAGCCAAACACAAAGGACTAATATATATATACATATATATAGATGGGCTCGATGTTACGCATACGCCCCGTTTTGGGCTAACGAAAAGCAACAACCTGCATGCTAATTTGCACTTTGACCCAAATACCAGACAAAAGGCCTCACAGATATGTGAGTGGAGCTAAGGACAAGCCCTCAGGACCTCAGTCGAGAGAGTGACATGAACTAAGCAAATAATAAATTATTTCAGCAACCGAACAGCCCCCTCGAAACACACAAACACACACACACACACACACACACACAATTTGCGCATTTACTTGTTTTTGCCGCAACTCATAAAATATGCACAACGTGTTGGTAATTGAAGTCAATGCGTAAACAAAATGTCTACTTTTAGGCCAATATATCGGCTTACTTGCCAAAAGGAACCTGGAAACTGGGAGAGTGGCCACAGTCGTAAAACAGTATTTCAATCAGGCCTCGCTTCCAGTTTGATTCGGTGCAAATGATTGGAAATTAATATATTTATATATATTTATTTATCAGCAGAAATTCCTTTTATTCCTTTTAAAACTAAACTTTCGCTTTTTATATAGACAATATAGTATATATAGACAAGTTCAAGTCTCTAGCAACGGATATTGCACAAAACTATTAGAATTTTTGTTAGTTCGTGAACAACTTTATAATTGCATAAATAATTTGGGGCGAGATAACTCCGCACAGTTAGTTGTACTATATCTTATTTCGAATGCATGAGCTGGCATTATTCAGCATCTCGTACTGTCCAAAATTGTGCGCAATGCGAGCACATTAGCTGCCATTGCGCTTAATGAGCTGTGCAGCTACGTGACTACTGGATGAGGACAAGAGCTGAGCGAAAAGGGTCGAGAGGAGAGCATACAGCAGCAGGTCGTGCTCAGCCCGAAAGTAGGCAATAAAAAAGCAAGTGACACGCAGCTCGCCACAATTACTCGATTAGGGTCCAAACTGGGTTTGCCTCTAATTAATTGTATCCGGTTTGTGGCCTCATTAGTCGCAATTGGGCAGGGCAAGGTGTTGGGGATAAAAGAAATCTGTTCAGGTTGCGGCCACAGCTGCTTTCATTCAGCTTTCATTCACAAAACGAACAAGTGCAGCCGGGCGAAGGTCAACGCTTGCTCTGGAGGACAATGCAGTCGCCTTGTCGATGATGATGATGATGATGATGATGACGTGTATCAGCAGGTCGGGAACTGGCGCATCCTTGATCGGGTCAGACGTCAGACAAGCGGCCTCCAAATCACTGGCGAACACCGAACACCGAACACCGAACGCCGGACACGCCGGGCTGGCTGCGCACCCACATTCCGAGATATCCTGCTGCAGCTGCTCTTAAAGGATTTCATTCATAATTGGCCGGAAGCCAGTCGCAAACAGCGACCTCGACCTCGTTCGACTTTTCCCCGGGAAACCGCACAAGAGCCAACAACTAGCTGGCGTTGTCCTGGCAACAAGGAGAACTAACTCGATTTGCTGCCACCCCCTTCTCATCATCCATTGTTTGGGCCGACAGCCAAGGCCAGGCCAGCGGGCCAGGATTTGCCGACCAATGGTCACCAGGGCATTGGGTATCGGGTATTGGACTAGGTCACACATTCGTAAAGCTTCCGACTGCCGGTTACCCTGTTCGAGTCCAGTGTGAAAATTCAATTGAGTTTTTTTGTAGGTGGCGGGAAATGGGCGTGGCAAAGCCATTCGAGCTGAAAGCATGACGAATTTGTAAAAGAGGAGGCAGTGGGCGTGTCAGTGTTTAGCTTTTAAGGTTTCAAAGCGAAGAAAAATCCATTCAAAACAAATACGCCCAGTTACAAATCGAACAGTAAACAATAAGTAAACAAACAAAATAAATAAATTCAAAAAGGGAGAAAATTTCTTAGATTTTGATATACAAATTTAAATTAAATTTTCTTAAATTAGGTCAAATTATGATGCCAGATCAATCGAAATAATTGTTACGTAAATGTTGATATTGGAACATTTATAAATAAATTATATAAATTATATATAAATTATAATAATAATATTGCATAGATAAGAATTAACTGTTTTTATTTGCTTAAAATCAGCTTCAAATGTACTATTTATGCATATTTTCTAATTTAAAACATACTTGAATTAATTCATACATAATTCCCATAATTAAAACTATAAAAAAAAACACAAAATAAGAATTTAACACGGCAAGCGAGAAAAATTAACACGCTGATTTCCTCGATGGCTCGATAATATGTTTATTGCGTATACGCAACGAGCAACGTGCGGAGACTATAAACAAGTAAGCACGTTGCAATCGGGCGTTACCGACGGCGTTATACTCGTTCTCCCATATCTCCCATATATCAAACCCCCATAAAATCGTCAAAAGTGAACCGATATTCACGTTTGATGGCATTTTGATCATGATTTGTTATATATATTGATTCTACAAACAAAAAACATTCATTTTCGAAAATAAAATTTGTTTGCATTTTTTGGTCAAAAAAGCATGTACTCCCCCTTGTGAATTTTGGAAAAAAATTTTTTTTCAAAATTTAGAATTGCGAATTTATACTTTAAATCTATTTTATTTGTTATACTAAGCATTAAAAACAACATTGAAGGTGATTTTGGGGGGGTCAAATTTTCGGTCAAAAATCATCCCAAAATCGACAAAAATTTTGACATGTAAAGTTGTCAGATTCCATAGCTCCCATACATCAAACCCCCATAACTTTGCCAAAAGTGAACCGATTTTCACGTTTGATGGCATTTTGATTATTATATTGATTTGATTATTATTATTTTGAAAAAAATTCGGTATTTTTCAGTTTGTGTGGTGCTGGGAGTGGGAGAGAGTGGGGGTGCGGGTGGGGGATGGTCGTCGGCGATATTTTGTACCGCTCTTTAAAAGAGGACCAGTTATCTATTCATCAAAAATGGTAACTCTAGCTTAAAATCCTTAACACCTTATCTGACGCGGGTACACACGAGTATATATCCAAAAATTTCAAGTCTCTAGCTTCAATAGCGGCGAAAATAATTGCGTTTACACGGACAGACGGACAAACGGACGGACGGACGGACAGCAAGACGGAGATTGCACAAAATCAATTCACACCATTTCACTTCGTGAATGAGTATAAAAACTTACGGTACTTGCCGCCGGCAAAAAAACGCTTGCTGCTTGGCTCGACCGCATGGGCGCAAAATTCGCACGTGACGTCATCATTTGCCTCAACATGAGTGCATGTGTGTATGTGCATGTGCATGTGTGTATGTGTGTAGCGGCGGAAACTTGTGGTAGGCAGCCAACTGGGTCAGGGCTGCCGCTACGTTGTTGTTGTTGTTGACGTGTGTGTCGACTGCAATGCAGCACCGTTAAGTTTTTATTTACAAATTGTTCGGTTGCAACGTTATTGAATCAAATTAATATCAAAATATATAAATAATAAAACAATTTATGAATTATATAAATCTTTTTTTTGATTTAAATATATTCTTTATTTGGTATTTTAATTTGTACAAGCTGCATTAATAGCTTTTAACATAATTTTTGTCTGTGTTGAAGAGAAAATCGCCAAGTCCAAATTCTATGGAGTTATCGGTCGGTCTAGTTTTGGTGTGGGCCGGGTAAGGTTAAGCCAAAGTGTCTTTTGTAAGTCTTTTAATGGGGACAGCATTGGCAAGATTTCGGGCGCATCTGTTACGATGGTTTATTAGCCTTTCGTTATGCCTGTTGGAGAAGAGAGATATCTGATCCTCAATATTTTGTATAGCAAGATCACGATGTAGTGTTAGGTTGCTGACAAACCAGTCACACCCGGTCATGAGGCGCAGCATCTTATTTTGCACTGTTTGGAATTTAGCGCGATTTGTTTTGGCGGCGGTGCCCCAGATTTGGATGCCGTATCTCCACGTGGGCGCTATAACTTGCTGGTAGATCGCACGCTTGCATCTAAGGCGGAGACTGCTTCGCTTATTTAGTAGCCAGTGAAGCTTATCCCTTTTTGCGTAACACGTCGCGGCGGTTTTGGTTATGTGCTCGCGGTAAGTTAGATGTTTATCCAGTGTGATGCCGAGATATTTCGCGGAGGATGTCTGCGGTATTAGCTCGCTGTTTATATGCACCGCCGGTGGCCTTTTGGGTCGCAAGCTAAAGCACACGTAAGTGGACTTGCTGCTGTTTATGCCAACGTTCCATCTTCTGGCCCATTTCTCAAAACTACTTAAATACTGCTGTATTCCGTACGCTGCTTCTAGCTCGCATTCGTTAGCATACAATATGCAGACGTCGTCAGCGTAAGACGCTAGGAGCATCTTCCCTGATGTTGCGAGCATTGTACTGTTTGGGACCGGAATGTCTGCGGCAAAGATGGAGTAGAGCAGCGGTGCAAGAACGCTTCCCTGGGGTACTCCGGCTTTAGCTATTTTGATTTCAGATTGCTGGTCTCGGACTTGGGTGAAGAATTTTCTATCCTCTATGAAGGAGCGTAGGAGACAGTATATATTGGCGGGCAGAGCGGTCTTCAACTTAGCCAGTAGTCCTGGGTGCCATACTTTGTCGAATGCCTGTTGGATGTCAAGGAAAACTCCGTTGCAGTATTCCCTGTTGTCGAAAGCTCTGAGTATGTGGTCCGTCACGCGATGCACCTGCTCAATGGTGCTGTGACCAGAGCGGAACCCAAATTGATGGTTGGGGATCGTGCTGTTGCGGTCCATGCTCTCAA
The DNA here is from genome assembly GCA_035043915.1 of Drosophila paramelanica. Taxonomy (NCBI): domain Eukaryota; kingdom Metazoa; phylum Arthropoda; class Insecta; order Diptera; family Drosophilidae; genus Drosophila; species Drosophila paramelanica. Next base: position 1,060,264 of record JAWNMO010000584.1, read on the forward strand.
CAAGCCGAGAAGCGATCAGTCGTTCTAGAACCTTCGATGCAGAAGGCAGAAGACTGATTGGCCGGTAGGAAGTGACATCGTGTTCCGGCTTCGCAGGCTTGAGGATCATAGTGATCCTGGCAGTCTTCCATTTGGTAGGAAAATACTGCAATCTTAAACTCGCATTAAAAATTAATGTGAGAAAGAGGAGAGCTCGCTTCGGGAGGGCCTTTAACACAGCGTTGTCGATTTGGTCATGTCCTGGCGCTTTTTTCTTTTTAAGTTTGCGGATCGCCACGCTTACCTCTTCCAGACGTATGGGCTTGATAGGTGAGCTCGTCTGTAGCGGGGCAGAGAGGATGTTCGTCGTGTTAGCCACATCGTCTGGGGAGGCGGTGTCCAGGGGTGTGAAGCGATCAACCAGGTGATCCGCAAATGTGGACGCTTGTTCTTTCAGGGACCTGCACCAATCTCCTTGCGGGTTACGCAGCGGTGTTATTCTCTGTGGCTGACGTTTGATATTTTTGGTAAATTGCCACAGAGAATGGCGGCAGTCGTGGGAGTAGTCCGTGTTTACCAGCATGCGTTCAAACCGTTCGTCGCGAAGAATCTGTAAGGCCTCGCGTAGCTCTCTTGCGGCTCTATACCACAGCGTTTTATCGTTAGGGTGAAGAGTGCGAAGGTATCGTCTGCGCAATTGTCTCTTCCTGGCGAGTAGGTCAGCTATTTCGGCTGGAGGACGAGGGTGGCGGGCTGGAGGGGCGGCAGTGCCTTGAGTAGCGCTGTTAGCTGTCTCGGCTGCTTGGTGAACTTTTTCTGTAAAAAGGTCAACCATGTCGTCGAGATCTTCCCGCGTATTAATCTCCGTGTTTAAATGGATGGAGCTGTTAAGGCAGTTCCTAAACACGTTTAAGTTGGTGTGCCTGCCGATTAGCTTTGGTGGCTGCGGGAATGTAGTCGCTTGGGTGTCAAGCTTTATGACCAGCGGTAAATGATCCGATTCCAGATCCCAGCTGTCGGAGATCGTTAGCTTAACAGATGGAATGCCTTTGTATATTGCGAAGTCTATGCATGAGGGGCGTGTGCCTGGTCTGCTTGGGAAACAAGTGGGGCTGCCGGTTGCGAGAATTTTACTGTTGCTAACCTGTAAACAGCTGGCGATTTCTCTTCCTCTGGGGCAGGTTGGGCCTGATCCCCATAATGGGTGTTTGGCATTCCAGTCCCCTGCGATGATATATTTGTCGCTATTTGTCGCAGTAAACACGTCTTCGAAATCGCTGCAGATCCATGTGTAAGCTGGAGGACAGTAAATGGCGCCAACAGTAATTTCGCCGATGTCTGTAGTGACGCGAGCACATGCCAGCTGGATCCTGTTGGAGGCGAGGGGATCCAATGGGAAGTGGCGCAAATTCTTTTTTATAATGAGTGCTGCGCCACCAGCTCCTTTGTCTAGTGGGTGGTTTGCGGCGTAGACATTGTAGCCATTTAGCTTAATGTGGTGTCTGCTAGTTGCTTTCGTTTCGCAACTAAGGGCAATGTCAATATCATGGCTACATAAGAAATTGCTCAGTTCAAGCAACTTACTATGTAAGCCTCTGGCATTCCATGTGAGGAAGTTAAGATTCATTTCTGACAAACCGCTGTCAACAGAGCCAGGATTTGACTCTGCATTTCCATTAGTTTGTTCTGTTGCTCGAAGAATCTGTCAAAGCTGCGATTTATTGTGGCAGCTAGTGCTTCGAAGGACGTCTCATGTGCCGCCTCCCCTTGCCACTGGGAGACGGTGAAAGGCGCCTGAAGGCGTCGACTTCGCGTTTGTTGTTGTTGCTGCGTCATGGGAGCAGGGACCTGATCTCGCTGGGCGGTATGCCCGATGTTCAAGGGGTTCTTAGTTTGCGCTGTTTGTGGTCGTTTGTTGCTCTTATTACGACTTCCCCGGGCTATGTCTGCAAAGGAGGTACCTTCAGGTTGCCAGCCTGGTGCCGGTGCATGGTGCAAGGGCGGTACCTTGCTACGCCGAGATTTTTTGATTCCGTTATTAGTCGGTTGCAGACTTTGCGTGTACTCCTTGTAAAATTCGCAACCTTTGAAGTTTGCCGGGTGGTTTCCGCCACAGTGGACGCATGTGGCTGGGGCGTTTTTGGGTCGTGGGCACTCTGCGGACTTATGGGGCTGGCTAAAGGACACGCAAATAAATTCGCGGTGACAGTATCTGGTGGTGTGTCCCCATTCCTGACAACGGTGACACTGAACTGTCTCTCCAGATTTTCTGGCAACTTCGAATTTGACCTTTTGGCGGCAAAAAACTGAAGCGCCCAATATTTCATTGTTGTTAGCAGCGCGTTGTAAATTGATGAAGAACATATTCATTTGTTCTCCTGTTTTCTTTGATCGTGGATTATGGACGTCTGTTGGCTTGTGTCCCAGTTTGACCAGCTGGGCCTCAATATCCTTTTTGAGTGTAGAGTAGTGCAGGCCTAGAACAACCACTCTAAAAGGTTTGTCTTCCTGCATTTGGTAGGAATGAAAATCTAGCTTAATATCATTAAGTTGCCTTACGATTTTCCTGTAGCTTTCCGCGTTTTTCGCAAGTATTTTCGTTGTGCCACCCATTGAGGATTTAATCTCAATGTTATCCAAAGGGGTCACTTCTTCTATTGCAGATAACAGCTCTTGCAGGCTAGTTATGTCGCGGATCACTATAGGGGGCGGCTTTGGAGGGACTTTCGTGGCATCTTTCTGAGCAGTTGACTCATCTCTGTTCGTGTCCAGAAGACGAGCGCGTGCGGCAGCAGCCGCGCTCGTGGAAGGTTGGTCATCGTTGGCCATCTGGCCCGAAGTTTCGGTACGGTTGGCGGTTTCGGTTTCCGACTCGGTCTCTTCCAGATCCATTTGTTGGACGAGAGCGTAGAAGGAATTGTTTCGGAGTGGGTTGTTGGTGTTAGGGGGATGTACACCGTCAGCAGTGGAGATGCGTTTGATGTTGGATCTTGGTGGTGGAGGGAGTTTGCGCTTCTTGTTTTGAATTAGATTGGCGCGGTTGGCAGAACATGTTGGCAAGGAGGGGTAGTTATCAAGATAACCAGCGTGGTCTCCACTACTAATTGGCTCCATATTGGAGTTTGCGTGGAATTTCGGTGTAAGTGCAGCCGCCGAAACCGAGTGCCTGATTAAATTAATTTGCTCCTCAGTGCCAGGGCATGAGTTCTGCATTTTGGCTATTTAGGTGTTGTTTATTTATTAAAGGTGTTGTGAAACTGATTAGCAGCACTGTTTTTTTAATGTTCACTCTAAATTGCAGCGACAAGCTAAGCATATAACGGGCCTACTCTGCTTATCGGCATAGCGACGCGGCGTCGCAGAGCAGCCCCAGATGGCAAAGAAGAAAAGAGAGATTTACCGCTGATAAGCTCTGTTCACTTTTGCAGCTGCACACGCTGGTTTTTGTTTTAGTCTCTCTTCAAAGCTAGCAACTATCAGTTTGTCTTTTATTGCTGTGTTTGTTTTAATAACAATTTCACTGAATGTTCGCCAGTAGGCCAGTGTTGTAACAATTATTTATTGATAATTAGTTTGTCTTCGTGAATTGCACTACAATGACGTCTGCACGTATTGAATGCACGATTGCAACTCGATATAAATCTGAAATATTAATACGAGACAAAAAGAGTTTTATTTATTCATTTATTATTTGTTGGTTATCATATTAAAAACTATTAAAATAGCCTTCGTCTAACTTTGACTAGCATAGATGTCTGCTCAAGTGTTAATTTATTCATATATGTATATATATATATATATATATATATATTTACAATCTTATTAAACACCGAAACAAAAGGCGACGTTGTGGCGCATTCGCGATAATCGCGTGGCTTACATAATATCGCAAATGGACAGCTTAGCCTCTGTCCGCAACCCGCCTCCCGCCACCCCCCACCACCCTGCCGCTTTTCTTTTTCCGGCTGAAGTGGCGCTGCTTATAAATAGCCCATGCAACTAATTTGAATGAAAAAATTGCATCGCAACCTTGTCCCAAAGGACCAGCACACAAAACATATTACAAAAAAACGAAAAAAGGACACCCAAAAACAATTGCGACAATTTTGCGCACAACAAAGGGAAGGCCAAAGGATGCGACAGATCGTTGTCGGCAAGAACTATGCCAAAGGTCAAACGGCAGCTCAAGGCACACACACATAGAGAGAGAGAGAGAGAGAGAGAGAGAGAGAGACACGCACACTTGACCCAAAACCCCATCACTCGGCGCACTGATTAATGTGCTCTGATATTATAAGGGCCCATTAGAGGCGCCGAACCGTAGCGCAGTTGTATATATATATATATATATATATATAGACCACCTAAGCCAGCACGGAATACCGCTCGAGAGATGGGCTTAACCTAAATATGTTTGCTGCAAATCACGAAGCTTTTCTACTACTACTGTGTCGTACGGATTGACCTTCGAGCGGTCCGTGACGTCACACAAACACACACAAACACACACACACATACGCACACATACATAGATGTCAGACTAAATGTCAGGTTAATTTTAACCCCGTACGAAAAGCATAAATACGCAAAGTTCACACTCGGCGCTTAGCTGCCAACGAAAATGGAACTGCATGTTGCTGCGGAGTATTTCTGGAATATTGTCAGAAATCGGCTCGAACAACCAACTTTTTGGTTTAGTTTACTGAACCTGCTTTTCTACGCGAATAAAATCAGATTTTGCTTGCATTCGTATTAAATAACAAAAGCATATATTATTTATATGAATTATACAAATATATTTCTTCTTCTTTTTTGTTTATTTTATTTTCAATTCAATTTGAAGCTGATTAATTGTGATGAGTAACACAAAGTCATTGCACTTAAAAGCACCAAGTAATATTCTGCCAATTATTCAAAACTACTTTTAAATATATATATATATATATATATATATATAGCTGATAAGCAGCTGTGAACGATCGTCTATTCAATGATCAGTGCTGACGGCAGTGCGCGCTAGTGGCGAAACTGCACAATGCGTGCAAAAAAGCAGCTATGAATATTTACGCAAAGCTTTACCTAGACAGTCCGATCAGATCAGATTAGTTATATACCGATCAAAAGTCATCGTTTAAACGAGAAAAAAAACGTACTACAAAATATGACAGTTAATCTGGTTCAAGAGAGATAAAGCTGTAAGTCATAAGGAAAAAAGTTAAACGTAAAAAAAAACTTTATCTGTATGATAAACATATTTTAATTCCAATTCTTAAACTTGTTCAAAAGTTATTACAAAATTTTTGTATTTTTCCGAAAAAGTTATGTGTGGGTACAATGAAGATTGAAAGAAAGCACTTTGAAATAAAACATATACGGATTTTCGCCACTAGATTGTTACAAAAAAAAAAATGATAACAAAAATGATATGAAATCTTTGCTACTTTAGATTAATTGTAATTGTTTTAGAGGGGAAAATTGTGGGGGTGTGAATAATTTCGATTTACGGTTTATATTCCGGTAACGTCGCGCAGCCTTGAGAAAAGGCGTAGCTAAAGCGGCAGCCAGATACACGCATCCTGGCATCCTGGCATCCTTCAACTGCAGTTAAATGCCAAATGCGCCAATGAGCAAAAAACGCAGACAGAGGTTGGGCAAGGCTGAAAGGCAGTTGGCAAAGAGGCTGCAGCAATTTTGATTGTTGTAGCACAGCCGGATAAAAGTGTCCAGCAAATGTGTGTGTTGTGTGTGTTGTTTGTGGATGTGACTGCAATGGCCTTGCAGCAGGCAGTTCATTGCCCGTTATGGGTGCAGCCTGCAAATGCCGCAGAGAGCGCAGTAGCTGCGCAATAGTGTGTGTGTGTGTCTGTGTGCGAGAGAGTAGGCGATAAGGCAGAAGAGAGAGCAAGGTAGAGAATGATGATAGTTCAATGGACGGCAACTAGGTTAAAAGCCAGACCCAGTCACAGTCTCAGCCTGTGCTCAATTTCTGCAGCAAGCGCCTATGACGTCATTAAAACACAAAAAAGGGTTGGGCCTGTTTTAAGGCTGTGTATAAGAATGTGTGTGTGTGTGTGTGTGTTTCAAAATACATATATATGCCAGCATTTGCCTTTACACTTTAGAATAGCATGTGTGTGTGTGTGTGTGTGTAAAAATGGGCACAAGGGCATTTAAGCCGGCCATTTTGCTGACTATAAGTAGACGGGTTAAATGAACAGTGTGTAATACACACACACACACACACACACACTGACCGCAGCAAATGAAGCGTCAAACAAAACCCTAAAAAAAACAAATAACCTTGCAATCGAATGTAACAAACTGATCAATACTTCTTCTTAAGACAAAAGCAGCTTAAAACAGTCAAAAAGTTGGTAATATTGTTTTGTAATTTTGAGAATAAATATCGATTTTTATAAACTCTAAAATTTTAGGAGATATCGATTTTCGCAGCGAGCAAGATATATAGATTTGATCGATTTCTCACATTCATTTGTGATTTATCTAGCGTTAAACTTGATGAAAACTAAAAAATAATAACTCTCAACACTTTCCCGGGTGTCGATATATATTCCGAGTATATCCGAGTATATAGTACAGCACACATCGAATATACTCAGTTCAGTTCATGAACGAGGACAACGCGGATAACATGAATTTGGAGCATGCGGCGCTTGAGTGATTTCTCGTGTCCGGCATGCCAGACTCGACCGGTTGAGATGGCGTTATCAGCACACCGGAGCGCAGTTAGGAATGTGTTGTAGGAGACGCAACATGCGTGTCCGACAACAATGGCGTCTCGTCCTTGTCCGCCGGACAGTCAAACAATGGAGCGAGGGTGGGGGAAACGGCAATATAACAATAACACGCTGCCACAGACGGGCGACAATTATTTTATGCTGCCTGTCAACTTGAACCTTAACCCCAACAGGTGCTCAAGGTGCTCCAGGCGGGCTTCAGGTGCTTTCGGCACCAACACGCGCCAGACAAATGCGCATAAGAAATGTAACGTGGCGCTGGGGGATGGGCGGTGGGGCTAATTAGGGACATGGGTACGTATACACGGCAAACACACAAAGGGGCATGGTATGGTGTGCGCGAGGGGAAGAGGTGATACGAGGCAAACGAAAGTGAACGTGTTTCCTAGCCAAACACAAACAAACAAATGGAAAAATACACGAAATTTGCATATAAAAAAACAAAGTGAAAAAGAATTTTAAAGAAATCACAATTGAGTTATTATATAATTATTATTATATTATATAAAATATAGACTCTAGCTTAATACATTCATAATACATCAACCAAAACTGTAAAGCACGTTTAATAATGTTTATATTTTAAATACCCACAAAAAAAACAAATAGAAAATAGACTAATAAAATCAAATTGTGCTTTTAATAATGCACATTGTTCTTATTACATCAGCGACTAATAATAAATTGAAATTATTTTATTTTTTATTATTTCATTTATTTTCTGTTATTTGTTTTTATTGTATTCTCGCACATTAATAGTATTATACTAGTATATATTAGATATTATAATGGTTATGTTCAACTAGAATTACAACTTTGCAATATTACATTACAAATATTTAAAATACTTTTAAGTTTTCGCAACTTTTAATTACGATTATAAAGATAATTGTAAATATAATTGTATTGTATTAAGTATTCATTCATTGAGTTCAATAATAGTGCAATAATCTATATTAAGTTATTAGTATTTGTTTTTTGTAACAGCAAATTTTGTGCACGTATTGAAATTACAACTTTGCAATAAATTATTATTAGATTAGTAATTACGATGATTCAGCAGAGAATATCTATATATATATATTGTTGCATCACATTATTAACACATTAGTTACAATTAGTTTTTAGAAAACAAAATGTTGAAAAAGTAAAAAAAAAAATGAGAAAATATTACTGTCATATAATTATAACATGCTTAAACGAAAAAGCAATAAACTAAGTCTGAAGTCAACAACAATTAGCCAACAAATTTTGATCAGTTTTTCTGTTGCCAGGTTTTTGCACGTTGAATTTATTGTTAATATATATTTGGTTCAAATGCTTTTAGAAAATATCAAACAAATACTGATAAAGGATTAGCTTTCAATGGACTTCTTATAGTCGACATCCTTTGGGAAGAGATACACCTGCAGCCAATTGATCTCTCTGTGCTGGCCGGTGAAGTGTGGCGCCCAATTGTAGATCAAATGCTCGTTTACCTGTTCGGCGCTATCGAATCGATTCGTATTCAGTCGGCAGGCCTTCACAAAGAACTCGGCAAAATAGCGGGCCAGCTGGATGGCGTCGTGTGTGTGCGCCGTTCTCCACAAGTCCGGGCGTACTGTGAGCTGCTCGTGGCCGACGCGCTCCGGATGGAATTGAGTGCCGTAGAACGGCAATGTTCGGTGCTCGATGAGCGTTATGCAGCGTTCGTTCTCGCTGAAATCGCGTGTGGCCAGCACGTGCCAATCTTTGTGGATCTTATGGAGACGCAGACTCTCCTCCGTGATGCAGTAGCGGTGCAGATGGCACGCGAACGGAATGCGCCTCATTTTCTCGGCCAGGTCCGGTGATAGCTGCTCGAACATCTTCGATTCGCGGTAGTCTTCAGTGAAATTTAGCGGATGCACATCGAACATTCGGCCGCATTCCGTGCGCACCGACGAGTCCTTGGCCGAGTTAATCAGCATCAGCTGAAACCCGAGGCAGGTGCCCCACAGCGGAAAGTACTTGTTCGCCTTGTTGCGCTCCTCGGCCAGTTCATAAATGTGCCTGGCCGACTGGACACAGTAATTGGTCAGCGCTGGATTGGCGGCGACTTCGGCATCCTCCAGAAAAACAGCGCCGCCCGGCAACAGCACTCCGTTCACCTTGTCCATTATAGACGCATAATATTCGCGTTCACGTCCGATCCTATAAAAAAACAAAAATACGATAGCCGAAAGATGAGAGTCGGGTATAACCGACTGCGCAATACCTATCCACACTGTTGAGAAAACTTGATTATTTTACTATTTTGTTATTGGCAGAAACACTTGGAAAACAGAAAAATATACTCATGTATAATCTATAACCATATATATATATGTATATTCAAAGAAAAAGCTCAATCTATATACCTATATACTTGGTTAACAGATCGCTGATTATCTTAAGATCGCGCTTGCAACCCAACCAATTAAATTTTTTAGTATTCATTCAAATTTTTAGTATTCATATCCGAGGTGTTTAGCCTATTATAATGCGTACAGCCATTATTCTCTTTTCGCTTTGTGAATTGTACTCGATTGGTTTTACTTTTCTGTCTATTTCTATTCGCGAGAAACAATTAAATTTGCCTCGTCATATAAATCGCTCGGCAATATGCCAACTGCATTGAATTCTATTCAACACACAGCACGTAGCACGTAGCACATGGCGCCGCCAGCTCGCGGCAACTTTTCAAGGTTATGATGCTTATTGCAAAATGCACTCACCAAATGGGAATGACCAGTGCCCCAGAAGCCTCCAGATACTTGATATAGGAGGCGGCCAGATAGCTGTGCCAATGCCCGTTGGGTGTGGCCAAAGATTTAGCCACATCAATGCACATCACGCCAATATGCGATGGGCGCACTGTTGCTAAGTCGCGACCGTCCCCCCGCCCCGCCCCCTCCGCCAACCCGCGCACTCGCGATGATTGCTGTGGCTCCTGCATTAAGTGCACAGCCACAGTACAGCTTCGATTGAGATAAGAACTAAAGCGACACGTGATATATTTTTTGAATAATTTACAAACTACTTCCAAAACTATTAAAATCTGACATAACTTTCACATATCGAAGCAAAAACAAGGAACAATAAAAAAATAATCCAAAAAAGGGTTCAGAGTTTTAAATGCGTCTTTGTGTAGATATATACACAGATAAGCATTTGGCAAACTGAAAATGATAGAAAGGTGAAGCGAACACTTTCCATTGATTAACTAGGCAATACCCTGTACTTAAACATATATAACGTATATATATATATACTACAAACTAGATCGGCGTTTTAAAAACTGAAACTTGCCTACAAGAAACAAAATTAATCTGCACAAATAATATAAGGATTAAGTTCGCAGACAGCAACGAGCAAAGATAACATCATTTGAAAAGTAAAATAACAGTTTTATGTGAGTCATAAAAATATTAAAAGCAGTTTTCACCTTGACTACGGATACTGAACTGATAATAAAAATCTTAGCTATTGCAAACATATATTATATATACATATAATTATTATTATGACTTTACATATTTATCTAAAATAATTAAACAACATTGTTTTTTTAAAATTAGTTTAAACATGTTTTGACTATTCTAATTACATATAAGCTATATTATTTTAAAGACAATTTAAGCGCATATATATATATATATATATATGTATATATATATTTGTACAAAAGAAAATAATTCTGCTAATTATAGGTTTTGCACGAACGTATACCCTTGCTTATCAAGATAACATACGTCTAATCAATTAGCAAAAAGAAAGCAAAAACAGATTAAATCGAAATGTGGTGAAGGCGGCCAAAAAAGTCTAGTATATATATATATAGTATATATTCCAAGTGTCAAGTATCTAGCAAATTGTTTCACATCACAGGAAACGTGTTTTATTCGCGATTTATATTTACACAAATATTGCGAAACAATTCTGCATATATAATTAAAAAAAAAACACACACACTGTGTATTTTTTTACTCATCACATAACTAATTAGGAGTGTGCCGCTGATGTCCTTCGATCAACTCACCAAATTGGCACCACACGCGCTCCTGCCGCTTCCAGCAATTTGACATAGGAGGCTGGTATATAGTAGGCAGGTGGATCCTGGCTATATTTAGCCCGCAACGCGGTGGCTATATCCATGCATGCAACCCCAATGCATGGGTTGTATTCCGATATCGCAGCAGCGTCCACACTGTCCATCAGGCAAAGCACTACTGAATAAGCACAGTTTACAGAGGCACTCACAAGAAAGTTTGTTTTTTTATTTTCAGTAATATGCATTCTCATTATCAACCTACATTTTGGTCGCGTTTTAGCCCAAGTGAATGGCACTGCATACTTTTAGGCGCACCTTTTAATACGGAATCCAAATTGACATTGCTGCATAGAAACAGACAGATGGACGGAAGTGGTTATATACACATGTCCATTACTTATATATACGAATAACAATATAATAATAATATGCAAGAAATATATTTAATAAATAAACAAATATAAAACATGCAATTTATATATAAAAGAGAGAACAAGACCGGCCAGACTTTTATTCGCACTCTCGACATGAATTAAAATAATAATCCTCAAAGGTTTATTTTGTAGTTACCGAGATCGCTGCGTTCATAAAGACGGACAGACAGACGGACATGACTAAATCAACTCAGCTCGTCGTCCTGATCAAGAATATACACTCATGGACAAAATAATAGGTGTGCATTTTTTTTTGTTGTGTTCAATAGCTTATTTTGCGTAAATTTGTCCATCAATAAAAAAAGGCAATAAGAATTTTATAACTTATCCTAATCAGAAAAACAATCATTGGCCTTAAAAGCTTTCAAATAAAATAAATATTAAATATTTTCATAAAAAACTCTAATTTCAGCTGGCCACAATAATTGGTATAATCATTAATTTTGTTAATTTGTTTAGTATAAAGCTCTTTTATCCCATTTAATACCCTGTGTATCCGCCATTATTTGGCAACACTTTAGCTTCCTGCATGTTCCGATTGGAATATTGTACCAAGCTCTTTGGATATTTTCCCATAGTTGGGTTTTATTTCGGCAAACAGTTTTTCCGACTTCTTTTTTAAGCTCTCAATGGGATTAAGGTCTGGGAATTGACTTGGCCACTCGGGGGTCCACCTTCTGCTATTGGAACCAATCCTTTACCAATCCGGACGAGTGCTTCGGATCTTTATCCTGCTGAAAGCTCCATAAAAGTGACATGCTATCCTCGGCATATGGTAGCATTACCGTCTCCAATAAATCTTTGTAAACAAATCTGTCCATAGTACCATCAATCAGATGTATCGGACCAAAACCTTCCCATGAAAAAAAGCACCTCTTTGCTTTACCCAATATGGGATTAGTTTCCCTTAGGCCGACGTACATTCCTTTTGGCATCATCATCCAAACAAATTTATCTTTGATTCATCGCTCCAGAGTATATTTCGCCTGACGGTTCGTGAAGATATAGCGTTACCAATTTCACTGGTGATTGTCCTGGAAGACAGGAACGGGTGGCGTTTGACCAATGTTACTATGTAATTGTGATCGGTGACCGAAGAGGTTTTTCTACCTTTGATTTAGGTTTTGAATGCATTTGTGACAGAGTTTTCTGAACGTTTCATGATCGTGGCAATATTATTGTACGATATTCCTTCATTTCGTAGTCTTTGAACAAGTCTTCTCTCCCATCTAGTATAATTTTATTTATATTTAAACTCACATTTAGTTGCATTTTCTTGATAAAATACTTGGAAATTAAATCGGGAATTAGCCAAGTTTACACCAAAACAATATGTCAAAATTACTATGTTTATGTAGAAAACGTTGTGTAGTACACATTTTATATAGATACATTAAAAATGCAAGTGTTCACACCAATTATTTTGTCGATGAGTGTAGATTTCGGTTAACTTTAACGAGGCTGCAGTCTCGCAGCGAACACAGCGAAAGCCAATGCGGCGACGGGGCCAAATCCGATGGAGCGCATAACGGCACCACCGCGACCATTGTCATCGAATAGATATTGCTGCACATAGCCCGAGCCCAGCACGGACGTATATGTCGGCTGATAGTTATAGATCAGCGATCGTGCCTGATCTGTGGTGTTTGTGTAAGCGTGAGAATTGAGTCTTGCCTCGTTGATAAAGAAATCGGCAAAATACTGGGCACTTTGGACAGCGGACGCAAAGTGCGGCACCTCCTTGCTAACGAACTCATAGAGCGCCTTCTCCGGATGGAATTGTACGCCGTAAAATGGATAGCTGCTATGCTCGATGCTGGAGACGAACTGAAATCCGTTTAAATCGTGGTTAAGCGACAGAATGCGCCAACTGCTGTTCAGAAAACTCTGCTCCGTATAGCAATAGCGATGATAATTATAGGTGACATTCTCGTTGGACAGCTTCGCGATGAGCTCCTCGCTGGCGCTGCCAAAGAGTCGACTCTGCTTGTAGTCTGACACAGAAAAACAAAAACAAAATGCGTTGAGTCTGTGCTTTCAGGTAGCTAGATGGACGCACTCTAACCTGGCTTCAGTTCCAGGGCCAATGACTGTCCCAATGAGTGGCAATCGGTGCGCGTCTCGGTGCCATTGGCCATTTTCAGGACCATCAGTTCCATGCCCAGACACGTGCCCCAAACGGGAAAGTAGGTGCCATTATCGTTGATCCGCTTGGCGATCGCCAGCAAATGTTCGCCGGCATCGCCAAAGCCGTTGCTATTATTAAAGTAGGTCGCACCGCCCGGCATGAGCACCCTATAATACGCATATTGAGTTTGGCTTTGGATATGTATGTGCAAGCTGAACTGAACTCACCCATTGATCTTCTGCAAGAGCTCCTCATAGTAGCTGCGATTGCGTCCGATTCTGTGTTGAAGAGGTTTCATAAATTATGATCGTGATCAACATCGTAAACATCAAACAGAAATCTGCGTGTCACGCTTGTAAACTAATCTTTTCGACAGCTTGCTTATCGCAAGCTTTTTGACACTAATTTAGTAGCAGATGCGATAAGGCCACACTGTCTTACTGTCTCACGTACTCACCCAATGGGCACCACCCGCCCGCCGGCGCCCTCCACAAACTTGACATACGAGGCGGCGATATAGCTGGTGGCATTCGAATGCCTGGAGATCAAGCCATCCGGATATATCTCCTGGGCCAGCACGCCAATTATCGGCGATACGGTGCCATTCACATCGGCCACAACAGGTGCCACCACCACGGCCAGGAGCAGGCACACGCGGATCGTCTGCATCATAAATATTCCGATTTCCTTTTCTTTCGCTAACGAATTTTTTAATTTTCGGTACGGTTCGGTTCGTTCGCTGTTTGGGCGAGCAGCTCTCTCGATGAACTGAGTAGCACTGGCATTGCGAAACAAGAATCGTTTCCAATTTAAATTCCAATATGCACTACAAATATTTGCCAAATGACTATATGCATGTGTTCAAGTGTGCATGTGTTCAAGTGTGCATGTGTTCATGTGTGCATGTGTGTGTGCATGTGTGTGTGTTCACAACGAAAACTATAGTTTAAGGTATGATGTATGCGGGTGTACGGGTGCACGGGCATTTGTGCACTCATTCCAAGGCGCACAACTTACTGATTACATTATTATCGCCAGGCGAATGATTTTTCATATGGAACAGAACAGGGTAGAACAGGGCTTACGCAACGGGGAACTCTATCTGGTTTTGGCCCAAAAGTACAACATTAGGCTTACTTAAGCAGCGGCTCTAAGCCGCAGAGCTAAAAAATTAATAATTATCCGGGGGAAACAAAAAAATATAGTTCGACAACGCCGACTATTGCATTCCCTAACTGTCGCATAGAAGGTGTTTCATTGATTTGCTTTTTATCTATAGTATCAAATTTTCTTTTTATTGGAATCATTGGAGCGATAACAATTGCCAAGTGTGGTCTTGAAAAAAAAACAAACGTAGAGTAAATAATATTTTGTAAAGTGCCACACTTAAGTGTCAAGTTTGGATTAGATTTCTTTTTCATGCAAAAAATAATTTTAGGACCATGTTAATAATATATTTCGAATATATGTGCAATATTTTAAAGATATTTTATTTTATATTAAAAATAATTAAAAAAAAAAAGGATTTATTAACAGATAATATTGATACGAAATCCTAATTCCTAAGATTAAACTGAATATCTTGAAAAACAAAAACCTTTTTCATAAACAAAAAGCTAATTCTTTTTGTTTAGAGATATTTCCAATGATATATGTATATATATATATACTTTATATACCTGTTTAGCGATTAAACTAAAATACCCAAAGCAGTAGTGTATGCAAAACAAACAAAAAACTCGTTGCACTGCTTACTCATTAAACAAAAACAGCGACAACAACAACAACAACTACAACAACAACAACATCAACGAGCTGTTGATTACTTTTACAATAATTAAATAACGTCAACTAAGTATCGGCAGGTGCAATCACTTGCGAACTTTAATCACATTTTTTTTTCTTCACTCTTTCTGGTGCTTTTTCTGTTTTGTTTAGTTTGGTTTTTTTTCGTTTTTATTCATTTTCCACGCCAGCTGTCGGTTCTGGCAGCTGATTTTCGTTTTGGCTTCTGGAACTAATCGTTTGCCAGAATTATCTGCTACTTTGTGGGCGGGCGGGAGCCGCCGCCGCCCATCAGTTGTTGCTGCTTCTTTTTGATGCTGCTTTGTATGCTGTGCAAATAGCGCATTTCCACGAGCGTTTGCTTCACCGCCGCCAAATCGTTGGCCTCAAAGAGTGCCGTTAGCTTCAGCGCATTATCGTTCAGCTCTTTGCTGAGCTGCTCGTTTAACTGGTCGAGGGTGGCGCCATCTGGCGCCTCCTCCACCTGCTCGTTGCGCTCCATCATGGCCATCAGAAATGTGGTGTTCAGTGCGCTGTTATCCTGCGGCAGCTGCTCCCCCTCCAGCTGGAGCAGATACCGGCCACGTTCGACGGGCGCCGCCAGCGTTTTGTACGCTTTATTCACAAGCGAACTCCAATCGGCGGAATTTGTTTGCTCGCGACTGGTTCTGCACGTGCGGGTCAATCATGAATGATTTATTCATATATTCACAAGAAAAAAAAAAGCTTACTTATTGCTGTATTTATCCGGGTGCACGCGCGCCTGCAGCTGCCGGAAACGCTGCGTTAGCTCTTGTGATTGCAGCGAAAACTTGGTTGGGAATTGCAACAGCTCAAAGTAATTCTATTGAAGGTGCCACAATTTAGTTTGCAATTGATATTGAATGTGCCAGCTGCCACCAGCTGTACTTGCCACATTGTTGTCCACATCCTGCAGGCAGCCGCAGTCGGCGCAGATCATGTGCTCGACCCGCTTTTGGCAATTCCAACAAGTCGCCGGCGCTGCTGCTGTTGTCGCATAATATTTAGTTGGCCTGTAACATGTTCCGGCCTGCGTTAAATTCCTAGTTGAATAACCGGAACCACTAAAACCAGTTTTTAAAATAGCAAATGTGCGGCGCATTCTCGCGTTATAAATATTTCACTAATCACACATTACACAAGCACACACAAAAAAAAAAAAAAGAAATACACAACAAATAACAGCTGGCCAGCTGTGTGCGACAGTCTGGCAACGCCGTTGTTAACATCTACGAATATTAAACTTTTTGAAGAAGAAATAAAATGAAGCATTAAAAGCACGCAGTGGCAATCGCAAAAACAAAAAGCGCTTGCAAACACAATTGTTTATTTAATTTTGTTATTTAAATGAAAAAAAAAAATACGCCGCACTCAAATTCGTGCACGCTGCTCCAGGTGAGGCTCGAACTCACAACCCCGGCATAGCTCTCATACACAGTGTACTGATTATAAGTACCGTGCGCTAACCAATTGCGCCACTGGAGCCTTCGGAAAAAATTTTGCCAAATGGATATTTTGAAACAAGCAAACAGTTTCTAATGTTCCCGCCACCCCTTTCACATTTTGCATAAAATTGAGCTTAAATCGCTTGGCTGCACAGTGGTACCAAATCAAAATAAAAAAAATTCTTAAAATTCATAAATATTGATCCCACTCTTAAATCGAAAATTGCGTGAATTTATCATATCTTTTATATTTGTTTGCATATATTTATATATAAATCTTACAAAATTATAATTTTTAAGTCTTGCGCTTAGATCGAGTCTTTTCTATACGCCCTATAGTTGTTCATCTCCGTAGGAAAAGTCTTGTACAATTCCAGCAACAGATTTGCTTTGAATTTTTTTAAGCTCTCGATTTTGCCCTTCACCTCCTCATTCTTGGCCAGCGCCTTTTCCACACAATCCTTTGTGTACAATTGCGGATTCTTGTCCTGGTCAATGTAGTCGAAGAACACCTCGAAGGGCACATACACATCCTGCACCTGCGGACGCAATTTGTCGATTTCCTGCAGGCCGGTGACCAAGCTGTTGCTGCATATATATATACAATTGTTTAAGAATGCGAGGGAAGGATAAATAGAAGACTCTTCTTACATTTTTTGATTGAGTACGTTTTGACCCTGTGGCTGAAAATCGCTAACGATTATGCGTATTTGCCGCACATTCTCGATGAACATTTCCAATTGAGTCTCCAAGTTTTCCAGTGGCGAACTCATTTTGAATGATATTTATGCTATTTAGCAAACTTTCGGCACGAATTATTTATTTTTTACGCTCCGATTGTTTTCCACACAGATGTTTGTTTATATCTGCACTGCTTCTGCGGTGCAACTCACTGTTTTGATGTGTATCGATATGTACTTCTATCGATACTCGAACCGTTTGCTGATAGTATCGATTCAAAGTTAAATTTATTGAGTAAATTCAATTGGCTTCTCTTAGGCATTTAAAAATAAGCATAAAAGAAACATTAGGGCAATCAAAGAAGTACAGTGAAAGGTAATAGTGATAAAAACAAACGATGAATGATTCGATTGATCTGAGATTTAGTTCAGTGCGTTCAGTGAGGCTAGTAGTTCAATCGAACTTGCGCAGAACGATTCGATACAACTCCAGTATCGATACACTGCCATCCGTAGCACAGACATCGAAGTGCATGGTGTTTTTTACAATTTATAAAAAATAATTTTTTTTAAATAAACTGAAATTAACAATGTCCGATGGTGATTTGGATGCGTTGCGCGCTCAGCGCATGTCACAGATGCAATCGCAATTTGTAAGTAACATAAATATACATATGTTCATATATGTAAATGCCAAAAATAGCCCAAAATAACATAAAAATAAATTATAACATTGTGATGCTGCACTAAAAAAAAAAATATTAACCAAAAGCATTGAATGTTGTTCGAGCAGTTTCTTTTGGCTTTTAGCATGACTCATAATTGTTATTGTTGCTCTGCTGCCGCTTGGCGCCCACGCAAGCGCCGGCGGCTGCACAGCTGTGAAAGAAAGGGTATGCGCTAACCGATATACCCTTCGTTTGCTTGCGCAGGGTGGCGGCGGTGGCAACGATGCCGAAAAACAAAAGGCCCAACAGGAGCAAATGCGCGCCCAGGAGGAAATGAAACACTCAATCCTATCCCAAGTGCTCGATCAGCAGGCACGCGCCCGCCGTAAGTAAATTCTTGAGAGTCCACTGTCCACAGTGAAACCGGCATAACAAACAACTCTACTCCAACTCTCACAGTCAACACACTGAAGGTGAGCAAACCGGAAAAGGCGCAAATGTTTGAGAACATGGTCATACGCATGGCCCAAATGGGCCAGGTCCGTGGCAAACTGGACGACGCCCAATTCGTGAGCATCCTCGAAAGCGTCAACGCGCAAATGCCACAGAGCAAATCGACAGTGAAGTACGACAGACGCCGTGCGGCCATAGACAGCGACGACGACGAGGACTATGGCTGCTGATTATTCTTGTCAGAGATTGAACAACTAAATCCTAACTTAAGTTATCCTTGTACACAACACAGAAGAATAGAAACCGAAACATATGTGCTTTACATCCTGCTCATTCAGCAACCTTGTTTATTAATTGGAATTGTCTCGTGCCTTGCTGAAATATTTGCTGATTTATGTTTATATTCCTTATAGTTATTCGTGTTGAGTTTGATTCAGATATCTTTGAAAACAAAATGATTTTCCATATAACAAAGTTATATTTAGAACACTCTAACCTAGAATAATTGAAATAGCTTTGACAGAAAAAAAGTTGTCCATAGAAAAACTGTATTTTTGACGGATTGCTCATCTGTGAGTCATATGATATAGTAATCCGATGCTAAAACAACGCTTTGCTAATATGTTGGAAGTATAATTAAGCATAGAAATAAGCATTCTTAGCAAAGTATCAAAAAGTAGCTCCGACTTTTGGTATTGATCAATACAGATTGATACAATTTAGCCCATTTGAATTTCCCACCGCAATTCGACCTATTGGAATATTTCGAAAAATAGCCCAAAACAATAATCAACATCGAAATCAAATTACTATAAGCAAAATGTAGTTTTATGTCATATAAATTAAGACTAGATTTGGCTGAATGCAAGTCGTGAATTGTGAAAATTGCACTAACAATGAGATGAGTGGAGGCTACTCCTTCTTCTCGTGATCCTCCTCCTGCTCCTCCTCGGTGACCAGGCAGTCGCCGCAGAAAATCGAGTACATGATCAGCGAGAGGAAGCCCAACGGCAGCCCAAAGATGACGGTCATCAGGACCGGATTGCCCCGCCACATTTCGCGCAGCGAACGCTTCACCTCGAACAGGGCTCGATTGACGCGGACGAAGTAGGTGTCGCCTCCGTACGCCGTGGCGCTCTCGTTGCTGATGGACTCGAGGAATAGGTGCAGTGCCTGCGGCGTCATCTGCAGCGGATCATCCTCGGGTATATAATGATGCTGCGTCGTCGAGTTTAACGCTATCAAATGGGGCGTGGCCAGTTGGTCCAAAATAATGGAATGTGCTATCGACGGATCCCCTATCTACGCGATAAAGATTTAGAGAGGATTAGAAAAGTGACCATGGGATTAGTTTTGGTGGTGGCTCACCCAGCCAAATTGGAATTTGTCATGGTAGCGGGGTCGATGCTTGCGTATGACGCCCTCGACCATGTCCCGGAACTCCAGTTCGTGTGTGGCTATCTGACTGAGCTTGTCCTCCTGGACAACGGCCAGCACCAGGAACTTTTTGGTCTTGAGCAGCTGGTGTATATTGAAGCGTGTGACCTTCGGAAAGAGCGTAAAACGCTCCACATTCACCCACTGGAAGATGGTCTCGTTGACATCGTTCGGTTCCATTTCGTGTGCCACATGGCCGTGCGGATAGAAATGATGCTGTTCCTCCTTGTAGACAATCACGGCGGGCAGCTTCTCGAAATCGAAATGCTCTGCAGCGATATCCTCGCTGGTGGCATAAAAGAAACCATGCTCCTGATACCCCTCGGCGGCCGCATAGTACGTGTCCCAGACAACGCCCTGCTGTGCGCCGACAAACATGAAGAAAATCGTATGCGAACCCTTCAGCATATCGACGCTCTCCGTCCGTGTGACCAGCTGGACCGGCGGCCCGGACATGCGCAGCGCATAATCGACGAGCTCATCCTTGCTGCGATCCCCATTATAGATGAACTCCATGTTGCCCTTGATGAACATTATCGTGGGATACCCACGCACCTTGAACTCCCTCGCCGCCGCCGGATATTTGGTGCAATCCAAGCGCCCCACCCGCACATTTGTCGCGTGCAGCGCTTGGGCGACAAGCGCAAAAATGGGCTCGGTTTTCTTGCAATAGCCGCACCACGGCGCATAGAACATCACCAGCCACTGGCCCTCGTGGCGCACATCGATGAAGCGATCGCTCAGCTCCAGAACACGGGACGAGATCGCCGGTGTGCCGAGCACCAGCAGAAACAGCAGTGGTAGACACCAGTTCCAGATTGACTTTTGCATGTTGGTGCTGCTGATGTTCCTGTTGCTGTTGCTGTACTTGAACTGTGGCGCTATTGCATAGCTTTGAAACGTCGCACGTATTTTATTTATTAAAACTTGTCATCAAATATAATTCAATTAGCAGAATGGAAACTTTTCGACGAAAACAGCAAAAAGAAAAAAAAAACAGATCCACCCCCATGCCCAGTTACGGCCAGTTCAGTTTGGTGAACAAGTTTCAATACAGATATCGATAGCCAGGTGTTATCGTGTTGGCGTGCGTAGGTGAATGGCACTGTTTTTAATGCTATTTATTTGACAGCGCCAAAACAGAGCACAAATTAGAACTGCACATCATTTAAATCACATTATTTCTTTTCATTGAAATTTCACGACAATTTTTTGTTGTTGAAAAACAGCTGTAATTTTTAATAAAATAATAAAACGAAAGATGAGCTAACTCAACAATTTTTTTGAACTGAACTAACTCTTAAAAAAGAACTATTATGTACATCTCTATAGGCTAGTTCCAAGTTATATATCGATAGCGAAAGCAGCCTGCTAACATATGAATGGCATTGTTTACAATGCGTTTAAGACAATCTGGCAACGCCAAACGACAGCACACGCTCAACGCACGTGTGAATGAGTTTTATTGTTGAATTTACACTTAAAACTCGAGTTTAAGCGTGCTTTACAATGAAAGCAGATGTGCCCGACAAAGCCGATGGCACCGCCCAGGTGCACAATGTGCGTTTCTACACAATCAAGCCACGCGCCATTGTCAGCCTTGCCTACAGCAAGGTGCTCAAATTTCTTGCGCTCAGCCGGTGAGTAAAAATGGATTTCCATTAGTCAAAGCCAAAAATAAATATAAAACAAAATGTATGTATGTGAATTTACAGCGACAATGGCTCCATTGAGCTGTGGGACATGAACTATGCCCCGTTCTTGGATCGTGTCATACAAATGGAGCCCGAATCCCAGGCGGAGAACCTGGCCTGGGCGGGCAAGCGTCTCTTTTCGGTGGATTTGACGGGCAAACTGATTGAATGGAACCTGAACACGCTGAAGCCGCGATACGAGCAGTCGCCGACGGGCAATGCGCTGTGGTGCCTGGACGTGAATAGCGCCGAAACCGAGCTGGCCGTTGGCTCCGAGGAGGGACACATCAATCTGATGAGCATCGAGCACGACGAGATCAGCTACAAAATGCTCTTCAATAAGCAGAACGGACGTGTGCTCTGCTGCAAATTTGACAAGACGGGCAAACGCCTGGTGACCGGCTCGGTGGGCGCGGTGCGCATCTGGAACGTGGCCCGCGGCAACACACTGCACACGATGACGCTGACGGACAGGAACGTGATTGTCTATTCGCTGCAGGTGCTCAGCGACGATACGATTATCGCCGGAGATTCCGCCGGCTTTGTGACCGTGTGGAATGGCGCCAATGCCACACAGCTGGAGAGCTGCAAGGTGCTCGACCGGAATGTGTTCGCGCTGGCGCTCAACGAGGACGAGGATCGTTTGGTGTGCAGCGGGATGCGGCCGCCGCTGATACGTGTGCTGAGCAAGACGCAGATTAAGCGCGAGGATTCCGTCTACGAGCGCTGGATTAAGTTCCTGCAGCGCGAGGTGCACAGCCATTATGTGAAGGCGCTGGTCGTGATCGGCGATCGCATCGTGTCCGGCGGCGAGGACGGCATTCTGTGCATCTCATCCAGCAGCAAGACCCGCGCCTATGTCGCCCAATATGCGCCCCTGCTGCCCGGCTCCTGTGCCAGCCTCGCGTCCTCCAGCGACAATTTGCTGCTGTTGCGCTACCCGCAGAGCCTGCATTTGTGGCGCCTGGGCGTGCCGCGTCCTGGCGAGAGCAAAAGTCTCGCCGTCGGCCGTTTGGAGCAGCTGCAGCTGGAACAGACGCCGGAAAAGCTGCTGCAACTGAATGTCGGCGCCAACAAGTTTATCCAGGCCGCGGCGATGTCGCCGGACAACAAATGGATTTGCTACTCCACCGCCAGCGAACTGCGTCTGAATCGTCTGCATTGCGAACCGTTGGGGGTGGAACGCGTCACAGTGGATCTGCCCGACGAACTGGAGCCGGCCACATTCATAGCCTTCGCCAAGACGCAGCTGTTCTTGCTGCACGCGCCCAGCTGCCAACTGCGCTGCTTCAGCCTGGACGAGGATCAGGTGCATTTCGCTTACAGCGTGGAACTTGGCGGTGAAATCAAGGCGCCCGTCCGCCACGTGGAGCTGTCGCCGTGCGGCAAATATCTGGTGGTGGCCACCACAAATCATCTGATTGCCGTCTGGCAGCTGCGCGGCAAAAAGTTCAAACATTTACTAAATCTGCCACGGTACAAGGCCGGCACCACGGCGCTGGCTCTGCACGAGAACATCGCCCGACTCGTGGTGGCCTATGCCGACGGTCGCATCGTGGACTACGATCTGCAGCAGCGACGATTCGTCAGCGAGACCACCGAACACTTTGTGCCCAATGGGCCGCTGCACAGCATACGCGGCCTGCTGCTGGACCCGCAGAATCCGAGCATTGTGATCGCCTACAACGAGGTGCACCTGTATGTGCTGGAGAGCCAAGCGCAGGAGGAGCACCAGCTCCATCCGAAGGCCAAAAGGCTCAGCGCGCTGGAGTCAACCAAAACACAAAGCTATTGCCTAAAAATGCGGCTGCATCGCAAGGTAAACTTTTGGCATACATCAAAAAAAAATACGCATTTCAATTAAAATAAAAATTCTTAAAACATTTTCTTGCAGCATTTGGTGCAAGTCTGCCGGCTGAATGCCAAGGAACTGGTCACCATCGGCGTACAGACCAAAAATCTGCTGACGACGCTGCCGCCGCCGTATCAGCGGAAAAAGTTTGGCGCCGCGTAAGGAATAAAGGCTGTACTACAGTAGTAACTAGTTAAGTTGTATAAATGGCAAGCGAAAAGATGAAAATAATGTGCATCTCTGTTGATTAACTAAATTTTAATGCATTTCTATACTCGCTCACGAACTCAAAGGTGCATATTGGGTTTCTGCATCCATGTCAGATAGTGTACAGAATTTTTTTTGTTTTGAGATTTAATCAATATATGTTTTTCTCAATATAAATGCTAATTAAAACAAATATTGCAGACAAATTATTTATACGACTTAATTTATATATATTTCCCTTAATCTTCAAGTTGCTGAGAATCTTTTCTTTTAATATATATATATTTTATAAGTCACCTCACACCTTTTTGGCCGATATTTTGGTGCTAACAATAATATTTAAGACCGTTTTCGACTGTTTGAAGCTGTTGTATAAAGCAATCGGTGACACCCGGCTGCAACGTTCTTCTTTTTTCCGCTTTTTTTTCGTAATGTATCCCAAAAAATTTGTCGCTGTCAGTTTGTGCTCCACTGTTGTGTGTGTGTGTGTGGCCGGGGTACAGGCCGCACTCGTCACATGGCAAATGCGCTGCAATTCGTTACGTTTTGTCGCTGGCATTTTCGTAGTCGTAATTGTTGTTGGGCTGGTTGTATTTCGTTTTTGGTTGTTGTTTTATTTTTTTGGTTTTACACTGTCTAGCCAACGTCTAGACAAGTGCATACCACACAGACAGACAGTCGAAAACGAGCGCACACACACAGAAAGTGAGATAGAGATAGAGAGATGAGGGAGATGGAGAGAGCGTCTGTTCATTGCACAATTCAACTTTTACATAGCTCTAAAACTCATTGCCCAGCTCGGCGCAACCCATCAACCGTGCTGGGCCAGGCTTGTTCAAGCCCCCAATCCCCTCACCCCCCGTCTGACCTACGCCGTGTGGGTGTCCGGGTCCGTGTCTGTGGCAAAAGTATCCTGCAGCTATATTCCAATGCAAGTAGTTATATTTTTTTTCTCGTATTTCGTGGGTTCTGCGGGTTCTCGCTGTATTTGCATACAAATTTTTGGGTAGCTGCATGTACCATATAAAATCCGTTTTCCTGCTGCGGTTGTGGGCGTGCCTTTTGGGCATTTGGGCCGCATTTGCATAGAAAACAACACGGTGCCAAATAGACATAAATAATGACTGACGGAATTGTTCGGCTTTTAAAATCAACGTCAAACTTTTAAGCTTCAGCTACAATGACAGAAGTCTAAACTAGTGATGTTAATCAACAACGAAATTCGATAGTAAGACAAGGATAGCAAGTGGGAGAAAGAGTAAGAGATAGAATTAGAGTGAGAGAGGAAAAGAAAAGAGAGAAAGAGAGAGAGAGAGTAAGAGAGAGAGAGAGAGAGAGAGAGAGAGAGAGAGAGAGAGAGAGAGAGAGAGAGAGAGAGAGAGAGAGAGAGTAAGAGAGAGAGAGAGAGAGAGAGAGAGAGAGAGAGAGAGAGAGAGAGTAAGAGAGAGAGTAAGAGAGAGAGTAAGAGAGAGAGAGAGTAAGAGAGAGAGAGTAAGAGAGAGAGAGAGAGAGAGAGAGAGAGAGAGAGAGAGAGTAAGAGAGAGAGTAAGAGAGAGAGAGTAAGAGAGAGAGAGAGTAAGAGAGAGAGAGAGTAAGAGAGAGAGAGAGTAGAGAGAGAGAGAGAGAGTAAGAGAGAGAGAGAGAGAGTAAGAGAGAGAGAGAGTAAGAGAGAGAGAGAGAGAGAGAGTAGAGAGAGAGAGAGAGTAAGAGAGAGAGAGAGAGTAAGAGAGAGAGAAAGAGAGTAAGAGAGAGAGAGAGAGAGAGTAAGAGAGAGAAAGAGAGTAAGAGAGAGAGAGAGAGTAAGAGAGAGAGAGAGTAAGAGAGAGAGAGAGTAAGAGAGAGAGAAAGAGAGTAAGAGAGAGAGAGAGAGAGTAAGAAAGAGAGAGAGGGTAAGAAAGAGTAAGTAAAAGAGAGGAAGAGAGCGAGGAAAACACAGAGAGATATGGTAAGAGAGAGAGAGAGAGAGTAAGAAGTAAAGAGAGAGGGAAATAGTAAGAAAGAGAGAAAGCGAGAGAGCGTAAGAGATATAATAAGAGAGAGCTAGAGATTAAAACAGAATAAATTAAAAAGAGAGAATCAGAGAGAGACGGAAAGAGCAAGAACCTTAAAAAGTGAGGAAGGGTAGAGGGGAGGGAGAGAAAGAGTTAAGGAAAAGAGAGTGAATGACTGAGAGCCACTTACCTATAAAAACAAAACACACAACTTCTTAAGTATAACTTTTAAGTAACGCACAAACACCCACACAGATCACTGACAATTCCAATAATCTGCAGGCATTACTTGAATTTATGAGAATCGCATAGAGGGGTCCAAATTGCATTGCTAGATAGTTAACATAAAACTGCAAAGCTACAGACTAATTTTCTAGAATAACTTCCGCGTGTATTAACAACAGCTGTTAAAAATTGTACAGCCGATGTACCAATGGAAATATATAGAATTCTTCTATATTTTGTTTGGGTATTTAGTCTTTTAACATCACTAACATAAAGTTCGCATTCATTGGCGTATTCAGGTTTCGATTAGCGGCCAACGTAGGCTAGGCTCGTCTTCACTTTGTCTGAATTTATTAAGTATTTCCATTACAGAATACAATTTTATTTAAAGCTAGGGTTAAGTGGGCAACAGCCCTGAGAATTTTACAAGTTGATCAGAAATAACAGTATGGGATAAAGTGAAGCTTATCATAAGAAAAAGTTTCCAGTTCTTTCAAAGCTCTATAAGCTCTATAAATTGTACGAATCAAAGTACAATTTTCAGCTGCTCAAAGTGTTGTACATCGATGCATCACTGTACTTCTGGATGCCTCTGGCCAACAAATGTTACGTATACGCCACGTGCGACACATTGACAAGTTGCTCGCGCCCGCAATACGCAGACCGTGTAGCGAATTCAATCACGCCCTTTGCCAATGTTGAGGCATTAAAATGCACTTAACCAGCGGCACAAACCACGAGCTAAAGACACACAAGAGAGGGGAGGCGGGAAGGCGGGGAGAAGCATAGGCAGCTAAAACTTATGCAAACTACGCGACCAAATACAACTAAAGTCGCACTCACAGTCAAAGTCTACAAAGGAATCGCGCGGAGGAGTCGACTGGAGTTGCGTCTAGACAGCCAGTGAAAACTTTGGCGCTGGGCAAACTTTGTTGCACACAACAGCAGCAGCAGCAGCAGCAGCAGCAACACGAAGAAAAGCAACAACTACAGCAACAATGCAGCCGAGGCGGCAACAACACACTTGGAAAAACAAAACCGACATTCTGTGAGAGAACTCTTAAAAATGTTGGTTTATTTAAATTAAATAATTTTCAATTTCCAACTTTAAAATTAAAAACTATTGTTTAAAAACTACTTATTATAAGCATATTTAAAAAATAAGCATAAAACTGTCTAAATTGAAGTAATTGTTAAAATTAATCATTGAAAAAAGTTCTGAAAATCAAGGCTGCAAATCTATAAACAAATTGTCTTAACTTCTATTTTGGTTCAAATCTTGATTCGTGATTAG
This sequence comes from Drosophila paramelanica, assembly GCA_035043915.1. NCBI lineage: Eukaryota > Metazoa > Arthropoda > Insecta > Diptera > Drosophilidae > Drosophila > Drosophila paramelanica. The sequence goes on from JAWNMO010000584.1 coordinate 1,087,366, forward strand.
TTATTTGATTATAAAAACCAGCATTTTATTAAATATTTATAGAAAAATAGATTTCTTTGCTAAATTTTAAATGTTAATGACTAAATTTAAGCAATTATATAAAAAAAAAACTTTATTTTAAACTGGTTCGGTTCAAAACCCGGCTAAAGTATTCAAATTCAAAATTATAAAAAAATTATAAAGCTAAAAGCATTAGGCTACAAATATTTCGCTGGTTTTGAAAAATGTTTGTACTCATTGTAAGGTAATTCGTTGATGATTTCTTTAAGTGTGCTTTTGTTACAGGCTCGAGCAGAGCGTCTCTGGGCCTGGTGGCAAAAGTTTCACGCGCTGACACGGCAGACATTGTGTCGACGCGGCGAATGGGAACAATGCCTCAAATTGACATTTAATTGGTTTCAAATTAGCCGCTGCCAGGAAGTGAATACGCCTCCAGTTGGAGCCGCCGCAGACGCACTGGAATGCAGCCGCAAAAATGATGCAGTGCGTCTGCCTGTCTGGATAATTGCAGCGGGCTAATCAAGTCGAGGCTCGACGAGACAGAGACAGAGGGAAAGAGCGAATGTGAGAGAGAGAGAGGTTCGTATCTACCCCTAATAAACAAGGGCGCGCAAATTGGCCGCTAATGAACGAAATGAGATAAAGCTTAATTTGCATTTAATAATATTAACGTGTCGCTTGTGGCACATAAAAGTGGCAACAAAAGCGAGCGAGGTAAAGAGGGGGGTGCGGTGGCGGGGCCGAGTTCAGACAGAGCGGGCATCAGCATAAATCGCATGCGGTTGTCATGACGCTGCAGCCAACTGCGACCCCTGCAGCGGTCTAGACGAGAAGCGACAAGCACCGAAGCCAGAGGACGCGCTAAGGACAAACGTGGCTGAAATGCGGGGGGTGAATTGTGAGGTGGGGGGGGAAGTGGCGGGCTCGTAACTTTTGAATGCAGCTCAAGCTGATTGAATTTTATGCTCAACAAAAAAGCAAATCAACTTAAATAGCAACGTGATAGCATCAGCAACCCCCCTCCGCGCCCCGTCCTCCCCCACCCACAATTCAGCAATGGCAGCAACAACAACGGTATCTCCTTTAAAATTCTAGTCTGCATTGTGTCTCTATTCTGACCACAAATTAAGTGGGTGCTGCAGCTGCCAAAGAGGCCGCAACGGGCATTGAAAGGTCAAAAAAGATGGCGACTGCAGGGGGGAGGGGGGGCGGGGAGGTGTGGGCATCCGAACAGTTGTTGCTGTTGCAATTTCAAGTTGGCTTTTCCTTGAATTCATTTAGTGTTCGCATCAGCGAATTTTTGCACTTTTTTCTCCCATTGAATGAGTGTCCTTCGGCAAAGGACAAAAGCACAATAAACAGCGGCTCCACGCAAGAATTGCGGGAGGGATGTGTGTGTGTGAGCAAGAAGAAGAAGCATCTAAGTGCAGACAGTGTCATATGGTTAAGCTTCCTGAAAGCACAGTCAAGACGTTCGCCGCCAGCAAGTTGCAAGTTGCAGTTTTTACGACACTTCCAATATACACTGCGAGAAAATTCTGCATTTAAAACAATCACAAATGGAAAATTTTCAAAAATAAAACAAAAGAAGCTGCTTGTATTAGGTAAAAAACTAAATTTTAGCAGTTTAAACTACATTACTGTAGTTTACTGGGGTATACACTGAGAGAAAAATAATTCTTTAAATTATTTACTGCTTAAGATATTGCGAATTGAATAAAATAGACCAAAGATCATCATTTAAAAAATTAAAAATATAAACAAATACAGGGTATATAAAAAAAACAAAATAGGCCAAATCAAATCATTTTATATGATTCCGATGAAACTCCAATGCACAAAGGCACAATTTTTAAATATTAAAATATAAATTAAAAAAAAAAAAGTTTTAAAAACAAACTCACTTTGATTAAATACGCATTTTTCACATCATTTTCTTACCTAGAAAAACCAAAAATATTTTTAAAATTAGTTAATAAATGGAATAAAGTAAAAGGGATATCTTAAGTGTAATGTAAAATATAATATAATTCTTGTGATTTAAAAATAGATCAAATTTAACAAATTTGAGTACATCAACTCGTTTTGGTTCAGTGTAAAAAATCTCCACCTACTTGAAGCACATTATCTTTGCGCAGAAATCTAAATTTATTTTGCACTCCCTCCACTGCAAGAAACATTTAGACACAGCTGTCAATTTAAATTTGGTTTATTGGGTAGCTAGCAAATTCGAATTGACGCATTCAATTTGTACAACAACATAAGCAGGGGTATTCCCACACAGTTAGTTAAGGCACCAATTTATTTAGCGGTGCGTGCAAAATTGCGGTTATAATTTTAATGTTACAGTTAGCCACGCACTTTTTTTACCCACTTTGCCCCATTGCAAAAGCCAAACCACAATAATAACAACAACAATAACAATAATAATAATAATAATAGTAATAATAATAGCGAAAACAAAAACAACAACAGCGGCTAAATAACAACAAAAGAAACAACAGAAAGCGGCGAATTAACAAGTGAAACGGAACGTGCAACACTGTTGCAGTTGCATTGTTGCAATTTGTTGTGTGATTTTGTGTACGCGCTTCGTTTGCAAGTGGCAACCACAATTTAATTAAGCCAACAAAACCAACGACAACAAGTAGCAGCGTATTCGGTAAGAGTGAGCAACTAACAAATACCCTCGAATCAATTCGAAACTGTTATCAAATAATTTCCAGGTGTGTTTTGGTGCTCTACTTCTAAATCAGTCACTATTAATTATTTAGAAAATTTATTTTTTGGTTTTTTTCTGTGCATTTTTAGGGCATTTAATTGTGTGTATATCCCAAAAATCCTTTACATATTAAATATTTTTTTAATTTGTGGAAATTTATTAAAATCAAATATTTTTCATCTGTTTATAATTAAGTATAAATAAAGTATAAAGTTAATTTATTTGTTTAAACTTTATTAATTTTAGACACAAGTTAAATTTTGTGGTAATTATTTATATTTATTATATTATTATTATTATTATTGTTTATTGAAGGATAACCGATGTGTGATTATTACTCTAAAATCGATGTGATTAACTCTGCTGTTTATGCTAATCCCGAATAATTATCTAGTTTTAAAGATGCTTTATTTTTTCTGTTACATGCGTAAGCGCAAAACCATCATACCCGTTAACAAACATTCTGAATTTGTGCAGGGTATTGAGTAGCAGCTAGAACAGACTGTCAGCAGTATTAGCCCAGGCAACATCATTATAAGCCAGGCCAAGTGAACGCGACACATGCGCTGCGCTTGCAAGTAGCTGCAAGGGCGGGCGGGTGGTGGCATGGAATGGAGGCGAGGCACGGAAGTTGCCTGCTGAAGCTGACCGCATAAAACGGGAATTGTGGAAAATGACTTATTGTCGTTGTACGCTTTAATGCCCCACTGTGGCTGTTGTTTTCGTTGTTGTTGTTGTTGTTGCTGTTGCCCGTTAGCTCACTCTGCCACACATTGTTATTGCAATAATTTGATTAAATTGAACGCTTTAAGTGATTTGCATTTTAAATTTCAATCAATATGTTGCAACGGTTGCAAGTTGCAACAGCAGCAACAGTAAAGGAAGTCGTCTGGCGCCAAGCTGCACCTGCTCCCCTCCCTTTCCCTCCACCCACCGCCCTCTAATGTTGTGGCAAGCATTCGTGTCTGGCTCCAACGACCATCCACCCAGCCGACTGTCAACTGGTCAACGACGAAAATTGCTCACTTTGCTGACGGAAACCATAAACCGTTGCAAGTGGTCAGCCAAGCAGCAGGCAACATGCAACATTGCAACACCGCCTTGCCCACACTGATTGCGCCCTGTTTAAGTTGTCGGTTTGGGCGGCATCGGAAGGATGTGCTGCCGGCCAACGCCCACTGCTCCAATTGCATTAAATTCTAAATTATTTTGTCGCCTGCATTAACAGTTGGCATCACGAATCTGCCCCCGGGCGCGCTCGCATTAAGGTGCCGCTTTAATTGCCGCAACGCCCTGGGCATTAACGTGCTCGCAAGTTTATTTAAATTATCTCTCTGGTCTGTCATTACTGCGCAAGCTGTTCCCAGCAGATACCCTGCCCAGTTTTCCAGGTCCTTCAAATTTACCAAACTAAACACTATTTTATACTATTTTGGAATTCGTTTTTTATTCTGCATATAAAATAGGAAATTGGACAAAACCTGATTAGAAAATTCTGCATTCGATTCTTTCCTAAACTTTCAATTCGGGAGCTTTGTTAAAAAAGTAACATTTTGAAAAGTTATTTTATATTCTATAAATATTTTTTAACATACTATTTTGGGACTGGTTTGAGCTCTAAATTTTTTGTGTCTTAAAAATTAAAAATCGAAAAAATGTGATTGGAAAATTAAAATTTGAATTTTTTCTAAATTTTCAAGTTTTGATTCTGAAGTCTGCATTGAAATTTAACAATACAGTTTTGTAGCGTTTTTTGATAAAAAAATATATATATATACAGAGTAGGAAATGTTCATTGATCTTAAAGTCGCATAACTTTGACAAAACTGAAATGATTTGTACGCTGTATATCATTTTGGACATGATTTGACCTCTAAAACTAAATTGTAAGCCAAAGTTGAAAACATTTTTTTTTTCAAGATTTATGTCAACATTTTCTTCCATTGACACCCAAAGTTGGAATTATTTGCAGATTTGCATCTAATATAATTGTATTAAAGCTCAACATGACATGGTTTTTCAGATTGAAATTTAAATGCTCTATCATTGCAGGGTGTTTGCTAGTCGAATGGTTGCCCAAAGACTTGTTTTGTTTTAGTTTTGTTCTGATTGCATTTCTAGTTTTTGTTGCTTTTGCTGATGTTGCATAAAGTGCAGGCTTTTGTGTTGCAATTATTGTGCATCATCATCGCCAACATCATCATCAGCATTATCATTATCGTCATCTTCATCATCACGTGGGCATTGTTCTTAGCCAGTCATTGCCGACAACGTTGTTGCCGACATCATCGTCGTCGTCGTCGTCGTCGTCGTCGTCGTCGTCGTCGTCGCCGTGCGGCGCGTCTCTGGCTCCTTCCGGCGTCAGTTTTGCAGTGGCAACTTCCTGATTTTGGCTTAGGCGCCGGCAATGCCTGCAATTGCTATACTCCAGAGACTCGCCCCACAACCCCCCGTTACATCTAGAGCTGCATTGCCGTCTGCTTGTTTATGTGTGTTATTTTGCCGAAAAGCAAAGTCTAAGGACTTTTGTCTGAGTGGATTTTGCCCTGCAGTTTTTCAACTTAATTCATGCAATTTCGCATGCAATTTTCACGTGACTTCATTTTGAATTTCAGTTGTGTTTCTCAGGTCTGCCATGTGACTCAGCCGCATTACGAAAATAGCCTGGAATTCAACAGCGAGTCATAAGCGAACCCTCCCCCCTCCCACCTCACCCCACCCCCGCGTCGCTCCTTAGCTCCTTCTGTTTATCTCGCTGTTGCTGGCAGATCTTTGCCAGAACACAAAAATTATGTTCTGTTGTCTTTTGGGCCGACATTACATTTTGTATTTTTGGATTGGCTCTGGCTCTGCGAGAGAGCGTCTGATAGCCATAATGAGCAGAGAAACCGAGCGAGAGCGAGACCAGGAGAGCGGAGCGGGGGGGGGGCCCTTATCCCGAATTAGTTGAGGGGCGGCAGCAGTCGGGCTGTAGCACACTTCACGCTTGATTTTCATGTGGCTGTTGTTGTTTGGGTCGCGGCCAGAGACAGAGGGAAAAACACACGCACACACACACACACACACACACACACACACACACACACACACACACACACACACACATAGAGAGCAGAAAAAAAACTATAGTTGAGGAAAATGCTTTTCAATTTATTTTTAAGTACGAAAATAATTTTTTCGCAACAACAACAGGAATGAGCGGTAAAAATAAAGGCACGACACACGCCCGTCGCTGTTGTCGTTGTCGTCGGCTCTAGCTAGGCAAGAGCCCCCCCCCTTCCCCGGCTCATACCCCTGATGGTGCCAACCCTCCTGATCGTGTTCTATACACACACACACACATAGATATCCACACATATATATATATATATATGCTATGTCGCCGTCGTGTGAAATATTGGAGACAAACGGGCACTTTTTATGTTAGCTGCAAAAATTGAGTTCAGTACGGCGCAGGTTTGCGGAAAGATCGCAGCGCAGCGAAGTGCAGAAACTGCAATTGGGCTAATAACGGTAAACGATAACGGAACGCGTGCTCCACACACACCCCCTCCAACTGAGTGTACCTGTAAACACACACATATATATATACATATTGCAAATATATATATATTGAAAATATTCTCATTCATAATCAGTTCGTGAAAAATGAAAATCATTTTATTTTTGTGCTAACTGTTGCAACGTGTCGCGTGTGTGCGAGTGTGTGCGAGTGTGTGTGTGTGTGCGTTTGTTTGTGTGTGTGTTCAGTGGCTTTCAGCTGTGTGTGCATTTAATACAGTTCAATATTTTCCAATTGGATTCCAACTAGACACCTCATACCAGCTGCCGCCCGACGCATTCTTCGCTGTCATGTGTGAAATTCTTCTTCTTCGTCTTTGGCGCTCTCCAACGGCTTGATTAGCGCTCTCGTTTGCCCCCCGGGGGCCCGGTTCCGTTCGGTGTCGTATATATATATAATTTTTTTTTGGTTTTTTTTTTGTTTTTTTTTGTTTTTTTTTTTTGGTACTTGACGGTTTTTGGTCCTTTTTGTCGCATGCGCCTGTGGCGGGCCGTTGCGGTCTCATGGTCTTCCATCGAATTACGCAGGAATTCACTGAATTTACGTTTGCTCAATGTCAAATTGGCGTTCGACTTTGGTATGCGCACACAACTACAAATACTACTAGAGATCAACACTCTGTTCGGCTAGCCGAATTCCAAATACCCTGCACAGCAACAGCAGTTGGGGTTGTTCCTTAAAAGCATTTTCTTTTGCTTGATTTTTATAATTAAATCTTTTTTAAATTTTAAAAATGCAATAATAAAATATTTAAGCCGAAAGAAACGTTAAAATTAAGAGCGAATGTTTTCTCAAAAACTACATAAAAAGTTTCTGTTTAGGTTTTTTAAGAACTGTCCAGAATCAATTTAGTTGATTAATTAAGAAAATACAATACAATAAAATTTAAATATATCATTTATAAATTCTCTGAACAAACTTTATAAGTAGATAAATATACCTCAATGTTAGGGTATTTAAACAAAAAAACAAAAAAACGCTAGTTTTATCATCTGATATATGCAACTAACAAATGCCATGCTGTTATCGATAACTTTGTGTTATCGCCGATGCACGTTGCACACAATTTTTTTGCGATTTTTTTTTTTGCAGTCTACCCTTTATTTTAGCCCCATCTCGCTTGCACTCATTGCGAATTCCTGTGTTAGCGTTTGTTTCAGTTGTGGCACGAAAATAAATTAAAGAATTTAGCGACTTGTTTAAAAATAAACTGGAATGTTTTTTGAATTAGCTAAAAAACGCCTATGGTCAAATGGTTTTTGTTTGTTTTTTTTTTTTATTTTTTTTCATTTTTATGTTTTTAATCTGTTGCCACGAGCATAAAAGAAGAAATATGGTATTTCCGGTCAAGTTGGATTAGTTGAAATACATAAAGCATAACGAGAACGAATCGAGAGTTAGTCATAAGAACTCAATGCAAATTGATTTCGTCACACTGTGCAGTTAAGAGTTTTGAAGTTCGTAGCACTTGTCAGCACTTTATGACTTGGATTCTTTTGTTCTGGTTTTTGTTTTTTTGGTACTTTTATTAATTATGGGTCTGAACGAGTTTTTATGATCGCACATAAATTGCAACTTAACGTTGATCCCAGAAGCAGGAGTCCGTGACGTGATAAAAAAGAAGAAAACCAACATTAAGACGGCCAGACAGACAAACGGACGGTGCGCAGAGAGGCAAATGAAGAGGCAATCAAATAAATTGCAAAAACAAAAAAAAAGAAAACAACAACAAAAATAAACATAACAGACAGCAAAAATAACAAACACAAGAAAAAACAAGTGAGATTGCTCTAGTCGGGACCGCCCGACTAGAAGATACCCTGAACCCAGAAATGAACACATACACACAAACTCTCGGCAGTTGATGAGTATTGAGCCTGTTAAAAATAAAAAATAAAATTTACTACTAATTACCAACAAAAAATAAATACTCCACAAGCGGGAGTTGAACTCGGTACCTCCGTGATAAGATGCACAACTCTTACCAATTGCACCACAATACCGCATTTTTCGCGAATGATATAACATTACTTAAAGTCGCAAAAATCAAGGAAAACGAAAATTTTGCTCTTGTCATTAAAACGATACAAATTAATAATAATTATATTTATGAATAACGAAAAAATAAAAGAATTTAACATTACTCTACCATACCAGCGCTGAATTCGAACCCAGTCCTCCGCGTTATGAGGCACAACTCTTACCCACTGGACCACGCTCTTACTTCACTTCGTTGTGCTAAAACTCAATTTAACCGTTGCAAAAAAAAATTCCTAGAAAAACGCAAGACAAATTTTGCGCATATGCATATGTATGCGTGCACATGTACACAGAAATTGCCAAGCAGCTGCGCTTTGTCCCCACTACTGAAAATAGATTCTTGATTTGCTCGTCAACTAAATGTACGATCGTTATGAAATTTTCAGGACTTATTCAGACTGACCCTTCTTAATCTGCACAACTCTTATCAACTGCACCACACTACCATTTTATTGACATATGATATAACATTACTTAACCATCGCAAAAAAATCAAGAAAAACGAATATTTTGCACTTGTCATTAAAACGGTACAATTAATTAATAATTATAATTAAGAAAACGGAAAAATAAATTCTTCGTTGCTCAACCATCGCTGGATTCGAACCCGAGTCTTCCACATTGTGCGCCACAACTCTTACCCACTGGACCACGCTCTGACTGCACTTCGTTGTGTTAAAATTCAATTTAACCGTTGCCTAAAAAAATTCCTAGGAAAACGCAAGACTTTCTGGACGTGCATATGTATGCGTGCACATGTACACAGAAATTGCCAAGCAGCTGCGCTTTGTCCCCACTACTGAAAATAGATTCTTGATTGCTCGCTCGTCAACTAAATGTACGATCGTTATGAAATTTTCAGGACTTATTCAGACTGACCCTTCTTAATCTGCACAACTCTTATCAACTGCACCACACTACCATTTTATTGACATATGATATAACATTACTTAACCATCGCAAAAAAATCAAGAAAAACGAATATTTTGCACTTGTCATTAAAACGGTACAATTAATTAATAATTATAATTAAGAAAACGGAAAAATAAATTCTTCGTTGCTCAACCATCGCTGGATTCGAACCCGAGTCTTCCACATTGTGCGCCACAACTCTTACCCACTGGACCACGCTCTGACTGCACTTCGTTGTGTTAAAATTCAATTTAACCGTTGCCTAAAAAAATTCCTAGGAAAACGCAAGACTTTCTGGACGTGCATATGTATGCGTGCACATGTACACAGAAATTGCCAAGCAGCTGCGCTTTGTCCCCACTACTGAAAATAGATTCTTGATTTGCTCGTCAACTAAATGTACGATCGTTATGAAATTTTCAGGACTTATTCAGACTGACCCTTCTTAATCTGCACAACTCTTATCAACTGCACCAACCACACTACCATTTTATTGACATATGATATAACATTACTTAACCATCGCAAAAAAATCAAGAAAAACGAATATTTTGCACTTGTCATTAAAACGGTACAATTAATTAATAATTATAATTAAGAAAACGGAAAAATAAATTCTTCGTTGCTCAACCATCGCTGGATTCGAACCCGAGTCTTCCACATTGTGCGCCACAACTCTTACCCACTGGACCACGCTCTGACTGCACTTCGTTGTGTTAAAATTCAATTTAACCGTTGCCTAAAAAATTCCTAGGAAAACGCAAGACTTTCTGGACGTGCATATGTATGCGTGCACATGTACACAGAAATTGCCAAGCAGCTGCGCTTTGCCCCCACTACTGAAAATAGATTCTTGATTTGCTCGTAAACTAAATGTACGATCGTTATGAAATTTTCAGGACTTATTCAGATCATCGAAATGTATCTACAAACCAATTTGCACGTGTGTAGTATTTGATTTGTGTTTTTTTGGTTATATTGATATTGGGGGCGATTGGGGGAGGTATCCAAAACCTGAAGGGCTTAAATTCTTCGTATGTTATGTTTTACGCGAACATAAAAAAATAAATTTGGTGGCTCTAGCTTTTATAGTTTGGGAGTTTGCTTAAAAACCGAGTCAAAAAAGCGATAAATATCGATAATAAGAAAACGGAAAGAGTTATCGATGTTTTGAAATAAACTTGATCTGCGTATGGTATATACAAACCGATTGAGACCAAGATCAGCTTTCTAGCTTTTGTAGTCTCTGAAATCGACGCGTTCATACAGACGGACAGACAGACAGACAGACAGACGGACATGGCTAAATCGACTCGGCTAGTGATGCTGATCAAGAATATATATACTTTATGGGGTCGGAGATGCTTCCTTCTGTCTGTTACATACATTTGCACAAAACCATTATACCCTTTTTTACCCATTTTCAATGGGTTCAGGGTATAATAAAACTAAACAACAACAAAAGAGATGGAGTCGAATTTGAGATCAACAGCAGAAACAGTAGCCGCACTCTGCGCTGTCTCAGTTGGCTAATTGTGGAGCCAGGGGCGGGTATTGTTCGAGGGGGGGAGGCGAGCGGAGGAGACAATAACATTTGCCAGTGTGTGAATGATGATGATGATGATGAGCTTGGCTGCTGCTGCTGCCGCTGCTGCTGCTGCCGCTGCTGCTGCTGTTTCATACGTCAGGAATTTCAATAAGAAAACAAAAACAAGACCAAAGAGTTTCAGGAATTTTGCCGAAGTTTAGATACCCTTGGTAATACATGACAATATTATAATATATTATTTTATGTAATAACTCAGTTTTCGACTTATGATTCCTATATATAAGCTATATGATATAACAGATTAATGTCAATATAATATTATTTATATTTAGAAAACATATAAAAAACGCAATTTTAGCAAAATATTATATATAACTTAATTTTCGTCAGACAGTTAGTAAGACTTTGCTATAGCATTTGATATAGTGAAGAATGATATTGCATAGTTTAGGGAATGGGTTCTTCCTACGGTCATTATATGTTATAGTAGTCCGATGTACGATATATGTAACAAAGGACAAACCTGTGATAGCTAGTTTGCTGATATAAAGTAAACTATATATATGTATATATTAATCATGCTGAAATCAGCTTTCATTAACACATTTCGTAACCAAATTAAAATACCCGTTTGGAAGGGTATACAAAAGCACTTAAAGACTGAAGCTGGCAATACAGATTAAGTTGGGGAATGGCAGCGGGTTCCGATTTGAGTCTGTTTTGTTTTGTGTGCTGCATTTAAGTGCCGATCAACGTAGGGTTTTATTAAAATTGCATGTCGACTTTAAGTCCCCCCATCCCCAGCACCCTCTCTTCAGTCTGTCCGCTGTCTGTTTGTGCATCAATCTTTCCCTGACACATTGGGGTGCAACATTAGTGTTGTTGTTGTTGTCCGCGATCATGCCACATATTAAACGAAGCAGCCAACTAGTCAAACTGTCGGTCAAACTGACTGTCAGTCTGTCTGTCAGTCAACTGCTCTTTGTCAACTCTTTGACTCCAAAGACAATTAGTGAGCAAAACAGGAGCTCAACTTGGCTGGACTGCGAGTGGGAGCGCAGTCTGTTGTTGTCTTTATCTAAATCGTGCATCATGAATACAAAATGCCAGGCAAAAGTCATTCCACCTTTGTCTGGCTGTCTGGGCGGTGCGGGGCGGGGCGAGGGAGGCGAAGGGCGGGGCGGCGGCGTTGTACAAGCAAAAGCAGCAGCAGCAGCAGCAACTATGCCATTAATTTAGCTACTTTAATTTTAGCCTATTTTTGTTGTCGCTTGTAATCTTTCGTCATATAACTGCAGAGTAGGAACTGCTGCAACAACAACAACAACCAAAAACGTTGTGATCGGGTGTAACAGACGGCGCAATACTCGCTTAAAGTATAATAACAGCAATAAACATTCATAATTATTATTGTTGGTTTGTTTAAAAAACTTTCTGCTAAATTTTTTAACTTTATGTTTTAAACAGTGGGAGATGTGGATTTTGCGTTTTGCCACGCCTCCAGTGGGCGTATGAAAATAATGTTTGTGTGATCTTTAGAAAAGGTCATAAGTAATCTGCCTGAACAAATTTTATATATTAAGTTTTGAAAATGAGGGCGATTTATCGATTTTATCGAAATGCCACGCCTCAAAAAAATCTTAACAGTTTATCTGGCGCGGTTAAACAGGAGTTTATTTACTAAATTTCACATCTCTGTTCTTGCGCAAACCCAATATACCCTTTTCACTGTGTGAACGAGTATAACAACAACAATAACAAGAGTGCGGGGGCAGGGCGGCAGAGGCTATGCAACAGGCAGAGACAGAGACAAGTAGGCAAAATCTAGGGACAAACCCCTTGCAGACGCTTCTGTTGTGCGTTCTGTGTGTGTGTGTGCGTGTGTGTGTGTGTGCGTGTGTTGTTGTGCATTATATATTTAGAAGAAGAGAAAAAAAAATGGGAATGGTTTCGTAAGCAGCGACAACGACAACGACAGCGACAACGTGGATGATAATAAAACTGAAGTCGCGAGAAGTGCAACATAAATTTAAGCAAAATATTGCACATACGCATCGTGTGCCGAGCGCTTGTTTTGTTTGTCTCTTGCGGCAATTGGCAAAGAGTGCCGGCACACACACACACACACAGTCACACACATACGCACACACTCAAGTGTGCCTCGCAGACGCACATGTTGCGTTATTTATGCCCGCGTCTGCTGCTGATCTACACCCCTCCCTTTGCCGCCCGCCCCTTTCTAAGTGGTGCACACATTAGGGGCAGCTTTGGGGCGGGAGTGGGAAATTATGCTGCGACAGAAACATTGTAACAAGGACAGACGACAAAAACGGAAAACGAAAACAAAGGCGGCAGCGACAAAACAGACAACAAAATAAAAAATAAATAACAACTCAAAAGTGGGCGACCACACAGCAAAGTGCACTCAGCGAAAAAGTCTACTCAAATGATGAAACACGAAACGTTGTTGACATTAGGGTAAACAAAAAGCTTTGAATTTGTTTAAAAGAACTTTTAACATAAGGTAATTTGTATATTTTATAGCAGAACTTGAGTCAACAAATTAAAAGATTAAGTTAAAGAAAATTAATGTTTTTTTTATTTTATTTCATTTCATATCAGAAATTTGAGCAGTTGCATATGGTTTCCCCACCAGATTGTTACCTCGTGCAGAGGAAGAGACTTTCTTTAGGCAAACTCTCAAGAAACAGTTTTAAGAATAGGAAACAAAATATTTATTTCTTCAATAAATATGTTAGACAAATTTCTTATTAAATAATATTAATTCTTAAATTAGGATTCTTTTAAATGATTCCCATCATTTATTTACCTCCACAAATTCGATTCTTTTGTTTCATTTTGCAGCGGCTGAGCGTTATCTCAGCTTTCGTGGGTCTTCAATTGAGGTTGCACTGTGGTCGTCGTTGGCGTCGAGTGCAGTGAACTATCAATTCGGATACAGTTGACGCTGTGGCCCCCACGCATTCAGCCAGTGGCGCCGCGGGGGCCCGCTGTACAAGCGCATTGCTTGCGTTCAATCTAACGCATCTAGTTGCAATAATCGCAATCATCTTGTGGTCGGCACAAGCCCTCGCGGTGCCCATGCACGGACGGGGCAGCGGCGCGGAGTCTACCCGAAGTCCAAGTGTTGCATACTTTTGGGCGCCCAGCAAACTGCAGCAGGATCAGCAGCAGGAGCCAAGCGACAGCAACAACAGCAGAAAGAGCAGCAACAGCAACAGCAGCAGTAGCAGCAAAATTTATCGGACATGCCACAACGGCAGCAACAACAGCCTGGAAACGCAGCCATATCGAAAACATATTGGAAACGCCGCAAGTGGAAACGCGTCAAGTGTATATAGTGCATACGAGTTGCTCAGTGTTTCGCGCAGTGTAAATAGTGCAAATAATAAGTTAGATTTAATTATAAAACCCATCGGCAGCCGGCAGAGCAAAGTGTCGCCCAAACATAATTCGCTGCCAGTCGCAAATTTGCTTAATAAATTACCAACAACGACAACAACAACAACAGTCGGGACACAAACAGCAACAACACGCGCCTACTTTCACCCTCCCCGCCCGCATCATCATCGTCGTCGTTGTCGTCGTTGTCGTTGTCGTTGTCGTCGTCATCGTCATCGTCGCGCCGTGTCGCACTCGACTGACGCTGGCGTTGCCGTTGCCGCAGCGCTGCCCGCGTCCATGTTTTTGCCATATCAAATTAATCAACGTGCTACATTGTTGCAAGCAACTAAAACAGCAACAACAGCAACTGAAACGGCAACGCCTCATGTGCCAAGAGCAACAACAACAGCAACAACAACAACAACAGCAACAAAAACACGCAACACGCTGCATGCTGCACATCGAATTTTTAATCGTGATACAGTCCGAACAGCGACCACCGCATCACCTTTGACACCAGAACAACTGCAACAACAGCAACAAGCAACAGCAACAACATCTACCACAACAACAACAACAACAGCACGAGTCGAATTCATACTCTATACAGAGATATACGAAGAGAGTTCAATTTCCGACACGAATTTCGTTACGGATTCAACGCCCACATTTGCGCAGACGCACAACAAAAGCTTTTGGCACAAATACGGTGAGTAGGTAATATGTTAATATATTTATATATATATATATATATCTACATTTTGAATGAACCGATTTTCATGTTTGACGATCATAGTAGAATTGACAACCATTTGGCCATGTCAAGTTCTCTCGGATCTAAAGCATGATCAAAACTGAAACGATAACGGTTTCACCTCTAAATTGATTCCGCTTCTACATTTTTTGCATATTTGATAAAACATTTTTTTTAGGTTTATTTGAAAAATATTTAAAAAAAAAAATATTTGTTTTTAAATTAAAATTACTAGTTTAATTTAAATTTAAACTTTTAATCGATTGTGGGTGTCACATTTTGTGTAAAAAATAACTTTAAGACAAATTCGGAGGGTGTCAAATTTTTGGGCGGTAATCGTGAAATTTTACATGTGAAGTTCTTATATCCAAGTTTCCCAAATTTCAAACTCATAACTCCATGCCATTTTGGTGGTAGTTTGACCTTTAAATTAATTCCATATCTAAAGATTTTGCATATTTGATAATACGTTTTTCTTTTAAGTTTTTGATTAATTTATCATCAATTTATTTTATTCATTTTCTAAAAAAAAGTTTATTTCAAAATTAAAATTGGGATTTAGCATTATATTTTATCCATTGCAAAAATTGATTCTTCATTTAATATCTATGCATTATTCAAAATATTTTTTTTTTAATTTATTGGTTAAAAAACAATTATTTTCGAAAGAAAATTTTATAGTTCATAGTTTGTAACATTTGGAACATTATAGGGAACCTGAAACAGATTGATGTATTCTATTTAACAAAACCAAATATTTGGATGATTATAATATTATTCATGACTAGAATAGAGAATTATGCCAAATTATCTGTAATATCAATTTGAAGGCAACGCGTAACTAACTAACCACTCGTCATTTAGTTGCTATCAAAAGCTCTTGATGACTATCCGATTAGCATATCCACCGGCTCTGCTCAATTCTATGCTAACCCAACAGCCTCGTGGAACTTGAACCGGGAACTGGAGACAGCTAGACAGAAGATATGTAGATGTGGGTTTTTTTTTTTATTTTATCCATTTCTGAACACAACTGCTGCTGGTTAACATAATTTTCGTGGGCATTTTTGCAACTCATTTTTGACTGCATAAATACAACGCCAGCTGAAAGAATAACAAAAAGTGGAGAAAAAAAAACAACAACAACAGACGGCCAGCAAAAATTGAAAATAAAATAAAACAAAAAGCACAAAATAAAAAAAAAGTAAAGCAAAACAACAACCACAACGAAAAAAAAAAATTGAAATCAACTTTTTCCAACGAATAAATTTCGAGTTTTCGATAGTCTCGGTCTGCCACAGACTGTGTCGTTGTCGTTGTCGTCGTCTACAGCGTTGTCGTCCAGACAGACTGAGACCTGGCCAACAACAACAACAACAAAAACTACTACAACAACAACAACAACAAGTCGTAGTCTGAGCGACGACTCACTGAGTGGCTGTGCTCTACGTGGGCTCCAACAGCGTCAGACTGTCTGGTATGCCACGCTCTCACTCTTGCCACAGTCTGTGTGTGTGTGTGGTGTGTGTGTAACGGCACACTACGTTTCGTGATTGCCACATGTGGCTCCTTTTGACGGTTGCCCACTCGTTGTGTGTGTGTGTGTGTGTTTGCAGTTGTAGCTTTTTCAGTTGTCGCTGCTATGTCTGAATGTATCTGCACCTCTTTCAGTCTGCCCCTCGTCTGTCTGCTTCTCCATTCCAGTCTGTCTGTCTGTTTGTCTGCCTCGTTTGACTGTGTAGGCGTCAGCCCCTCGTCATCATCATCATCATCATCACCATTATCATCATTATCATCAGCAGCAGCAGCAGCAGCGGCAGCAGCACTGGCGCTCGCACTGGCCAATGCATAAAATTATACAGAGACATGACATGGTTTTGAATAATTAAGCGGAACGCCAAATGGCCTCCGCCGCAACCCCTTCCCGTTCGTCCGTCCGTCCGTCTGTCCGTCCAGACTGCCTGCAGTCCCAGTAGGTTGGCCCCAAAGCGACTGGCGACTTTTTAAGACCCAAACATGTGCATTGGATTGCAGGGATTTTAACACACACACACACACACATAAACACACCCAACCTCAACCCCCCGCCTCTGGTTATGGCCAACAAAGTTGTCATTTTACAACTCAATTTCCAAAGGATTAGGACTTTTGTGGACTGGCTGTTGAATGCATTTCGAAACAGTTTTGGGCACTGCTTAATAAGTAACCAGTAGCAAAGGCGTTTAAGAAAATATATGTATTTTGTAAGTCCGACTAGGCACCCAATATTAATAGATAATAGAGATGAGTGCGTGAAATGTGTTTGCGTGTTTCATAAAATAAAAAGCTACTTAATCTGAATATCTAAGAACAAATATTGCAAAATAATAAAAATACTTTTATAACAATCATTCATTCTCTCCTCCTCCTCTTTAAATATACTTGAAGAAGGAAATTCTCTCGTTATTATATTGTATTCCAAAATGTTAACAATTAGTTAAAATTGATTGGGTAATATAATAAGCACATCTATTAAAATTTTAGGCAGAGAGTAATGCAATTATATTCGGATTTTTTAATTAATCAATTAGTATTTTGGACATTTTCTTAAATTCTTGATCTGGGATTTCGTACCGAGAATATTTTTATAAAACACAGTGGAATCCCCATAATTCGTAAATGCATGGGAACAGCATAATTTATGAATTAGAATGGTTTCCGAACTCTGGAGATTTCGATTTTAAGACACAATCGCGAATCGATGTTTTGCACAATTTTTTAAAACATTTAAAATCGATACATTTTTGGAAACATTATTTTTGGTCTTTTACGAAAAAAATTACTTTCTAAATTTTAAATTGGGAGTTTGCATTTTGAATCAACTTTGCTGGTCACAAATAGTATAAAAAACAACTTTTAACCTTATTTTGAGTTGGTCACATTTTGTGTCAAAAATCACGCCAAAATTAGGAAAGGTTCGGACATGTTAAGCTCTTGGACATTTAGGTCGCATATTTGAAAAATCCATAAATTCGTCAAAACTGAATCGATTTTTATGTTTGATAGCGCCCTGGACATGATTTTTCATTAAGATCAATTCTACATTTAAAATCAATGAAATTTAAAATAATAATTTTTTTGGATTTTTTTGGAATAATTAAATTTTCCCGAATTATCGGAAGTTTACAATACTATTTCTTTATTTTGGAAGATTTATTTGGAGAATTATATTTATTACCATTTATGTGTTTCTATGAATTTATTTTATATTATTATTATAGAAAATGTGTAAATATATTAATTCACCAAATTAGATAGTGAGTGTTTGTATCACGCACGAGCTGAGTTAGGCACGACACGTGACCAGCTCTAGCGTTAAGAAAAGGGTGAACAACAGCAGCGACAACAACAATGACAGACATTATTGACAGCTGAGAATTGTTGGCTCATTTGAAACACGCTGGACACAGGTACGTTTGTTGTTGTAGTTGTTGTTGTTGTTGTTGCCACCGTTGCAGTTGCTCTGGTCTGCTCTGCTCTGCTTCGAGCTGTCACAGTTGCCTGCTGTCTGCTGTTTCCTGTTGCTGCGGCTGCCACGACAGACAACGTCTGTAGTCTAGACATAAGAGCCAGATAAGAGGGGTACCAGGAGCTGCACGAAGCGAAGGGGGAAGGCAGGGGGCATCGAGCTGCTGCTGCTGCTGTTGCTGCTGCCGAAGCTCAGGTGAAACACTGTCAGTTTTGTCGTCTGTAAAGTTATGGCCTAAAGAGTTGTCGCCCATTCGGTGGCACCGCGTTTCGTCGGTGGTTCGGTTCAGCGGTGCGACGGTTGTGCGGCCAGTTGACAGCCTTAGATCAGCAGTGCAGTTGGCAGTTGATTTATGGCGGCGTTGTGTGCCTTTATGCGCACCTCAAATATGACAGAAGGCGTCGCAAGTGAACAAAAAACAACAACAACAACAACAAAAAAAAATACAAGTGAAAGAGAAATACATAAAAACTTGCCCCTCTGCTTGCCACTGCTCCGGGCGCAAACATGGACGGAAGTTGTCGTCCTTTTGCACCCTTTGCTGCCGCTGTCCGTTCACGCAACGAGCAAATTGTGGCAATTACCTGGTGACTGTGCCCCCCCCTCGACGTTGTGGCCGTACATTTCCTTGCTCCACATTGCTGTCGTTCTTGTCGCACCATTGCCGCTGTCAAAGTTGCCAACGTTGCATGCTCAGCGATGCGTGTCGACAGCATATCAAACATATCCACATCCATCCGCCTCACTGTCGACCAACCAAACTGCCTCCTAACTTCCTCATCCGCCTCTTAACGCTGCTTTTGTTTTGCAATAAATGTAATTGCGTTTCCAAAATTGTATTCAAAACAAAAGCTCGCCTCAAATTGTCAATTATTTAATTAAAAATCGAATTGCATTTTTTACACAATAATAATTAATAATAAGAAATGATTGACTTTTAATTTAATTTAATTTTTGCATTAACTCTGCATTGCAGTGCTCCACTGAATATGAATTTTACAATTTTCGTGTTACACATTGAAGTAAAATGGGTAACTGGTGACGCCCTTAATGACATGTCTTCAGATCGCTTGACACGAGCATAAAAGCATTTGACCAGCATCTAAGCTTCAATTGTAAAATTGCATAGACCATGTTATATCGCGCGTATTCAGTCGGGAACACATCGAGAACGTAACCTGAGCGAGAACAGAAACAGAAGTAGAAAAAAAAACGAAAAAATGAAAAGAGTCAAATTTTTGTAGTGGAGTGAGCGAGTGCGATAAAAACTGCAATCGTAATGTGAAGCAGATGAAACCAAATGATGCGAATGACGTTGGCTCTGCCGCCAGCCAATGCGATGGTCGCTGGAGAGTGGGGGAGCGGGAGGGGACTCTGTTTGCCGTCGAGGCACAGGCACAGAAATTGCAACCGATAATAATTATTTTTATGGAGTCTAGTCTGTGTCTAGACGATTTTTTTTGTGCTTTTTTTTTTGTTTTCTGTGCTGCCGCAGTTACTTCACTTGCCATTTGGCGAGCAGCAGGTCGGGTTCAGCTTTCGCTCTTGCTCTCCCTCGTAGGGAGGGGGAGGGGGAGGGAGGTGGGGTCTGTCTGCTACTGTGTCATTGTTTTCGCTTTGATTCCGATTTAACTGGTAAACTGGCATTTAACTGTTTCTCTTTGACAAACAAGGCAGACGGGCGAGCGGGACACGGTGGCGAGCGGAAAAAAAGGCCAGACAGACAACTGCACCAAATAGAGTTGGGAGATAACTAGCAAACAAGAGAGAGAGAGAGTACAGAGAGACAGAGAAAGAGAGTGAGACATGCGGAAAATTCAACCAACCAACCAGGCAAATCTTTCTTTCAGCAGCAGCTCCACTTCGATTCCAGCCCCTTTCTCCAGTTTAGTTGTCTTCTCATGGTTCTGTTCGTCATCAGCAAATGGCTGTGGTTGCGGCTATTTGCCAGCTTCTGGCGGCAGGTAGCCAAAGCGCAAACGCGCCTGTTCGTACAACATGAAGGTGATAATCGTATTGGGGCTGACGCGCAACAGCGCCGGCAGGAATCCATTGTAGAATGCCAATGGACCCATCTTCGCTGTGTGCATAAAAACGGCAGATAGGCCTTTAAATTCACCGGGCTTGGCGTTCATATATTTGGTTTTCATCACATCAATTGGCTGAGTCATTAGCGTCCCAATGAAACCGGCCATTGTCGAGGTTAGGAAATGCAACGGCAGCCCCTCCTTGATCGAAAAGTTTTGCTGCAACATTTGCTTCACCTGATCGTAGGCGGCATTTGTGCCGATTGTTAACAACACGGCACGCGTCAGAGCCGGCACAGTGCCACGGAATAGACTCTTAACGCCCTCCTCCTTCGATATCCGATAAAGACCATCGAAAACGTGCTTGTAGCTAAAAGGTTAAATTACAACTTTGGATTGGAAGTAAAGTCAATTGATGATGCTAAACCGAGCTATGAATTGCTCTGCAATATTTGTCAAATCTCCTAAAAGAAATCATCTACTGGTATTCGGATATTCGATAATTATCAAGTTTGAATATCGATAATTACCGTTTTTGTGAAATAAACTTGAACAGGTTGACTTAACATTTTGTGAAAATAAGAGTTGGTATATCGATAATTATCGATTTTAGGAAATTGTCAGTTATCGAAAACTTACAATCGATCATTGGGAAACTATACAATTTTTGAAATAAACTTGATTTGCTTGAAGATCATGAGAGATCTAAAAGCGAAATTTGGTGCATTTTTAAGCAGAATAACAGACAACCGATATATATCGAAAAGTAAACTAGCTAAATTATTCGAATGCAATTATATACCCAACTGAAAGAGCACTGGGTATTAGGGCAGAGCCCATAGCTTTGCTAGCTTCTCACTTGAATCGCTTTTCCGGCGGCAGTTTCATGTCGTTCTGTAGCCGCACTGTCACCACATCACCGGGAACGCCCAAAATGCCACCAAAGACGCCCGCAAACATGGCCAGCTGCACCTTGGCACCCATATTATTTGCATCCACATATCCCTTGCCATATTCGTAAAGCGCAAATCGGGCAGTTGTATAGGTAAGCTGTCGAAACCACGAAGCTGAAATGCCGCTGTAAAAACCCAGTATACCTAAACAGAATTAAACTATTGTAAATCCTCAACTAGAGTTTTATGAACGCATTTGCATTTGCCTTACCAGAATTTTTATATATATTTGCAATCAGCTGCGACACAGGCACCTTTTTAACTTGTGTCTGCAGTTGAACCTTGACCAAATCAAGGGGATGGGTTGTTGTCACCGCCAGTGCGGAGCATACACCACCGGACCACCAACGTGGCAAACGCTTCTCATTTTGATCACCCATCGTTTTAATTAACCTTAAATATTTAGATACATTCTACACATAGCTTACGTTAAATTTAAAAGTTAGAATTGTAAAAATGTCTTTACTGTGTTCGGAAAAAAATTTGAACACTATCATATTTTCCAATGCCCACTAAACATTGAAGAAATCGAAATCATTGTGTTTGCTTTGCCTTATATATATATAAAAACTTTCAAACTTTATTCTATTTTGTTGATCATATAAATATCTTGCATTTTCTGTTAATTTAGATTTATTAAATGCCCATTTTCTCCAATAAAAACAAGTTTTACAACAGAAAACACACGTTTTTATCAAACAGAATCCTTTCGTTTCATATTGTTTTTATTTAGAGCAGTAATGTGCCATGTAATTTCTCTGAGTGCATTTACGACAATTGTGGTGCGACAATAAGCGACACCTTTTCTTTTGTGTTGGTTTGGGTCTCTGGTATTCCGCATGGCTGCCGCTGTTTCAACCGCTTCAACTGCTCCGATATTATGTTATTATGGCAATTATAGTTACGACACGATTCGCGGTGTTTCGTGAGGCGGCATCTATGGTATTTTTCAAATGTGCACAGATTTGCGGGCAGCGATAAGTTTGAGATGTGAGCTGAAGCAGCGCTCGCATTGCAATTACAAACATTTTAATGCAATTAACACACACACACACACACACACACTCACACACACACACCTGTGTTCTGGTGGGGGAGTGGGGTGGCTGCGGGGAACGCGCTTCGCTGCTCATTTGCCTGGCCGATTGCAATTCGAAACGCGGCGGCATGGCCAAAAGCCAAGCTCAAACTTAAAGAAGCAAAAAAAACAAAAAAAAACAAAACAACAAAAATAAATAAGAAAACACAAAAACAAAAAAAATAAGAAGAAAACTTCAAAGCGTTGCGACATCTGTGCGTGTGTCAGTGTCGATTTCAACCCACTATGCACCACCACCACCAGCAGCAGCAGCACCACCACCACCACCACTGAGACAAGGCAAGGTTTGCCTCTGTGAGGTTTGCCGCCCCGGACTGCTATCAGTGTACCAGATACGTCCTCCTCGATGTCGTCGTTGTCGTCGTCGTCGTCGTCTTCTTCGTTCTTGTCTTCTTTGTAGTTGCCGCATGCACTTTTTTGCAGTGTGTGTGTGTGTGTGTGTTTGTGTGTGTCGGCCAAGTCTAACGAGCCAGTTGGCCAGCTGGTAATAAGGGCCAGTTGGACATGGACATGCCACAGGCCGCAATATGGTTACAACATGTCAGCGACCACATCCACGTCCTTTAAAGCCAATGCCCGGCGAATGCAATCAGTTTGCGCTTCATTTAACCCCATGCAAAGGGCTCTTAACATGGCGAATTGTCTTAATTATTGCAAACGTGTGCGCCTCAAGAGGTCATCGGATACACAGAGTGTGCTAACGTAGTGGGATTTTCGGGCAGTGTTGGCTCAATTACGTTAGAGAAATGCTAAACTAACTAAATTGAATACAATTTGAATAATATTAACGAAATATTTAAGATAGAAAATTGCACTTGCTGCACAACTGAAGTCTACAAAAAAACTCTACAGAGTTTGGCAGACAAAAATATTGTTGATTTTACCTTAAAAATGTACCATAACTAATGAGTTTATCAAATTTATTGACTTCAGTTTTATTTTATTTACCTGATTGAAAATTAATTTCCCTCTAAATGGAAAAATAAGTTAGAACGTATTCTAATAACCCAAATCAAATGAAAGAAAAACAAAATAAACCACATTAACTGTAAGTAGAACTAATTCATGGTTCTATTTTAAAATTCCCACCTTAGTAATTAGTAATGAAATTATGCGACATTTTGCCCCTCCGATTTGTCTTTGATTAGGAAACCCCTTTTCCGCTTAAAGAAGTGACTAACTGAGCAATACTCTGTTTACCATGGCTGGCATATCATTAATAAACCGACAGGCTAAAGCTTTCTCGCTCAGCGCGTTACGCAATTCACCAGGGAGTGAGAGCGAGACAGAATGCAGGCGAGTCTGAGACGAAGCTGTGCTCCTCAGTCGCCGTCCAGGATAAACTATTTACCCAAGCGATTAGTTGCCGTTACACCTCGACTCGAGACTACCTTGGCAGCACGTTCAAGGGATACGCCTAACGCTTAGGGGGTGGCAAACAGCCAGGTGTGGCTACAGCCAATTTCGTAAACTGGGAGGTACTTGGAGGGAAGCAAAATAGACGAAAGCCAGAATATGCCTAATTAAATATGAATGCGCCATGAAATATGAAAGCTTGGGCTGATTTTAAATAAAGTAAGCACGTATTAAGCAAAACATTTTAGGGATAAACAATAAATGATATAAAAAAGAGTATCAGAAAAATGTATTTTTCACAATAACTTTAATAAAATAAAATTGAATGTAAACAATAATAGTAATAAATTGTACATCAACTAGTCAGTTGGTCAGCACAATTGTTTATACATTTGATATTTAAATCATTGATCATCAATCAGTCAATCAATGTTATTATTTACTCTTAGATTACGTTACTCTGACGTAAAGCTTTATGGAGCAAACTTCAAGTTTGTAAATAAAAAAGGTGAAATAAATGGCATAATCACCAATGGGCACAGGCAAATATTGACCAAATTGCCTCTCATGATCTCCAGAATATATCTTGTCGAGTATAATATCGTGCTGATCAAAAAAAATATATATTAAAGAAATAAAATAAAAGAAGCTAATTACTCACATTATAGGGACACGTGTGATTTACATTTGAGCGATCCTTGATGATATTGTAAAACAACAGCAAAATGGGATTTTTACGTTTTCTTAAAAATTGACAAGGATCGAAGGTGATATTCAGAAAAAATGGCTTAAAACCATTGACATTACGCATGGTCTTCAGGTTCAACTGCAACGATCTGTGGTTATATAGTTTATTGTATCAGCACCGGCAACGTGGCACTCACCGTTATATTCACAATGGGCTGATAGATATTCGCATAGATGCTAAGGTATTTGTGTGTGCGATTCACAGCCTTAATGTGGCAATACCGAAAGTCTCCAACAGTCCTATCTACAAAGTTGCACTTCAGATTCGTGAACGTCAAATGTGCCACACACTGCAATTGCGATAAAAATCGGAACCAACTAGCATATCAAATGGAGTTTATCACCCATTCTTACCATCAGAAATGCCACAGAGCAGAATAGAAATAACCTCTTCAACATGCTGATGAAACAAACCTGAAATAACTATCGACAACGAACCTTGCTTTTCCATTGAGAATGATATAAATCGCAATTAATTCACCAATCAGAGATCAAAAAGCTTTTTTAACACGATTTTTTTATTTAAACGCATTATATTGTAATTAACACAAAGTGGGGACCGAAATGAACGCCGGATTTCGGGCACATTTGCATTTGGACATTTCATTATGTGTTAGTTAAACCCAAATTTGTGTCGGATTCCTAAAAATGTGTTGTTTTATTTTTGGTATTTTTTTTGTAATGAGCAGAATTAAAGAGAGAAATAAAAAGAGAATAAACTTTTCCTGAGGATAAAATAATGTGAGAGGAAAGTTTTTAATTTCTTTTTGTCTCACATTCGTAAAGAATGAATTTCGAATATTTTCAATATATTCGTTTCATCATATTCATTTAACTATTTCATTCGTAAACGTTTGTTGGGAGAAGAGAAAGATAAGTTAATTTATAAATCAAGTAACAAATACTATCAAATATTAGTTTTAAGCTTTGAGTGTTTATTGACACAGGCGGATGCAATTAATATGCAGACAGTTGTTTTTTTTTTTTTATAAGAGCAAAGAGGAAGAAAACGTGCAAAGGTAAGGCTGGCCAGCGAAAGAAGCGTTCGCCGAAACAAGTCCAGACAAAAAGAATTTTATTGGCCTTCACTTAACGCTCATAAATTTGTCTGCTGCGAAAGCTGCGAGACAAAAATAACAACAAAAACAACAAAGGAGATGAAGAATAAGTAGAAGAAGAAGAAGAAGTAGAGGAGGGGCCAGATCAAGACAAAATACGGTTGATATGCGACGCTTCCGCAGCGGCATCGAACTGGTTCCGAATGTGGTCCCGCGGGCAGGCGGGAGACAACACGAGTTGTGCGTGTGCTTGGGTGTGTGTGCGTGTGTGTGTGTGTGTGCGTGTGTGTGTGTGTGGGTGTGTGTAAAAAAGTGCTATTAAATTGGCATGTAACATGGATCCGCCAGCCACCTGCACCACAGTGGTGCTGCTGCTGCTGCTGATGCAGGCAGTCCACCCTTTTCTTGTTGCACCACCAATTCCGCGCTGACCTCGGGTTAAACTTGGACGCGCGTCCAATTCCGTCGCTGCTGTCGCTTCACGCATAAATCTGATCAGCAAACGCGCTGCGGCTTTTGGGGCCAAGTCATGTGATTGCAACAACTTTGTCTGGGCCAATTTCCAGCTTGCCAGCGATTGCAGCAGCAGCAGCTGGTCTAAAAATAACCACATGGCCTCACATGTTGGTCAAGTTTGTTGCCGCCGCTGCCGCCCCCTGGCTCTACCCTGGACCCCAGCTCAGTGTTAGTCTGGGCTCTCAGCTCTGATCGCGTTTCGTGCGTCATTGCATGCGCAGGCACACACACAACTCGACTCGACTCGATTCGACTCGACTCGATTCGCGTCTCACAAGGCGTTGCACCTTTGGGCGAAGGTGCATTGATCGCTGCGTCTGCTGCAGCAACGCCAGCTTCGAACTCGCAGCTCGGTCATTGCCTCAGCGCAAACACAAATTATTGCTGTATTTATGGTATTTATGTGCATATCTGTGGGCCAGTCACGAAAATGAAAAAAAAAAATACAAATGTATATAATAAAACAAAAAACCGCAGAACGCAGTCAGTAAACTTAACATTGAGTTGCCGAATAAAACATACACTTGCATACAGATAAATTCAATTTAATTATTCTTTATATTGAAAACACAATAATTAAACGATACTTTTATACTAATCATTATATAAAATACTCTATCATCGATTTACTTTAACACAATTTTAAATATTCGATTAAATTGCTATATTAACTATTTCTCTGACCAAACAATTTATATATTTAAGCTTTGTACTAAAGTTCCAACCATGGAAAATAGAGATAATATTTTTCAAACTGGTAAAAATAATCGAATTATAAATACATTTATGTTGTTTATTAACTAAAACCTATCCACAATTTTTGTATTGTGAAACGGATGATTAAGTTATCATTCTTATTTTAAAAAAAAATATCTATTTTTAATGTAATTTGTGTGTAATGACCATAAACAAACCCAATATACATTTTGTTTTTTTTACTTTATGAACGAGTATACAAAGTGCGTTCAATGAACGCGCATCGAAAGCGCAACGCGTCCGTTTTTATATATGTACACATATATACATATATATATATATATTTGTATATGTATAAATTTTTGGTGCAACGATCGCTGACGATAAGAGGAAAACGCGCCACATCAGCGCAGACGAGGCCATTTGGTTTGGGCACCGAAAGTTATGTGCCAAGTGCAGTTGCAATTGACTTTGGACTATGCTCCAGGCTATTAAAATGGGCCAAGACACGCGCTATAGAAACGGGCCTCGCAACCCACCCGATCCGCTCCTCGAGTGAGCTGTTTGCTTGATGAATGGGACACGTGCGCGCTAGCTGGCAAACCACACCAGACAAGCACACACACACACACACACACACACACACACACACGCACACACACATGCTCAACAGCAATCAGAAATCCATTGGGACCGGCGCAGTTCATCGGCCAGCGAATCGATTGAGTAACTGACTGACTGACTGCATAACTGAGCGTGCAACTGACTCAACTGGCGCAATAAAATACAAAGCACACACACACACACACACACACATACACACATTCGCACACTAGCTCGTTGATTAGCCAGAGCTAATTGCAGTGCAGAGCTCCATTTGGGGGCAGCTTGGACAGTTGTATGTGTACGCTGCGCCATTCATTGCTGATTGCCGAAGGCTTAAGCATGTCGCGCCAGTTGATTTAACTCACTTTCAATAGACCCCAGACGACCCAATCGTTAAAGCCCCCGTCAAACCAATCCAACTGTTGCCATTGATAATGCACGGCATAATAAAATAATAAAACACAAAATACAAATATAAATTACAATTATTATAGGCTCTGTCTGTCCGACGTGCCATCTGTCGGATTGTTTATCTAATTGTTGCGTCTGTCTGTTCATTTCTTTACCCAATATTAATATAATAACAATAAAATTTCTATACATGTGCGTCAAGTGCAAAGCAATATAAGCCAGTAAATATTGCTGGCCAAATAAGGTTTTGACCTTTTCTCAGATCTGCGCTGAAATGAAATCTGAAATTTTGCATATTCTATACATACGTCATCATTGCCGTGGACAATCGCCCACAGTAAAATCTCTGTAAAATCTACGTAAAATTTCCTTATAGCCTTGTAAAATGCGCGCTGTTTTCTGATTGGTGGATTTTCAGATACATTTTTTTCAATAAATATTTTATAACTTCGTTACAGCCATATTTTAAAGTCTAATAACTTTGACAAAAGTGGACCGAGTTTGATTTAAACTTTGAATTACAAGAGAAAGAAATCTTAAAAAATAAACCATATTTAGCTGTTGTAAAGATTTAAAACCGAACAATCATATAAACACAAAATATTTAAAACTGATAAACTAATTAATTGAACAATTCGGATAATATTTAATGTGGCTTTAAATTAGCACTGTTTTAAGTTTAAGACAACTTTGTTTACATAAATCCCCATTTTGCCCAAGTCTCTTAGCCAACATCAACTTAAGACTGCAGCTATTATTTGCCAAAATGTTTTTAGATAAGCAAAAGTTTAAACAAACACTGAGAGCATCTGCAAGCTGGCAAAGCCTGATAAAGACAACATTGCGAGCTCAAATGTTATCCAATTATATTGCCAGAATGTAAAGTCCATTTAAAACTCGACTCAAGGCCGGCAATTTGCTGATGTTTGTATTAGGCAAGCCATAAGAATGGAATCGCACAATCTTCAATCAGCTTAACTGCGCATAAATGTCTAAGCTGTTGTCACATACATTTGCTGTCATATTTCTATATTAAATAAATAGAAATTCGGTAGCACACAAACGCACAGACGCACGCACTCTTAAAGTATTTGCATACTTGGTCTGCTTCCTTTCTGTTGCCTACTTCCGACAACGGTAAACGCGGCGTATACTTTATTTTGCCGGCATTACGTATACGCCGCATAAGCACACACACACAGACACACACACACACACAAACTCTGACAGAACCTACTGTTTAATGCTTATGTATGCGTAAACGTGCGTAGGCAGCACATTTTTTTTCCTCTTCTTTTTCCCTTTTTCATTTGTGAGTGTGTTTGTTTGTTTGATATGGTCCGTGTCCTTGAGCTCGCATTACGTCGCTTATTTTATGTGCATGTTTGCATGTGCGTACATGAAAGCTCGCAGACCAAACGCCCCGGCATCCGCTACCCGCGTCGGTCACCCGGCTGCCCCAGGAGCCTCTTCCGTTTTGTGTGTCTGCGTCGCAATGTGCTCCTCCCGCTTTATCTGATGCTGATTATTATTATTATTATTATTTTCTCTTTTTTTTTTTTTGGTTTTTGTTTCGTTTTCTACCCTGTACACTTTAATAGGTCCAAAAGTGTCTCATTAGGTTTTGCACATTAATTCCGTTATATTCCACAAAAGCTACCAAAAACAAAGTTGGTTAGTATTACGGTAATTTTAAGTTTTTTGTTCACCTTACGAAAAACAATTTCGAATATTTTGTCACGTTTAGAGTCGTTACATAAGTCTGGCCTATTTTCTTTAAATTATCAATATCAGTATCAGTTTAGTATCAGTTTATTTGGCAACCTGATCAGTTCAAGGTTTCGGTTATCTTACGTTGCTTTTGGTTTAAAAACGATATTCCGGAAATTCCTTAGAATCATAAATGCATTTCCTGCATTTCGAGCTTGTTTAAAGTATCTTAAAATGATTCAGAAGTTAACTGATATTTGTGATTTTAATTTCGATCACTTAAGAAAAATCCAAACTTAAAATTAAAATAAATACCAATTAAATGATTTTCAAAAGTTTATATACCATTCCGCCGTAATTACAATTTTGTGATTTCGTTTAACCCAAGTTTACAGGGTATCTAGTAGTGCTGTGTGCTCTACCAAATCATTGAAACGCCTAATCCTTCTCAGCTAACAGCCAGTCGGATCCCGTAACGCATATCCTGCCGCTGTCGCCGCTTGTGCGTAGTTAGTTGTGTCTGCTGTTTTTTTGCGGCCTGAGATTTTATTTGTTGCACAGCCATCGCACCCACCCTTACACCACCCCCCGCCCAGCCCAGTCTGGCATGTCGCAATGTCGCAACGTCGTGTCGGCCTAAATGCCGCTTTGCCACACAGACAACTCGCACGTAACGTAATTTTGTGGAAGTTCCACGGCAAATGGAGCAGACTACACTGCGCTACCCGGTTGGGCATTGTGGCGTGCAACGCCGCCTGCTCGCTACGCATTGTGCAGGGTATCGGGCAAGTCGCGTCGGCTTATGCGTGTGTAACCTTGGGCAAATGTTTGTTGCTCGGCTTTGCCGTTGGCATATTTAGTCTGCGGATCTTGAAGGTTAAATATATGTAAGCGCACCTTGAAGGCCACCCTGTAACCCCCGTGCACCCTGTGTGTTTCGCCTGGCACTTGGTCTGGCGGTTTTTGACTTGTTTGCCAAGTGGTGTACAAGATATTTATGCATATTAAAACAATTTGCTTATTATGCCTGAATAATTGAGTAAGCGACGGGAATAGCAGCCGCTTCTCAACATTCTTCTCACCGATTCTCCGTCGCTCGTCGCTCGTCTCGAGAATTCTGCTGCATACATTAAATGGCAAACGCTGCGGCTACGTAATATTTGCAGGTCCCGCGAGACCCTTGGACTGAAAGTCGAGTGTGGAGACAACGCAACCATGTCGGCCACGTCGGCGTCAGCGTCGGCGTCGGCGTCGGCGACATCGAAGCGCAAACTTCAACAAAGCGTTAATTAATACTCGCAAATGTTTGCGCTCCGTCTGGCAATGGAAAAGTTAAGCGAGACAACAGCAACGACAACGAGTGAGGCAAACAACCAACGAGCAAAACAGCCAACAGCCAACAGTCAAATAAAAAATAAAATAAAAAAAAAAGCACAACAACACTAAAAATTTCTCGTCATAAGTCAAATAAAAAGCGCAGTGTAATGTCGAACAAAAACAAAAAAAACAAAAAAATTCCAGTGAATAGTCCCTCGTTTTCCTATGGCAAATAATTGTGGGCCAGATAAGCAACTAGCCAGTCAGCCAGCCAGCCAGCCAGCCAGTTAGCCAATGGGCATGCTAGCCAAACACTTGGTTACAGTTTGAGAGGTGCGATTTCAGGCGAAAAGCAGAATAAACACGCTAGTGACGAAAGCAAACTTCAGCACAGTCAATGAAAAATTTCAAATTTTTATATAAAGCCAAAGTAAAGTCTATTAAATGAAATTCACGCTAAAAACCAACTAGTTAAATGTATTAATTTTACGGTGGTGAGAAAAGCAAATAACAAAAGCGTCAATCACAAAAAAGAAACTTGAAGAAAATTGAGATTAGAGATTAAAATTAAAGTAAAAGTTAATATAAAATATGTTATAGTTTAAGTTCGATAATAAACAATATTTATCAGATTTTCACAGATGAGTTAGAATTAAAACAAAATGTTTAAATCAATACTAGTTACCTAGACTGATATTTGGTAAATAAAAACCAAAATTTATATGTCAACAAACATTCATGCTAATCTGCCAAAATTGAATGCTGACGTTAAAGCTTGCCATGAAAATCCACGCTAGTAATGAAAGCAGTCTTCAACAGTGAGAACGGATAATTATGTTAAATAACATATAATAGTAGACTAAATATATAGATTAAATATGGTAAAAATACAAAATAAATATTATCAGATTGATAGTGCAGATGACTGTCTGTGTAACGCAATTCATATTAGGGTGACGCCAGCAATTGTTAAAACAGTTACTAAGTCGACTGCTTTGCAGATAAAGCGCTTTTGTCATAGAAATGCAAACAGATAATCTGATTGGGCAACGGCACATTTGTCCCTGAAAAGGCATCAGTTGGTGCGTCTGCATGCGCTTTGACACTCCGCTTGACAAACTCCCGCGACATTCAAATGAGAGTGGACCGTGGAAGGCATACAAAATCGAAAGCGTACAATTCCCAGCTAATTTTATTGGCGGCATCAATCAGTCTGGAACTTGGTTGTTGTCGTCTGTCGTTGATTGCAGCCCGAAACGACCCCAAAGTGCATGGCGAGCAGACGCAGTCATTTTTAATGTCCATGGCCATCAGCGTTGGCGAGAGTTTGAGAGCGGACAGCGGAGAGCGGCGAGCGGAGCGGGACAATCGGCTGAAGCTGAAGCTGATGTTGATGTTGATGCTGATGCTGAAGCAGATGCATAGCGGCGGCAATCATCAATTTCTCAGTGTCGCATTAGTTTTCATTAATTTGAGCGGCGGCGACGACCAAATGAAGCGGCACAGATGGACCCGAGCCAGACAATTGCAGTAACAACAATAATAACAGGGGGAAGAAGAAGAACAACAGCAGCAAGATGTAAGATCGCTGCAAACGGCTGCTAGCGACTGCACCATGCTCTGTTTGCTACGAAGAAGAAATTAGGACAATTTTTCCTTCTTAAATATTCATAAAAACGGGTTTAAAATGTTGATTTTGGGTCTGTCAAACTAAACAATAGAAAATATTAAATTCAATTTTATAGAGAACAATTTGTAGAATTTATATACTTTAAGGAGCCAACTGACCTTAATTGAAGATCTTAAGTTTAAGCAAAATTTATAATTTATTTAAAGTATTTTTAAATTTTTATTGTATTTTTCGCTTGACTTTTTAGCCAGTTCAAGCCTTGGATACCATAAGGATTAGAACCACTATCTAATAGTTTTGTATAACTTTAATAATTTTTATATAGATATATTGTTAAATTTTAGACACCAGAATGTATTCCACGTTTCAAGACAACACTTTGTATATTCAAAGTTTCAAATTTTCGGTTTTCTATTGGAGCACTAAGCCAATATACCGGCTGTTCACCATGTGAACAGTGTATAAGAAGGGAACAGCCAGAAGAAGTTGATGCGCTGGAGCATTATTGATGCATTCACCAAGCAACGGCGACAGCCAGACAACTTTTGATGTGGGCCCCGGACGTGAACGTGGACATAGAAGCAACTGAAAGCTCATTGAGAGACGAGCGCGAATGAGTCTTGAGTCCGTCTGTTTCTCTGTCTGTCTGTCTGTCTGTCTGTCTGCAGTCTGTCAGCCAGACAGTCAGCCAGGCAGGCAGTCGGGGACAAGGCGAAACTCATAAATAAACCGCGCGCTTTGGGCACCTTTTACACACACAGACACACACACACAAACACAACAAGTCAGACGCTACAGAGTCAACCTTTCACATTTCCGCACAAGTTGCCTACCACCCCTCCCCCTCTCTCGCCGCCTGCCTAACGAGAGGCAGCGCCTATTTGCGACAGGCTGAACAGTGAGCGGGGCGCATTCTCAAGGACAACACAAAAAGTGTTTGTAATTCATTTTAACTTGGACCGCCGCCGCCTGCCTGCCTGGCATATCCTGGGCCCGCTGCCAGGCTATTTGCTATAATAATAATAATAATGTGGGCAACCCTTTCTACGCACCCGTCTGGCAGACAACTCTCTTTTGGGTCTACAGTCTGCCAGTTAGAGTTTTAGGGTGGCACTTATGCAAAAGCTTCAGCCACATTTGGGCCGACCCAAAAAAAGAGAAAAACCTGAGGAAAAAAACTTATTCAATTCAAGCTACTTGCTCTATGTTTTTGCTGCTGCTGCTGCTGCTGCTGCTTCTTCTTCTGATTTGGCATGCGCTGCTTGTTCCAAATTTTAGCCTACTACAAAAACAACTAGAAAAGACGTAAAAACCATGTAGAAATGCACTAGTAGGGAGTGCACGACTATGAGGTACTTTGAAGCCAGTTTGGATCACACAATGAAAAGTTGATTTTTAAATAACTTCTAAATAAAATAATAAAATAATTTTTGAATAACTTTTAAATAATAATAGCAGCATAAGACGACGAATATTTACAATTTATATTTTTACAATTTATCACGCCCCCAGTGGGCGTATTCAAATAAATTTTAACCGTTCATTAGAGAGGGTCAACAGTAATCTGTCTGCAAAATTTTATAAATCTAACTTTAAAACTGAGGGAGATATATATATATAGACGATTATATAATCCAAATACTCATGACTTTATATAAATATTCATCGATATCGAGAAAAAAAATACTTATTCTGTGTATAGTATAGGATAATCTATAATCTATAACTTTTGCAGTTCCAAACGGACCTTGGCATACAACTAAATTTATTCACACAAAACCATTATACTCTTGTTAGCCATTTTTAATGGGTATAATAAAATAGCAGGCGGCAAATATTTCGTAAAATTCATTTTACGACGAGGACGAAAATCATTGCCGGCTTCGCCGACGCCGCCAGTCAACTGTCAGTTGAGCAAACGGGCGGTCGGTCGGATGGTCGGTCAGGGGTGGTAATGCGGCTGGACTTGTTCGTTTTTCAAGGTTAAGCAGCACACACACACACACAAATTTGCCCGGCAAGTGCCAGACATTGAGCCAGACGGAGTGCGTCGGGCGCTCGGCGAGCAGACGAAGACATTTCGTACATTGGGCTGACGAGTGGGAGTGCATTTCAGCTTACGCTTCACTTAATTTTCGTGCTATAAATGTTTGTGTGTGTTTGTGTGTGTCTGACTGTGTGTGTGTGTGTGTGTGTGCATTTGCTCGAGGGTGCAATATTTGGACTGGATGAGGATGAATGACGCGCTAAAGTTTCGCAACGCCTTTTGGCTTTGTTTGTCGTCTCGTGTCGTGTATTTAGAGTGCCCGCCAGCCAGCGTCAGCGGGCCCAGTCGGTGTGTGTTTGTTCATGCTGCCGCTAGAGTGCGCCAGAGTGTGGGTGCATTTACAGTTAGCGAAAGAGTTGGACGATAAACGTAGGCTCAAGAATATTTATTTGAATAAAAATCGAAACTTCAATGTACCGATGCTAGCATCAGGAATCAAATTTGAACTTTAATAACAGCGCTACATATGTCCATAGTTTTACTTGATAGTTCCTATTTCGGCTTGATAACATACATACATATATACAGTTTTGCATACTGTCGAATTCGAAAAGCTGTTGAAAATTCATTGAGAATTTATTCAAGAAATTGTTGTCTGTAATCTGACGACTTGTTAATTAAAATTGTCTGGCAAGACAAAATTTATACCCTTCTATGAGATTCTCAGGAATTTAAGCAATACCTGCAGACATTTGCTGTTCTCAGTCATTTGTGTGTGTTTTTTTTAATTGTCATATTTGAAAAGCTGCCTTTTGTGAGTCTCACGAGGTTGCTTTCTCTTTCCCACTTTTTCTCTTACTCACTATCTCTCTCTCTCCTTCTCTCTCTCTTATATTCTCGTGTTGTCTTTTTCTCTCTCTCCTTCTTTCTTTATTACTAATTCGCTTTCTTTCTTTTTCTATCTCGATCTCTCTCTATATTAATATCTTTATCTACTCTGACTTTCTCTCTATCTCCCTTAACTCTTAATTTTCCTATTTTAAATACTTGCTTCATTTGCGTAAAGGATTTTAAACTAACAGTAGCATTTTATTTATGCGTCCAACGCAATCTCATTTACCCCTAACTGCAGAAAATATTTTGACGCAGTTTGATTAATAGTTTAAAGGCTTAAACATAAATGTGTATTTGCATATCTGTGCTTAAGTACAAGGTTATTTATGGCACACGTGCAAAAGACGACGATGAATATGCTGTCTGTCAAAAATGACACGCATGATGGGCAGTGGATATCATTTACAACTCAGACCGCATCAAATTAGATGCGTAAGGATGAGTTCACATTCGCACTATCTCTATGAATAAGTGCGAACTAAGAAACAAATGATGAGCTTGAATATTCAATTTAAACCTAAATTATCTTACGATCCTCGAACTAGTTCTACGAACGATATGGTTCATACTAGTTATACAAAAGGTTACGAAATAAGGATCGGAAATTTTATTTGTGTAACAAGTTTGTGCAGAATTTCAATTGACAAAGCTTCAATAGATTAAAATGAAAATGAACTAGTTCCATTAAGAAATATGCTATACAAAGATATGCTGCTGTCTTGCTCTAACAACTTGAAGTTGGGCGACTTTCCGCTTTTGAGTGAGTTGGAGTTTGTCCCACTGTGCACAGCCTCAAGTGCCAGCAACAATGCAAAATCGACAATAATAGACGCCGCCAACGTCGTCTCCGGTGCAGACAGCAGCAGCATCGGCAGCGGCTGCGGCAGCGGCGGCAGCGTCGCCGTCGGCAGTCAAAGTCATAAACTTTATTTTCTGTTGCCTGCACAAAGGAGCACGCTGTGCGACCAGACAAAGGGAAGAGAGAGAGAGAGCGAGTGTTGGCGAGAGCGAGATAGCCAGATTGAGACTTCTCACACTCGTTTGTCTGATGCACATGCGACTCGCCCCCCCGCTTTGCACGTGTGTCTGCGACCCTTGAGTGGGCGAACATTTCATGCGTTTTCGTCGAGACACAATCACAAACAGTTTCGCCTGCAATTCGGCACGACGAGAAACGAGGGAGCTCGGGGACAGGGTGGAGGGGCGTACCTACAGTTGTAGTGGTAGTAGTAGTAGGGAGCAATGGGTTTTTGAAGTTTTTTGTCTGGCCTGTGCAGCAGGCTGTGTCTGCGATTTCTTTTTTGTATTATTGCATAATCAACACAGCATTGATTGTCTGTGTGTGTGTGTGTGTGAATTTGAAAGGAGTTAACTGGCAACCAATCAGTGGGACCAGACAACGAGCTGCCTTTGATGCAATGCTGGGCACGAGATCCCCAATTCTGACAGCTAATGAACAGAACACAGGCTGCGCTCCATAATCTCAACAGGTTGCGTTGAAATTAATTCAAATTCCGTGCGTCAAAGTTATTCAATAATTCATAACTCAATTTTGACCTTGGCCAAAAAACCCTTTTTCACCAGACAGACGGGCGAAGGGACAGAAACACGGCCAGACAGACAGTTGTTCGCCTCATTGCTCACTCGCAGGGTTGTTAATATCTTGATTAATTTGCGTCCGTTGAGCGAGAAAAGAGGCAGAACAAAATAAATAACAATAAGAGAAAAACGAAAATCCCAGACGACAGACAGCGCGACCCACACGAATTTTCCAAATCACATTTTCAAAGCCAAAAATGGCAAAACGTTGGTAGCTTGCACGTTAAGTGGGCGAGGCAAATGTGTGGGATAAGGGCAGACGGACAGCTAAAATGTGCTGCCCAGTGCTGTAGTTGTTGGTATACCCTGCAAGGCTTAAAAGCGCGTACAAAGAGTATCTTGAAGTTAAGCATTTCGTAACACGTAAAAGCGGGGTCAACAAAAAAAATTTCGTATGAATAAAAATTGCTTGCTTTCCAACGAACAAAAATTAATGACCGAGTGACGTTGAATAAAATAATTTGTTTTGCGAGAAAAAAATTTATAAATCGATAAATATCGATTTTGAGTATAACAGTGAATTTGGAA
The DNA here is from genome assembly GCA_035043915.1 of Drosophila paramelanica. Taxonomy (NCBI): domain Eukaryota; kingdom Metazoa; phylum Arthropoda; class Insecta; order Diptera; family Drosophilidae; genus Drosophila; species Drosophila paramelanica. The sequence continues at coordinate 1,124,952 of JAWNMO010000584.1, forward strand.
TAAAGCTTCTCGTTAACTTCATAAGCAGAATATTTTCACTCATATATGTACAATTTCCAAAATTCGATAAATATCGATCTTGAGTAGAACCCACAATTTTGAATAAAACTTTTCGTTTACTTTATATGCAAAATATGTTCGTTTATATTTACAATTTCCAAAAATCGATAAATATCGACTTTTTAAACCAAGTTCTTATGCAAAACTCGCATGTTATAGGGCTAGATACTCCAACTTGGGTAGGTTTATTTTGCATAGTATACATAGATGAAGAATATTTGAAGCCTTTGATATATTCCCCGAATTATGGTTTATGGATTACGTACAGGGTAGCTCCTGGTCGAGCGCCCTCAAGTGGAATACCTCTAAAACTTGTTGTTGCCCAAACTGTTTTTGAGCTTTGGTGACCAAAAGTTTGCCAATGAAATTTGCGTGCCTTCTGCGTTTCGAACACGTTCAGACCGTTGATCAGCCAGGCAAAGGACACGCCGATGGCAGGACACAGGACACAGGACGCAGGACGCAGGACGATGTAGACGACGCGTCAGCAAAGTGCATAAATAAAAGCACTCAGGCCACGTTGGGCGTGTATGCCACATAAAGCTGCCTACTTTTTGGCGCCACGCTGAAGCTGAAACTAGCTGCCGACAGTGTCCTTAATGCGTCCTAGAAAGTGTCGCACTCAGCCACTTGTCTGCCAAGTTCTGGCCATGAGTTGGCACAAAACTTTTGCGTTGCCTTTTCCACACGTCAACTTCGGCAGCAACTTTGGCTGGCCGAAAAACGCAACTAAAATCGCTGCAGTCGGGTATAACCGACAGCGCTTTACTTTCTAAATAAATAAAAAATAATTTCTAAATGAGCAACAGATGAATAAGTATTTAACTTACTAACTAACCGACTAATAAAAATAAAGTAATATTTTTAATTTAATAATTGTACAACTAAGGTTAAAATTTGACAATTTTGTGCGTTTTATGGAGAAGCTAAATTAATCTATCTGCAATAATTTTTGGACAAAGCCAATAGACTCTTTTTTGGTTTCGTGAAAGAGAACAAAAAAAATACTTAATTATGTGGCCCCCGCCTACCTATTCCCTGGAGGAGCGAGGGAGGGGTGGGGCTTAGTTGCAGTTGCAAACCCTTCGTTTTTGGGCTGTCATTGCGAATGCGAAATAAAAATGCGAGCGCATGGATAAAGAGGCTGAGCCCAGACAGGGCGCAACTGACAGGCAACCAGAAGAACTGGCTGTGGCTCAGACTCTGTTGGCTGCTGGTGGTACCTGCCGCATGCCCCGCAGCTGCCCCCCGCCGCCATCCTGTGCAGACTGCATCATGCAGCAGACGGACAGACGGGCAGACAGGCAGCCAAATCAAAACGCCGGGCCCCAACAATCGAACGAACGTCGCCGGCATTCAACTCGAATTAAATTGAATGAAATGTTGCAAAATCCCTGAATGCAGCACACAGTCTGTGGCACTGAAAGAGAAAGAGGCAGAGGCAGTGGCAGTTGCAGAGACGGTCAAGCTATGGGCTATGGCCAAGTCGGACTGTGAATGTGATTACATTAAAATTTATGTGCATTTGTAAAACGAAGTGGCGAGAGAGAGAGAGAGCGAGAGAGAGAGGGGAGATAGAAAAAAAAAATGAAAAGAGTGGGACAGACATGAACGTGCAACATGTGGAGCAAACAGTGACGCCCCAACTGGCAACCAGACAGAGCCAATGCCAATGCAATTTTCAGCGACAGCAGCCAAAGTTATGGACAGGATGTTGCATCTGTCTCGTACCAAGACGTGCTCTGTCGGCGCGCATTGAGCGGGGGGTAGGTGGGGGGTTAGGTAGACTCTGGGACCCTGTGGTCAAAGAATCTCTCAATATCCTGTCGCTATAAATCTTGCATTTTGTCTCACACAATGGCTTATCAAGCGGCCGGCAATCACAAAATGCTAATTATAAACAAGACCGCGCAGTAGCCGATGTAGCGATGTCTTTAACCCCCCTCCCCCCAGTGCCCCCCATCCTCCCTCGATTATCAATTGATTCCGGCTCCGGCTACTGGGCATGCGCGGCCATCCACAGCAGATCCATATTTAGCTGGGAAGCCATTACAAGGACCCTCGACGGACCAAGAAAATGTAAACAGGTTGTGCGGCATTCAATTCATAATTTTCCCTGCCAGGCTCGACTCCCTCGGCGCTGTGTGTTTCTTAATGGACGCCAATTAGAATAAGTGCAGCAGCTCCAGACGGGGGCCGCTCGGTTGCCATAACTAATAACTACCTTTTGGCATTTATTAAACGTAATGATTGCATATCAGCCGTATCGCCAGAGAGATGGCCTCTCAATTGTAATTGAATGCAATTACCAGATACATTTCAAAGCATATTGTTATTAATCGATATTTTAAGCAGTTGTTATCGATATTTGATGGGCTGCCCATTAATTTAAATTAAATGCAATTACTATTTTTAATAAATCATTGTTTTAAGCGCTTTGGATAATTGATAGATTCTACATCGATATTTTAAACAATTATTTTAGTTGCTAACGATATACAATTTGATCGATTTTAGTGTTTATTATAAAAAATTAATTTTAAGATTATATACGTTATTTATGAATACGCATTCACGTGCCTTTATCAGAGATTAAAGAGAGCTCTGCAGGTCTCCTTTTGAGTTCTCTCGCACCGCTTTCTTCCCTTTCTGATGCACTTCATATTACAATTTCAATTTTAATTGCATCTTTCTGCTAGTTAAATACTCTTGGCTTTTATGCACCTTGAATCCAAAAGGAAACCACAAAATGCAAACGAAATGTTGTTCAGCTTCACATACCGTTCATTATTATACCCTGTACTTAATATAAATTTAAAATGGTATTCAATTGAGTTAGGCATATGTTTGTAAGAGGCAATATAAAATAGAAATCACATTTAAAAATAATAAGCAAGGATTTAATTTAGTTAGTCGTTTTAATAAATATAATACATTTACTATCTTTTCCTTAATTTCTTCACTCCCACCCAACCCTACTTTATTTTTGCCTTTATCACTTTTTTCCTTACTCGCCGTTCTATGGGAATTTCAGAATTAAACATACAGCTACCAAACTACAGGGTATCGCCCAATCAAGCTAGAGCTCTTGCTCTTACTTGTTTTCATCTGTTTTATTTTGCATGTCTGGGCTGCGCTGCCCCGCCGCAGTCCCTAGGCGTCTGACGTCAAAATGCAGCCAACTCATACACACACACACACACACATGCACACAGATATACAGACAGCGTCGCGTCGTGAGAGGCGGACGGCGCGCAGTCGACGTCAAAGTCGCATTTGCCTTTACAATTTTGTGGCGCGTTCAATAAAAAAAGCCAACTTCAAACATACGAAAAAAAAGTTAAAACACAGCAACAACAACAGCAACAGCAACTCAAATTGTACGCAGACAACAAGGAAAATGCAGACGGCAACAACAAACTCAACGACGACGTCAACGTCGACAACGACGACAAACACCAGACAGCAACAACAACAGCAGCAGCAACAGCAGCCGCAACAGCTACACAAACAACCACCGACGCAGACCGGCAAAAACAACAACAACAACAACAACAACAGCAACCAAGGAATACTTTTCAAGGTCACGCATAGAATTTCGGTATTTTGTTTCATTGCGTCTGCTGCACACGCACACACAAACGACAGAGTAAAGGAGATGGGGAGAGCGTGCTCGCCTGCTTAACAGTGGCTATCCCTTTTTGCGGCAGAGAAGCTTTTTATGCCCATGCACTTAAGCTGCAGCGCTGAGAGAGCGACAAAGAGAGGCATCGAGTGCCGAATGTGTTTTGTGTGTGTGTGTGTGGTTGTGCAAGCATTTGAATCAATTTGTATGTGTGTGTGTGTGTGTGTCCGTGTCTGTGTCTGACATTGAGCCACTTTGCCTGACGCTGTCTGAGGCGGAGACGCTGTAATGATGGGCGATATGCCACTCTGGGGACATTCAGTCGCGTGGATTGAGTGAGACGAAGAGGGAGAGGGAGAGGTGAAGAGAGATACAGTGAGCGAGGGAGGGATGTGGGCATACACATCAAATTGCCTTAATAGCGCATTTTTGTTGATTTTTTGGCACTCTTTGTTGTTCTTATTTCGTCCGCCTGTAGTTGTCCTTGAAGTCGCTCATGTTTCGTCTATATCTTTCTCTCTCTTTCACGCTTGTTCGCCTTTCGCCAGTGCCTCTTGTTTCTTGTTGTGCTGGTAGGGACTGACTTTAAGGACTTGTCTTTATTTCTTTTAATGAGACACTTCTGTATCCTTTGGCCCAGGTATAAGAGCGCTCGTCTTAAGCTTTTCGGCTGTCTCCTTTTGCCTGGTCGCACTTTTTTGGACAGCTTATTTAATAGGATAATAAGTAAATAGGCTTATGGGCACATTGTAAAGCTCAGTTGACAAAAGCAAACAGAATTCCTTTCTCCTATCCCCCCGGCTCACCTAACTCCTACACTTGACCAATGTACTTAAAACAATTCCCAAGCTTTTTGACTTGAGGGTCACCTTTCGTATTATACGCTTTGGCTATACAACAAGAAAAAAGGTGTTACCAGACGTAATTTGAAAATATATTGGTATAGTTTGCAAATTTATATTTGTGTGTTTTTGCTACAGGACAAATCTTATAAATATCGTCTAAAATAGTTTTAACCTAAATTACAAAATCGACATGATTTTGATTTCCGATCCTTTTCAATATTTTATAAATATTAGAGCTCATAAGTAGCATAAACATATTGAATATTAATTTAATAAACAAACAAATTTATAGCTTTGCTTAAAAGAAAAAAAGGAATCAAGCAACGCCTCTCTTTGCGATTCTCATAAGTTTCAGTTATATAAGAAAGAGAGTCATTATTGAAGGTAAATTGAACAGACTCGACCAATCCTCTATATAAATATTGATATTTTATTAAATATTTTCATTGAATAGTTCACAGCGAAAAAATCAACTCTCATATTCGATTTTGTGGCACATCGCTGTGAGTGAAATAGTAGCTTATTTTGGCCCAAGTTCTCTTATTTGCCATGGCCAATTGTTGACGCCCCACTGAAAGCGGAGATTGCCACGTCAAGCGCTGATAGGCAATGCTGCAGACGCAGAAGGGGGGGCGAAGGGGTGGGCTGAGGAGACGCCTCAAAAAAAAAACAAAAAAAAAGGCGCGCACAACATGTCGAGGTGCCAGCTGCAGTCCAGGGCAACTAAACGATGGCAGTCTCCACTTCAGTACCGCTGCAAGTGGATTTCGTCTTGAAGGATGCCCCGGCTGGGGCACTTGAGTCTCAAGTTGATTGATGTGGTCGTTGGTCGTTGGTCGTTCGTCGGATGGTGCCCCGGCCCATAGCCATAGCCATTGCCATAGTCAGTTAGTCAGCCAGTTAGCCATATGGTCCACATGTTGCCGCCAGAGCTGCAGTTGGAGCTGGAAACGAAGCTGGCGCAATTCCTTGATTAAATCACTTTTCAGCCACTGACAGTTAATCAAGGCGCAAGGCGAAAAACTTTCAAGGTGCTGCATCGTGTCTGGGGAACTGGTAACTGGTAACTGGGAGGGAATGTGAAGGCTGTGCGCCACTCCTCTGGCGGTTGCCCGGGACAACCGTCGCGTCGGCCGCAATGCACTGGCCCGTCCGTCTGTCCGTCCGTCCCGTCTATCTGTCTGTCCGTCCCGCCCGCCGTCATCCAACTTCCGCCTGCTCCAATTGTTTGCGCGCACAAAGAAGCGTCGCGTCGCGTCGCATCGCGGCGCAGCTACGATATAATCCAAACAAACATATTGTTTTGTCTGCCACGGTCTGGCCTGCATCCACCCCTACCCCCCGTACCCCCTACCCTCCCGCCCCACTCACTGCAGCCACCCTATGTCTGTCTGTCTGTCTGTCGGTCTGTCTGTCTGTCTGCGTGTGTCGATTGTTGGCCGCCGTTGACGGCGCTCTTGGCTGCAACAAAAGCAGCGTCTGAAGTGCAGCAGCAGCAGCAGCAGCAGGGCAAAAACTGGAAAACATTGCAGCCGCAGCAGACCGGGGGTAGGGAACGGTAAACGAGCTCAGCATGCAGTTTTTACACTCATTCACAACGGGTAAAGAGCATATTGGGTTGAGTATATTAGGTGTTTAGATTGTAAGTCCATTTTGAAGCTAGTCGCAAAATTTTAAAATTCGATATTTTTCAAAACTAAAAATACTAATTAGGCCCATTTTCTACCGTTTTAAGCTGTTTTTGTTACTGTGAACGAGTATTGAGCAGCCGGTTACACCCGACTACAACGTTCTCTGTTTGTCTCCGTACGTGCATGCGTGTGTGTGTGTGTGTGTGTGTGTTGCAGTCGCTAAAGTTCGGCATTTATTTTGTTTTTTTTTTGTACCAAATAAAATTGTTTAAAAAAGAGGGTATCTTGATGTTGTGCAAATGTTTGTAACAGACGGCAGAAAACTTGTTTAACACTTTTGAGCCAAATTGGAGGCTTAGCGTAATGTTTAATATAATGAACTTCATACTAACAATAAAAATCATTCCATATAAGTTTTGGATTAGAATGATGAACTTAATCGAAACAAAAATAAACTATAATTTTAAATATTTGGTTTTCTATATCAATACAGAATTTCAGAATTTCATCATTCATTCAATTACAATCCATTCCAATTACATTCCATTCATTTCAATTACAGGGTATCTGATGTTCGAGCACACTCTTACTTGGTTTGTGTGCGCGCCGCATTTATTTTGTTTTAATTTTTCGATTTTTATTTTATTTCGGCTACAGACTTTGACATGCCCTTCCAGGGGCCGAGCTTATTTGGACAGGGTGTGGTGAAGGGGGTAGGGGGAGGGGGTGTGTAGAACGGGCTATGGGACATCTGGTTTTGCAGTCAAATTGGTGTCGTAACAGGCAGCTTTTTGTCGTGAGCGTCTGTCCTGTGCCCTGAAGTGCATTTCACAGGACATTGTATGGAAAAATAAAATTCGATGAGTTGCGTGTTCTCCCTTTTTTTGGCTCTCTCTCTCTCTCTCTCTCGAGTCTTAGCATTTCTCTCTCCCTCTCTCTCTCTCGGTCTTGTCTTGCCTCTATCTTCATTATTCAGCCTTGCAACAAAAGCACTTTTGTGTCAGTCAGCAATTCGTCTACGTCTGCGTCGATCCCTCTCCCCCGGCAAAGCCAACAAAACAGTTTCCAGCTCCATTTTGAAGTTGTCTGCGTCTCAGACACCGACGGCAACAAGCAACAACAAAAAAACACATTGCAGTCGGGTGTTATCGACTTGGCAATGCTCTTTCACAGTATAATAACAGCTTAAATTAGTCGAAAACATTCCTCTCTCACTTCTATATATATGTATATATAACTGTCGATTAGATCGGATCTTTAGCTTAAATTATGGCAAAACAAATTGCACAAACCGAATATACTCTGTTTACTTCGTGAAAGAGTATAAGAACAACAACAAGGCTGTTGCCCATGCGGCCTTTTAGTTTAAGTTGTAGTCAGCGTCTGGTCTGTGCCTGGTCTGGTCTGGGCCTGGTCTGTGCCTGGTCTTGGCTTAAGTAGGTTGGCTGGCTGGCTGGCTGCCTAGCCAGGAACAGGACACACTCTGTCCCGCACCCCTGTTCGCGTCTATGTCTACGCCTGCTTTGTTATTCATATTATCCGGCAAATATTTGTCGTTGTCATACGAAAAATGTCTACGAAAAAGGGTTGATACGTCAGCCGTAATGCCCCCCTCCCCCCTCTACTCGCTAACCCCCCGTTGTCTGCACTAATGGCCGCAATTGTGGCCTCTCTGCTACTCTCCCTCTCTCTCTCTCACCATATCTATCTCGCTGTCTGTTGCCCCGACCCAAATTGACGTCTGCAACAATTGCACGGGGTTTTTGCGCCGCATTCACTGTGCACTGATTACACTTCTAACCCGACCCCCCTACCCCTTGTCGCGCACACCTCGCCGCTGAACCGACCGACCACACTTGCCGCATGCAGTTCCATTTCTTAACATTCAGCCCCGTCTCGACTGATAATATCTTAATAGATTCTTTTGCTTTCAGCTTCATTTGAATTTGAATTCAGGTTGCTCGTCCAATTGTGCCAGAGTTTTCTCCACAGAGAACTCTGTCATTCCGTCAACGCCTCATTCACTGAATCAACAGACCCGACCAGACCCAGACCTTCTTCTTCTTCTCAAAAAAAAGGGTCTGGTTTGTCATCTTCTTCTTCTTCCTTAACTTCATCTTGTTCTTGGCTTAGTGCAATTTGTATAATGAGCACGACGTCTATTATGGTTAGCACAAGTCTTTGACTTTCAGCACCTTATTTGTGCGCCCCTCCCCAAAAGTCTATTTTGCAGCCTCGTCCTGGTTATTCGTTACCTTGTTGTTACCTTCCTGCCGTCGCTGGCTCTTTTATTCATTTGTCACAATACTAAACGTAATCAGCTGTATACCGCTTGTTCGTCAGGCAAGTTTATGCAACAATGACATTTGCCTAACAATTGAACAAAGCTTTGGATTAATCAAAAAGTGGAAAGAAAAGAAACTAGACTAGTAGAAAATAGCTAGAAAAAGGTGAGAGAAAATGCAAAAAAAAAAACATAAAAGAACATTACCATTTCTTTTACTGCATTTACTTTTTTTCAATTATGCTTAAAACTGATTAATTATCAAAAACTTCGATTCGATAAAATATCACTTTGAAAAAGTTTTCAAGCAATTAATCAATTTATGTTTTAGCTCTTAAAATTGATTTGGCAACTTCTTTAATATATAGCCCATATTCCTTTAAAACATAAATCTCAAAAATTGTCCAATCAACTGAAGCTTCAGAATTTAAATACCGCTTAGCTTTTTACAACTCAGACTAATTTCAGTCATTTTTTTTTAAGTAAACAACCAACTGTAAAATGCAGCCACCCATTTCAGCGTTTCGCGTTTCTTCATTTATGACCCGACTCCGGCAAATGCATCGAGGGTGTGGACCACACACACACACACACACACACAAAGAAAAAGAGACGAGACAATAGCAATTGGCGTTTGTTTCTAATATGTAAGCAGCTCTTGGTAATAGACCTGTCCGCTGGCCAGAAGAGGCAACGTCTAAACATATGTTTCGACATTTATGTCTTGCCTTTCGACACCCACCAATGGCCCCCACGGCGACTATTATTACCACATTTACGACTCTGCCGGCTGCTGACAGCAGTTGGCGTCGCTTCTAATGTGCTTAAGGCGTCATCGCACTTGCCGCATGAACAATCTGTGTGGCAGGGGGCAGCAAGAGCAGCAGGGATCAGTTAGCTGGCGCTGATTGACACTTTTTATGTTGCCTGCCGTTGCCGTTGCGATTGTTGCCCGCCGGCCAAAGAGTTCAATGAGTTATGACTCAGACTCAAAACTGCAGCCGAGATGCCAATGGCGGCTGCCCATTGTTGCTCTTGCAACGTGCCTTCATTGCTTTAATGAGCTCCATTGAGCTGTGCATTGAAAATTCATTAGCCAGCGCTGTCCATTGTCCCATTGTACTGTGGATTAACGGCATTATTTAATGCGTCTCTTGCAGCAATTTTGATGCGAAGATCAAAGTTAAGAGCGTAAAATATGGAATGAGTTAAAAGAAGAAGCTAACAATCGCAAGGGACAGTAATAATGGCATAAAAAGCTACATTTGAGTGTTGGTAAACGGACTGTGAAATTTGCCGGTGTTGGTAAATAAACGTTGAAGCGTAAGCAAAATAAGCTAAAGAAATAGTAATAAAACAAAAATTCTTTTGGTACATGTGCTAAAAACGTTTCAAGTGCGGTTACAAAGGAGACTTTTGAAATACTATATACAAGAATTTGCTGTTACCCCGTGTGAGTGTTGGTAATCAACTAAAACGCTGTTTGGAGCTAGCTAAAAAGTTGAGTTAACTTTTGCGAATTCGAAGATATGTAATAAATGAGAATAATATTATATAGAAATGAGAGATATATGAGATCTTGCATGAAGGGCAACAGTGATCGCTTTTTTTCAGTGTTGGATAATAAACGAAAATTATAAAACAGAAAACCTTCACTTACCTTACATTATTGAAAGTTGTTCTTAAAGAAATCCATTATAAGCGCTGAAAAAAATTAAATATAAGATGTTAACGAATTTATATAGAATTTTTCGTGTTGTTGAATTTATCTTAAATTTAACCAAAAATATACTCAAATAAGCCATTGTGGCCAAAGGGAAAAACCTGTTGCAGTTGTTTGCCAGACAATGGCCGTCTCCACTTTGATGATTGATTGACACACACACACACACACACACACACACTCTCTTTTACTCTATTGTTTATTCATTTGCGTGCACTCAAGTGTTTTTTATTTTTTTGGAAGCAAATGTTGCCCTAATCAATGCATTCAGCGATTGCCCAATGCTTCAGTAAAAGTCATTCATCATGTGATTCATGTGAGAGAGACAGTAACGAAGAGAGAGAGGGAAGGAGAATGCTGCCTTATCGAGTGCAGCAACTGATTGACTGACTGAGTGAATGACTAGACGTATTGTCTGGGCCGGTGCGACAAGATGCAATTGCAAATGCGATTGCAATTGTGGCATTTGCGTTTTTTCTTTTTTACGTTTTTTTTTCTTTTTCGGAGCAGTTGCAGCTGCCTCAAGTAGCTGACGTTGGGCTAAAAATATCGGAGCAACAACAATGGCCCATATGCGACATATATCAGTGTGTGAATGTGTGTGTGTATGTGTGTGTGTGGATGTGTGTGTGTGTTGGGGGGGACATACTTTGTATATTTGTGCGCAAGTGGCAATCGTCTGCGTCTTTTGTTGTCTCGACACAGTCTGCTTATCACACAACAATAACAACAACAACAACAACAAATAATGACTAACAGCAAAAGTGTCAACAACAATTTTTTTAGGAGTGCTTTGGCCGAGGATCGTTGTCGTTGTCGTTGTTGGGGCTAGCGGGCCTGAAATTACGTATACGACATGCGCGCCTTTAATTACAGCGATCGCCCCACAATGTATGCATATCTATTTAATTATTTATTTGCCACAGCGAATTTATTTATAAATGCAGACAACCACAGCCAACAACAACAACAACAACGACACAAACCCGACCTTGGCATGCTCAAAGTGCTCACAAATTAACGTGCAGCAAGCATCGAATCGCCCATTGGCAAGTTGCAAGCGCGACGGGCATTGCACATACGTCACGTGTGACGCCCGCACCAATTGCCTCATCCCTTTCCCCGCCCCCCTCGCAATTTACCCGTTTGCCAAATTCCCTTGCCCGCTGCCTCCAGCGGTGTTCTTATTAAATTATCAACATAAACAAATGTCTCGCCGTTTGTGGCCGCGTTTCAAAATATGCGTACACTGCGACAAAAAAATGTCGAAAAAATTACCTGATGAAAATTTTATTTGGGTTATCTTAAGCTATATTGAAAACGGTACAACGGTAAGATCAAGTTCAGTTGTATATCTTTAGTAGGCAGGTTCAAGGTTTTAAAAAGGCAATTTAAAAAAATATACTTTTGATGAAATGCAGCTTTAAAGCTCTTTACAGCATTAAAGCTCTTATCAAAGCACATTAACGTTTTCAATTCCAAATAAAAGCTAGTTAGTTATAGTGACTGTAGCTTTTCGCAAGATTAATCTTAACATTATCATTATCATTATTTACCTAATTACGTTATTACAGTAAATATGTAGATATGTTTATCTCGCTCCGTTATATGACGTACAAGGCTAATAATGATGTAATCATTTCCAAGATTAATCTAAAGTTTTCTGATTTTTATTGCAATAAATATTTTAAAACATGGATTTTATTTTAGTATTTTTTTAATTAAATCAGTTGCATTTTTATAAGGATTAATTAAAAGTTTTGTTTTTTTCCACCTTTTATCAGTTGTATTCTTTTTTATTAGGCTTAGTCTCTCAGGTTCAATCAAAAATGCATCACTTTGATTTGATTTAATTGACATCTGATGTTGATTTTTTACATTTTTTTATTATGTATTTGTCATATAACTTTTACAGCTGCCCCATTTCGGTTAATTAAACCGAAATATATATCAGTTGAGCTCCCTGTTGACAGTACATTAATATTCGCAACTTGAGCCAATACTTTGCTCAGTGTCTGTACTTGTCGAGTATTTATTTTTTTTTTTTTTTTTTGGCATGTACAATTTTTTTTTTTTTTGTATTTTGTACTTTTTTTTTTTGGCTCATTCGCATTGTGCGCCAAAGCAAACACAGACGTCGTCGCTACCAAGTGCCAGTTTTGGGTGAGTTGCGGGTTTATTTTGTTTTTGTGTGTGTGTGTTTTTTTTTTCCACTGCCGACTGACGGCAGCGATTCGTCTGTGCGGTTGGCGATTGGAGGTGGCGGTGGGGGTGGTGCCAGTGCCAGTGCCGTGCAGGGGCAAGCAGGTGAGCTTAGTAACCACAGGTAGGTCGCCCAGACAGGTACTGCATATGGCGAGACCAGACCAGACAATGTTAATTAGCACTTCATGATAAGTTGTCTCAATTGTTGTTGCCGCCGCTGTCATCATCGTCGTTGTCGTCTACATCGTCACCGAGCAACAACAACAACAGCAACAACAATAACAAAAAAAAAGCTGAAACTGTGACAATTTGTGGTAAAGGGGCCGGTCGAGGGGCGTATGCGAGGCTTTCTCAGAAATCGCAATACAGCTTACAATAAACCCGAAAGTAAAGCTATTAATATTATTTAAACACAATTTTTGGTTTAAACGCTTGGGAACGATCTGAAAACACCCTCTATTTAGTAGCCAATAAATTATAAATTTTTAAGAATAATTGAAATTCGACAAAAAATATTATTTATAGATTTAATTTTAGGATTCACGTAGGTTAAATTACGATTAAAAGTTAAATAAAATCGGTTTAGATTTGATGATTTGATTTCATAGCCAGAATTAAATGCGGGAATAATTTTGGGATCAATCGAAATAACATTCCCTATTAAAATCAAGATCCAGCTTAAATTTCGACCAAAAAAGTTGTTTCCAGATTTCAATTTAACAAAGTTGTTGAAGTTAAAATGCAGATGGATCTTATATAAAACTAGATTCAGGCAATAATTGCGATGCGTCTCCCTCAGTCAATCACACCCTCTTTTATTTTTAGCCAATTTCATATAGGCTGGGTATCGAAAACCTTACGTTGAAAACAATTTATAGACACGCTAATATATTTTAGTAGCTGCTCGCGGCTATTTTTAAACAAATTAACAATGCACAGACAGGAAAAACAAAAGGCTAGCCCACAAAAAAAACCAAAAAAAACCGAAAAAAAAAATCCGAAAAAAAGCTGTACCGACCAGACAATACGGACCGATCGGTAGACAATACCGACCCACTGATCTGGCGACTGGCGAATTTGAATTGTGGCCATAATCAAGTGAGAATGTCACATGTGATTCATATCATTATAAATAAAAATAAACCGCACAAATGGCAAATAAAATACGAAACAAAAAAAAATTTTTTTTTACTGCATAAATAAACTTAATTAACGTGCGGTTAGCCGCTCCCCGCCTCCGTGCAGCTCTTCACCCGTCTACTGCTGGCTGCGGCGGCTGTCTGACACTTTAATTTCTTGGACTTTGCACGGCGGCTCAAGACAACAGCGACGACGACGGCGACGTCGATGGCAACAGCGAGTGACAGTGAAACTCATTTAGCTAGAAGCAGCAACAATAACAAAAACAAAAATTAAAGCAACAACTACAACAACAACGGCAGCGACACCTGCATGCATTAATTGTATTTAGACAAGCGTCTGGGCGAAACAAATAATCATGCACACACATGCACAATTACATGTATGTATGTATATAAAAGTGCACACATATGGCATATAGACAACTGTTAGCAGCAGAATTAAGTAAATATGTTTGTTTGTTTGCCTGTCCGCTGTCCGAACGCTTTAGAATAATGTCACAATAGGCGGGAATTGGAATGGAACGCATCAACTGATAAAGCCACAGACACTTGCTGCTGTTAACGATTAACATGCGCTGTTATTGCCAGCGAACGCTACTGAAATGAAACGGCGCGAGAGAGCGCGAATATTTCGTCATTTCATTTCACTTTACTTGGTTTCACTTCTCGTCTCGTTTCGTGATTTAACAGCGAGAAAAACAACTCTACAGGAATAGGTTTCAACAAGAGATCGTTGCAAGAAAATATAAAAATAATGAAGCGCTTAGTTAATGCTTAAGCTCGGTCGTGAGCGGGTTTGAGCAGCGCTAGTTTAATAAAGATATGAACAATGTTTAAGCATACGCCTCAGCAACTGTAGTTATATGTACATTAACAATTATTTTCTATGCCAATTAAATGACTTAAAAATATTTATATTCTCAATGTAATTAGAGGCATTGCCCCTTACAAAACCACTTTATATATTTTTTTTTTAACTACAAACAAAAACCGGCTGCACGTTGTGGTTGTTGTTGTTGTTGGTGCTGTTTTAGTTATTGTTCTTGTCCTGCTGTTGTTGTTTTTGCTGTAGCATATTTGAGCGTTCCTGGTATGCGTGCATCTGTGTGCATTTGTGTGAGTTTGAGAGAGAGAAGAGAGAGAGAGAGAGCGAGGGCACTCTTGTTTGAAACGATTTGGCAATGAAACGGCACTGCTAAAGCTTTCAGTTAGCGACGGCGGCTGCGCTGTTGTTTTTGTCTGTCTCCCGTCTACGTTTTATTTTCATAATTATTGTGTTTGCTGCTGTTGTTGTTGCTGCTGCTGCTGCCGCTGCTGTCGCCATCGCAGCGCAACGTTGTTGCTGTTGTTGTTGTGACGAAAAGCGCAAAACAATTGTTGTCTGATTTACAGCGCGCGCACAGACAGGCAGCCAGCAAAAGAGAGAGAGAGAGAGAGCGAACGAGAGAGCGCGTCACACATACACACACAGATACGACACAAGCACGCAGCTAACAGCGACGTCGAATGTTCAAGCATTGCCATACCTTTGATGTGGAACATTCAAGTCGCTGCAGTGTAACTTTGCGTGCGTCTCAGTTCGTTTCGTTGTTCGCCGTTGTCCGCGCGCAAATTGTCGCATAACAAAACAGAAGGAAAAAAATAAGAAATACAGCAACAAAACGCAAAATCTACAATCTTACATATGTAGTACTATATATTTTAAATGTAATCCGACCAAGTTTCCTATTGTTTAAATCACTTAAACAATAATTATATATACATTAACTTATATATATATTTATAAATATATATATATATAAAAACAGACGCCGCAAGCAACAATAGAAACAACAGCAAAACAAAAAAGAAAAGCTCACAACAACCTAAACAAATAAATAACTAAACACACATTTAAGCAAACAAACATACAATATATATGTACATTTATAGCTAGCGTTCCTGAACTCAAATCATTCCTACAACATATAAAAACACAATAAATTCAACAACAATAAAAACAGCAACAACAACAATAACAACAGCAGCAGCATTGCAAATTACAAGCAGAACCTCAACAACGTCAGCAGCAGCAGCAATCGCGGCAGAAGAAGCAGCAACAGCAGCACCAACAGCAACAATAACAGCACTGTTAATGTACATACATCGCACACACATAACACATAGCATGTAAAGTGTGGTTAGATAAATTCGCATAATATCAAAAAAAAAATACAAATTACAAATATATTCAGTTTTTTTTTTTATGTGTGTCCTGGTGTAAATGTGTCAAATGTAGCAAAAAATATAAATTGTAATTAATAAATAACTAACGCAATTCCTAAGCAAATTTTAATTATAAAATACACATATGAGAGATATCATAAATTAAACCAAATCAAAAGCAGCAGCAGGCGCAGCAGCAGCAGCACAAACAAAACAATTAGCAAAAAAGGTGAGCAAATAATTTTTGTTTCGTTTGTTTGTTTTGTTTTCTTCTCACTTGGTCTACCAGACTGTGACGCATTTAATGTGCATTATTTTGGCCAGCAGTGTAGTACGTAAGAAAACTAAAACAAAAATTGAAATTGAAAATTTAATGGCCAATACAACAAAATAAAAGGCAACCGCCTCCTTATTATACTTATGATATGAGTCGATTATTCGCATTCCTGCGACTTCCTGTCAACACACACACACACACACACACAGACTGTGAAGACAGCATCAACAAATTTTTAAACACGTCCAGTTAAAAAAAAAAAACAAAAACAAAAAAGAAAGGAAGCACAACATATATAGAAAATGTCCACTGGCCACATAAATGCAATAAATTTTGAAATCAACGCCGCATTTTCGACAAGCCATAGATAAATAGTCAAATACAGTAATCGCCACATATTTAGAACACCCATTAAATTATTGTTTTGCTTGTTATTTATTGATTATATTTTATTTTTGATTACAAAATGAATAGAAAATTAAATGGACAATTTCTAAATATGAATGAATTTTATTTTTTAATTGAATAAAAATTGCAAATTAGCTTTGAAAACAAAGCGTTCTTATTGGCGTGCGACCACTGTACGAAATTTTCTACACACACATTCACACAAATATTTTAGATAGATTTCATATGTGGAAAATAATTTTTGAATGCTCTTTAAAACCCTTCAGATATTTTTGTGGCTGTCATAAAAAATGTTGCAATAAATAACAAACCGAAAAAATATTTGAAAGCAAAAAAAAACATATATATATATATTATATATATATATATAGAAAAAATAGGAACAGCATGCTTAAGAGCCACTTCTTTTTTCTTGCTAATTTGGGCGTCTTTATTATGTGGGGGCGTTATGTGTTCGGAAGATATGACAACAATGAAATATAGAGCACAAATATATAAACTATGGCAAACTAAATGGGCTATATTTACCATAATCATGCTACAGCCACTTGTTGTTGTTATTTAGCTTTAAATTTTGCGAAACAAGTTGGGTTTACTATTTGGCATGGTTCTTTTAACCCTTTTCTTAGTTTGCAACTAGATTGAGAGTACTTTTAATGTGAACACAAAGTTTCCGCGCTGTTGTCGCATAAATCAAAGACAAAACAGAAAACCAACTAAATAGATGGTGAGAGGTTCTGAGAGAGAGAGAGAGAGAGAGGGAGAGTGAGAGACTGAACAAAAAACTTAAGACATAGCCTCCCGTTCTCTACATTTTTCTCCTATTTTGCGTACCTTTCTCTCTCTCTGCTTTGCTCTCTCAAACAGCAGTAGGCAAATCACTTCCGTTCAATGAACCCATGCGTAAGCCAGAGCTAAGGAAGTGGCTTTACTTCTGCTTCTACGACTTCTGTTTCTGTCTCTGTCTCTGTCTCTGTCTGTCTCTTTGGCCCGAGCTCTGCATATGGCCTATGAGCATGTTCTATGCTTCCTACCGTCTTGACTGTCCCCCCCATATACACGAACTAGGCGCATACAAATACACACACACACACACAGAGACACACGTGCACACACAGATAGACAGTGGGGGCCCTCAACTAGCCGAAGGTGTCGTCAGCCTTGTGCGTAGGGTGTCGCAATCAGCCACCAGACAGCTGCTCTCACAGGCCTAGCCTAGCCTGTACAGAAACTAGTTCGGAATGTGCCCAAAGATAGGGAAAAATTCTAGAAGAATACATTAAATGCCGCGTTCTTCGCAGAATATTCAAATTCAATTTCCAGCTTCCAATACCAGGCTCGAATTTAGATATAGTTTTGTTTCTTAACCGAAGATTAAAGTTAAAAATTTGCTGCGAAGAATGTCAGCAAATTAGGGCGAGATATTCCAGAGATAGTATTGATAATAGACAGTAAAATAATAATAAAATCGAGGCTTTTAAGGATTCCAATCTCAAGCCAGCTTACCAATATACAAATTCTTTCTGATATCAAAACAAACATGTGCATTAGAAACTCAAGTTGGCTTTTAAAACTATTATATATTTATAAAAATAGTTATAGAAACCTTTTTACAATTTATAGATACTCGTTTCGCGACTTTATTTTATTAGAATTTTAATCCTCTTCAGTTGAGAGCATTTAAATACTGCTGAAAGTTTTCTTAATGACTCTGTTAGCCAACTTTATTTTCTGGCTATCAGCAATTTAAAGGGTTAAAAATTTCTAACACACAAAAAATAAAAAAAAAATGCAGACCAAAGGCAATAAGTTAACGTAACAACAATTGCAACAGTACATTAATCGAAAGCTAATTAAACAGCTGACGCGACAAGTGGAAGCAGACAAAAGTCGCAGCAACAACCAAGGTCTTATTATTTTTGCTTTTGTTGTAGTTCGTTCTCTTGCATTTTTTTTTTTTTTTTTTTATATTTATTATGTATTTATTTTTTTATTTTCTTATCAAGCGTCTGGTCGCTGCTGGCTGCTTTTGACCGGGCTTATCAATGGTGCGGAATGGAATTGAGTTCAAAATGAGGCATGCATATACACGCGCACACACACACACACACACAAATATGTATATATATATATATATTGTATATTCAGCAGATATCAAGAGCAGTACCTGAATCAGACGCCCACATGACCAGCCATTGGGCAAGATTAGAAACAGATGCGCGATTAGAGAGCCTTGAAATTTTCCTATTCTTTTTCGGATCTGTGCGCTTTATTGCATATCTTTTAGCTGCGGGTTGTCAGTTAATCGTTGCTAACGCAATCAAAAAAAATATTTCAAAAAAAAATAAAGTAAGGAGCGCAAGCCAAAACGCAATAGAAACTTGAACACCAAGCAGCTACACTGAGTATCACACTAACATACACACACACACACACACACACACACACACCCACTCTCACGCGATAATCACGGCCTCATGTCTGGGTCAAAGTCTAAAATTTGTTTGATTCCGTTTCGTTTTGTTGCGGTTTTGTTTTCTTTTCTCTCATTCAATGGGCAATTGTCACTGACTTTGGGCATTGTTTTTGATAATCCTCTCAGTGCCAGCAGCTGTTGGGGAATATTGCGTATACGCACAAACAAAACAAAAAATCACTCAAACACACACACACGAACACAACATACACCTACAGGCTTATCTCCCCAAATAAAGACGCTAATTTGTTGAATGTCAAAGTTGGAAGTTGTGTTACTTTCGCAAGAGCACCATTGTGAAATGATTTGTGCAAGTTAATCTCCAAAAAAAAAACATGAAAGAATGCATGCAAAACACGTTCCAAAAGCATGCACTTCTAAGAGAGAAGTAAATGCCTTCAATTAGCATGTTTTTTCTTTACCGGATGCGAATCAGTAGCATATCATCTAATGATTTTTTATTTGCATTATATGCTTGCAGAAAATATTTGTGCCATTTTTACAATGCATACTTTGAAAACGGCATGAAAGAATGCATGAAGAACACATTCCTTGGGCATGTCATGTGCTTAAAAATGATTTGTTCAAAAAAAAGCTCATACTTCTAAGAATAAGTACAAAAGAATGCATGCAGAATGCATTCTTGAAGCATGCCGTGCACTTTAAAGTGCTTTTTAGACAACGAAAATGATTAGCATAAAAGGATGCATGCAAAACACTTGTCTTTAGCACGTCTTCTTAGAGTCACAACATGGCAGAAAACATTTTGTAAGACATTAGAAACTTTCGCAAGCATGATTTTACAGTTTAAGCTCATTTCTTCTATGCTGCTTGAAAACCTGATATTCCGACTGGGTATATGGCTTTTTAATCATGCCGCCGCCTGACTGACATGCGGCCTTTGTGTGATTCTGTGTCGTGTGACGTTCTCAGCGCAGCGAAAACAAGCACAAAATATATGCTCGGAGAGATCAGACAAGGCATTAGTCAGCCCGCTGACCTAAGACCGTATTTTATAATGTAAAAGTGAAATGTAGCCAAAAAAGAAAAGAAAAGAAAAACAAAAAAACCATACACACATCAAAGCCAGACGAAAATGTTGACAGATGAGCGAGCGGGGTGAATGGGGGGGAGGCAAATGCGAGTGTTCATTGATAAAATTATAGAAAACTGAATGCTAGACGCCAATAAAAACAGCGGCAACAAAAACAATATAAAGAGACTATATAGAGTCTGCCGTTGATTATGTAATAAAAAGTAAGGCCGGTCGCTCGTCGCTCGTCGCCAGCGCATGTAAATCAAAGTCGCATGTTTATATATATATATATATATATATATATATATACTATATATGTATGCAGTCTGACAGACCAGCCGTATATATATATGTGTGTGTATGTGGGCGTCACAATAATTAGCAAATCGCAGAGTGAAAGAGAGGGCAAGAGAGTGAGGGAGCACGGACATTGATTTTTTGGTCATGCTTTTTGACATTCTGGAAAAAGCCTTGCGGCAGACACAAAGCTGATAAAGTCTTTTTATATTATATACTTACGAGCGTTAAGTATATTATATATACATATATATATATTTGACTAGCTCCGTCTCTGTCGCTCTGCAATAAATGTGCTCAGCTGGGCTCAGCTGTGCTCAGCTCTAAAATTCGCAATTAATGACCGAAGTCGTCACCAGAGGCAAAGACACATCCCGTCTGGCTACGTCATTCGCCCAGCGCACATCGTGTGTGGCCCAACAACCCCGGTCCAGACAGCGGATCATGCAGTGTAGTGTGAACAGCGGCGGTGTGGTGTGTGCGGGGTGCGGGGTGCTGCACTGCACTGTATGCTATATGCTGTATGCACTGATAAGGCACATTGGCACATTGGCGGAACGGAAACGAGTTATCGCTTGATAATGGTCCAATGGGACCAAAGAGCATAGACTTTAACTGAATATAAATCACACAGAAAGAGACAGACTACAGTCAGAAAAATTGGTAAACACATAACGAAATATACAAAAAAAATATGCAAATGGTTTTATAAAATATATAAAACAAAAAGATAGTTTATAACTTTTTGTATTTTGTAAACTAAATATATAAAAACGTTAATTTAAAGAGAGTATCCAGAATATATGTTCATATATTCAGCAAATATTTTAGACAAAACGTCACAAATAAATAAATAAAGTCCAATTAGCAACAAATTTTTGTTTCCAAATATTGACAATTTAGATTAGGTCTCAGTGCGTTAGAGCAATATAAGTATATTATTTTTGCAACGATAAAAAGATAACGGGGAAATACTCAAAGCGTCTGCTTAGATTTACACCTACATTTTAGCCAAGTTAACAGCTTTCTATATGAACTTCACATTGCTTTAATAACAGAGTTATATTTATAAAATTATTTTAACAGTTTAAGTTTAAGAACTTTTATCAGTGTAGCTGCTAAGAGTGTGTTTCGGTTTTTGTTTTCCTGTATATATATATATGTATACTTCTCTCTAGACTGCACAATGCTTCTTCTCTTTCTTCTCGGAAATTTGTCTCGACTGTCAGCAGACTTTGTTCAATTGGCAACAAGCTAAGCCGCCAACAGCGGGACGCGCCTGTGGCCTACATTTGCCAAACACACACAAACACACACACACACACACACATACATAGATAGGCTTCCTCGTTTATTATGGATATGGCTTCGTATCGTTTATGCACAGGCGACGGGGCTGTCTCATCGATGATTTATTCGCGTTTCGCGTGTTCCGCACACATATTATATATACATGTTTAAGCATGTGTGTGTGTGTGTGTGTGTAGGGTGTGTGTGTCTGTGTGCGCGTCCTTTTGCCGCTTGGGCTTGGCACACAAAATGCGCAACTTCCTGCTTTAATGGCTTTGCCAGCTTCGCCTTTCGGCCTTTGCCTGTGCTTCGTTCTCGCCTGACTGCCTTATACATATATATTTATGTGTGTGTGTGTGTATGTGTGTTTGTGTGTTTGTGTGCAGACATCCTTGATTGCCAAAAACGAAATGTAGGTCAATAGAATTGCTTGCTTGCGTAATTTTGTTCTCTTTTCGAATTTCATTGTGGAGATTCCGACTTCAAAATGGCCGCCGCAGCGCGTGGCTAAATTCGATTGATTTAACAACTTCTAGCGGTGCTTGGGGAATAGGGGACAGACAGCGCCAGACAGTTTCGATTACATCAGCAAAAACGGCCGAGAGAACCGACCGACATAACGACCGATTGGCTGACTGGCTAATGATATGAGCCATCATTAACGCGGCCAGACGACAATGAGCCATGGAAGTCCCCACAAATCGCTTAAGTTCGCGTTTATTGTTTAGACAAAAGTCGTCGGAAGCTTTTCATACTCGTTTGCGCACGAAAAAAGAGTATATTGGGTTTAGGCAAGGTCCGTCTGTCTGTTTTTGACTGTATAAAAGCAGTATTTTTTCGCTATTAATGCCAAAGATTTCTGACATGAAAGAACAACTTAAGTCAGATAAAGTTGAAAGATTGTTTGGCTATTAAATCTATATATCTCCCTTAAATTTAAAGATATATACCAGATTTCTTAAAACTTCGCCAACGTTTGAATACGCTCCCGGGGGGATCAATTCTAATTATCCTGCAATTATAGAGTTAGTCACCAAAATCCGGCAGAGTGTTTTCCGATGACCTCTCCCAAGGAGCGAGAAGTAAAATCTAAAATTTTTAAAATAGCAGTTATAATTGCCAACTGCTAACGGGTATTGTACAACCGACTACAATGTTCTTAATCTTAATTGTTTTTTTTTTATTTATCGATATCTGTGCGAAATCGAAATAGTCATTCGATGTCGTCTACAACACCTACTATACATTCATATACGTATATAGTATACGATTGTCTGGAACCGTGTCTCGAAATTGCCGTTTACTGATTAAAAGTCGCACCGGCTTCTTGACAACAGTAAAAAAAAAAAATTGAAATGTGTTGGGGTAGGAGTGGGGGTAAGGGCAAGGGGCTATAGCGATGTTTTTTTTTTGTTTCGTGTTATTTTGCGTGTGTTCAAAATGAGTTCGCATTAATTTTGTTGACGGTCATTGGCCAAACCTACGAAAAGAACAATAAGAAATCAAGTAGAGAAAGAAAACCAGATAGAAATTTAAAATTCAAATTGTCTACGAATAAAACTAATAGAACAGAACACAGACGGGCACACACACACACACACACACACACAATTAAATATCAAAATAAAATTCCTGACCACTGAATGTCTGCAGAGCGAGCGAACGAGAGAGAAAGAGAGGGAGATGCGGTAGAGATATCATAGGTAGGCGGGTTGGGGATCACGCATAGGCCTCGAAAAAAAAAATAAAATAAAATAAAATAATTGTTTGTGTTGGAAAAGAAACACATTTTTATGCTATATGACGGTACGGTACGGTATGGCATGATACGGAACGGAACGAGTAATTTTTTTGAAGGCGAAAGGCGAGGCGCGTGAGCGAGTGAGATGGCAATAGTTAAAAATAGATAGACAAATTGTCGCGTCATGCGAAAAAGGCAGCGAAAAACAAAAACAAAATTTAAATAAAATAAAGAGTGAAAAAATAAAACTAAAACTAAACGAACTTGTTGTGATTTTGTGCAGTGCACAATGAAATGATTACAAAAGAGTAGGAGAGGACCAAAGAGAGATAGAGAGAGAGAGAGCATACACAACGGTAAAAATTGCATAGTCGGCGTCTGGCTAAAATATTTTGGCTTTTTGTCTTACGTTTACTTTGTCTGCGCTTTATTCGGCATTTATTTTATATTTAAACGCACGTCACAGCGCAGAAAGAGAGAGAGAGAGAGAAGCGAGAGCGAGAGAGAATAGAGAGAAGGGAGCGCGCGAGGCAAAACAACAGTGTTGCAAATTGCAATCAAAATTTATTGTCTTCCCCCGATGAATGTCTGGCAAATCAAATGAAATGTCTAAACTGTCTGCCTGTACCAAACGACAGACACACGAGCTTCGTATTTATATGGCACGGCCGTGCACCCTGTCGCTCGGACACATCAATTTTAGTCGAGCGGCGGCAAGACACAGCTGAACAGTGAAAACTCAAGATAGTGTACCAAATAAAGCAAAAAACTAGAGCCACAGAAGCTAAAGCAAGTATCTGTATTGGTGAAGCTATCGATAAATAATCGATAGCATAAAAAAGTGTAATTAATAACATATTAATTGTCAAATTTCAAAGATTTTGACATAAATTATTTCCTAAGCCAGTATCTGCATATGTTTAGTTATTGATAAATAATCGAAAGTACAAACGTGCAACAACAGTTATAATAATCGATATCATGGATAATGCCATCAATAACTTTAACAACTTTAAACTTAAGTTTGAAATATTTTGAAGGCCAACTTTAATGTGTTTTTTTTCATATGGAAATTTCACTGTAGTCAAGTGTTAGACTCCAATGCATTAATCGATTGATCGATAGCTATTTTGATTGCCCTTTGACTGGGAGAGAGCGTCATTAAGCTGTGATTCTTAATTGAAACAAAGCACACGCGCATTTATTTGCTCGTTTGTCTCAGGCTAAATTATTTTTAGCCCTGTCTATGGTATACATATGTACATATATCGAATGTATATAATCGTAACTGCAATGTCCGCAGCTCAAGTTCGAAATCGAACATAATCAATTAATATATATTAATTAAGCCATTAATAGCTTTTCACTAATCATTTTGTTTGGCATCGGGGAGAACCGAATCAAACCAGGTGCCGGCTTTCGATGCCACGACGGCAAATTAGCTGCACACGCTGCCACCGCAGCCCCCGCCAAGCCCTAACCCACTAACATAACCCGCTCCCGCTCACTTCCTCCCTGCCTCCCTCACCCTCTATCTCTCTTTCTCGGTTCACTTAGAAAGACACCCAGTTAGATAGCTGAGCAGATGAATTGCGATTGGGTGCAAAAAAGCGTGAATTGCTAAATTCATATACAATTTATTATTTTTGTATTCATATAATAAATGTATATAAAGATAAAAACATATACTATATATTGCAAATATTTCCTTTTGTTTGTCATAAATTCATCAGCTGACGCTTATCAATGCTATTTATTTATTCTGATTATTATTTTTATTATTATTATTATTATTATTATTTTGGGCTCAACGATATGGAAGAAGCAGCAAGAATTCATTGATAACTGTAAGAGAATCAAGTGGAAATTAAAACGCAATTTCACATTGTCGCTGCGTATGAGTAACATATTACGTATACGCAGCGCAATTCCAGCGAAACGAAAAATGAGTGGCCATCAGGCGGCGAACACGGGCCAAGCCAAAAGCTGAGCACGCGCTCAAATCGGGCCAAACAGCTTGGCGCAAAAACAGAATGAAAAAAAAAAAAACTTGAAATAGTAATAGAGACCAAAAAAAAAACAACAACAACATTCGAGCAGTTGACATGGTTTTTCGAGACGCATTTCCCGTGCAAAGGATACGCTGCCAGACGCAGGCATTGTTGCGTTTAAACTAGTTTAGACGGAATCCGCGCCTCTTTCGCCCCCGCCCCTCTGACCCACATACGAGGCGAGGCGGCAACTGTGGCAACATAGACAAAGGTGCCACCGGGGGATGGGGAAGGGGGCTGTAATCGCAACCAGGTCAATGAGTCATTGGCCGTTGCAGCAGCAGTCTCCCCCCATTTTTTTTTCCTTAAAAAACAAAAACAAAAAAAAATACCCCTTCACGACATCCATAGATACATAGAGCATAAAAAAAGCAAACAAAAAACATCTACAATGGCAAATAGCCAAGGCAATTTTTCGTAATATTTCGAAGCCTCTGTCAATATTTGCAAGCAGCTACGTTGAGGCAAGCTCGAAACAAACAAAAGCTAAAGCCCGCCGCAATCCCCAACACCCCCCTCCTTAACTAGAAGCCGGAGCCAGTCGCTGGCAAGTCCGAGCGTAAAACAGAAGCGCCAAACAAACAACTGAGCAAAATCAACAAAGTATGACACAATGTTGCATTTGGCAAAACGCAGAACGCGAGTGCGAGCGAAAGAGAAAGAGAGAAAAAACAGTGAAGTGAAGCGGGGATGGGGGATGGGGGATGGGGGTAGTTGCCGAGTGGCGAGACTCACGCAAATGCCAATACGAATGCGAATGCGGATGCGAAGCTTTGCCGTAGAGCCGCAACTTAACGTTGATGGGTTTCCATCATCGTCATCATCATCATCAACACCGCCGACAAGCATTCAGCAGGTGGGGTGGTGGGTGCGGCAAATTTGTGTCTAGACGTGCAGACCCTGTGAACTTAATTATGACAACAAAAGCCAGCAGTTCTGTCTGTGTGTGTGTGTGTGTGTGTGTATGAAAATTGTGTAACAAAAAAATGCAAACACAAGTAAAAAACAGTTTTGGTATGCAATGCTGAATAATAAACACCCTTGCAGGCATTTAAGAGCGCTACGATATATATTTGTTTGCCTAACCAAAGCTTATCTTAGCAGAGTCACGTATATAAAAGATGAAAATTTAAAAGCAAGAACAGCTTTTTATATAATAACACTCGTAATTTTCAAGTTTGCTCTGAATATCTTTTACAATTTTTTATACCAAATTCGATTTGTCGCTTAATTGTTCCAATGACAGCTATCTGATATAGTTTGACAGATTGTCAATTGTCAATTTTGGTCAGAATTTATTACGTATATTTCTTACAAACAACAGCAACAAATAAGCGTGCACATGTCGTATACGCAATGTGACCAGTGACTGCACGACATTGCGCATACGCCGCGTGCGCGCCAATTTTTCCACAGCATTTTGCATTAATCAATTCATTCGCCTCGGCGTGCCTGATGACGTTGCAGACGATTATGAAAATATATAAAAAAAACACAGAGCACACACAAAAAAACCCAACAGTTTTTCATAGTTATTTTTTCTAATTTTGTTTCTTTTTTTTTGCGTTCATGTTCGTTTCAATGCACATGCACTCGCTAAAGGTCAAACGTCAGGCTCAAAAAAAAAAAAAGACGAGCTCATCATAGACGACAGACACGCTGCCTGAGACGGCGACTGCAACTGCGACTGCGGCAGAGGCTGAGAATGAGACAAAAACTGAGGTTGCGACTGAGACTGAGACTGGGCGAGGTCTAACGCTGAATATGCAGCTGCCTGCACCTCTCCCTCCCACTCTCTCTCTCTCCCTCTCACTCTCTCTCTTTCTCTCTATCGCTGTCTCTGCTGTTGTCGCCCGTCTGTGGTTTGGCTTCGCTTTGCCTTGCTTTACTTTACTGTATTCTACTTTACTTTTTACTTTATTTCATACGCCTTTTACATTCGTGCCATTCATTTGCATGTCTGCCAGCAAACGCTTTGCTCTGTCTGCATCAAAAGGGTTGACTCTGCGCGCTCTCTCTTTCTGTCTCTCTCACGCTCATTATCCCTCTTTCCCTTTTTCGGCCAGGCGGAAACGGAAGCGGCGTCAGCAGCGAGACAACTTTGTTGCTTACATTTCTTTTATATTTATTTTTTCTACCATTTTACGTATGTTGATATTGAAAATTTGCTTGTTTTTAATGTTGAATTTGCCAAATTTGTGTCTCGCCTACAACACTTGCCAAATACCACACCCAGAACAGCAGCCAGCCGCACGGATACCCGGCCTATGCATTAATATAACGCTCAGTATCGCCTGCATTTTCAGTAGTTGGTAAGGTGAAATGGTATTCGTTAAATACTCCAAAAATACTTTATAACTATTTTGAGTATGTGAATTTTCAGTGGTTAGTAAGGCGAAATTGCATGCCATTAGAGTTTAGCTACTTTTTACAAACTGTAAGATACATTATTTATTATTTAAAATATTTTTAACGAAAATGGAAGGTCTTTCATTATTTTTGCCCGCATTTATTAGGAAATGTTTGCAAAGTTCCCGCTGGGTGGCCAAATGCATTAGCTTATAGTTGACCGTTTATGGCAAATTGAAGATTCATTTGAATATTTGCGCTGTTTATTCACATTCATAGAGAGACATTCGTACGATTTTTGCATCGCTGTCTGCTGTCTGGCACTCGACTGACGTCAGTTACTAAAATTTTATTTTATTTTATATAGTTTTTTGTTGTTTTTGTTCAGAATTTGTATTTATTTTTGTTCAATGTTTATCAGACGCCACGTCCGATGGGATGATGTGCACACAGATACGAGTACGTACGTGACGCGGTACAGCTGCTCGGCCTTAGCCTACCCCCCCCCCCCCCCCCCCGCTACCACCCACCACCCATCATCCCCAGCCCCAGATTTGCACCGACAATTTAATTAGCAGTGGTTACAAAGTATTCAAACAAGAAAATTGCAACACATTCGGCTAGCGGGAATACATCAAATAGAAATAAAGAAACAATTCCTTCAAGTTCAATGTCATCTAACAATAAGAAGCTACGTATTATGCTTATATACATATATACTGTATATAGTTGTATTATCATGCTAAAGCGGCGATTTGAGTTGATTTGAGTTCAGCTTAGTTGCAGGCGCGACATTTGCCTCATTCAGCGACACAAGGTTAGACCTTGACATCAATTAAGGTGTCAATGCTCCAATCTGAACCAACTCAACTGGCCAAATATCATATCATGTCAATTGATGGCAACGAGGGGGCGACTGTGGGAGGCGGGGCGGGGCAAGTGCACTTGACTGTCATTAGCGCAGCCATCATAATCATTAAATTAATAACTTGAAGAATTCACCGAGCTGAGCGCATACGCTCAAAAGATACAATATCTGTCAGATACACACACACACACACATATACTATATATATGTATTATATAGCATATGTAGCATATATCGCATGTCAGATAAACGCACCTCCTTTCACTTAATGAATTGAATTGTCAGCCTCCAAATTGCCCGTTTATCATTGTGTGCCGCCGTCCGTCCCAGTTGGACGGTTCGGTCAAGGAACTTGACATCAAGTTTTTCGGATATTTCCATGCCAAAAGCAACCCCCCACCCCATCCCCAGCCCCAGCCCCAGTCCACTGTCCCCGCCTTGTGTAGATATTGCCCATTGTGCATTGGCGTTGCAAACAAGTTTACCAGCACAGATTGTGGGCCTGCGGTGCCCACTCAGAGATCAGCACGTCAACTAAAAATAGCCGCAGAATCCATTTAAGTCGCAACAAATCGAAGGCAGACCACAAGCTGATTGCCCGCTAACGGCGACTGGGGGGCGCTCTAAGAACTAAACAGCTGTCCACATATTGAACAAATATTAATTCCAAGACACGTAATGACATTAGCTTAATATGTCACTTTAATTTATGGCGTATTAGAGCTTAGACAAGCTTAAACAGACAATTCATCGATATTGATTTGAGTTTCGTTTATAAGCTTAGTTTTCAGTTTGTCTTTCAATAATATGTTTAATTTAAGGCGTTTTCTAGCACTCTTTTGCTAGCATTAGTTGATGCATTGCCAGTTCTTTATTTGATAGTCCTTTTTTGAAGAAGTTTCTGTGTGTATTTACTCTTAAATTTACTAGTTATTCAATTAGCTATTCTTACGCAAAACAAAACTATTATCACTCGTTTTACAACACTTAACCAGATATGCGCTGTTTAAAGACTTTTTTGACATTCTTCAATAACTTACAATCATTTGTTTAATCATCTTTACTAGCAAAATCACATATTTAACTCGTTCGGACCAGCTAACAATATTTTCACTTGTTTTACAACACTGCAGTCGCACAAAAAGTGCTTATTCAACGTTATAAAAGGTTTTTTTTAATGGCCTAGAAGTAGTTTCTAAAGACGTCTCGCTCTAATCAGTGTTGTGTTTGTAGTTTCGGGCGGTCGCTGGGTCAAATGAGTCAGAGAAAGCATGTGACTCTGCCCGCTGGTGTAGGGTGCACGTGTGTGTGCCATTTTTTTTGTTTTTTGATACGACTGGGAAGCAAAGGCGCTCAATCAGTCACCTGCGATAAAAATTACAGCAACAATGCGAAGTGCAATTAAAAAAGGTAAAAAAAAAATAAAAAATAAAATGCAAACGATAAAAAAAAACAACTACGTTGAGCCGGTTGAGTCACCTGTCTGCTGTCAGCAGCGACGCTCGCAGCGGCAGAGACAGCGACATCGACAGCGGCTGGGAATGCGCAAAAGTCTAAAGTGCCACTTGTTATTGTTGTTGTTGTAAAGTTGGAGCCAGACAACAAGCATAAACACACACGCGCACACACACCAGCACACCAATTTACACACACACACACACACACACACTTGCACACACACTCGCAAACTCACCGAGTTGCAGTCACACACAAATTGTTGACATAGTCGCTGTACATTTTTATGTACATTTTAATTTCAGTTGATTAAGTTTTTTTCAGGTTTTATTTAATTTTTTTTTGTTTTTTTGGAAATTTGGTATTTGATATAATCGCAAACATTTCGCTGACTTTTTCTGTTTTTTTTTGTTTGTATAATAAATGGTTTTCGCTTTTCATTGACTTGTCGAAGCCATTGATCAAAAGCTCACCTGACCGCACAGACTGACTGATCCCAGACAGATCCCCCACCTGCCCCCTTTCATCGTGCAACATTTAGCCAGACATTGTCTGCGTCATGCGAGCCATTTGCTCAATGTTTGTTTGGCCTCGGTCTGCTATCGGTTGCTTTTATTTTTATTGTAACTGTACATCAAACAGCCGCGCGACAGGCCTTACAAATATTTACTAAACTACAAAATGCGAGGTATGCTGACCGGGCAAAATTGCGCGCAAAGCTAAAGAAAATATTCATCACGCTGAAATGTCATGAAAGCTTTATTTTGATGCAAGAGCAACAAACACTATTTTTTAGTATTTTTAAAATACTTTTAGTATTTTTTAAATACTAAAAAGCATAAAAATCATGTAAATTGCTAAGTTGTACTTTCTTGTTTTATGAAAACTTGTAATACTGAATATGACAGTTATATTAGTATAGCCATATTTTATTCAAAAAGTCACGTATAATTATGTGAAATTTAAAAACCTTAAGCTAGTATTTTAAAAATACTAAAAAAGCATACCATCAAATCATTATATTTAAGTCTTATAAACCTAAAGTTTCTCATATTTTGTTCTATAAGAAATGTTTGTAAAAGAGTATTTGCTTGTGTGACCAGTGTGACCATCTTGCTGCTGTTAAATACTTTAACTATGCGCAGACACCGCATACTTGGCTTCAGTTGTAAATTGTGTTTTGTGTTGCGCAAGCAAATGGCAAACGGCACACACAACACGTCTATAGATATGGATTCTACCACAGGGTCTGCGACCGTCTCTTTCTGTCTGCACAGACACAGAAACATGCTATATATGTATTTATATATCATGGCTAAATAGCTAGCATAAGTATAACATGTCTGCCTGTGGGGCTGCTCGGTTGCTTGGTTTGTTTATCGGTCTCTGCCCGTCCGCCACACACACACACACACACACACTCACACACACACACACACACACAGACACATACTGATGAATGCCAGACGCTTGCGCATGTGTGCTTGATATCGCTTAAGTCGTCTGCTATCTAGTCTAGACGCATACGCATTTCTGTACAAACATACATGAATATATGCCTATATATATATATATATATATGTATATATAGTATTTATGTTTGTGTGTATTCTATAACTAGGCATATGTCTGTATGTTTAATTGATACTATGACACGCACTACGTCTGCTGCTTGAAGCTTTTCCATTGTTTCATTTGCCGAGTATTTTTGCAGTATTTTTAGCATTTCATTTTGTGTATAATTCTGCATATTTTCTTTTGATTTTGAAAACATTTCGCAACGGTCTGTTTGTTTATATTTTGCACGCGTTTTTTTTTTGTGGGCGTTTCTCTTTGTTGTTTTTTGCGGCATATGTAATATTTCAAGTTTTTGTTTAGTTGATCAAAAACTTAAATATTCATTGTTTCTTATAAGCATGCGCCCAAACTTAAACATAAGTATTGAATGCTAAATACCCTTGCCAATATGCATATATTCAAATGTTCGGGTAATAATTCGATCTATAATGACAGTTAAAATGTGGAAAATTTAACATCATAATTATACCCTGAACCCATTGAAAATGGGTAAAAAAGGGTATAATGGTTTTGTGCAAATGTATGTAACAGACAGAAGGAAGCATCTCCGACCCCATAAAGTATATATATTCTTGATCAGCATCACTAGCCGAGTCGATTTAGCCATGTCCGTCTGTCTGTCTGTCTGTCTGTCCGTCTGTATGAACGCGTCGATTTCAGAGACTACAAAAGCTAGAAAGCTGATCTTGGTCTCATTCGGTTCGTATATTCCATACGCAGATCAAGTTTATTTCAAAACATCGATAACTCCTTCCGTTTTCTTATTATCGATATTTATCGCTTTTTTGACTCGGTTTTTTAAGCATAACTCCCAAACTACTAAAGCTAGAGCCACCAAATTTATTTTTTTATGTTCGCGTAAAACATACGAAAAATTTGAATGTTTCGGATTTTGGATACCTCCCCCCAATCGCCCACAATATTGATAAAACCAAAAAAACAAAGTAAATCAAATACTACACACGTGCAAATTGGTTTGTACATACATATCGGTGATCTGAATAAGCCCTGAAAATTTCATAACGATCGTACATTTAGTTTACGAGCAAATCAAGAATCTATTTTCAGTAGTGGGGGCAAAGCGCAGCTGCTTGGCAATTTCTGTGTACATGTGCACGCATACATATGCACGTCCAGAAAGTCTTGCGTTTTCCTAGGAATTTTTTTAGGCAACGGTTAAATTGAATTTTAACACAACGAAGTGAAGTAAGAGCGTGGTCCAGTGGGTAAGAGTTGTGCCCCATAACGCGGAGGACCGGGTCGAGTTCAGCGCTGGTATGGTAGAGCAATGTTGAATTTTTTATTTTTTCGTTATTCATAATTATAATTATTATTAATTTGTATCGTTTTTTAATGACAAGCGCAAAATTTTCGTTTTCCTTGACTTTTTGCGACTTTAAGTAATGTTATATCATTCGCGAAAAATGCGGTAGTGTGGTGCAGTTGGTAAGAGTTGTGCATCTTATCACGGAGGTACCGGGTTCAACTCCCGCTTGTGGAGTATTTATTTTTTTGTTGGTAATTATTAGTAAATTTTATTTTTTATTTTTAACAGGCTCAATACTCATCAACTGCCGAGAGTTTGTGTGTATGTGTTCATTTCTGGGTTCAGGGTATCTTCTAGTCGGGCGGTCCCGACTAGAGCAATCTCACTTGTTTTTTTTATAGATTTGCAGATTAGTGTTTATCTTACTGATTTAATCACTCTTTTCATAAGTTTGGAATAACCTTGGGTACTTCAGATTAGGCATAATGAAAATTGCATTTCTGAAATTTATTGCTCATACGACTAGTAGTTCCTGCAATTCAAAAACACATTTCAATTTTTACAGAAATATTAAAAGAATCGATTGAATATTCTGCAGAAATATAACATATATGCGCTATATCTATGCTTGATTTGGCATATATAATATACATATTGGATATTCTTGAAAATAAGTATTTTAAGAAGAATACTTGCTAAGAAATCGTAGACCGATTTACCAAAGTTTAATTATTATTTAACCTGAAAAAAAGTTTATATAGTATGAAATAGGTGGAATACTGATCAAGAATACATATGTACATACATAATACATACATCTCTTTCTCAGCATTACATTTTATGTGATAAAAAAAATATTGGATCAAAAAAAAATTTTCCTTTTTTTTTTAGTAAAATAAATTAAATAAAGTAGATAAGGTTAGGTTAGGTTAGAAATATTTCAAATTCACGTAGTATTTTTTGCGTCTTTTGAGTGTGTCTGGCCGCTTCTTCGAGTGATACGAGCCAACAGCTCCAATTATAGGCCAAAATACACAAAATTTACAGTTAAAACGTTAAAAAAAACACAAATCCGTTGCGACTGCTTTCTTCCATTTTGTATTAGCTGCGTCGGCGGTTTTATCCAGGTCGCTGTATAGCGATTTAATTGGGATTTCTGTGTTTTTAAATAAAGTAACTTTTATTCAAAAATAACAAAAGACTTACCAATTTTTTTTGGGTTTTCCTTTACCTTTTTAGGCCACGTTTTGTTGATCGCCATTGGTGTGGCCGTGTGTTTGGTTTGTGGCAGCGTGCTGGTCACTGTGATTACGCTGCGACGCAGCAACACTTTGGCAGCGGCAGCAGCAACAACAACGCGCCGAATACGCCACAAGCAACGCGCGTCGCAGCGACGGCGCAGCAACAGCAACAGCGGCAGCGGCAGCGGTAACGGCTGTGGGCGTGGCAGTGGCAAAAACTGTAAAACTGCGACTGGCAACGAGACTGCCTTTGCTCTGGCCCTTCCACTGACGCAGACAGCGGCACAAGCGAATCCAGCGGCAGCGGCAACAACAACAGCAGCAGCAGCAACAACAGCAACAGCAGCGCCACCAGCAGCAGCAGCAACACTTTTGTCAACCGAGCCGGAACATTCTGTACCCGTAAGTAGCCCGAATAGTAGTGGGTGGCGTATTCTAATCATAAGAGACGGGGTGCGAGTGGGGCATGCCACATGCCAACTGAAATGGGGCAAGAAGTGACTTAGCAAAAGGAATGCAGAGAAGAGAATTACAACAACAACAACAACGACGACGACGACACGTGTCAAAAGTTTTGCTCGCTTTCTCTTTGCCTCGTGTTCGCCTTCTGCATTGCCTTGTGCACAAGAAACACAAAGAAGAAAGACGAACAGAAAAGCCCGCATCAGAGGCGCAGACAGGCATTCGCTCTTTTTTTGTGGGTGTGGGTGGTGCGTCTTCTGGTGGCAAAGTCCTTGAAGCAACAGCTCCGCCTCGTTGCCTGCGCTTATATAACACAACTGTAGGAAATTCGGTTTGCCTGCTGCTATTGCCAGTTGCCTTTTGCGCTCTTCACGCTTCCCTTTTGCTTGATATACCCTGTTGAAAATAGTGGAAGAGGGTTTTTCACGAGAAACGCATTTAAGCTAATTTTAACTCTTTTACTCGCAACTTCTAACTTCTCTCTATCTTTATGACAGTTCCATCGCCTTTCTATCTGATTTTCATACATTTCTGTTTCAATTCCAAGCTGCCAGTACAGGGTATCTTTCTGTGGCGCACTCTTAGCCAGCACACACCCTTACTTGTTATCCATGTTATGCAATGTCGAGACAACATGGGACGTGCCTGTGTCTGGCCCATTATTGTGCAAAGTATCTGTCGGATGCATGGCACGTCCGAGGGGAAGTCTATTCTTTTTTTTTTGCCTCTCAAATTCGATCGAAGTTTGAGCCAAATTCGTTTTGCCATTTACGTTATGTCTTTATTGTAATGGGAGTAAATTGAATTTATTTCACATTTTATGTGGAACACAAAAGCCCGCCAGGTGCACCTACTCGAGCGTTCGGCGAACGCTTTAAAATTTCACGTCAAGAGTTGCATATGGCTAAACCTTGAGAGCAGCCCGCCCGCACATCTTCGGCTGCCTCATTGCGGCAAAGACCAAAGCAATGCCGCCGGCTAAGCCGCAAAGCGAAGACAATGCAATTAGAAGCGTTGCAGCAGATTGTAAACGACTGCACCATACTCTGTTCGCGGTGTACAAATAGTTGAAGAGACAAAAGTGAAGAATAGAAACTAAGTCACACAAAACAGCGTCTTTTAAGCAATAGAGAAAGCTGACCTGTAAAGTGATGTCAAAATTGTAATTTTACTGCGACTTTAAAACTGTACTAATAGCAGAAAATATGCTGCTATGTGAAATGGCTCTAAAACTGCACTGCAAAAGGAATTTTTAAGAAGTGACCAGCAAACTGCACAACATTTGGGGAAAAGAACGTATTTAATTACGAGCTCAGTGGTTCCTAAACTGTTCGCAAGAAGCAAACTGTGAAACACATTGCAGAAAATCAATACTGTGCTCGTTCAAAGAGTAAACTGAACTCAACATAATCAATTTTTTTTTTGTTTTCGAAACTATAATTGGCAATTTTAACTAACTGTTAAATAAATGAACAAAACAACCATAGCGAACGATTTATGTGTGTACTCACTTTTTGTTCACATTTATGAATAGAGTAAAAAACAAAGCCAAAGACGAGACTTTTGACAAATTGTTGCTGGCTGCGCTGACAAGTTGAAACATGCTTCATTATTCATTACAAGCCTACATGCATTGTGAACGTGTGTGTGTGAGTGTGTGTGTGCAAATTCCCATTGTCTTTGACAAACAGCATGGGAAAGCACGCACACACACACACACTAATGCACACACACACACCTAAGTTCTTAGCAGCGCCTTCATCTGAATTTCAGCCTATCTGCTAAGCATCATCTTACACACATACACGCCTCTCTCTCTCCCACACACACACATGTGCATGCGTGACTTGGCATTAAGAACAGAGACGGAAGCGTCGCGTGGGCGTCGTAACTGGCGCTGCCGCGGCAGCCAACGCAATAAGAAACACAATTGCCGCTAATAACCCAAGGCGTTTGCCGACGTCGCTGTCGTCGTCTCTGCTGCCGTCGTCGACGTCGCGTTTTAATCGAATTTTATTTGCCGCCGTTAGCCAATGAATAATTCAATTTGATTATTAAATATGTGCGTCTGTTCGCGTACCCAGACAGATTTCATTATTACCGTTATATGTTGCACGCACATACATACACTCACGACGAATCATATAATTAGCTCATTTCACTTTTTCAATTATTATAATTTTAAGCACAATTTTATACCGCTTTGATCACTCGCGTAAATAGAACCAGTAGCGATTTGGAGCGAATATAAATACACGCATACATAGATATATTTACAATTCGCAAATTTGTCTGCATGATTTTTTTTTCGTTTAAATGGGTCGAAGGAGAAGGGGTGTGGTTGGTAAGGGGTTGCGGTAAAACGAATTATTTGCTAGATTTGTTATTTGTCACGCTCACTTGAACGCACATCAATCGCCAGGTGTGCTGGGGGTGGGGCGGGAGCGGAACAATTTTAGAATTGTGTCAGCGGCAATGACACGTTCAATATGCACTCATACACATGTATGCATGTGTGTGCGCAGAGGGCTGATCGGTACCGTTACTTGGCTACACTTTTAATTTTTACTTTAAAAAACTCACATGTGCCTTGCTTTTGGCTAGATTTTGCACGTGCCATATATACATAACAAAACTGAAGGTGTTGTACACTTTTGTCGCACTTAAAAAAAAAGTAAAAAAAAAGGCCAACACTTTAATTAAGAAAATTTGTTAACTTTTGGCGCAAACACGCGCAAATTTGATAAATTAAACTGGTTCGATTTATTATTGGAGCCTTTGGCGTTGCCACCTATCGATAGCTTTTGATTGCTGCGCGCCAACTGACCAGGGCTGCATATTTGTTTTTGGCGTTCAGCAGCTGCTTTGTTTGGCTTTTAGTAAATTTTTATTTTGTTTGTAAAGTTGTATTAATGCAATTTAAATGATGCCTGGCAATACGAACAAAACCGAAACAGCTGACAGCCGCCGCAAAAAGCAGAAAACATTCTCTCTAAGCGCCTTTCACGCTCAACTCGAGGAACACAGCAGGAAACTGCGTGAAAGCACCGAGAAAACGAACGTGTGGAAACAAAAGGTGTCAAATCCTGTCAATCCTGTGGTCAATGGAGCAGCCAAGGACGTCACATTTGCCGAAAAGCCTGAGATAAGGATTTTAGCCCGTCCAACTCTGTATCAGGCGGACAGCCTGCGCGGCAGTTTAAGAGGGCGGGAACGTAGTCGTGAGCGTGGCTGCGTCCGCTCCTGTCCACGGATACCCACCCCGCCGCGCTGCGTGCCGCACGAGCTGCAGACGGTGGATCGGATGACCTCCGCCGATTTCCGTCACGATGTTGCGGCACATTTGGAGAACATGCGCATCCGGCAACAGGACCAACAGCATCTGCACTTCTTCCAGCTGGCCATCGAAGAGAATCGCCATCTGTTCGCCGGACGCACCATTCTAGTGCTGAACTGCGGCACCGGCACGCTGGCCCTGATGGCGGCCCGAGCCGGCGCCAAGCGCGTCTTCGCCGTGGATCACTCGCAAGCCAGCGGCTATGCGGAGCTGGTGGTCAAGCACAACAACTACGCGCACATTATAACCGTGCTGCACGGCCGTGTCGCGGACGTGAAGCTGCCGCAGTCGCGCGTCGACGGTATCGTGTGCAACTGGATGGGCCATTGTCTGCTCTACGAATCGGAGCTGGTGCAGCTGATCGAGGCGCGCGATCGTTGGCTCCAGCCCGGCGGCTTTGTGCTGCCCGATCTGGGCGCGCTCTATTTGCTGGGCGGCGCCGAGCAGCAGCTGAAGAACGATCGCTGCAACTGGTGGCTGGACGTCTACGGCTTCAACATGAACGCGATGCGCCGCTACGCGCTCGCCGAGCCGCGCTACGCCAAGATCCCGGGGGATCGGCTGCTCACGCTGGCCCACAAGGTGCTCAGCTTGGACTTGCGCACGGCCAAACTGGAGGAACTGCACATCGATCGGGAGATTCGACTGCAGGTGCAGCAGGAGGGCTACTTTGAGTGCTTTGTGCTTTACTTCGATGTGGCCTTCAGTCGGGCCCATCGCCCGCTGACGCTCAGCTGCAATCCCTGCCTGCGAAGTGCGCGCAAATCGCTCTGGCACCAGACGCTGCTCTTCGTCGAGCAGCCGTTTGTGTTGCGCAAATGCCACAGCTACATGGGTCGTCTGATCTTCAAGGCTTGGCCGCAGTCCAATCTGCATCAGATGCGCATCGACATCGAGTTCTTTGAACGCAACAACGATGGCGTCCAGTGCCGTCCGCTGGTTCTCAAGAGTTGGCTGCTGCTCTCTCGCTTCCAGAGCGCGCTCGAGGTGGCCACGTGCCAGGACAGACAGAACTAGGCCAGCTAGAATTAGAAGTTAGAATAATAGAATTCAATTTGCAATTTATAAATACTTTTTGTTAATTTCTGATATAAATACTAATTTATTCTCTTTGCTTGCAGATGCTATCGGTACAGACGGCCGGCTGCGCGGGAATGGAGCGGCTTGGCGTTCCGACCCGCACATCGTTGGGCACACCACCCGATGATAGGTACGCTATAACACTATTATATCTCGAATAGCTATAAACTAGCTTCGATTTTATATATATCAGTCTAAGCTGTTCAATCAGAAAAGGCAAAAACTTCGTAAATGCATCCAAAAATTTGCTTTAAAAATATCACTAAACATAGATAAAAAAGTTTACATAAAAAAATTAAGATTCGATATTCAAAAATTGCATACAAAAAGTAAAAAAAAATATTGAGCAAATAATTCATTTTTGCAAAATGTACTCTTAAAAAAATTTTAAATTATTTAAAAGATTTCGCACAAAACAGAAAATTGAGCGAAAACTTTTTTTCATAATTATCGGTTTATAATTAAATATATATATATATTTATTTATTTAAAAAAATTTTGAAAATTTAAGACTTATTTTAATTTTTTGGAAAATGCAAGCTCATAAATTTTTTAAATTTAAATCGAGATAGGAATATAAAATATCATTTGATATAATTTATGTAAAATATAATTTAAAACACGATAAGATAAGGGCATAGAGACGCGTTTTTAGAGATAGATTCCACAAAATTTCTTAAACTTTACTAATGCAACTTTCACTTTCTCTTGAACAGGGATCAATTTAGATGTAGAATGCGCGTTGATGCGCTCCAAGCACGAGAGCTGCTGGCCGTGCATGGCGAAACTGTGATTCGTAACAACAGCAGCAGCAACAGCAGCAGCAGCAGCAGTGGCAGCGGCAGCAACAATCAGCAACAGCAGCAGCAGCAACATCACAACAATAAGCAACAACATTCCCACCATCAGCAACAGCAGCAGCAGCAGCAACAGCAGCAACATTATCTGTACCAACAACATCATCATCAGCAACAACAACAACAACGCATGACAAATCCACCTCCGTACAGTTCCAGCGGCAGCAGCAGCAACAACAACAACAACAACAACAACACGAACACGCATAGTATTAATTTTGGTGGCAGCCACGTGGCGCGCGGCGGCATCGAGGCGACGACACTAAAGTACGGCAACACGGGCAGCGGGAGCTTCAAGAGCGAACTGAGCAACAACTCCTCGTGCACGTCGATGTCCTCGTGCAGCTCACTGAACAGCCACAGCGCCGATCACCATCAACATTACCAATACCAGCTGCAGCACCAGCAGACGCCCCGCTGCCCACACCACGTACCACTGCCGGACAGCGAGTACGGACAGGATCGTCATCTGCAAATACGCAGCAGCTACCAGGTGAGCGGAAGCTAAATCTAATTCATTCTCTCTCTTAACACGATTGCGATTACGTTCCCAAAAAATTCATTAAAAAAATAAAGAGATGATAGAGAAATTACGGATCCAAAACCGTAATTAATTAATAATAATAAAAAATCATAGAACATCACAAAAATTTGTAGAATATTTCAAATCGTGTTAAAGAGAGAGAGAGAGAATTTGCTATACCCCCTCGATTGTACAGTTGACTAATGGCTTCCTTCCCCCTCTTTGCAGCAATCGGAAATCACACGCTCCTACACAAAGCCGCCGCCCAACAAAACCGTACGCGATGTGCCCGAACAGAGTTGCGCGGGCAACTCCAGCTACCGCCTGGCGACGGCCAGCAGCTGTGCCGCACTGGGCGCCGCCTCCTCCTCAAGCGCCGCCTATGCGCTGGCACTGGCCCATGGCCAGACAGCAGCGTCCGCCACGAAATCGAAACCGAATGCCATCACCAAGTTCTTCTCACGCATCAGTTCGCCCAAGTCGCCCACGTCGCTGGCGACCGGCTCGAGTGCAGCAGCAGCAGCAGCAGCGGCGGCGCCAACGGCAACAAACGCTGGTGGATCATCGCTGGCCTCGTCGGCGTCGATGTCCTCGTCAGCCTCATCGCTGGCCTCGTCCGCGGGCATGCCCGCCTGCGTGTCGGCCTCCTCGTCGGCCTCATCGCTGGCAGCGGCACCGCTGACAGCGCTGCCGGTTGCCAATGCGGCCACGCTGAAGAGCACCGCCTGCAGCTTTGGCAGCTCGGCGGGGATGAACGCCGACCAGGAGCACGATGAGGCGACGCAATAATTCCAAGTCTAGCCTGATGGAGCCCGTAACAGATTTAACGCCAAGGATCTGTCCACCAACTTCGCGCTGGCACGAAAAGACTGTTTATTAGTCAGAATTTAATTTGTAAACGATGAGAGGAGACAACACACACACATCCCGCACACACACACATAGATAGAGAGAGGGAGAGAGAGAGAAAGAGAGAGAAACACACACACACACACACACAATTTAGTTTTGTACTAGCCCTCGGAAGGAGATTGATCATTTCCATTGTCGCATGCGAAAATATATATTTATGCATACAAAAAGAAAAACAACAAAAAAAGATGAGACAATTCATGCATATATATATATATATATATAGTAGTATATATATGTGTATAGAGAGAGAACACATTACGGTACATATTGTATTTTGTTAGTTTGAATATAACTATATAGTTTTTAACAACCACAACAAAATCTATCTATACTCTATCCCCACCATCACCAAATCAATCAGCCAACCTATGATTATATATATACACTATATATATATTACCTATATAAACATATATATTGTAATTTGTATGATGGCCCCTTGTGCAGGAACACAGACAATTTTTTTAGTTCAATTTAAAATTGATATATATATATTATGGGAATTAACAAGTACATTTTGTATATAGTTAAATTGCAACAGAAAAAATGAAAATTGTGAAAAATCTTAGTGAAAATTTTTTTTTGAATTGAATTGAATTGAAATTTGAATGAAATTGAATTGAATTCCCCTTGCCGTATTATGTGTTCAAGCACCGCAAGTCCCTTTCTAGCGCCACAAAGCTAATGATTTCAAGGGGGAAAACCACCACCCACCACCCACTCCCGCCCAACGCAGGCTTAGCTTAGTTCAACTGATATTTAGCCCGGGGCCTGGGTTTCCAGTGGCTGCAGGAGGGGGGCGGCGGCGGATTCTTGGGTTGGTCGTCAGCAAGTGCAGGTGTACATTATTATTATTATTATTATTCTTATTATTAATATTATTATTATTATTATTATATTTTTTTTTCGTATTTAGTTTAGCCAAATAGCGCAAATAAAATTGATAATAAAATTAACGCTATGCTATATGTATATAGACATACATAAGATAATATGTAATAACGATAATGATATATATATATATTTAATAACTGATAAATATATCTATAATTATATATGAAATATATATATATGTATATGTATGTATGTACATAATACGTTTGTACACAGCAATGTAAATTCTAAGCACAAATCTCAAAAACTTGCAACAACAACAAAAACATAATTGCAAAAATATAAAAGACCGTTTGAAAAGCAACAACAAAAAAACAACAACAACAACAAATACTTTGAAAAACTAAAAAAATATTTTTTTTATTACCACTATAATATTCAATATTATATAGATTTCTAGCATGCATATTTGGGCTCGTTACTTCACTGATATATCCAAAAAAAAACAACAAAAAAAAGTATATATATATATTATATTCCAAAAATTATATAATGTACTGAACGGAGCTTGGAGCTTCAGAAAACTGATAAAAAAAAGAAGAGAAGATACACACACACAGACACACACACATTGTATATAGAAGTATATATATGTATATGGATAATTTTTTTTGCCTTTGGTCCTAGACGAACAATATGTGGGTGTTTATAGGGAGAGAGAGCTGTATGTAAGTACATATTACTAATGCATAATTAATCAATCTAGTTGCCGTAACAGCAATTCCAATCAAAGCACTCAAACTAGTGGCATTATCGAACTATATATGATATATATAGTATATAATTCGCAATATATATTTATATATATATACATATATATATATATGTATACCTAGCATAGCATAGTTTTGATGTCAACCTCCAGCGATAAGCAAAATGGACGAATAGAGTCCATTAATCGTATAAACATTGAATGGTTTCAATACTTACGATCCATTAAAGCAAAAAAAATATTAGACAAAAAAAACATTAAGGAAATATATATATTAAACGACTAATAAACTAGTTAATTATGCTAATTATATACGAACTAAGCAAGTCCTACGAGCCATTTTTAGTAGTACTCGATGCGAATGCAAAGCCATTGACTGATATTTATATAATGTATATATATATAATACTTAGCAGGGATCGGGTTGGGCGCATTCTGTTTAACAAAAGCAACAAAAATATGAACTTCAATTTAATTAACTTAAGCAAATCAAAACTCAGAAAAAAACAAAGCAAAAATGATTAAAAAGACAGCCCGAAAATTCAAAGTTGAAATCTTAGTTTCAGTTCAAATATATATTAATTTCGTTTTTTTTTTTCTCCCATCTTTGTCAAGTCATGTGATGTATCAAAAAAAAAAACAAAAACAAAAAAAAACAGTAGCCGAAAATACTCGAAACATTGCAAAGCGAAGAGTTCAACTAAATACTAGCGAAATTTTTTAAGAAGCGGGCATTAAAATAATATGAATACAAAAGTTGACGAAGAAGACGAAGAACAATGCATACGTAGCATATAAAAAGCGAAATACATAATACTATATTAAAATTATTACTCATTATTGTTGTTGTCTCATGAATATAACATTGAAATCTAACAAAACCAATCTACGAGTCGTATCTAAACTTCAGTCAGCGGGGCACAGTGCAGGGCATTTGACTAGCGACGGTTGCGAAATGTGTAGAAAAGTTTGAGCTGCAGCTGTGTGGAACGTAAGTGAGCAAGCAGTGCAAGCAGTTTACGTCGTTTGTTTACCATTTAAATGATTCACAGGACTTTTTCAGTGTTGCATAATCATTTTTTAGCATCACCAAAAATGCAAACCTTGCCTGCAAGCCTTGCAACTTGGCAAGCAGTTCAAGCAGTGGGAATTATAAACAACTATTTCTAGTGCTAGATGTACATAAGAAACTAAGCATCTGATGTATCAACATCATATAAACAGCAAGCAGTTCAATATGTACAAGCAGTGCAAACTTAAAAATGATTCTACCAGAGGGGTGTTCTTTAAGTCAAACTTGACAAGCATTTTAAGCAGTGGGAGCTATATAA
The DNA here is from genome assembly GCA_035043915.1 of Drosophila paramelanica. Taxonomy (NCBI): domain Eukaryota; kingdom Metazoa; phylum Arthropoda; class Insecta; order Diptera; family Drosophilidae; genus Drosophila; species Drosophila paramelanica. The sequence continues at coordinate 1,169,117 of JAWNMO010000584.1, forward strand.
AAAGATTTCTATGATCGAAGTATTTAATTTCTTTGAGTGATAATTATAAACAAACTTACAAACAACTCATTAAGCAGTGCCCGAAGCCATATATAAATTATTTTTAACTAAGCTGATAAACTTATTTGCTTTTGTCATTCCAAAAGCTTGTATACAAATTTATATACATAAATAGAAAAAAAAAACCCTTGATAATCGACTTAAAAATTCGCAATTATTAATGTTAAGTCGGGTATACACGACAGCGCAATACTCGTGAAAATAATTAGATGCATTAATACACATATTTTAAATGTATAATTAGTTTAGAGATCAAACCATGATCAAAATGGCATGGATCATGAAAATCGGTTCAGTTTTGACGTAGCTAGGCATATTTGAAATATGGAAGCCATGGATCCGAGAGCTTTACATGTCAAAATTTTTTGTCAATTTTGGCATGATTTTTGACCAAAAATTGTACTCTCTCAAAATCAGTTTTAATGTTGTTTTTTCCACTATTTATGACAACTACAATCGATTAAAAATGCAAACTCGCAATTTTAAATTTTGAAAAAAAATTTTTTTCCAAAATCATAAGGGGGCAGTAAGTTATATTTTCCCAAAAAAATTAAAAAAAAATTTTTTTCAAATGTGCATAAAACTTAGATAGGGAATAAATTTAGAGGATAAACCATGATCAAAATGGCTTGGATCATGAAAATCGGTTCAGTTTTGACCAAGTTAAGAGAGTTTGAAATATAGGAGCCTTGGATCCAAGAGCTTTACATGTCAAAAATTGATCCCAATTTTGGCATGATTTTTGACCAAAAATCTTACCCCCTCAAAATCAGTTTAAATGTTGTTTTTTCTACTAATTGTGACTAGCACAATCGATTAAAAATGCAAACTCGCAATTTTAAATTTTGAAAAAATTTTTTTTTCCAAAATCATAAGGGGGGAGTAGGCTATATTTTCCCAAAAAAATTTAAAAAAATTTTTTTTTCAAATATGCATAAAACTTAGATAGAGAATCAATTTCGAGGTTAAATCATGATCAAAATGGCATGGATCATGAAAATCGGTTCAGTTGTGGCAAAGTCATGGGAGCTTGAATTGTGGGAGCTATATAGATAGAGAGCTATAAATGTCTTAAGTTTTGGACATTTCAATCGTCTATGAAAATCGTGTTACTCCAACTGACGCCACTAAATGTACTCCGTTGATTTGGTGAACGTATAGAAACGTTTTTACGACTTAATCTAAAAAGTTTATTTTTATAAACAATTAGTCAGCTTAATGTGCTTTCGAAACTGAACGAGACATGTCTAATCCGTATCGGATATTTAAGCAGCGAAGATATGAGTGATCTATAGGTTCGGGACTGATAAATGAATTCGGTTTGGGGAATGTTTAAAATCGAATTACGGAAATGTGCCGCATCATAAAGCACTCGATTTTACTCAAGTCGGGACACGCACAATTGGCATTATTCGGTGTGATATGAAATACTCACGTACTTCTTATCGATCCAAACGTTTATAGGCGTTGGCTATAATAAATACATAAATAAAAATTGAAAGGCCCAACGTTAGTCAGTCGCCCGACCAGCTATAGCCCGATAGCACGCACAGCGTCACATCTGAGGAATCGCGTCCAATCTGTCCGACATAGGAACTCAATTAGACAATTAGAAGCGACAGCATTTTTTTCTTATCAGCAGAATGTCACAGATCTATCAGAAATCGGAGGTGGCGGCGAATAACGGCAAGAACGGGCAGCCCGTGTGGATAATCTACAAGGGCAACGTTTACAATGTGACGGATTTTGTGAAGAGCCATCCGGGCGGAGAGGAGCTGATACTCGAGGTGGCCGGCAAGGATGCGACGAAGGCGTTCAACAATGCGGGACACTCCTCGGACGCGCTCAAGCAGCTGAAACAGTTCAAAATTGGCGAGGTGGCCATCGATGTGCAGCCCACATCGCAGCCACAATCCGCCGCAAGCAAATCCGCCGGACTAACGCAGCAGCAGGAGAAGCAACAGCCAGAACTGAAACAGGCGCAGAAATCAAACAGTTTCTGCTGCTGTTGAGTGTTCAATTAAATTTAATGTGTGTGTGTGTGTGTGTGTGTGTATCTTATACTCGTTCACAAAAAGAAATAGAGTATATTCCGTTCCACGGTCCGTCCGTGTGAACTCAATTATCGAAGCTAGAGACTCGAAATTTGGAATATATTCTTGTTTAAGCACGCGTCAGTTAACGTGTTAAGATTTTTTGGCTACGCCCACTGTGGGCGTGGTAAATTGATAAAAATGTATAACTTAATCAGTTGTAAGGCAAATAATTTGCATATCGCTAAAATCTTCAACTAGATATATATTAGAATTTCCATTTCAATGTAAAAATAGTATTTAAGACTGTTTTAAGCTTGTTATTGTTGCTGTGAACGAGTATTGCGCAGTCGGTGACAGCCGACTGCAACGTTCCTATATGGTTTTTATTATTATTATTAACATAGTTCAGGTCGTTTAGTAAATAATCCTTGTAGTTAACTAGAACTCAGCCTAAAAAGCCGGACACTCCACGCCTGCATAGTCATTAACTAATATGTCTAGAATAAGAAGAAGATCAACTCGTTTGCGTAACGCTATCTGAAAAAAAAAAAAATTTGTTTCCATTCGCCACTCCAGTGTTGGGCTCGTCGCCCACAAATTTGCACTACTATTCAACTAATTCCGTGGACGTGGACGTGGCTGGGGTCGGATCCGTAGCCGGGTCCGTGTGCTCCTGCAGCACATGGCAGGCGGCATCGTATAGCTCCGTGGAGAAGCTGGTCACACTGGCGGCCGTATTGCGTAAATAGTGATAGAAGCGACTCGAGCGTCGCTCCAAGCCGGCGCGCTGCTTCTCGCTGCGGCAAATGGCCCGCATGGCGGGCTCGTAGTCGAGATCGCGGGCGCAACGGGTGCGCAGATAACAGTTGCCCAGCTGATCCGCCAAATTGTGGCTGCACGGGGAAAGAACGGGCATGATTCAATGATTAACCGATCCGATGGGAGCTGAGTACTCACCGCTGCTTGGGCTTGTCGAAGAGACTGTACGCATAGTCCTTGGAGGCCAGGCAAGTGCCGATGGAGCCCTCAACTAGTGTGTGCGCCAGCTGCTCGCCGAGATGCGGCTGCAGACGATCCTGCCGCTGCTCGGCGAGACGCGCATCGAGCAGCGCGGCCGTCGACAGCTGCTCGTAGAAGGCGGCAAGCGTCTGAAGCGGCGCCTCCGCTTCGGCTTTGCTGTGCGTGGCATTGCTGAGCCACGCCTTCTTTGGTGAACACGACTTGCGCTTGCCGCTGCGCCGCTGGGCCACGGACGACGACGTGGACGACGTCCCGGTCGGCGCCTGCAGCAATGTTGCGTGTCGCAGCAGCTCCGTCAGATTGCGGCGCAGCAGGCGAAAGTCAACGGGAAACGGAATCGCGTGCGGCTCATTCTGTGCCGTCGCATAGAACTCGAAGAGCCGGCGATGGATGTGAACGCCAGCGAGGGTGGCCAGCTGGTTGGCTTTGGGTGGGGAGTGCGGCAGACGCTTGGAATGTTCATCCAGAGCTGAGCCATCGCCGCCGCTCTGTATGAAGAACTGCAGCTCCATGAGGGTCTTGCGCAGATTCTGATTGTTGTACAGATACAGCGAGATCAGGTCGTCCAGCTCGATGGGGCAGTTCTCCATGAGCGCCAGGACGGCCAGGAAGCGTGAGATATTCAGGGCGTTCGGCGCCTGAAACCTGATCGTGTTCTGTTGCATCAGGCGCTGCAAATGCGCACAATTCGGATCGCTGGCGACAATGATGACGGGTCGCTTCGAGCTGGCGGCGAGCGTGTAAATGGCATCCGTGAACCCGGCGTCGGTGTTCTCGAACAATATGTCCGCATCTTCGATGAGTATCAGGGATTTCCGCACATCCTTTAGCCCGTTTAGCTGCTGTTTCTGCTGCAGCAGCTGCTGTCCCTTGGCCTCCTTGCGTATCTGATGCGACTGCGTCGCCTCCTGGAGCTCCTGTATCAGCTTCTTGCCCGTGCGCCGCATTCCCGCATTAATCTCCAGCACATTAAAGTTCATATCGTTGGCCAGAGCGAACACCGCGTTCGTTTTCCCGCTGGAGCAGGGTCCCAGCAGCACCATTGTATTGCAGCTGGCGCCCACTGAGCTGGAATCGAAGTCCAGGGAGCTGTCGTCAAACGACGCAGGCTGCGCGTTGCGGTTACCGTTCCAGTTGGACAGGAAGTCGCGCAGCTCCTGCACGGGCGTCAGATTGACGAGCACCTGCTCGAACAGCAGCGGCTTGTACTTCTCCGTGAAGAGCAGCTCCCCGTTGGGCGCCAATGCGGGCGGCTTGTCCGGCTGCTCGCCGGATGGACTATGCTGCTGCTGCTGCTGATCGAGCGTGCGTCTCGTGCGTCGCGTCACCACAAAGGATTCGCCCATCGGCTGCGTGTCCTGCGCCGCATCAATGGCACTGAAGTGCCTGTACTTTTCGCGCATCTGATTGTAGCACTTGAACGTGGGAAACCGATCGAAGACCGACTTCCAGTTCTTGACCAGCGCCCGCTTATTGTCCAGCAGCGGCAGCGGCGTCCAGGCGAGGCTGTGCCTCCTCTGGTTCACCGCAAAATCGCCGGCAGTGCAGGCAGTTATTCTGCCCCTCTCCGGCTTTGCTGCCACCTCCTCCTCCGCCTCCTGATCCTCGCCCCGTAGCCGCAGCGGCTGGGCAGGCTTCGGTGCCTCCAGTCGCTCGCCGCTCACGTGGGCGATGCGCGGAAAGAGCTCGTAGCTCTCCTCGTAGTACTGCTCAAAGCAGCGCTGGCGTTGCTGCTCCTGCCTCAGTTTCTCCGGCACGCCCGAGTGCAGGAACTCCTGGCGTGCGCGCAGCACCGTCGGATCCGGACTGGGCTTGGGCAGTTGGCGTACGAAAAGCGGCGCCAGCTTTTTGGGCGTGATCGCCGGATTGCTGGTGTCCAGCTCAATGATCTCAATGGAAACATCCGCTGCACTGGTTTTGGCTTTGCTGGGACTCTGCTCCAGATCGTAATCATAGCGCGCCTTCGATGCGCACGAGCGACGCGGACGAGCCGACGGTGTCTGCTGTTCCACAGTCGCTGGCGTGCTGGTCATGGATTTGCCGGAACGCGGCCGTCGCTTGGGCGTCTCCAGCGTCTCCTTTTCGGTTTCCTCCTTTGGCGACTCCACCTTGGCAAAGTAGCCCAACAGACTGTCCCGCTTCTTGGTGGGCGACGACAGCTTCGCCAGAAACTCAGCTGCTTCGGGCGTCACCGTGGCCACCGGCGGCACTTCGACGTCCGCGCTCAGACGTCGCGTTCGTGGCCGCCCGCGTCCGCGTTTAACCGGCGCCGATGCGGGCTGCGTTGTCTCCACTCTGCTCGGTTCGTTCGTCTCCGTCGGCTGGGTGAGCATTTTCTTCAAGCTGCAATGGTTTTGAAATTAGAAACGTATTTTTGAGGGTATGGAATACTCTTTGGGTACCGCTTGGCGCGCTGCTCCATTTGCTGTTCAATGTACTCGCCACGTGCATTGTCCGCCAAACGCCGCTTGGCGCCGCCCTTGCGTTCGTTCCACTCCTGCAGCAATTGCCTGCGCTTCGTATGGGGCGTCACCGCGTCCGTGGGCTCCGCTGGCGCCTGCTCGGGCGTCGCCTGGCCATTGGCATTGGTGCCCAGTGCGCGATTGCGCGCATTCATCATCAGCTCGAACACGTTGGTGGCGGCCTTTGCGGGCGTCTCCGCCTTGCCGAAGTGCTTCATAATCGACGTCTGCTGTTCGGCGCCGTGGGGCGTGCCGTTCTTCAAGGGACTCGCATGGGATTTTCGCTTGGCCTGGCCAATGCCGTTCTCCCGTGTCGTTTTCTCGCGCAGCACGTGGCGTCCGTTGCTGGCCGTTGTTGTTGTTGTTGTTGTTGGTGTCGTCGCTGATGGCGCTTTTATTGTTGCTTGTTCCGCTTCCGCCTCTGCTTCGGCCAGCATTGCGGCGCGTCTTTTCTCCTCGCGCTTTCGCTTGTGCTTCTCGCGATGTTTTTGCTTCACCGAGTTCAAAACTTCCTCCATGTTTTGCAAAATTAATTTCGATTTGGCGCTGGGCGGTGCTCTTAATATAAACGGCGATGTCGGTGATTGTTCCAATACATTTTTTGTTGGTGTGGTTAAAGATGCTGCTGCTGCTGTTGTTGTTGTTGTTGTTGTATGCTCACTTGTAAGACAATTTACATCAGTCATTTTTCTGGCGCTTCTTTCTTTTTACATTCATACATAGTTTAAGTCTGTGTGTGTGTGTTCGTGTGTGTGTGTGTATACGAATTGCAAGCAATTTAATTACAAAGCCAAACTGATAAAATTGCAACAAAACAACTGGCCAAGCAAGCTACATACATAAATAAACAATAAATGTGTACCTTGGGTTTGGTTTTTTTGGCGTTTTCTTAAACTTGCACACGCACACATACATACATACAAATATGCATATGCAAACACACACACGCTAAACAATAGCACGCGTTCACACAGGCATTGCAAGCGTTTGCCACTTTACCACTATGTTTATAATTGTGTCTTTCTCTTCTTATAGTTTTTTGCGCTGCATTGAAGGAATTTACCAGATTTAGCGTGAAATGCAAGAGGCGAAAGATACGAGCGAAAAATGGCGCGAAGGTTTTCCAACACTATTAGCACACATGTTTGCACTGCAATATATCTATCGATTGGCTATTCGATAAATCTGAGTTACGATCGCTGAAGCTCATTCTGCAGAATTGATATTTAAGGTTGCATGAAAAACAGTTCCGCTATTCGGAGCTAAAACAAAACAGAACAATTTAAGAAATTGCGACGTCACAATGTCTGTGAATAATTTGTATATTTTTGAATTTGATTTTAGTTTGATGTTTTTAAATCAAAAGAAACTTGAACTTGTATCCAATTATCACTGTGAAAGCTATATGGTAAGTCGCACTACTATAAGAGCGCAATTGTCGCTATATTTATAAAAACGTAACGTCACATAACCTGTGGCTTTTTTAATCGTGCTGTTTGGGGTTTTACAGCACTTGAGTGATGATTTTTGATTGTGACGCCATAAATACATAAGTATTATAAATGCGAATAAGTTAAAGTCAAAAAATAAGTTAAAGTCAAATATTGGACTCATCGAGATAAACGTAAGTGTTTGAATTTTGAATTTACTAACGGTTAACGTACATTTTGTTAAAGCTCATTTCGAATTGTGACGCAGTGCGCAAAGAGAGAGAAACACTTTGTGTGGGTTACCTCACAAAAAGTCGACTGTTTTTGTTGTCATATTGTATATTGTGAAACACGCTGCATGATAAACAAAAGTAAAGTATTTTTTTTTTAACAAAACCGTTTTTTGTGCAGCAAAAATAACTGTTTTCAAACATGTCAAAAACGTCGAGCGTAGGGAGCGTCGAAAGCGCCGTAACGGGACCATCGTCGCTGCGAAAAATGCAACACGAATCCGAAACCGAAATCAAACCAGATACCGACTATCCAAACGCCATTGAACTGCTGCGCCAGCGCTCGCAGCGCCTCGCGACGCGACTGAAGCAGACGCAAAAGGAGATGACTTCGCCAAAACTGCCACAAAATGCCGCCGACCGACCGCTGATCGAACAGCGGGCCAATCAATTCATGCTCAGCTTTGTCTCGCAGTCGCCGCTGCAGCCGCTGCCGCAGCAGCGTTCGATGCCAGCGATGCTAACAGCGACCGCCGCGATGCAGCATCAACTGCAGCACCAACTGCAGCATCAGCAGCAGCATCAGCAGCAGCAGCAGCAGCAGCCGCATCCCCATCCACATCCACATCCGCATCAACTGCAGGTGCAGCAAAATAATCACTTGCCAATGCCGATGACCATGCCGAGGGATTCGTATCCCATGCCCGCTTTCATGCCGATGCACCAGATGCAGCTGCAACTAGGCCCAGATCTTCCACAGCAACAACAACAACCGCAGCAGCAACAACAGCAACAACAACAACAGCAGCAACAACAACAACAGCAGCAGCAACAACAACAGCAGCAGCAGCAGCAGGAAAAGAAAAAGCGCAAATCACGCAACACGCTCATCGGCGAGGTGGATGCACTCAAGGAGCTGGTGTTCAAGGTGACCGCCCTGAGTCCGTATATCCAGGCGTACGCCAAGGAGTTTGTGCGCCAGAACGAGGTGCTCGCCCAGCTCGAGTGGAAGTGGAGCGTGGCTTACGTGTCGCCGGCGCAGCGTCTGCCGGTGTTTGGGCCGCCGCCGGCGGGCATGCTGTTGCCGCAGGAGCGTCGCATCGATGGCGGCATGGATATGACGGGTCGCCAGCATCAGCTGCTGCAGCAGCAGCAACAGCAGCAGCAGCAGCAGCAGCGTTCCCAAAGACAGGCACCGATGCAGTCCCAGAATCCGTCATCTTCGCAAGCGATGACGCAGCGGCGTCTGGGCGAGATTCTGCGAACGCGTCGCGACTCCGAGCTGTCCAGCACGAGCAGCAGCAGCACAGCCGCCACAGCGGGAGTCGGAACCGGTACCGCAACCGGAACAGCTGCCGGACCATCCAACGAGAATTCGGGCGCTCAGTCGCCGCGTAAGCGGAATCGCAATCGAAAGAAACGCAACGACAAAAACACGCCGCGCTCCTTGAAAACCGAACTGGAGGCGATGCGTGCGTACATCAACAAGATCGTGCAACAGCACGTCGGCGGCGAGCAGCTGCTGCCGCAGGATCTCATCTTCAAGGGCGACTTCGGCGATCTGGAGTCGCACGCCCGCCGCCTGGTGGCCGCCGGCTACGGCCGCATTGTCGAGGACGAAATACGCGTTAATCGCAAGAACAACCGACAGGCGTTCATCACCATGTCCACGGATCGCGAGGCACTCGAACGGGACGGCATCGTCCTGCTGCCAGTGGCGCGACGCTACGCCTTCGAGGGGGACACCGTGCGCGCCTTCGTTCTAAATGTGGGCGCGGTCGTCAGCAAGGCACCGGATTCGGCAGCTGGCGGCATCATCGGAGGCAAAGCCTCCCTCACGCTGGGTGAGTTTAAAGAGTGAATAGGGTATATTGGGTTCCGCACGAATTCAATTATATTTGTTCCTAGTGAAACTAGCGACTTGAAACTTGGAATAGTTACTCGTGTTATCCCGCGTCAGATAAACTGCTAAGATTTTTTGGCTACGCCCGCTGGCGGCATGGCAATTCGATAAATAGGTCGGAGTCACCTAAACCCGTCAGACAGTTTTTAAATGATCTTGGAAAATTGAGCGGAAAAGTGTTGACCACGCCTACAACAGCCTCCTCAAATTACACAAAGAAAATACGTTTCCAGAATAACAATAATAAGATCGTTTTCAACTGGTTGCTATCGATTTTTATCAACAACATATCGAATTTCATGCATTACTCACACTTTATACTTTCAAAGATTGAAATAACAGAAGAATTCTTTAAATTTACATATTTTGGTCCAATAGTTCTTTATATCGCCTGTATAACATACTATATACAAATATATACAGTTTTGCGAATTTGAACAGCTATAGCTCAGGCCTCTCTATGCGATTCTCACGAATTTAAGTAATGCAGATTTGTGGTTTTAGCATTGTTAAAATTGAGTTTGTTAGATGATAATGAAGATCAAAACATATAAAGGATGTTCTCAACACTTTCGATAATTTTTTCAAAATTTATTAAAGTGGATTTTCCCTGAGAAATATCTTTAAAAATAAGTTTGAAATGGAGTGGTAGAAAAATAGTTTTTGACAAATTTGTTGCACTTCCTTCAGGATTTTATATCATTATGTATATACAACTAACAACTCACCATTTCAGGTGAGGATGAGGAGCTGTCAGAGGAAACGGAGTCGCAGGACTCGGACGAGGACAACGTGGCCGTCATCGCGTCGGACAACTGCCCGAAGGCGTTCGTCATCGCGATCATTAAGCAGACGGAACTGCGCCAAATTGTGGGCAACATCTCCTTTACCAACCCCACCAAGCTCTGCGACGAGGAGCTCTTCTACAAGTTCCGGCCGTTCGATTTGCGCATGCCGATGGTTTACATATCGCACACCAGCTGCCTGCCGCACATCAGCGGCCGCCAGCCGGACGAGGTGTGCGGACTGCTCTACGTGGCGCACATCCTGGAGACGGACTGCAACGGGCACTGCATCGCCGAGCTGGTGCAGCCGGTCGGCCGTGTGGGCAATCTCGATGACGAACTGAAGGCGATCCTCTTCCACAACAGCCTGCGCGACGTGGTGCCCTTCGAGGAGCGCTTCAACGAGATGTACGCACAGCCGGCGCCGGCCGTTAGTGTCGTGGATCTGGTGAATCGGCGTGATCTGCGCCAGAGTTGCATCTTCACCATCGATCCGCTGACCGCGCGTGATCTGGACGATGCCCTCTCCATCGAGCAGCTGGCGGACAATGTGTACGAGGTGGGCGTGCACATCTCGGACGTGTCGCACTATCTTGAGGAGAACAGCGAGCTGGACAACATTGTCAAGGAGCGTTCCACTTCGATATATCTGGCCAACGAGGTCATCCACATGCTGCCCCAGACGCTCTGCTTCCGCTGCTCGCTGCTGCCCGGCGAGGACAAGTACTCGTTCTCCGTGTTCTGGCGGATGGACGGCCAGGGCAATCAGCTGAACGAGCCGCAATTTTCACGCTCCGTGATCAACTCGTGCACACAGTTCGCATACGAGCACGCCCAGAAGATCATTGATAATCCGCACGAACGCTTCACCGACGTCGATTTTCCCAACATACTCAACGGGTTCGCCGTGAACGATATCGTTAGGCGCGTCACCTGGTTGAATGGCATTGCGAGCAAGATGCGCAACCGGCGCTTCGACAACGGCGCTTTGACCATCAACAATGCCAAGGTGCGGTTCAGCCTGGATCCGATGAGCGGCGAGCCGGTCGGCTTTGAGGTGGAGAAGCAACGGGAGGCGAATCACATGATCGAGGAGTTCATGCTGCTCGCCAATCAGGCGGTGGCCAAGTTCATACACAAAGCCTATCCGAACATTGCCGTGCTGCGCAACCATCCGCCCCCGCTGACCAAATCCCTGAAAGCACTGCGCGAGAAGCTGCTCGCCCAGGGCTACGATCTCGACTACAGCTCGTCGAAAGCGCTGCAGGCCAGCATGCAGCGGCTGTGCAGCGAGGCCGCCGATCCGATTGCGATGTCCGCCTGCCTCAGCCAGCTGCTGATGAAGCCGATGGCGCGCGCCACGTGAGGATTACCGCAGCCATATTGAAAGTTCTGTAATTGAATTCTGTCTCTTTTCGTTTACAGCTACTTCTGCAGCGAGGGCAAGACAGAGCCGTCGGATCTGTGGCATTACGCGCTCTCCATTCCCATCTATACGCACTTCACCAGTCCGATACGACGCTATCCGGACGTAATGGTGCATCGGTGAGCAACAATCCCCGTTTAAAATCCAACTGAAAAACTAAAAGTTTGTCATTTGCAGCCTGCTTGCCGCCGGCCTCAGTTACTGTCCGGCGCCGGCACGCACTCCGGAGGAGCTGCATAGGCTGACCAAACTGGCGAACGATCGCAAATATAATGCCAAGCAGGCGGGCGACGATTCCAGCAATCTGTTCTTCAAGCGGTACGTGAGCAATCGCCAGGCAATTTACATGCACGCCGTCGTCATGGAGATATTCCAGCATATGATGAACGTGGTCACGCTGGAGTCCGGCCATGTCATTGGCATCAATTACAAGATGCAGCGCATCCTCATCGATACCCACAATGCGCCAAATTTTCTGCTTGTCGCCGAACGCAACATGAAGCATACGCCGTACAAGCTGCACCTGCTCTCGGTGGTGCCCATCCGGCTGATCATCTGGGATGGCAAACTGACGGGATTCCTTCTCACCGCAGATCAGCGCCTGAAGGGGCCCAGCATGGAGTTGCCGCCGAGCAGGGATAATAGGATGCATCAGCAACAGTTGCTCCCAGCCAGGAACAGCAACAGCAACAAAGCGCCCAAAAATGTTCATTTAAGGAATGCTGCACAGCAACAGCAACAGCAACATCAACAACAGCAACAACATCAACAACATCAACATCTACAACAACATCATCATCAGCAGGAACAACAGCGCCGACAACAACAACAGCAACGTATGTTTGCCTTGCGCAAGAACAGTTCAGAAGCACATTAAGACATCTGCACCCAGAGCGTGAACAGCGGGTGTAGGGCAGATCCATGATCCACAAATGAGACCGCATTTACACGAGTGCGTTTAACGCAGGCATTTTTCTATTGTTTTTTCTTCGTTTTCAAGTTGCTGCGCGTTTCTCTCTTTCAGCTCGATTTCCAACACTTACAAATTGCGTGCAACTTATGCACTGAAATGAATTATCGATTATTGACAAGTTGTTTTGATGTCAATAATGCTATCGAAAAACAAAACCGAATACAAAAAAATTTAGAATTTTTTTGGTCCAAACTCAATCACGTTTAAATTTTGAAAATATAAAGATTTATATTTGAGTCTAAATTAACAGTTAAGACGACAAACAAAAAACAAAAAAAAACCAAAATTACGAACCTGCATTTTATGAAAGAAAAACAGGAATCCCGTTGGAATTAAGCTTGAGCATATTAAGACTTTCTGTTGCATTTTTAGCGCAAACAGTGAACACAAAACGTTTTGCCACTTTTTTTTTTGTTGCACAGTGTTCTTTGTTATTTGCAGCACAAAAGCTGATTGGTATATTACAAATATGTGGCGGCATCTGGCGAAAATTCAATTTTTTAACAGAACACTCCTCCAGTTAACAGCGGTAGTGGGCAAATTGCATTTAACAAACACACTTCATTGAATATAAACTAATTCTTCGGCCCATAAATTATCCAAAATCAAAATTAATCACTGTATGAAAGTTGTTTGTTCAAATTTTTTAACATTAAAATAAATTAAATATCATGTTCAAAACGATGTATCGATACTTAGTCGCATCACCAATCATCGATAGCATATAACAGAACACAACAGTGCCACAGTTTGGGCAACATAGCGCTACGATAGTAACATTGCACACAGTTTGAGCCGCATTGCTTAAATTCTGTCGTTCGGTAAGGTTGATTCGTCCACTAATTATATTTATATGTGAAATAGAAGGCGAATAAAGTCGTAACCAAAACACTGCTGCATAGTTAGTTAAACGCGCTAACCGTACACAGCCGCTAAAAAGTGTAAATCAATATTCAATTTGCAGCAGTTGTCATCATCCAATTGCGTGCTTCACTGTTACGGCAAAAGGAAAGCGCAAATGAAAAAATATATACACACAAGCAGAGGCAGCAGCAGCGGCAGCGAGTATCGCAACAAGGCAAATTGTCGCAGGCGGCGCGTGCTCTAGGGTCGCTGTTACGCTAAAATCGCGCGAAATTATTTGCAACATTTTATAAATGTGCTCCGTGCGTGCTGTGTGTAATTTCAAATTAATTATTAAAAAAAAAAAGAAGAAAAGTGCAGACAGCAGGCCATATGAATTGAAGAGTGTTGGCGGGGGTATGGAATCGACCAGTCAAAGAAATCAACAGTGCTGTGGAAAAAAGTGAACGGCACAACTAGCGCTGCGCAACACTGGCCACCATATATAGTCGTCCCACTCCTGCCCGTGCGGGAGGGCGCCCTGTTTGTTTGTGGGCTAGTTTATTGGCCATCTGTTTTGATTTTCTCTTCTTGAAATTAAGCGCGCGAAAGGGGTGCGCGTGTACTTTCTTTCTCTCGCAAAAACAACCAGTGTGTGGGTGTGCGTTCTGTGTGTGTGTGTATCGCAATGTGTGTGCGGCCCGCGCTTTTAATAATTGATAAGCCTGTGTTGTGTTTGTGTTTCTAATACAATTCGACAATAACAACACACACACACACATGCATACACATGTTGCACACGCGTTTTATGCCCTGTTAAACATGCACAAATAAGGTGTTTTGGTTATGTGCACATTTAGGGGGAGGCATTTTAAAACCCACCATGAACGAAATCTAAATAAGCTATAAACATGAAATTTGGAATATTTGTCAAAATCCATTTTTGTTGTCGGCTGTTCAACTCATAGCTGAATGCAGGGTATCTCGTAGTCGCGCACACTCTTCTTCATTTTGCCGCCTTTGAGATAGCGTACATGTGTTTCCTTGTTTTTTTTTGCTGCTGCTGCATTTAAAACTAATTTTACTGCTGTTCATTTAATTTTTTGTACATACAGTTTGTTAAGCGAATAAGCAAAAGCAACAACAAGAAACGATCAGATAGCAAGAGACAGAGACAGCGACAGAGAGAAGAGAGCAACAACTACGCGCCAAGGAATTGTTTTATTTAATCTTGCAGAAAACCAAGTTTCCCCAACGCAAAGCATACATAAATGGTTTCTACTTTCATCGGCCTATTGGGTAAGCAACAGAATTGGGTGTCAAAATCGAATTGAAATTGATTTTAATCAAAATTCTTCCATCTTCCCGCCGCCAGACATACAATCATGGTGGGAGATACCGTGTATTTCGCATTTCTGTTCATTGTTTAGTTCTGCCTTCGATCTGCCCGACATTGACATTGAGGTGAGTAGCTGCACAGTAATCGATATCGCTTCCAATTACTATAAAAAGTGTTCGGTTTGTTTGCAGGATCTCGAATCGGCGCTGCTCTCCGATGGTACCAGCGATGAGGATCAAGTTGCCCTAGTGCCCGAATTAATTGTACGCCTGCTGACCGGCTGCGATGCGCTACAGTCGGTAGCCAATGAGATAACACACAGCAATTATCAGATGTTTTTGCGCCGTTTCCTGCGCCAACAGTGTCGCCTGCATCAGACAGAGAATCACTTTGATACGGACATTGATTTTCAATCGCTGCCGGTGAGGAAGCGCCTACAGATTCTGCACGATTTGTGCCACTTTCGCCTGGACTCGGTCGATGTGCAGGTCATACTCAGTAATCTAGAGGCGGACAGTTTGCGCGTTGAGCCGCTCGGCTACGACGCCAAGAACTCCGGCTATTGGTATTTTTACGGGACGCGGCTCTATCGCGAGGACAAGGCGACAACGGCAACTGCCTCCGGTGGTTCGGGCAAGACAGCGGCTGCTGCGGCTCTGCCCAGTGGCGCCGGCACTGGTGGCAATACGGCAATTGGCGGCAACAGCACCGTCTGGCAGGTCATCTGCTTCACGGAGGAGGACTGGCAGAACTTGGCGGCCAAGTTCAAGACCTCAACGAATGGTAAAGAGCGCGAACTCTTCCAAATACTGGATGAGAACTTTCTGCCCAAGCTGCCACAGCTGTTTCGCGAACGTGAACGTCTGAGACGCAGAAAGTAAGTGATCGCCGATGCAATCAGCTGTTCTATATATAGGTATATATATATATAGATATGTATATATCTTGAATGAGTTGCTGAGTTGCTAAGCGTTAATCCTAATTGATTTGAATT
Organism: Drosophila paramelanica; assembly: GCA_035043915.1. Lineage (NCBI taxonomy): Eukaryota > Metazoa > Arthropoda > Insecta > Diptera > Drosophilidae > Drosophila > Drosophila paramelanica. The sequence continues at coordinate 1,184,618 of JAWNMO010000584.1, forward strand.
GCAAGATTTAATCCAAAACAGAATTTTACCAACGCAGGGATTGTAACGGATATGAAAAACTCATTTTTGATACCATAAAGCGTGTATATTTGATACTGATAATGATCAGTAATATATATAATTGTCTGTTTCTGTGCAATCTTAGTATTAAAGCCATTGGCTTGGTTCGTCTACAGACAGTACATAGGTCGTTTTCTGCATATATCTCTTATAGAAACAATCAGAAAAAAATGTAGTTTTTCTTTATTTATGAGAGCTATTTATCAGAGCTCCTATATTCCCAACTAATACTCATATATTATATAGCTACCATAGATCAGTCAGCAAATTCGTGTCAGCAAATTCGTGTTTATTTTTTGTACAACAAATTTGGTATCTCAATGATATCAGGCTATTAAGTATTTCTATTAAGTATTTCTGTGAAATCACAGTAGAGTTATTAAGGACATATAAATCGCACATTTTGTATATGTCTTAAAAAGGGTATTTAATTATTCAGCAACTTCTTATTTTTTTCTTCTCGTTAGCAATTAAAATTAATAAACATAAAATTTTTAAACTTGAACACAGATTGCTGCAGGTGCGCAACTCCAGTCGCATACGGAACCTAGCCGAGCTGAAGGCGCGCCAGGAGGAGGAGCGTGTGAAGCGCGAGCGGGAACGCGAGCGTCGCGAGCGACAATATTCAGCTAATTTGGCGCCGCCGGCGGTACAGCAACGCTCACGCAGACGGTTAGCACGTCCAGTATTATAAGCAGCCAGAGCGGAAAACATTTCACGAATCATAAATACCAACATAAATGAACAACAGCAACACAAAACACAGACAACAACAACAGCAACAACAACAACAGCAACAATAACAAACAGAAGAATTCAAGCACACGCACATATAAAAAGCATATTTTGTTTAAAAGCCGCTATTTAAGTTGTTTTACAAATTGATTTGCTTTGATTTCCATTTGTGTTTACTTCAACGAAATTTGCTTGCAATTTGTGTTTGAAAGAATTGTCATTAAAAAACAAAACAAAAAAAACGTATCAACAAAAAATAAAGATTAAATCATATATCCATCGCCGCTTAACAGGCAGCCAGCGCGAGACTGAGACAAACTGAGGGAGAGAAAGAGACAGTGAGAGAGAGAGAGACAAGAGAGAGAGAGACGCAAGCAAACTGCATAACGTGGACCAAAAAATAAGGAGAAATCAGCACTTAATTTGATTTTTGCCCATAATTTAATTTTGTGTGCGACAAAAATTGGTTGGATTTCGTTTTCAAAAAAATAAACACACAATATGAACAATTATGTAAGCATGCTTTATAATATACTCTCCTATATTTGATATATTGCAATTAATTATATTTATTTTTGATTTAAGTGCAGCTCTTTTTTTTTTTATTACATTTTAGTTTATTAGTTTTTCTTTGTTTTATATTTGTGGCACTTCATTCATTCAGCTTCCATCAAAACAGGCGCCCAGCTACAGCAAGAAATCATTAACGAAACAATTGTACACTGACTTTTGATATATGAAAACATTCATAACAATAGAAATCGTTTAGTAATCATTTAACATTACAGTGGTCGCTCGTTAATGTGAAATTGTAGAATTTACTTTACTTTGCTTTCAATAATTCTTTTTTAATTTGGTATATTTTTTTTTGTATATAATAATAATATGTATTAATTTTTTTTTAAATGTATTTAGGAATTAGCGACCACTGTATTTAAATATTCAATAATTGTTAAAATAAATAACTAATAATTATTAAATTTATTGATATTAGTCAAATTTTCCACAAATACCACAAATTCATAGAAGCATTTCATTTGCGCGGTTAGTTTTAAGCGATTTCTACTGTAATGTCACATTTAAGATTGTCGTTTCCTGTGTGTTTGTTTGTCAGCAATACTTATGCATTATTTGCTTCTTCTTTTCTCTGTCGCCATTTGCAGCTCTCAATCAACGTCCACGGCTAGCGGTATTTCAACTTACGCAAGCTCCCTCAGACGTACAACAACAACTAATTCGAGCGAATTTCTGTGCCACAGGGAAACCTTCTGCCTCTCGCCAGAAGACGATGACCAAAACGACGACGAGGAGCCGAGTCAAGAGCACCATCAGCACCACCAGCAACAGCAACAGGAACAGGAACAGCGGCAGCAACAGGAACAGAAGCAACAGCAACCACAACAGAAGCAGCAGCAAGAGCAACAATTAGCGCAACAACAACAAGATCAACAGCAGCAACAGCAGCATCAGCAGCAGCCGCAGCTGAAGCAGCAACATCAAGAACAGCAACAACAACAACAACAACTTGAGCAGCTGCAACAATTAAACGCTGTCTCAGCAGCTGGCGATAAATTCCGTTCGCCGCCGCCGCCGCCGCGAGAAAAATCACAAACGCCAGCGAAATTCAAGAGCAAAAGCCATCATCATCATCACCACCATCATCATCATCACCATCACAAGAAGAAAAAGTCTGGCAAGAAGCAGAAGAAACGCTCACGCGAGCGTCGCGATCGTGATCGTGATAGAGATCGGGAACGGGATCATCACCATTATCATCATAATCGGCGGCGACACAAGCATGCGTCTGAGACCGACGACGACGACGACGAGGACTCCAACAACAACAACTATAGCAATATTAACGATCAAAGCAACAACAGCAACAGCAACAGCAGCCCAACTGTTGTCGGACGCAACCAGAAGCGACGCCACAGCCGACAGCAGCAACAGCTGCCGCCGAGTCCCGCCACGCCCGAGCCGCGGCACGGCACATCGCTGAGTCCCGAGGACAAGGAGAACTTTTGTCGCCAGCTGCAGTTGCTGGATGCCAATTCGGCGGCGATTGCGGTTGCCACCAGCATAGCCAACCTGAGCCTGCCCTCGCCCGTCGCGCATGACAACAGCGAGGAGCAGCAACACCAGCAGCAGCAGCAGCCGCAGCAGCAGCAGCAGCAGCAGCAACAGCAACAGCAACAGCAACAGCAGCTGCAGCCAGAGCAAACGAGCAACGCACAGCCGCCAGTGGCTGCCAAGCGCGAGGAGCAGATGGCGCCAGCGGCCAACGTGAAGCTGCCCGGCAGGCAAACGAACAATTCACTCAGCTCCCTCACCGGCAACATATTCATACCGACAGGCGGCAGCACGCAAAACCAACACCAACAACAACAGCAGCAGCAACAACAACAACAACAAAGCAGCAACAACAACAACAACAACTCAACGGGCGAGACAACGGCACGCTCGAAGAAACAGAAGGCCGCAGCAAGCGCGGCCAGCTCGGGCAGCAAAGCGGAACGCGGCTCAAGCAAATCGGAGGCGCCACCAGCAAAAAGTAAAAAGTCAACGGCGACAGCAGCAACACCCTCCTCGGCCGCCTCCACTGCCTCCTCGTCCAGCAAGGCGGAACGCTACAGCAGCGCCTACTCGGACAAAAGCGCCGATGAGTAAGTCCCAGCCACTAACTAACTAACTAACTAAATAACCGATCAGACTCAAAGCACAGCACACAATTTAAAAACGACTAACTTACGCTTAAGTTTCGAACGTTTCTTACTGCTCTCTCAATGCTTGTTCTAGACTGAAACCATATATGTTAAATATCATTCATATGCATTATCTATCTATCTATCTATCTATCTATCTATCTATCTATATACATATTTATATATTTTTTTGAAGTATAAATACCCTTGGGTTGCTTAAATGTTCTCTGTGAACTCGACTCCCAGTAAAGTTATATTCATGAAATTGGGCATAGATGCGACTTTTGGCTGTAGACAATACATAAGTCAAAATGAGTATGATTGCATTACTATAATAGGATTGTATGAAAATAAAATATTTTTTTAAATGCATCCTATGAAAAATCATTTGTTGCAAACTTAACTTTGTTGCTAATATCAGACTATATTGATGCAAAAATCCCACTTAAATTTTTAAGAAAATACATTTATGAAACTCACCCGCTTTGAATATTCTTACAGTCCTTAGAAACCAATAAAATCCTTTCAATATTGCGCTATTAGATTATATAGCTACCATAGGAATAATCTGCAAAAAATTAAGTTTTATTAGTATTTTAGTATTCACAATTAACAAGTTTTACCATGCTCTCAAATTTTAATGTATTTTATATAAATATCGGCATAATGGCTAAATAATGAAAATTCCTTAAAAAAGCATTTTCAAACCTGATCAATGCGAACTTTATTATGTTTCAAACAGAATGTGAATCATAGAAAAGATCGGTCAAAAGTGTTTTTTTTTTATAAATCTTTTTTTTGGTTTTGAATACTTTCTTAACTAAACATAACAATTGGATATTTTCTTTTCTTAGTTCGTTCATTATATATAACTGCAAGGGTATTTAATCTTCGCTACACCGAAAATAACTTTCCTACTACTTCCACTGTATGATTTTGATTATGGTATTGGTTAGTTTTTACTCTATCTATCACAGCACTTTTCCACTCTGGTAAAATTGAAGTTACTTTAGTTTATTCTGTGCATGTCCTTAACACCTTTTTGTAACTAACCAACTCGTTTTCACACACATCATATTTCATCAGATTGTATATAATATAATCAATTGATTAACATTTTATTACCCATTTGTTATTGTTAATTCTTGTATCTACCAAAAACAACCAACAAACCAAAAAAACAAAACCAACAACATTTTGACTGTTCATCATAACCGTAAAAAAAAAACCAAAACAACCATCCCAACAAACAAACGTAGCCATGTAAATAGTACCAACCGTAGCACCAGCAGCTTTAACAACAACAACAACAACCACCATAAGCACGCGTCGCACCACAATCACAACAACAGCAACAACAATAATAATAACAACAACAGCAACAACAACAATCACAACAACCATTTAACGTCGGAAGCAACAATAGCAACAGTAGAAACAGCAATAACAACAACAACAACAACGTCGCACGGAGCCCATACACCATCAAACACGCACAACAACAACCACAACAACAATCACAACAATCACAACACGCACAACACCAACCACCTTCAGCACAATCACACTACCCATAGTCATATTAACAGTAACAAACACAAATCTCACTCCGCAACAACAACGACACCAACAACGACAACAACACCACATAACGCAACCAACCTAACCAGACCCATAACACACAATCTAACAACAACATCAACAACAACAACAACAACATCAGCGAAAGCAAACAACAATTCAACGTACAACTCCTCAAATCATGCGAATATTCTTAGCTTCACCGAAACGGAGGAGGTTCTACAAATCGGAATGCACAAGGTGCTCGTCTACGTCAAGAACCATCGGGATGCGTGGCCCTTCATGGATCCCGTCGAAGAGGATATTGCGCCGCGCTATTACTCGATCATTAGGAGGTGAGCTTTCGATATATATTCATGATATATAATTATCTATGATCTCAAAATATATGATGCCCAAATATATTTAAAAATACAGTTATCCACTTTTATGAATCGTAATTCAAGTTGGAACCTGCGTTAAATTCATTTGATATTAAAAACATTCCCTAGATTGTTTTATGCATAACTGAAAATATATTTTATTTTAATGTTTTGGAAAAAGACATGTAAATCTCTTGAGACTCCATGACTCAAGCTCTCAAATTCTCTTAACTTGGTCAAAACTGATCCGATTTACATGATCCATGCCATTTTGTTCATGGTTTAACTTCTAAATTGATTCTCTATCTAAGTTTTATGCAGATTTGAAAAAACAATTTTTTTTAATTTTTTGGAAAAATGTAACCTACTCCCCCCTTCTGATTTTAAGAAAAAATTTTTTTTCAAAAATTTAAAATTGCGAGTTTGCATTTTTAATCGATTGTAATAATCATAAATAGTGGAAAAAACAACATTAAAACTGATTTTGAGAGGGTAAAATTTTTGGTCAAAAATCATGCCAAAATTGACAAAAATTTTGACATGTAAAGTTCTCGGATCTATGGCTTCCATATTTCAAACTATCTTAACTTGGTCAAAACTGAACCGATTTTCATGATCTATGCCATTTTGATCATGGTTTAACTTCTAAATTGATTCTCTATCTAAGTTTTATGCATATTTGAAAAAAAAATTTTTTTTAATTGTTCGGAAAAATATAGCCTACTCCCCCTTATGATTTTAAGAAAAAATTTTTTTCAAAAATTTAAAATTGCGAGTTTGCATTTTTAATCGATTGTAATAGTCATAAATAGTGGAAAAAACAACATTAAAACTGATTTTGAGGGGGTAAAATTTTTGGTCAAAAATCATGCCAAAATTGACAAAAATTTTGACATGTAAAGTTCTCGGATCTATGGCTTCCATATTTCAAACTCTCTTAACTTGGTCAAAACTGAACCGATTTTCATGATCTATGCCATTTTGATCATGGTTTAACTTCTAAATTGATTCTCTATCTAAGTTTTATGCATATTTGAAAAAAAAATTTTTGTTGAATTTTTTTGGGAAAATGTAACCTTATGATTTTGTAAAAAAAATTTGTTTGCGGCTTAATTATACTTAAAATCCTACTTTGTGCTTCTTTAGACCCATGGACCTGCTCAAGATGGAGGACAAACTGGACAGTGGGGAGTATCACAAGTTTAGCGAATTTCGGAACGATTTTCGCTTGATTGTCAACAACTGTAGACTGTACAATGGCCACAATAACGGTATTTAGTATATTCGCCATAAGTTATGTGTAAACTAATGTTTTGTTTTTTTTTTACCGCTAGAGTACACGGAGATGGTCAACAATCTGCAGGAAGCCTTCGATAAGGCGACCAAAAAATATTTCGATAATCTCTCCGATGACGACGATGATGATCCGAATTTAAGCTATCCCGCCGCCGATTCCAAGATGAACGTATTTCGCGAGAAATACTTCAACAAGAAAGCGAAAGAGGAGGAGAAGGAGTCCTCGGCGAACTCGGCGTCCAGCAAGCGTCTGCAGGACAGCAGCGCCGAGGAGTTGCCCAGCGAGACTGAGGCGCCTGCGGAGGCGGCCGCAATACACGGCCAGAAGCGCAAGCGCAAGGAGAAGGATAAGCGGCGTAAGAAGAAGACCAAAAGCAAAGCCGAACGCAGCGGCCACAACGAGGATGTCGACACGGACGAAGAGGATTTGGAGCCGGAGCCACCGCCGCCGCCGCCAGCAATAAAAAAGGCCAAAGGCAACAAAGTACTTAAAGAAAAAGACAGGGACAAGGAGAAGGACAAGGACAGAGACAAAGAGAAAGAGAAAGACAAGGAAAAGGAGCTGGCATCCTCATCGAGCAAGCGCGGACGGAAAGCGAAGAGCACCAAATCGTCGCTGCCGAACAGCTCCACGAAGCCCACCAAAACACAAAAGACCAAAAAAGCGGGCAAAAAGTCAACGCCCGAAACGGAGCCCGAATCGGAGCCGAGCGAGCCGCCAACTGAACCGGAGTCCAGCGACGATGAGGAACTGGCCCTGGCCAAAGTCAAATCGCTGTCGAAGCCGCCGACGGCGCGCACGATAGCGGCTCAAAAGAAGAAAATGGTGCCGGCCGAGTCGAAAGTGAAAACGCCGACGCCCGTCAAGCGTCAGCCCAAGAGCAAAAAGTCTGGACGCGCCCGGGCCAAGGATGAACTGGATGACGAGGTCAGCGCAAAAAAGCATCTGCCGCCAACGGCGGCGGCGGCGCTCGCCGAATCCGCAGCCGAGCTGGAGGAGGACGACGAGGATGACAACGAAGAGGATGACGATGATGCGGATGACGACGACGGTGACGATGATGACGACGACGAGGACGACGACGACGATGTGTCCAGGTCGCGCAGCATGTCGCCCTTCAAAGTGGATCTGCACAAGAAATACTCAAAGAGCGCACTGAACGATGATCTCTCCGAGCTGCTGACCACCGTCAAGAAGGTGAGCAGCGTCGAGACCAGCAAGCTGAGCGCACGCCACGAGGGCGACAAGTCCGACCAGGACACCGAATCCGACTTCATGTCCCTGGCCAGCGGCGGCGCCAGCAGCGGCGACGAGCGGCGTCGCTGTCCGTCTCCGGTGGCGGTCAAGCGTGGCAAGAAAACCGAGGCGCCGTCTTCCAAAAAGGACAAAGAAAAGGACAAGAAGAGCAGGCAGGACAAAGACAAGGACAAGGAGAAATCGCGCAGTGGCAAGCACAAGAAAAGCTCCGCGGAATCGGCTGCCGCCGCAGCCGCCGCTGCCGAGCAGGCGGAACTGGAGATGCTGCTGCCCTTCATGGACAAATACGATGTGATCAAATATCGACGCAGTCGCGCCGCCCAAAGCGGCGCCAGCGCGGCGTCCACCGACGACACCAAGTCGAGCAGCGTGAAGAGCGCGCCGGCAACAAAAAAGAAGCGCGAAAATCCCGCTGAAGCGCCCGCGGAGCACAAACGGGGACGCAAGAGCAAAGATCAGAAAAACAGCGCCAGTTCGGAGAAGTCCGCCAAGCTGGAGAGGAGCGAGAAGGCGGACAAGGAGAAGGAAAAGGACAAGGACAAGGAGAGGGAGAAGGAAAGGGAGAGAGAGGAGAAACCCGCGGAGAAGCCCAAAAAAGCAGAGCAGCCAAAAAACGTTGAGAAGCCGCAGCGGGAACTGACGCCACCGCCACCGCTGCCAAAGGCAACGGCGACGGCCACGCCCACTCTGCCATTAGCGCCAGCTGCCAGCAAGCCAGAAACAGCAGCGAAGAGCAAAGAGCCCGCCAAATCGAGCAGCAAAAAGCAGCGGGCCGACAAGCAAATGCCGCCTCCGCCAAAGCCCGCCGATAAATCGACGGACAAATCCGCCGGCCACAAGAAGCTAACGGGAAAGAAGGCAGCGGCGGCGGCGGCAGCAGCGGCTGCACAAAAAGCGGCGCCCAGCAATGCGAACATGGAGGCGCTCGACGTGGAAACGGAGCAAACGCTGAAGGACATCAACCGCTGGCTAGAGCACACGCCGCGTTTTCCGGAGTTCAGCTCGGCGAGCAATTCACCGTCGCGCTACAATTTGCTGGACGATTTCGATTCGGGCATTGGCAGCAAACTGGACGCGGCGGACTTTCGCCGGCCCGTGGCGCTGGCCACGCCCAAATCGGAGCTGGTGCCCACCAAGCTGGCGGAGGCGCTGAACGAGCTGGTCGTCGACAACAATAAGCCCGGCAGCAAGGCCGAATCGGAGGCGCTGCCCACCGCCAGCAGCGTCAGCAGCAGCTGCGGAACGCCGCCGCACTCGATGCACTCGGGCAACTCCATTGGCAGCACCTCGGCGACGGCGGCCAGTTCCAGTTCGAACAACTCCTGCTGCACCAAGTTGCCGCCGGAAGCAGCAGCTCAAGTTCCACCAGCAACAACAACAACAACAGCAGCAGCAGCAACAGTCACAACAACAACAACAAGCAGCACAGGAACAACATTGATGCCCGTGAAACCGAAGGAACCGGGCACCACACAGCTGCTGCTGAATCCGCCGCCGCCGCCGCACATCAAGCAACAGATGGCAAAGGAGGCGAAACGCAAATCGATCAAGGAGAAGCTGGCGGCCAGCGCACAGGCGCAGCAGGCCAAGGCGAAGGCGAACGTGATGCGCACCATCGAACGGCTGCAGCCGGGCAAGGCCAAGGGCAATCTCATCCACAATGTGGGCAAGGCGGAGACGACGGAAACGGAGACCCAGCTGTGTCCGCTGGTCAGCAAGTGCAAGGAGCCAAAGAATGCGCTCACCAATGAGACAACCGATGCGGCGCCAAAGCTCAGCCTGGGCACGGTGATCAAGACGCAGGATTTTGCGCTGGGCAAAACGCTCGAAGAGCTGGCGGGCAAAAAGCCGGAAACAGATTCGCCGCATTCGCCCAAACAGTCCGAGGAGTCCGACACCGAAACCAAGGAGACGGCCAAACCGTTTGAGGCGCTGCTCGAGATGAGCAAGGTCAGCGGCAAGGAGAAGCCCGATTGGAGCGTCTGGCTGAAAGCCTTCGGCGGACCCAAACAGAACAAGAAGACCAGCGAGGAGGAGAAACACCAGGCGTTGCAATCGCTGGGACAGGATGACGGACGTGTGGCGCCGCCCGCTCACTCGCCGGCCGCCGTCGGCGGCGACAACAACAATTTCTCGCTGCCGGTGGTGATGCGTCCGCGCAAGCCGAGCACGGGCAGCACCAACTCGGAGCGCAGCTCGTTCAGCCAGGACCCGGACTCGCCGCGCATCGCCATCGACGAGCGGTACGGCTCGTATGCGGCGGGCTCGTATACATCGCCGATTGGTGCCTCGCCAATCGGCGCCTCGCCGATAATGGTCTCGCCGAAGCCCGGCGATGATATGGTGGGCAAGCCGGCGTCGCCATACACGCTGAACGGGGCCATTAAGGTGGGCTTCTATCAGGACACCACCACCAAGAGCAGCCCGGACAAGAGCTGCAGTCCGCGCGAAATGAACTCACCATATCCGCAATACTCGCAGCACATTTACTCATCGGCCTCGTCGCCGAATGTCTCCACGCCGGAGTTGAGCGGCAATTCGCCGTATGGCGGCGGCAACAGCTACAATCCGTCCGGCTCGGAGGCATCCAAGACGCCGGCGTATTCATCCACATCGCCACTGCCCATCTACGATCAGTACAAACAGCCGCGCTCCCAGGAATCCGACTACAATTCATCGATGAGTCCGAGCACACCCAATCCCCATTCACCCTACCAGCAGCCGCAGAGTTCGCCTTATGCCACGCCCCACTCCACACAGCCTTCGCCCTACCACGCGCAGTCGCCCTACCATCAGCCCACGCAGCAGCAGCAGCAACCGGTGCAGCAGCAGCAACCAGTGCAGCAACAGCAGCAGCAGCAGCCTTCGCACAGCCCCGCGGCACATCAGCAGCAACAGCAGCAGCAGCAGCAGGCGCTCAGCCCGATGCCCAGCAGCGTGGACTCGCCAGCCTCCTCGGCCGCCACACAGCCGCCCACGCCGCTCGCCCAATCACCCGCCGAGCAGCAGCACTCGCCCTACCAGCAGCCCGTACTGTCGCCCTACCAGCAGCAACAGGTGCCGCCCGTGGTGTCCGCCCCCGTTGCAGCCCCACAACCAGCAGCTGTGCCGGTGCCAGCGGTGCCACTAGCGGGTAAGTTTTCGCCTTACTCATAAATAAACAAAAAAATGTTTGTACGGTTTGAAAATCGGTTTCAAAAAGAAGGGATATATTAGAAAATGTTAAGTGCAAAGGTTCCAACTTCGGTTCTAACCTGATTCGAAGCTAAAAGACAAAACAAAACACATTCCAAAAATGTTGAGCGGATTTATGTAGAGAAACAAACAAAAAGTAAAAATAATTTCAAAATGTTGAACATAAAAAACTAAAGCAAAAATTAAGATAAAAGTGCTCAGTGGACAGGTTCAAGATTCGAAAATCGGGTTTATACGCTTTCGTTTATACGTTTTTCGAATATATATACGCAGTTTTTTCCACTTTTGCCACTAGCGCGTATTTTAAAACAAAATGTATACGTGTAAGTTTAAGGTTATTTATGCCTAGGGAAAGCCAAGGTCAAGTTCTTAAAATAACTTTCTTATAATAATACTTAAATGTTGATTAGATTTAATCAAAAGTTGCAACAGTTGGGCTAAAAAAGTTTAAATAATCATTATAGTTGCAGGTTCGAATCCGGTTGGGTTCAAACCCGCTTTGTTTAAAAGATTTTTTATCTGATTTATTATATATTTCTTACAGCAGCTATGGGCAACAACGGTTATGCGGCCGCACACGACAACTACCAGCAGCAACAACAGCAGCAGCAACATTCGCTTTATAATCCGGCAACACTGATTAATCCGCTGCCAGCTGCTGCTGCCGTCGCGGTGCCCACAGCAGCGCCTGTCGCCAAACCCAATAACAATGATTGGAGCTTGGGCCACAGCCTGTTGCCGCCCAACTTGGCTAGCAATCAGGTTGCACAACAGCAGCAGCAGCAGCAGCATCAAAGTCAACAGCAGCAACAGGTGCTGGCACATCAGCAACAGCAACAGCTGCATGGCATGAAACCCAAGTATCCAACCTATGCGCAATATCAGTCGACAAATGCGGCGGCCAATGCAGCAGCAGCAGCAGATGCAGTGGACAGTCAACAGCAGCAACAGCAGCAGCAGCAGCAACAGAAAATTGTGCCGCCCAGCTACGGCAGCGATATGGCCACCTTTATGCAGCATCAAATGCAACAGCCGGTAAAAACGGATACGCTGATTAATCCGCTGAAGCGTGCCGGCGATGATTACGGCGATGTTGCTGCCAACAACAAGCTGGCCAAGCTGGATGAGCAGCAATTGCACACAGCAACACAGCAGCAGCAGCAACCTCAATCGCTGCTCAACAAGCAACAGCAAATGTTCAACAGCTTTTTGGGCTCGATGACTTTTGGCAAACAGCTGGGCACCATTGCGCCGGACAAGGCATTCGAGATGTACAATCGGGCGGCGGCCATTGGTTTCCCGAAGGATTTTGCCAAGGACAACAGCGTGTGCAACATGCAGCAACAGCAGCAACAGGTGGCAGCCAACAAGCAGCAGGGCAGTCAGCAACAGCAGCAAGCACAGCCACAACCGCAGCCGCATTTAACGCAGCTGCAGCCGCCGCATAATTTGAACTATCAACAACAGCAGCAGCAACAACAGCAGCAGCAGCAACAGCAAAAATTGCAGCAGCAACAGGCGTCGCACAAGCCGCTTAACTATGGCAACAGCAACAGTCTGCAGCAGTCAGCACAAGACCAACAGCAGCAGCAACATGCACAGCAGCAACAACCACACAATGCCTATCAGCAACAGTCGCAGTTAAATCACAATTATGCGCCTGCTGCAGCTGTTGGTGCCGTGCAGCAGCCAACAGCCGGCAAGCCAACGGCAACACAAGCCGCTGTTGCCAACAACAACAGCAATAGTAACAACAACAACAATAACAATAGCAACAGCAGCAGCAACGACAACAGCAACATGCTGCATTTGCCGGCCAGTGCGCATCAGCATCATCTCAGCCAGACGCATCACCTGGCCGCCTACAATAAACCAACGCCGCCGCCACCGCCGCAAACGTACAACAATCCGCTGATGCACACGCTAACCGAGTCAATGCTCGGCTATCCGGTCAACTATTTCGACAAGAACATGCCGCCGGCGGCGCACATGTACAGCGCGTCTAGCGCGGCGACCGCGTACGGAAATCCCGCGCAGCAGCTGCCCGGCAACTATGTGCCCGGCAGCAATGCGGCGCCACCGGCCACGCCACAGCAGCAACAACAGCAACAGCAGCAGCAACAACAGCAGCAGCAGCAGCAGCAGCAACAGGCACAACAAGCGCCGCCAGTTGAGGTCAAAGCACCCGCCAAGCGCGGACGCAAGAAGAAGGCAACCGCAGAGGCAAATGCCAAGCAACAACAGCAACTGCAGCAGCAGCAGCAACAACAACAGCAGGTTACAGCACAGCAGCAACAGCAACAACAACAGCAGCAGCAACAACAACAACAACAGCAGCAGCAACACAACCAACAGCAGGCAATGCCACAGTACAACATGCCTGCAGCGGCCAGCTCGGCGGCACATCAGATGCAGGCGCACGCCCAGGTGCTGCATCAGGGCTTCCAGCTGTATGCCGGACTCAAATCTGGGGGCGTGGCAGCGCCCGCCGCGGGCACAGCCGCAGCAGCGGCAGCAGCAGCGGCGGCAGCAGCAGCAGCCGCTTCGGCGGGCAGCGCCGGCAACAATCAAACGGCGGCGGATGCGGCGGCCATCTCGCTGAAGACCGCTGCGGGCGGCATGGTGCCGGGCAGCGCGTTCAATTTTGCGCCCACGCCCAGCGCCCTGGGCCTGTACGGCGATCAGACGGCGGCGGCAGCCGCCAGCAGCTACTTGGACCAGTTCCGGGACGCGCCCAATCCCTACTATATGCCACCGGCGCCGGCGCACAGCGGTGCCGGCGCAAATGCGCCGGGCAATGCGGCGGACAAGACGCAAAACGCTTTGAATACGGCGGCCGGGTCATATTCATTTCTGGCCGCGGCGCATCCGTCTACGCGCGCAGCCGCCGCCGCGGCCGCATATCCGTTTGCCGCTTCCCAGCTGGATCCCAATTCGCAGCTGTACCAGCAGTATCTGCGGCGGGACGACTTCCATGCGCGCATGATCTTCAACCAGAGCCTGCTGGGCGGACCGGCGGCAGCGGCCGCCGCTGCGGGCTACGGCCAACCGCCGCCGCCCCCCGCCGCCTACAGACCCTCCGCGCTGGGCATGGCCAAGCCATACGATATTAATCGGCAATCATGGTTTTAGCAGTACGCCAGTGCCGCCAACGTGGACCTGCAGGGAGATGATCTGAATGCGGCGACGGCAACGGCGGCGGCGGCAGCGTCGGGGGCGATAACAGCAGTAGGCGTGGCAGCAACAGCAGCAGCGGCAGCAGCAGCAGCAGCAGCTGCAGCGGCAGCGGCAGCAACAACAAATTCAAATGGAGCAAATACACAGCGATGAATGCGATTGGTTTCAGATAAAGTTTTCAACGTGTGCTAAAAGCAAACTGGGCGTGTTCTATGATTTGCAACGATATTAACTATATAAATTGATATATATATATACATGTTTATATATATATATTTATATATATGCTGACTCGAATTCTAGTCTAATAGAATCGCGATGACTGTTTTTTTTTTTTATATATGCGTGTGTTTTTGTATATTTGTGTATCCTGTCCTACCTACCAGAGTCCCCCCTCCACCCGCCCGCCCCCCGAATTTCGTTTTGTGTTTACCTCATGCCTTTTCTCACATTTTGTGCAATGTTCTAAACCTTCAGCAGACGCCCAGGTTTAGCACAACGTTCGCAACTAAACTTTAGAATGCATAGTTTTTAGTCTCTCTGAGTTAAGAAGTTCAAGTTTCGTTTTGTTGTTCATGACAAACCAATATATATATATCAATATATATATATGTGTGTAATTTTGTTTTTTAGAGTGAATTGAGGAAACCTAAGCAGAAACAATGTGGACAACAAATCGCTGAATACGAAAGATTCGAAGAATTGTTTCAAGCTTCCGACTAATGTAAGCTTTTAGTTTGCAGAATTTAACTAAGCGTATAAATTGTAAATTAGCTTTTATTCTAATTATAATTATTATTATTACATTATTATTACAATTACGACTATTTACTATTATTATTAGTTTTTATATACGAACGTGCAGCGGGTAATTTGTTGAAATATTTATTAAAATAATCCAAAACAAGGAAAGCAAAAACACAATTTTTTTTTAGAATAAGCCAAGCAAGTTGTATAAACTTTTGTTAAATATGCTAAGTAAACAGTACGGTCTAAACTTAAATCCAAAAATAAATATATACAAAACACTCACCATACAGACACACACACACACACACCTACACCCACACACACACACACTTTATAGCATACTCATTGCATGTGCAACATTCCGCCATGATTCTAAATTCCTTTTTCGTTTTACCCCAAAAAGCCCGAATTTCGCTGTACATACATAAAAAAAAAGAAACAACAAAATCAAAAACAAAAACAAAAACAAAGAAAAGTTTAAACTGTTACGTTTTTCACATACACATCTCAAATTGTAGCTTTAAATGCTGTAAAAACAAAAAAAAAACAAAACTAAATTCAATGTAATTTCAATGCAAATGCAAATTTATGAAAGGTAAATGAAAAAAGTGTCTTAGTCGCTATTAACATAAAAAATAATTAAAAAAAAAAAAAGGAAACAAGCAGAAACGCATCAAAAGCAAAAATTTTAAAATACAATTTAAAAAAGAGAGCCCTTAATTAAATATCTATATATAGAAAACACAAATACAATAACTCTTAAATTAATTAAGTTGTTAACGCTTATGTTTTGCAAAAGTAAATTTTAAATTTTATAAGCATAATGATAAAATAGTTGATAACAAACGAAAAGAAAAACAAAATGGGTACCTAGAGCATAAAGAGCAGCAACAAATAACATATTTAAAGAACCACAAGCTAAATATTATTATATTAATAACAATTATATATATATATATATATATATATATGTATATGAATATGTATTTGTAGAAATACTCACACACATACATACGTACATACATATATATATATTAGAAGCTACCGCGTGCTGCATGCACAGTAAATACAAGTAACAAATAAATATATATATATAAATATATATACATATATATATATTTATATATGTATATATATAGTTTATAAATATGTAGCTATATATGAAAACAAATTAAATAACAATAAAGAATTATATTGCATATTGTACAAAAAATTGATTTCGTTAATTTACGAGCACAATTCCGAGCCTCTCCAATTATTATGCAATTTTCAGCGCACGCGTTCATTTGCATACAATTGCCGCACAGGTTTCCACCTTGATCATCATGCAACTTAGCCCGTACACCGCCCCCCGGCCCGCAACTAGCCACCTTCTCTCACTCTCAACAATTACGGGCGATGACTACTGGTGAACAAAACTCGTGCTAGATCTTTTGGTCTTTACACACGCTTACAACATGGTCATTTTTTTTTTCTATTTATTTATTTTTTTATTTTTTTTGTTTTGTTTTGTTTTGTTGCCATGTTTGCCATTTGGCATTTGGTCGATCGTTTTTAAACAGTTTTAATTATCATTGCAGATACTACACGTACTAACTATAGTATGCATACTAATCAAGTGGAAGCTGTGTGAACGAAAGACTTAGGCAACGAACTCGCGAGCAACTCTTTCAAGTACTATTAGGCATCGATGGAAAGTGCTTTTAGCATTCCAGAGCTCGATATTGTTGTAAGAGGTTACGAGAGTTTAAGCCCATTAAATGTAAAGCGTTGGCTCAATTAAAGCACTTAATTGCAGTTAGGAGAGTTAGAAGAATGCCTAATGAATATCGATATATATCTATCAAATTGTCATTATTAAATTCAAGAGTGTGAAGAATAAATCAAAAAGTTAGTTCTTTAGAACCTTTCCCTTCTTTTTTGTTTGCTTAGTATTATTAATTATGCTTTAGTCTCCATAAAGTTTCATAACTGCCCACGTAACTTGTTTGTCCATATGATAATTATAAAATACTTAGTTATGCATGCTAACCTCTTCATATTTAAACTCGATATGGAATTTTAATCGAGTGAGGTTATCTAATATGCTGCTTAATGCAACTGAACAAGCATTTAGTTCTATATATAGACTAAAGTATATAGGGATTTAAATGAACTAAATGGAGTTCTTGGCTAGTAAGTATTAATGCCCAATAAGTAGAATCGGTTACTTTTGCTAATTGCATGTGTGATTTCGATTTAAAAATTTTAATTAAAATCTAGAATACCCTCTCGATTGGATATGCCTTTCAATCGAAATCAGCTGGAAATTGGCTATGCCACGGCTAATCAATGATTATTTTTAGCACCATCCATCCACCATGTGCCTATGAATCACGGCTAATCCACTTATATGTCTTAATTTTAAAGATCCGAATGACGCATTACAAGAACCGAGCACCATTGATTAATGATCCAGTTGTCAGTCACAGTGTGACGCTAGTTTCAACTGTTAACTTCTGTTTTTTTTTATATATTTTTTTTACGGTTCGTATTTGTATTTCGAATTTCATCCGGTTGAAAGGTTGCTTGGGTGTATGTTTAAAAATATCAATTATTGTTGTTGCATCTTAATTGGTTTATTCACCGCCAATTTGTTTGAATATAATCATGAAAACAAAAATAAATGCAACACAAAAAGAAAAATACAAAAAAAGAATATGAACAACTTGAACAAAATCTGTCAAAAATGCAGCCAAACAAGTTACAAAAATTATTTTATTAAATGAAAAATGCAAAAAAAAACAATAAAAAAAAATTAAATTGAGTATTTTGCATATTTTGAGCTTAAATGCCGGCAATTACGTAACATCAACAATGCGATTGATTTGAGAATTTCAAAAATGCTAATTGGTGCTAACAAACATGGTTTAGGTAAGAATCGAATATATATATATATTTTTTTTTTATATATTTTTTTTTCATAATGGGGCGTGGCATGGCGTGGGCGCACGACAGTCACGCAGCAATTTTCACGTGTCGCGAGAAAAACCCTGCAGCGGCATTCTAAAATATTGGCAAACAGCCTTCCGCCTCAATTTATTTGTTGCAAATATTGCACAATTAACAGCGCTAAAATATACAATATATTTTATTATGTGTGTGTGTGTGTGTGTGTATGATCAACAATCGACTTTTATAATAATATTGTGCGTGACCAAAAAGGTCAGACAATTTATGTTTGTTTGTGTTTGGTGTTGTGTTTAATTATGCTTGAAGTGTATTTAATTTTTTTTTAAATTAATATATATGGGTTTGGTTTCGCAGCGGAGTTCAAAGAAGGCACAAAAAATACCATGAACTTGAGTGGAATTATCAGCAATAAAATGTGGCAATTCTACAATCTCAAATTGAAATCGTTAAATTGATCAAAATGGAATGTGTTCTATTTGTTTAAGTTTTAGTTGTTTATACTTAAAGATTTAGTATTGCGAATCTAATCTGTAAATTAATAGCTCTCGCTTCTCGAGTTAAGAGCATCCCGCAGTTGCATAAAGTTTAGTTTTAATGATGATTTAATTATTGCATTACATTTGTAATGGGCGCATTAGGTTTGACTTTTAAAAATTCGTGTGCAGTTAGTTGCGGCATAAATCATGGGAATTATTGCGCATGATATCGCAATGAGTTTTTGATCTGTATTTGTGTTTTGTGTTTTGTATTTTGTATTTGCTGGCTGGCAGTTGTTGTCATTGTTGTTGTTGCTGTTGTTGTTGTTGTGGCACGGCACCTGATCAGAATCCGCTCGCATGCTTTTACTTTCTAAATTTGTATTACCCGTTTTACATACATAATTGCGGTTATGTGTGGCGAGAGAGGCTGACTTACAAGAATTGGTTTAGTCACATCGCATTGATTGCGACTTCCGTTTGTGATTCAGAACACGGAGTTATGTATATCAACCAATTAATGCAAATAAATTAAATTAAAATGCGCTTAAAAATAGCACGTGTTCTTTCTCTTTTTTTTTAAATATTTTTTCTTTTTTTTACTTTTTTTTTTTGCAGCAGCAGCGGCATCGTCGTCACCCTTAGGCCCCGGCACAGGGCTTTGAACTCTGCTCAAAAAGTCTTTTATTTTTATTTCTTTTTTTTTTTTGTTTTTGCGTGTGCGCGGCCTTAGTGTATGTGCGCGGCCTTTGTGGGTGTGGTTGAACTTGGGCCGATTGGTGGATTGGTCGATTGATTGAGCGTTAGATTATTTAATCTATTGTTTAATCATGAATGCGGCTGTCATCTGCCAGCTTATAAGTAATATTCATATAAATCTACCTTTAACGTACACTCGAAGAAAATAAGTATAACGTATTTGACCTTATTTATGAGCAAAATTCCATAAAAATTAAATACAGTACTCAATCTTTTTTTTCCTTATTTCAAGTATGTAAATTTTTCTTACAAGTATTTTAATAAGGTACATTCAAACCTTTTTAAAAGAATATTTCAGAAGCAAATAGTTTAAACAAAGAAACGATTTAAGAAAAGTAATAAACAAATCGAATTTGTTTAATCTGTTGACATTTACTATGCCGCCTGATTTATAATCAATAAAATAAATAACAGTTTAAGCATATTGGCACTTAGAACGTGTCTAAATACACCGCATACGATTAATTTATGTAGTTCCGTTTGCTGGGAGCCGACTGAAGCGATTGTATCATAAGATCTTTAAAGTATCACGTAGGCCAGCAGTCGACTGAATTTACATGGGCCATTTACTATAAGTTGTTGGCTTCCGAGAGCAAAAAAGACTCAGGCGACAAACTTAATTGAGTGTCAGCGGGCAAAAGAATTTGATGTTTACGGAATGCATTACATAACAACTCAATAAGCAAACATATGATAAAAATATATATATGTATTAACGACACACGTCGTCTAATTAGCCACAATATTTTAGCCTAGTTAGTATGTTGGCAGCTGGCAGCCCGCCGGCCAGTTGGGGACTATCTAATGAAATTGTTAGTTCACTTTATGAGCAGCTGTGCCATAAAATTGTAATTTATTTTAATTTGCACAGTAGCAACTGCCGCCTGCTTATACACATATGCACCCAATATATATATGAACATATATATATATATACTTTAAGTATATTTAACTGTTTAACGGCCTGGCTCTTAGAAAGTGCAAATGCTTTTGACCTTCGCTCCGTATTTGCCGTAATTGGAGGAGGTCTTGTAATTAAGACTTTTGGTCACGCAATATAAAACAATATTCTCAATATTAATATTATAGTAACCATATTCTAAATTCTTGATTGGTTTTTCGGATTATTAATTTTGGGTTTTATTTTTTTTAGTATTTTTTTTTGTGGTTTTCTCTAAAGTCAATGCGCAAATTGAAGGTCGCCTTGACAGCGGCTAAGACAGACAACAAGAAGTTGACAGTTGAACAATTTACATAATATTATTTACCCAAAGCTTATCAAAGAGATCACAAAAAAAAAAGAAAAAAAAAAAATGAAAAAAACTAGGCCTTAAGTGGAGTGTGCTAAATACGCTAGAACTAGATAAACTATGCAAAATCGGTTTTGGATTCTGTGTAAACCTGTTTGGCCGCCTCAAACAAACGCAGACAAACGCAAGCAGAAAGCCCCCCAATAAAGATATATATTCGTATCTGTCGGCGACTGTACATGCTTTTATGCTTCTCCTCCAAATAAAGCTAAATGGCATTGTGATCAGTTATGATTTCCTAGGAAATATTTGGCCCTAGCTTATGCAAATCTTTCAAATGAAAATACCCAATCATGGAAATCTACCCTCCTTCCTTTTTTTGTTTTTTTTTTTTTTTTGCCTTTGTATCTCGGCTCATCCAACCGCAGTATTTCCGATTCGGCGATATTCAAATGCAAACAAATTAACACTCAGAATGAATGATCAGGCGGCGGCGATCAACATTTAGAACGTTCAACGCACAAAAAATCCCCATGTAAGTGGGAAAATTTATATATATTTATTTTTTTTGAAAGTAATTCAAGTCTCTCACGCTGGCCATGACTCAGTTGGCTGCAGGTTAACTTAATGCGGCTGACGTTTGCGCATTTGGGGAAGACCAAAGAGACCAGTTAGCGTCTACAAACGCGTCGTCTGCCTCCTTTCTGTGGCAGCAACTTGTTAATAGACGTGGCAAGCAGCGGGGATTTTGGCTTAAAGCCTGAAACGTAAATTTCTGTTGAATTCTGTTTTCTGTTTTCTGTTTTCTGTTTTTTTTTTCGGTTTTTGTTTAATTCTTTGCCATAAAACACAACTCGTGACTCAAAATGTGTCGCCTGCAGTTGACCACACTTGAAAAGTTGAATGTGCGAGTGGTTGATTTTCGGGCTGGTGGTTGAGTGGATTTTCCCAGCTATTGTTGCCCACCTGTGTGTGTGTGTGTGTGTGTATGCTGCCTGTCATTTGCAGCATCGATGGCATCGATTTTTCGCACAAGGACAAATGCCACCTGTTTGATGGCTAATCGGGTCAGGTGTGAAAAACGTTTAACAAGTGCCCAAAATGGGGCATGTCAAAACCAAAACAATTTTCAGGCGTGGTCTTTCCTGTGTATATATGTGTGTGTGTGTGTCCACTTCATTAATTTTTTTACATGACATTAAAGTTTATTGCAAGTACATTTAAAAGAAATACAAAATTAACTTTCTTTGTGTAGTTGGGGCCCGCAAAAAACGGGTTTAGTTTTTGGTTTTATTTGTTGCTGTTATTTGGTGGTCTTTGTTTAAGCCAATGATCGCATTGCAGTCGCCGTTTAACGATTAAATAATATTCATGAAATTATTGGTACACATATATGCTCTTTTGGGGGCTCGTTCGATCGAATCGAACTGCGGCGGTGATTAAGGCGCTGTTAATGTATTCTCAACGTGCCCGCGGACACGCCCTGAAAATGTTCGCTGCACTTAAGTAAGGCAAAGCGATAAAAATTTCAGTCTAAATTTAAGTCGGCCCCGGCTCGGTGGCTAACAACCTGTTGACAAGCGATCAAGCCTCTGCAAATTGGCTGAAATTCCATGGGCAGCACCAAAAAAAAACCCCACATTTAATTTTGGAAAACATTCATCCTTTTTAATTTGTTATTCACAATAATCTTTGTTTCTTTTTCGAAATGAATTATATAGGAAGATTTCCAGAAATCTGAGAATGTTCCCCAAAACTAAAAAAAAATTTTGTATTCACAAAAATCTTTGTTGCTTTTGAATGAATTTTATAGGAAGATTTCCAGAAATCTGAGAAAGTTTCCCAACACTAAAATATCTTCCATTTTGAATAAATCATGTTTTTTTTTTGTTTAAATTTGTTTTATGAAAAAATATTGTCAAAATAAATATAAAAAAATATGTAATAAAAAATATTAAATGCATACAAATTCATTTTGGGGAGCTGTACCCAAAAATCATATAGAAATTAGTTTTTTTTTGCAATTTTAAATTTTCATGAATAATGAAATGAATATATTATTTAATTTGTGCATATTTATGGCTTACCTTTGTTATAGCATTAAACTTGAACTTTTCCTTGCTCTGCCGAAAACTAGAAAATATGAAAATAATAAAAAAAATGTTATTATAAATGATATAAATGAAATAACAATAGATAAATACGATCAATTGTACAGAATCGTAATTTATTTATGTGGTTTTTACAACTAAAATTATACAAAACAAAAATGTTTCGATTCAGTGGAATTCGTAGTAAAATTTGCACATCTATTTGAGTATCTATAAAAATTCCGATGCATCGGGATTGTAAATATTGTTTGGCTTGTAAATTGCATAAATTCAACGATTTGATTTGCGTTTCTAAAAATATATCGTTTTTTGCAAAAATAAAGCGAGAAAATTGATAAATATATATTTTCCAATTTGCAGTTAGCTCACAAATAGCTAATAAATGGAAATGACTCGAAACGGAATCCCCTTGCTAAAAAAAACAAACAAAAATTATCAGCACGCAAAATGTGTTTGGACGTCATTGATAATATCTTTGGCGACCGAAAGTTGCTGTAGTAATTCCCCTGCAAGTGGGCCAAAATGTTGTGTTTGTTTTGGTCAGCAGCGATGACTGTTTGCCGGGTTAGTTTTTTTTTCGATCTCGTGATTTGCGCACGTGACGCAAAACCAAAACAGAAATCACAAAAGCCAAAGACAAGAAACAAAAAAAAACAAAATATCAAAATCAAAATCAAAACAAAGGTGAGCGTGCGCGGGGCTATTTTGCATATTCAAATAAAACAATTTACGGTTAAATGCGAGACAAAACAACGCTAAACGGCGTCATCTTTGGGCCAGTGAATCAGACGCAGTCGCCAATCCAGTTCGATAAGCTCTAATTGAAGTGGAGATTGGCATGGGGATTGATATGTCAGTTGGACAGTTTCTTCCCCCTCCCCTCCCCCCTCAAAAAAACCAAGCCCCGTACCGCCCTTGACTGACAGCGAACAGCGACAGCGACAGCTCAGCGAGTGGCGATTTGGGAAAGCAAAACTTCGATATTATACAATAATTAGCAACAAAAATGATTGCCGTTTGTAATTAATGCACATAATTGTGAGCCAGATCGATTAGAAATAGTAGCTGTAATGGGAAAAAATTATAAAAATGCTTTAAAATGGATTTTTAATTGTATTATTAATTGCACCTTATTCAATTATGAATTGATTCATACAAAGCATTGCCAGCCCTTGCAGCTAGCATACTAAAGACTACTTAAAAACAAAAAGAAAAAAATGAAAAAAATAAAATAAGAAATAACTAACTAAACCGAATTAAACAGATTATTCTAGGAAGTTCTGAGCAGACATAACAAGGGCACAGTTATTTGAGGAAATTGAAAACTCGAAACAGCAACAAGGCTAACAGATTCTAAGATCCCCAGTATATAGTATATAATACTATGAATATATACTGTCATAAAATAAAATCTATAAAGTGTGGCTTAAAGTCCCTAAAAAGAATATGAATTCATGATATTATTTTTAAAATATATATTCTAAAAATTTCATAAAATTCGCATAATAAATAAGCGGATTAAGCAACCCTTTTTATACATTTAAGAGAACAAAATCTGCAGCGAACACTTTTATAATTCAATTCTTTATATAGTATCGATAGCCTACACAGATCCGTGCAATGTCGCTTTCTCAATGCCAATATTTGGCCAAACGGAACTACTTTCATTATAAGACCTGCCAATTATGATTGATGGCTATGCTAATAAAAACTACTCCAAATTCTCTGTATTAATTCGAAAAAAACCCCGAAACTTTTTGTTGCCATGTCAAAAAAGTCAAAAAAAGTGGACTACGTGACTGCGTCAAACAAACTTATATATACATATATGGTGTATTGTACCTTTGATTAGAATGAAAAAAAATAATAATAATAAAATAATAAAAAAAAATTTTAAATGTAGTTTTCAACTTTTGCCGCCTGTCCGAAAATGCTTAATTATAGAACATAATTTGTTTGGAAACTTTGTTTTATAACTTGATGATTGATCATCAGGTCCGAAAAAAAAAAAAATAGTAGTAACTTTGTCTTATGTAACAAAAGTCCAAAATTGCAAAGCGGAGCTACGGATCAACCTTCAATTCTTAAAGGAGTAATTTCAAAGCTTCCACATTTTTTTGTAGACAACAATTAAAAAAAAACAAAAACACAAAACACAAAACAAAAAAAGAGCAAGCAAGAGAGAGATGTAGATGCAGAGTTTGAGGGTCGTGCGGGGAGGGGCCAGGGGGCAGGGGGATGGCGGCGTTGTGAGGTGAGGGGTTGGCGTAAATACATAGTTGTACTTCACTTGTTTGGGCTTTGATCATGAAACTTCAATAAAACAAACAAACAAACAAACTGGTTGATCAGCTTGCATGCGGGGACGGACAGACAGACAGACGGACAGATAGACAGACAGCAGGGTTGTGAGTCGGCCGGGCTCGAACCGTGTACCGTGCCGGACTGGGGCGTTTATGATTTTTTTTTTTTCACTATTTCTGTTTCTGTTTCGGTTTCTGTTTCTATTTAGAAGCTGCGGCCAGTCAGCCGTTAAAGGGTCATGGCCAAGGACAAGGAAATCCCAGTGAATGGCTGGCTCTCTGCCTACGAGCTGTGAATCACGACTCAGACTCCGGCTCCGTTTCTAGCTCCGCCTTCGCCCCGGCTGAGCTGAGCTGAGCTAAACTGAAACTGAAACTGAGCAGCTCAACAATTTTGTTACTTTTAAAACCTTGAGCAATTGTTATTGTTATTATTATTGTTGCTGTTCTCTTCTACTACTATATTTAATAACTTTAGAATGAGCTTAACAAACGCCGTGCACAATTAAATTTAAATATTAAATAAAAGCGAAATTAAACAGCAGTTTTTTTTTAAATGTTGTGCCTTAATTATGCAGCCGCATAACGAACAAGCCCAGTTGGCAAATAAAAAGTCGGAAGAAAAGTTGGCCAAAAGCCTCGAGTGGCACAACCCAGAAATAGCCCGAGCATACTATAATATATGGTCAGATAAAATATATATGTATGTACTATCTGAACAAATGGAAATTTCAGTTAATTGCACAAAATTGCGAAAATATTTCCAATATGCCTAATAATCTTAACGATTCCTAATATTTAACAATTAAATATAATTTATTTTTTTTTAAATTTTTTTGTATACCCTATATCGAGGGTAGTTTAATTGTGTAAATAAATATGTTGAATATTAAAATACCTGTTGAAATAGAATTTTATTTTAACTTGAACTGTTCAAACTCGATTTGTGTTTTTTAATGAAATTTGGTAAAATTTTCCCATAATAAATTCATTAAAAAGTCGGCTGGATCGGCTTAGCACATTAATAGCTGTCATAAAAATCGCCGCTTATATTATAGTATAAAGACAAATGTAATTCCCATCAATTTAGCTAAATTGAATAAAATTTGAGTTTATTTGGCTTAAGTTATGTTTACGGTTTCTTGACAAGCTTGTCTGTCAGCGCATTTAATCTGCGTCATTTCGATAATAAATGCTCTTTTCTTTATAGGTATTATTTGATATGCTGGCGTTTTGGCTATATTCCTTGCCAATTTATTAATTATTATTTTAATTGCATAACGTGTTGATTATCTCATTGCTAGTTAGCTTTTAATGATTGACAATTAGCTTATGCAACTTGAACTTCAAATTGCTTTTCAGTTTATTCTGTTTAAATATTTAACAAGTGCGCCCTTTTCTCGTTTTTTTTTGTTATTTTTTTGATTGTTTACTATATACTTATGTATTAAGTACGACATGTGATTTTCCACCATCACAAATGGGTATTCGTTAGTCATGCTATTATTATTATTATCGAAACAAAAAACTGGTGTAGAATCAGCTCCTCTGTGGATTTTAATAACTTCATGTGAAACATTTAGTCATGTGTTTGTTGGTATCTCATTAGCTAATTTATCTGCTTATTTATTTATTTTTTGTGTTTTTTTTTGTTTTTGTTGGCCTGCTGCAAGGATGACTGCATTTGCAACTGCAGCAGCGACAAGTGCAACAAATTGCTCGACAGCGAATGTAGATCAATGGCAAAGCGAGCGGCTAACTCTGAATTTGGTTAAATGCGAGAATTAAACCTCAACTAAATGTCATTCAAATGATCTAAGACCAGCATCCAATTAGGCGCCAGCCTCGTCTAAAAACAGTAGCCGCAATAATTAAACACTATTTGAGTGTGTGTGTGTGTGTCTGTCTACGTGTGTGTGTGTGTTATCAGCTTACAGGAATTAACTAGTTAGTCGCAGATTGTCAGCTGCATATGCTATGCAAATGTTGTAAACAATTTGCCAGATGTTTTGACGGCATTTGTTTATGCCCAGTTAAGATTAGTTTAATGTGTTACATTAACGCATGCAAATTATTTTAAATGCGCTTTCATAATATTTATACTCTAGTTACGCGTTCGAAGGGCGCGACGGGGGGGAAGGCGCAACAGAGCGGGCATATTGCGTTTGTCCTTAATTATGCCGGTTTGGTAATTGTCAACTGCGAGCAAGGTAGTTTAATATGCATATTCTTAATAATATATATATGTATCTATAAAATCGGCACAGGTGGTTCGATTTATGTTGACACGCCCATTAACGCCCCATTGGTTAATTAGAGCGTAATCAATTTTTTTGTTTGAAAAATATGTAAATTCAATAAATGTTACACACATTTGCGGATCTTTTTTGTACGATGAGATATATAATATAATATATATATATATCCATATTTTTCTGAGTCATAAAACCATAAATTTACTTTTCTCCTCTTTTTAGCACTGGAAGTGAAGGGCAGAGTATCTAGAGATATATGGATTATTGAAGTATCTAAATATCTAGAGGATAGTGCTTAAAGTATATAATACTAAAGAATTTAGAAGAAAATCATTTGTGGGTAAAAGAAGTATCGAAGAAGAGTTAAGAGTTCTATCTAAGCTTATCTAAGGTAAAGTCTCTAAATTATAAATTATCCATAGCAAATTAAAGTACAGTCTTAAGTAAATCTAGAAACAAATTTTAAAAGTAGAAAATAATTTAACATAAAATAGCTAGAGTATATGTCGAACATTTAAAGTAGAGTATATAAGGTAGCCTTTTTGCAGTAGATAATTCAGAGTATTACCTTAAGTAGAGTATATAAAAAAGATTACCATGAAAGAGTATCTAGAGTGGAATATTTGACTAAAGACTCCTTAAGTAAACTGAAAAACTAAAGTGGAAAATCTATGACCAATAGAAAACTGACTTGCTATATATTGAAAACTTTCAAAGTAGGGTATCTATTAGTCAATTGACTGCAACTGCAACTGCATTTACTTTATGTGGGCAGTCGCCACCTTCTAATGGCTCTCACGAGTTCCTGTTCGGCTTTCCAATTAGTTCTTGTGCATGTGTAATATCCGCTTGTAAACATATCAATTACAATAACATATTTTGTATGTATATGTATGTTGATTAGGGGTTGTCACACGCGGCGTATGCGCAATGTTAAATATGCTCGCTTGCTGGGATTTTTGTTGCTTGTTGGTTTTTATGGCTTGTTTAGGCTTTTTTAATGACGCGCTAAAATCGCGACAATTCCAAATATTTTTATATATTTGTCGTTGCGCACGCGCTTGTGTCTAAACCCAAGCAGCAACAACAACAACAACAATAACAACAACAATAACAGCAGCAACAACAAGAGCAATGCCAAGCGCCGTTCTAGCTGCCGCACTTGAACTTGGTCGAGTCAGCTCGCTGTCGACCCACTGCCAAGTTGTGCTTTGGTGAGAGGAAACCCCACAGTAGCAACAGCAACAACAACAGCAACAAGCATCAACCAGCAGCAACAACAACAATTTAAGAGCTGTGTGCTCCAGCTGCGCTCGCCGGAGCAACTACGTCACAGAGACGCGTCATGCGAAAACCTGTCGCTGTTGCTGTCGTCGTTTGGGTCTCGGTCTCGGTCGTCGCTGGCGTCGTCGTCGGCGTCGGTTCGGCTGCGCTTGGTCGGTTGGTGTTGGGTATTTAAGCGCTGGCAACTGAACCTGGGGCATGCATTGATTCGCTAACATTCGCTCTAAAGACTTGCCAACCCCTTCAGTGTGGTCAAGTAGTTTGCTGCTCTGTTTTTGTTGTAATAAAATCTTAGCTGAATAAAAAATCAAAATCAAATCACAAAAAAACAAAAAGGATTCACACACAACTCGAAAAGTTGCAAAAAAGTTTCGAGTTACGCGTTTAAGGATATCAAATCGAAAAAGTTACAAAACGTGTACCGTGAATTTGCGAGAGTTTTTTTTTGTTTAGCTAAATTCTAGACGCAAATCAGTTTAGTTCAGGAGCGATTCGATAGCCCAAAATAAGCAGTGAAAGTGCAAAACATTTCGAGTGCTTATTGCATATCAAAGCAAATCCAAACAAAATCTAAAATCAAAATCACAATCAAACAAAATAGTATCCAAAGTGCAATACTTTGTATAAATTTTTATTTCTAATCAAAAAGAAACTTTAAACACAAAACACATAAGCAAAATGATGGCCGTTGCAGCTGCCCAAAAGAATCGCGAGATGTTCGCCATTAAGAAATCCTACAGTATTGAGGTAAGTGCCAAAGATCATATCACAATCAAAATTATCACATTAAGATCATATGCATAAGGTAAGCAGCTCGGGTCTACGTGACTGCCCAAAGGTTTCCAAAAAGCGTCAAATCTAGAGAGCTGAGATTTGGTTTTTTGTTGTTTTTTTCTTGTTTCATTTGTGTTTTTGTCAAATTGGGTCTTCAATCCTGGTGAAGAACAACAATGACAACGGCAGCAAAAAACAACAAACAAACAAACAGACAAACAAACGAACGAACAAACATTATTGACATGTGGACAAAGTTATTATTTAACAAATTTAAACATCAGTTGTAAAGATCTCCGCCTGATTGAGGGAGAGTGAAAGTGGCCGACGACACATTTGCCCTGCACTTACACAGACAGACGCGTCTCATTGTTGATCTGTTGCCGCCGCTGTTTATGTTGATGTTGTTTATGTTGTCGAGCCGACGCAAAGGTTTACGATAAATACAAAAAAAAAATACGAAAAAAAAATAAAAATATGAAATCAATAAAGATGATTCAATGGCTCGCATCTCTTTCATCAGCAAGAGAAACTGTGAAAACCCAAAAAAAAAACCTTACAAAAACCAAAAACCAAAAAAAAAAAAACTGCAACTGCTTGGGGCCATAATTTATTATACAGTCCGCTCGGTTGCATCTGCAGATAGAATAGCGCTGACAACTCTATTCACAAAACATGCCAAACAATAACTTGAATCTGATCTGCAGCTTTAACTTTCACACACACTTTTCTTATGTAAGCCAAAACAGCTGCAGGCCGGTCGGCTATTAGTTGGCCTGTCTAAAGTTCATTTCATCACAGAATACCCAAAGCTAATTTCCGGCGCACATCCTGACCAACTTTGCTTTCAATTCCAGAATGGGTATCCATCCCGTCGCCGCAGCCTGGTGGACGATGCACGCTTCGAGAGCCTGGTGGTCAAGCAGAACAAACAAACGGTGCTCGAGGAGGCCCGCAACAAGGCCAACGGTGAGCACACAAAATTGAGACAAAATTATTTCAAAACAATTTCAAAATTGGCTCACTTAAAGTTAAAGTGCAAATTAAGAGCAGACTTTTAAACTGATTTTCAAAATTACAAAAAAATCAATTGCTAAAAAAAAGGCAGTTTTCAATTTCAAATTTTTAGTTTGAAAATTAGTTTTTATACTTTATTTTATATTTTTTTTAATTTGATTTTTTTTATTTTGTTTTGATTTTAAAGACGCCTCGCTTGAGGAGTGCATTCAGCAGGCAAAGGGCGAACATGTGCCCGCCGAGCAAAATGTCGAGCTGCAGGACGAGCAGCCCAATTTGGAGCTGCCCGTCGAGGATGAATATGTTGCAGGTGCTTATCGCTTCTCAATTTGATTTCTCATGATTATTTTACTTAATCTTAATTTGATTATGATTTCATTTTATTTTATTATTATTTCCCTTTTTTTTTTTGATTTGATTCAGTTGAGGATATTGAAACTGAGGCAACGATTGAAAGCAGCGCTGAGCAGCAGCCAGCCGATGATGAAGTGCCCGCAAAGAACGGTAAGTGGGCGTGGCATATAAGTACTTCTGAAGTACTGGGTGACAGAAACTTAAGTGCTTAATATGATAAAGTGCCAGCACTCAGCGATTGTGTGCGTGTGTGTGTGTGTGTGTGTGCGCCTAAAAGGCTACACCCACACACACACACACACTGACACACACTTACGCACAGCACAGATTCAACAGGGTAAATGGCGCATTTCCCTTTTTCATTTTTTACGCTCGACTTAAGCAGCCTCAGCCACAAATACGTTTTCATGGCAACCAAAAGAGGGCTTTGAGCGGAGGGGGCGGGTGGTTGGGTGGTGTGGTTGGCACACGTAGCTCAGTTATTCGCTTACGTGACTGTAAAGCCGCTTGACTTGCTGATTGCCTCAACTGTGATTTTTATATTTTTTTTTGTTGTATTCTTTATCCTGCAGATTATGGCCTCACCGAGGACGAGATTGTGTTGGCCAATGCCGCATCGGAGTCACCAGAAGCCGAGGCGGCTGTTCAGGGCGCCGCATTGGTGGTGCGCCTCAAGGAGGGCATCTCCTCGCTGGGCCGCATACTCAAGGCCATCGAGACGTTCCACGGCACCGTGCAGCACGTGGAGTCGCGCCAGTCGCGCATCGAGGGCGTCGATCACGATGTCCTCATCAAGCTGGAGATGACCCGCGGCAATCTGCTGCAGCTAATCCGTTCGCTGCGGCAGTCGGGCTCGTTCAGCAGCATGAATCTGCTGGCCGAGAACAATATTAGCGTGAAGGCGCCGTGGTTCCCCAAGCACGCCTCCGAGCTGGACAACTGCAACCATCTGATGACCAAGTACGAGCCCGATTTGGACATGAACCATCCCGGTTTCGCTGACAAGGTTTATCGCCAGCGCCGCAAGGAGATTGCCGAGATCGCGTTCGCATTCAAGTACGGCGATCCGATTCCCCACATCAACTACACCGAGGTGGAGGTGAAGACCTGGCGTTCGGTGTTCCGCACCGTGCAGGATCTGGCGCCGAAGCACGCCTGTGCCGAGTACCGTGCCGCCTTCCAGAAGCTGCAGGACGAACAGATCTTCGTCGACCATCGCCTACCCCAGCTCCAGGAGATGTCTGATTTCCTACGCAAAAACACCGGCTTCTCTCTGCGCCCCGCCGCCGGCCTGCTGACCGCACGCGACTTCCTCGCCTCGCTGGCCTTCCGCATCTTCCAGAGCACCCAATATGTGCGTCACGTCAACTCGCCCTACCACACCCCCGAGCCGTAAGTATATATACACATTTATATTTTTTTTTTATGCATGAAAGTGAACATCAAAAGCAAAGCTTTTTGTGCGCCCTCTAATTGCATTTGCCTGCCATTTTGTTGGCGGCTCCAACCAACAGCTTCCGCTTCCGCTCGCTTCCGGCTGCTGTTGCTGTTGGCTGCTGCTGGCAACTTTTATTGTGCGCCAAATTAGTTTAACAATGTGCCAGTGGCAGCTATTATTCAACGCCTAATTGTTTTATGCACACACTTTACGCTCCCCCTTTTTTCGTTTTCCTTCCCTTCTGCAGCGATACCATCCACGAGCTGTTGGGTCACATGCCGCTGCTGGCCGATCCGAGCTTCGCCCAGTTCTCGCAGGAGATTGGACTGGCCTCGCTGGGCGCCTCCGATGAAGAAATCGAAAAGCTCTCCACGGTAAGCCCCGCCCCCTTTTGCTGTTTAACTCAATTGCCAGACTCATTTGGCCAGCAATTGATGGCTGCCGTTGACATTGGCCGCCAGCCAAGTGCATGAGTTGGCCAAAACAGGTGTTTTACCAGTTGCTTATGTTCGCATTTATTCGTTCTTGTTTTAAGGTCTACTGGTTCACTGTTGAGTTCGGTCTCTGCAAGGAGCACGGCCAGGTCAAGGCCTACGGCGCTGGTCTGTTGAGCGCCTACGGCGAATTGTTGCACGCGATTAGCGACAAGTGCGAGCATCGTGCTTTTGAGCCGGCTGCCACCGCGGTGCAGCCGTATCAGGATCAGGAATATCAGCCCATCTACTATGTGGCCGAGAGCTTTGAGGACGCCAAGGACAAGTTCCGTCGCTGGGTGAGCACCATGTCGCGTCCGTTCGAGGTGCGCTTCAATCCACACACCGAACGCGTCGAGATTTTGGATTCGGTCGACAAACTGGAGACGCTCGTCCATCAGATGAACACCGAAATTCTGCACTTGACCAATGCTATTCACAAGCTGCGGCGCCCATTCTAAAGTGAAAGCAACTTCATCAATCCACACCACCACACCACCCACAAGCACACCCACCCCCACCCCTTAAAACCAGCATACAGGTGCAACGGTCTCATTTTATACAAATTAATTTTAAATTGACATACCATACACGCGCGCACATACCCTGCAAATTTACGAATCAACTTTTTTTGTTTTTTTTTTATGTTTTGAATACTCTTCATATTTTGTTTTTGTTTTCCTCCTTTTACACTTCACACACACACACATTCCTTCTCCACCACCACCCACTTTGTGCATTGCATATTTATTATCCCAACTAAATATTATTGGACCAAAAAATCGTTAGACTTGTAAGAAGAAGATGTAGCACACTATAATCCACACGCAGAATTAGTAGGCAAGCAAGAAGAAGAAAAAGCACAATACAACCGCTGTATACTCAGCCCACATATTTTTTTTTTGTATTATTTTCGTATAATTATTTACATAAAAATGCATATATGTGAACGCGTTTAAATATCCACAGTCGATAGCTAAACAGTTAGCCCACTATATAAAATATCTATATATATATATACATGCAATAACTGTATTTGTATTCGTGTAGAGCAATTTTTTTCGGCATAAAGAAACCACAAACTCAACAAAAGCAAAAAAAAACAACAAACAAAATACAAAAAAAAAAAAAGAAATTAAATAAATATTCAAAATGTAGAAGAAATAGTTGATGAAAAGTTCGAGGAAGATTTTTTTTTTACATTGTACAATAACTGGAAACGACAATATGACAATTGTGTACTATTATTATTATCTATTATTATTATTTGTATGACTATTATGTATTGTATTGTAGGTATGTAGAGTTTATTATTTTACGTATCTTAAGTTTTGTGTATTAATAAAGTTTAAAATACTATTGAAAAATAATTTCTAAAGCTTTTCTTATTTTATTATTTTTTTTAATTTGTTTTCAGCTTTTCCTTTTTTTTTATTTTTAGCAACTATTGCTTTATTATACTCTAAAGTCTGATTCTGATTAGGGAACATTTGTGAGATGCGATTTGTGAGAAGATAATTTTAATATTATTTGGGAAACAAAAAAGATTGCGATAAACGTAAACGAATTAGGGAACAACAATTTCAAAAAAGAATTTAAAATATTTACATATATATACTCGATCAAAATACGTAGCACAAAAGACCAAAAAAAATTTCATAAAAATTTTAAGCTTGAAAAAATGTTTAGTCAAAAAAAAAAATAAATAAAAAAATAAATAAATATCAATAAATATTGCTATAGTTCATTAAAAATATATATTTATGATCTATGAATCAAAATAATGGACTTAAATAATTCAATACTATATATCAAAAT
This sequence comes from Drosophila paramelanica, assembly GCA_035043915.1. NCBI lineage: Eukaryota > Metazoa > Arthropoda > Insecta > Diptera > Drosophilidae > Drosophila > Drosophila paramelanica. The sequence continues at coordinate 1,218,998 of JAWNMO010000584.1, forward strand.
TAACTTAACTCAATTTTTTTTGCTAGTTGTTGCGAACGCATTCAATCGAAAAATAATTAAACCAAGCGTTAACATTCAATTAAATAATAATCAATATAACTGTATTTTAAACTTGGCAGTTGCATATAGTAACAATATACATCTATATATCTATATATTTATCTATGTTTAGAGGCAGCGGGTTGGTCCCCATGCAAGCTGCAAAAAGAATTATCAAAAATAAATGTTAAAGAAATATATATACTTATATATCCATATACTACATACATATAAACTATATATATACATACAGTAAATGGCCAATCTGCTTAAATAAATCTAATTTTATGCGCAAAACCTTATATGAAACGGTTTTATTGGATTTTAATTAGATTTTGGACTTGCTAAGAGAAACTAGTGATAGCTTTGGAACGTGTTTAAAAGAACACGTTCTTCAAGCAAGCTTCTACCCTATAGATTTGTTTCTTTCATAGAAGTTCGATATTAACAGCTACATTATCAATATCGTAATGTGAAATATTTAACCCTGATATTTAATATACCTATTGCAGCTAATTAAATTTTCTTGGAACCACTATTTTATAGTTGTGTATTATAAATTTAGTTGAGCCCAATTTATTTATGTTTTTATAGACACCCAAAAAAAAAAAATTTATATAGATTTTGTACTTCTTTTATAATGTCAGCTGATTGTCGACATGACCTACCTCAGCGTGTGTCGCAGATTTATCGCTTGGCAATTACAACAGAAACTCAAGCGTTATGATAATTGACTGAGTGAATAGAAATCGAATGTGTTAATTGCTGGCAGCAGAATGAGCTGATCGGATGTGGGCGATAAGCGGACAAAAACCGGGTCCGGGTAATACTAGAAAACGTGCCAGCTGCCGTTCGTAATACTTAAAATAGAATTAAACATAATAGCGAGTAATAAAATGTACGAGTTGAGATTTTGAGCGAGACGTTTAAATATCCTATATGTGAAATTTAACAGGACAACTTTTTGTACAGGCACGAAAATCGTTATTTAATATTATTAATAAATATTAAATATTCTTTTTAATTACTTTTAGGTTGTTACATTGTTAAAATTACAGGGTATGCATAAGTTTTATAAAATGAAGATAGGTTTTTTTTTAAAGAATATTCTAAAGATTTAATTTTGATAAATACAACAGTGTTGTTGTGGGAATTATGTGAACTGAACGAGAAAAAACGTGCATTTTAGTGGCAAATCTTAATGATTTTTAGTTTTTGAAAAATTGACTCGCATTACGGCCTGAGGTTAGGCATTTAAACGTTGAGTTTGGCCGGAGTTCTATTTGTATTTAGATTGTTTGACTGATTTGGGTCAGGCATAAGAAGGTTAACAAAGGTTTTTCGAAAAGTGCCCATTGAGCCGCAAGTGGTATACGTGTCTATTGTCAGCTGGTAAGCTGAGTTTAGTTGAGTTGGTCTTTAGAACTTGGTCTTTGGTCAAAGTCACTGAATATTTGGGTTAGGGTTGCAGGAAACGCTCTGGGACATGAAGTTTGTTGAACCGCGGCGCGTTGCCAATGTAATTGCCGGAAGCCGAATGCACTTTGCAATTAAAAGCACATTTTTATTAATTGTTTAACTTAAACTTCAACTTAACACGGCTGTTAAAGACGTCGACGAGTCAGTGAAACACGTTTCATTTGGCCGGACAGTCGGATAGTCGGACAGCCGGACAGCTTAACAGCTGGACAGTCGGCCGTGCAAATCCATTTCAATTTTAAATTCAAATTTCAAATTTGGCTAATTAAAGGCGCATAAAGTGCCAAGGCCGGGCCTGGCGACGGCTTTGACAGTAGCCAATAGAACTAACTAGAACAGTGTAGCTTTTGGTATTTGGCTAATTGAATATCAAAGTCAATGACTTACACATTGCGCTTAGCCAATTCGCTTGGCATTGTGGCCGCCATTTCGGGCCAATTATTCGCGAGGTTTTTTATTTTTGGTTGTATTTTACTTTTTTTTTTTTGGTTTTTTTTTTCTCTTTTTTAAGATATTTAATCTTGGACTTGTCTTGAACTTTTAACAAGAATTACCAACTGCCAGGTGTGATATATATATACAATATATATATATATATTTTGATATATATCGGTGGGGCGTTGCTGTGGCCGTTGCGGCCAAACCGTTGGGCAGCCATTTGTACACTGCGCAGTCGCCGTCGCCGTTGCGTCGCTTACGAGGCACACCTGTTGCAAATTCTAATTTAAATGATCAGCAAATATAATTGCCATGGCTCTGAGGCTAATTAGAACACTAACTGGTTCGTCTACGCGGTGCTTGTGATGGGGTTCTGTGGCGGGCGAGGGAGTTGCCATAGGTAAATTTACATGTTTGATCAGGGATAGATCCGAAAGAATTTATGTCTTTGCTCTTAAGCTATAAAACAACTGAACACCATAAAATCCAAATACCCTAGGGGCATACAACATGGCTTAAAAAGTTGGCCCTGTTATTTAAAACAGACATTTTTACCCTAATTTAAAGTTTTTATATGTCAAATAAGAGCTATGTCAACAAAATGAGGGAATATTTCCATCTTCAAACCTAAATTTAAATTTAACTAAAACTAATCGATAAAATTAAAAATATAAAAAGTTAGTTATTTGACTTAGATTGTAAAACCGAAAAAATAAGGGTTAAATTTAAAGTACATAAGCTTAATTTAAAATGTAATCAAGACTGATCGATAATAATCGAAATAACACTTTCTTATAAAAATGACAAACAGATAATATATCTTCGTTTATAGAGTGCATAATAATTCCCAGTTGACACTGATCGATAATATCAGAAATATGATCGATAAGCATAAGTACTTCAATCGATAATAGCTGGGTAAATCTTATATTCAAACCTGATCTAAACCTATTTCCAATTGCGAATTTTGCCCTTAGTACAATTAATTCCACAGTACCTATAGGGTATCGCCCAGTTGAGTGCTCGCACCTGGTAGCTCACACCTTTGGCGTGTTTGCATTAATCTATATTTAAATGTTTTTATTTATTTTTTTTTGTAAAAGCCAAACCAATAGCTTGGGTGTTAGCTCATCCAGCTGACCTTCAGAATAGATGCTTTGAGGTACAGCTTGCATGCAAAGCGGCTTCCAGAACATTATTATACCGAGTGCTCCATAATTAAAAGTTATTACAGCACCGATTGGCCATACAATCAGTTAGATAATTGCATAAAAGCAGCCAGAGGCCAGGTGCTCGGCTGGTAATCAGTTCAAAAGCTTCAGAATCATAAGCGACACCTGGCCCAGACTCTGACATCGAGTTAAATAGAAGGGCTGCGGCCGGTTGCCAACCTGGGCAACCAAGCACAGCAACCACTTTCAATCATAAATTAACATTAGAATTTTAAATGTGCGACTAATTAAAAATAAAATAGTTGGCTAAAAACCTGTGAGATTTCATGCCCCAAGCCTTTGCCGCGACCGTCGCAGCCCTCGTGCTCCGAGCAATTACAAGAAAATTGTGCATTTTATTTTATTGCCACCTGATAGTCGGTTGCTATGTAGAATACAATTATCCCCCCTCCCCCCGTCCCAACAGCCCCGAACAGTCGAACAGGTGGTTGCAAAGTCTGCAAGTCAGCTGGTCAGCGGGCCAACGGGGCGTATGAGTATTGTGCTCATCGAGGGGCGTGGGCGTTGGGTGTTTGCTTGATTGATTTTGCGGCTCTTTAGCGCGCTTTCATTGTCTGTTTTTCTTCTTCTTCTTTTTTTTTAGCCATGTCAATATTTTTGTTTTAGCTGAATAAACAGCACAATTTGGGCTGCAATCGCAACCAAAGTCGGGTGGAAAGAGCTGATGAAATGTCCACACAATAAATGAGTTAAGCTGTTCCGGATGTTGTCAGAAAGTCAAAAGTAACGTTTGATTTTAAGTTAAGTTAAGCATTCAGAACGGCAGTTTTCTGTTTTTGTTTGTTATGTAGACATACAGACTTACACGCTCCAATGGGGCTGTTGACATTGGCTAATTAAAACTCGTGCGCACGTGTAAACGCCAAAGGGGCGACATCACAGTCCAGGGGTCGCCAGCAGGTCGAATTGTGAATTGATCATGATTTAGTTCAGCTATCAATATGAGCAGGTGTTATTCGTAGTTGCCTGTAAAATAAATATATAAATGGACATAAATTATAGTCTAAAGCCATTAAAATCTATAAATAATATTGATTTATGATACAAAATACATATAACTACAAATATATGTATATAAATAATTATTATTGTTAAGCTAATATTATGGCTTCATTACGAAATATTTGAAAATAAGAGTAAAGAACATATACGATATTTTTAGGAAAAATATTACAAGTTTTTTTGCTTAGGAAGCATTTTATTTTAAGTAAGACTCGATATTTCCACTGAAAAAAATACGATGGCTTTGTGGTATTTTAAGCACACTTGTCGCTTCTGTTCATAAAATTATTGCATACTTTGCGGATATTAAGAAAGAAAAACATACTTTTCAGCGCTTTTGGTTACCAAAAGGAAAAGCATACATTTTTCATTATTGGAAAAGCTTTCACTTTAATAAATCTAATAAAATTCAACGTACTTTTATTAGTATACTGTGCAATATTATTTATATTTAGTTAAGGGGTCTAAAAAGCCATTTGTCCATCTATTGTTCATATTCGGAACCAGCTAAAGCTTTTTGCTATGAAACTCTTTGCTATATATTGGGTAAACGAACATGGAATATGATATGGAATGGCAATAGATATGGCATAAAAGAGCATACTTTTGAGTGCTCAGAACGCGATATTTTTAGTACAAAATACTAAAATTTTCCCAATTCTACTACTTCTACAGCTTTTCCTTAGCTTTAAAGCTGATACTCAGCAAGTTCTCGCCCAAACAGAAGCTTTTTGCTATGAAACTGTTAAACACTTTGCTAGAGAAACAAAAGCTTTGTTTGGGAATAGCGGTGACAACTAAGAATATACGACTTTTTTTGCTTTTCCAATTAAAAATTCAATCAAAAACTTAATTTTAAAAAGTTTGCAATAGATTTGTTTTTTTTTAAGAGTATTTTATTTAAACAAATTTGATATCAGTCTTTTGGCAAATTGCTATCGCTCTTTCCTCTGCTGTAGGGCCTGGTGCCGCCGAGCATGCGCTCCAGCAGGCTCTGCTTCGATTTGCGCTTGCTGGCGAGCACCTCCTTGCAGAGGTCATTGAACACCTCGGCGACCTGATCGACGTGATCGGCGGCGGAGACCTCGCTGAATTTGCACTCAAAGTCTTTGGCCAGAATTTCGCCCTCGTCGCGGCTAACCTGACGCAAATGGACCATGTCCACCTTGTTCGCGCAGAGCTGGACGGGTGTATCTGATTGCAAATCGGATTTGGCGCGGCGTATATAGTTGAAACTCTTGCGATCGGTTATGGAGTAGACGAGCAGCAAGCCATCGGCCCACTGCACCATTTCCGCAGCATTTGGATACTCATCTTCGGCCTGGCATTGATTTTTCGATATACATATATATATATAGAGCGGTTAAGTATAGTATATATATTATATTATTTACCTTGGGACATGTGTCTAGTATCTCGAATAGCACCGGTTCGCCGTCCACCATGGACTCGTGCTTGTAGCGGTTTTCAGTCTGATGATCGTATTCGCCAATGTAACGTTTTGTCAAGAAACGCACAATTAAAGCTGAAATTAAATTAAATAAGAGCATTTAATTTTGGGCCGGGCTATCATTGCAATCAGGTGTAAACCGAGGCAACGCCCCTGGTTAGCCGGGGGAAACAACCCCCTTAAAAAAAACAGAAACACAACTAAAAACGTTGCAGTCGGGCGTAAATGACTGCGCAATACTCTCTTATAACATAATAAATGCTGAAAATAATCGAATACGGTCTTGTTTATTATTTGTTTTATTTGATTCATTGCCAAACACATTTTTTCTTGATCTTTAGAAGAGGTTATCAGTAATTTGTCTCCAAAAAATTGATGCATTTAGATTTTAGCGATTCATTTTGAAAAATTTTTCGACTTAATATGACGCATGATATCTCGATAATATATTTTAAGTTTCGAGTATCTAGCTTCAATAGCCACCCGATATACTCTTTTCACTCCGTGTACGAGTACAAAAAAACACACACACACACACAGACTATTGGGTCAGCACTTAAGCGAGCGTGAAGGGACAAACTTATATGCGACGGTTGAAAATTCAAATGCGGCCGAGGAAAAGCCGACGCAGGACAGGTGGAAAAGGCTAGAAAGAAAAAGGAAATTTGTATAAACCTTGAGGGGTTAATAAACCCAACGGAGAACAACAACAACACATCTGAGTCTTAGCGTTGCGTGTTTCAAGCAAACAAAACAACGCGCTAAGCACAACAGGCGAGGGGTGGGGGTGGGGGTCGGGGGTCGGGGTCGGGGTGCTGGGTGTGTGCGAGCTGGGCCGCTGGACATTTACAATGCAAGTACTTTGAACTCTGACCAAGTCTCGGGCGCTGCTTGCCAAAAGGATAATAATATATGGCCCGGCAGGTACTGTCGGGTAGTTTGCCTTGGCTCATACAAATTTCCCCCTCGCTTTTTGTTTTTTTTATTTTTAATGACATTTTCATAATTTTCAGCCGCACATTTCGCTTCTGTTTTAATGTATGCGTTTTTTTTCCAAATGTTTTTGTTTTCATTGAGGTTTTTTCTGTTTTTAAATTTTTTGTTTGTTTTTGTATATTTTTACGAGGTCAACGTTTAAATTTTTGTTGGAATTACGACAAAGACTGGCCACACTGGCGTCTCACTTGCCCGATGGGCATTAATCGATTGCGATTCTCTCGCGTCCATGTCCGCGGCCTTTTGCCCGGGTGGGCGTCGTTTTAATTGCCAAACACACACACACATACACAACACGCATACGCATACCCCGGCAGTTTTAGTGCATTAAATTTTTGTGCTATATCTGCCCGATTGCGGTTGAATGATATTCAAATATATAGCTACAACATTTATCACAGATACGATCGTCTGTGCTTAAAACTTTGGCTGGCGCCTAAGAAATTCCTTACATATTTTTCATATTTTTATTTTTTTCACAAACTGATAATACTGAAAGCATTTTTTTCAAGTAAACGCAAATAATAAATTTTACAATGCTGTAAAAATATATTTAACCAAGTTTATCTATTCAAAGATAACTTCGCTCTAGATTTTTTTTGTAGATTTCGCAGCTGATTACAAAAAGTGACTGGCATAAAAATTTGCAAATTAAGGCCAGTATGCAGCACTTAGTGATAAGCTGAGTAAAAAGCTAGAAACACTTTTGTTCAGACATAATTAATTCAAAATTGCAAAAAAGAAACTAAAAAACAATAAAGCTGAACAATTTGACTAAATTTTAGTACGATCAACTCTTAAGGTTCGCTTTGTATATTTTTCTTTATACAGTTTTTTTTTATAAAGCACGAATTTGTAAGTTGGTAAAATAGCTTATACACTTTTGATCAGGTATATAATATTTTGCAAAGAGAAATATTTTGATGTTTTCATGGGAGATTTATTTTATCGTTTTCTTATTTTTCTGTCCCTGGGTGTAAAAATAACAAATTATTATTTTTGTCTTTGACATCTTTGATCAAAAAAGCAAAAGCATTTAGTTTTGTTTATTCCAAACTCTTCAATTCTCTGTTTGTTATTAAATATCTATTTAATAGCAAAAGTTATTTACATTAATATCAAATTTAATATATGTTTTTATAATAGCTTGTTTAAACATTAAAAAAAAGAAGTGATTTTATAGTTTATAATTTAAAGACGTTAAACGGGAAAATCTTCAGTAAAGTGCTTCCAGCAGAAATTTTTAACCAATTTTCTTAAAATAAATATATTTTTAAGTTTGTTTTACTAGCGCGACAAATAATCTTATTTAAGGATATTCGTATCTAAAAAAGGATTAATTATATTGCTATAAAGCTGATCTTGAGAGAACTTGGTTAATGGCGTTTACCATATGTTTTAACAGAATTCCCCAATTTCAATTTCTATCTATAAAAGAAAACAGTTTGATCAACATTGAACAGATTAACGTAGAACAGAGATTTAGAACAAAATACACTCAAAAAGAGCTATTACTAAATTTTTGTTTTTTTTCAAACTGTTCGACAAGTGCGGTTGTTTTTTCTTTTCCCCCTAATGCCTCCAATTAAATAGAGCAAGTTTTAAGGGAATAAACGGAAAAATGATGTCCACAGCTGTCAGTTGGTATCAACGCTTCCGCCGAATGATATTTATTAGTAGAGCATTAACTCTAGTCATATTTCTTGGGACTAAACGGATGGCTTATGTTTTCGGGACAGTTTTCTAAGTATTCGCTGCACAGAAAGCACCAAGGTGTTACCTGAAGTTGACGGGTCGAAGAAGGCATGCGGAAGTCTTTGGGGGCCAACAAAATGTTACAAATTAAAACTTTTTTTTGTTCTTGTGAGGAGTGTTCTACGTGATGTCTGACAGGGAACATCAATTTGCAGTTAAGGCAATGTCACCGTTATGATCCCGCCCCAAATATGCACGCGTATCGCTGTGTGTAGGTGTGTGTGTGTGTGTGACACAGTGCCCGTCATAAATTAGTGGCTGCTCGGGGTGCACGCATGTCAAATCGAACGGTGAAAACGATTAGAGCAAAATGCTAGCTACTCAAAAGCAACGACTACAGATACAGATACAGATGCAGATACAGATGCAGATACAGATGTCGATACAGATATGTAAGTATATATTTAGCGGCATGCTCAGCCACACACACAAACACACACACACATAAGAAGAGATACGTGTGTGTGTGTGTGTGCTGCCACTTTATAAACAAAACAAACAACGATCTAAATATATACGAAATCGGCGATTGCTCAACTAATTTGCTGTTGCTCGCTGTTGCTGTTGTTTTTAGTCCCTGTATACCTCTTCTTTTTTTTCATTTGTTTTTTACTTCTTTAATTGTTTTCTTGTGGAAAAACACAATCTTACCACTCTTTCCAACACTGGGCGCACCGATAACCGCGATTTTCAACTCTGTCAGCGTTGACTTTTTACGCCGTATACCGCGCGTCGTCATCTCGCAATACCGCAATTGCCCAGTTTATATATATGGGTATATCTATCTATCTATCTATCTATCTATATGTCTATCTATATATCTGGCTGTGGCTTTTTGGCTACGCCAATAGCCTATATATCCGCTTGCCGTTATTGTCTGTTTCACGTTAAATTATGCGCCGTACGCTGCGATCACAACAAGCGCAAAATGTTCGCCTTAAATTACACCTAAAGTCTTAAATTTTTAATTGATTTTTATTCAACTAATATGCTCAGTTTTTATTAATATATTTAAAAGGCACGCTGCTGCACTGTTCCATATGGTTGATTAACCAAATTCCTTTATTTATTTATTTATTTATTTAGATTAGCAATCCGTAGTTTTCAGCTGATCTGCTGAAATTGTCTTTTTGTGTATTTGTGGCCTTAAACCGCCCGCAAAATTCATGCGATCTGTACGACTAACAAATTTGTACTAAAGCCAAAAATCTGTTCTACGCCGGAACGGAACGACGTAGAGCAGACCAATTCGGAACAGATCTCGCATACGCTCCCAACTGCTGAGCGGGCCGCGTCTATTTGGCTTTTTGCGAACGAACGTGGCGAGCGTTGCCATCCAAAAATAGCTGCCAAATTAGAGAATGCGTTCTGTGTGCTGGCCAAAATCGAGCACGTGGCCAGCGCAAGGGTTAAAGTTGATGCTTTCAATAAAGAAAAAAAGCCAAAGGCTAAACGCATAGCTACAAAATGCCGCAATTCCAGCTGATTGATACATTTGACTGCTGCACAGATTAGATCGAAAAATAGCCAAAAATAATTGCGGCTGTGCGGCCCATAAAACTCATCCTAAATTAAATTTAATGCATTTCAATCTGCGCAAAGCAGCTGTTAAAATCAAATTGATTTCGAGCAAAGAAGACCTTGAAAGCGTCGTTTGATGATCAAAGATGGTCTTTTTTAGAAAGAAAATTTTGTTGTCTTTGACAATTAAATTAAGAGAAAGTTTTTTGTGTTTTTGTATTTAAAGACTATTTAACTAAATCTATTATTAATTAAAAATACTTTCTCTAAATAATAGATGAATATGCTCTTTGTCAAACATTTTCCCATTAACTACAATTAATGCTGCCTCATAAATTAAATAAATATTGCTATTATTCAAAATCAAATTCAGCCTCAACTAAAAACCCGAAAAATGCAAACAGAAACGCCCCTAAAAAAAAAATAAAATAAACAACTTTTATGAAAGGACGTTTTAAATGTCTTTTAGTTATGCATTCTGCTTAATTAGGGAAATAGCGTTTGGGCCTATCAATCATATATTCTATGTATTCTCTGTGTACACATGCGGATAAAAACACCCCTCGGTGAAATGTGCACGTGAATTCTGCTGCTGGTTTGTGTGCCAGACGTGCGACACTGCGCGGGGGTGTGTCTGCCGCGGGCTAAGGGTTGAAATACTAGACTGAAAAATGGTCAACACACATTTCGCTTGCCGGAAAATCTTTGCACTTGCTGTGCCGAACTCCCCCCATACCTCCGGACAGCTGAAAATTTTTACCACTCAATGTTATCTCTGAGCAGCCCTCAGCTGACGGTTCAAAGTTTTCATATTAAACCTAAACGATTGAATTTCCATGTGAATCATGTTCATATGGATAATGGATAATGTTTGAAATTTTCTGGTTGGGATTGCAATTCTATGCCCTTATTTTCTGCATAGTCTATTTTCATATTAGGCTGATAAACTGATACCCATGGAAAATGCTTTCAATCTTAGCTTGTTTGAGATTCTCTTATAATAATAGTAATATAAGTAACAAATTTAGGTTTTTGTTTTTGCTATAGATAGCGCATAAGTCGAAGCCAATAAGGTTGGAGCCCTGTAGCATATCTAATGGGCGGAAGTTTGACTTGTTTGTATATAATATAGTTTTTGTAAAATATATTACTTTATCAAATATACGATATATATATATGAAATAAATTTTTGTTTTTAAAGATTTCGAGAGTTTTTTTTTCTTATAATTTGCAAATAATTTATTACCAACTATATCTACTATATTTACTATATCTTAGATCCTAAACAAACAATTGATCAAAATTCTGCTTGATATTTTCTTTTTTATTTAGCTATTTATTAGCTTTGTTTTAAGTTAAGATCAGCTAACTATGTATTTAACAAATATAAATCTGGAACAGCTTTTACACTGTATTATCCCAAAAGTGTGCTCTACTTTCTGCTATTTCTCGCATTACCAACTCCGCCGAAAAGTCTGCTACACATTACAGTTAGCCGTGTTTTCTCTCTTATACGGCAGAAATTCGTAGCTAAGTCACATTGGCGCCCATCATCATGAGCACAGTAGACCAAAAACCAAAACAGCTGGACCTAGCTCTGCTTGCTCTTGTGCTGTTGTTGTTGTTATTGTTGTTGTGGTGGTTGCTCCTGTTGTTGTTGCTGCTGCTGTGGTTGTGTGCGGTGGTGCCAGTGACAATCGCTTGCTTCTGCTTGGCTGCTCGAGCGCTTCGTTTAGTTTTCACTCGAACGGCGAAGCGTTGGCAGCGCACGCGGAACGCGCACGAATTTTACGGGATTTCGATTTTGGCCACGACGAGGCAACGTTTTGGCTTCAGCTGCCGCCAAAAAAACAAAAACAAAATATGTACAAATAAACAATAAAAAAAATATATTCAGTATATAAATATATAAAACAAAAAAAGTTTTTTTTCGAAATCGCCGCGCGACGCGAGCTTTACGGTGTGTTGTTGTTTTTGTTTTTAATAGTTTTTTCTGTTTTGCCCATTGTTTTGTTTTTGGTTTTTTTCGAAATTTATTTTCGTAGTTTTAACATATATAAAAATACTGTGCGGTGTTTTTGGCTTTTACAGCTGCTGTTGTTGTTGTTGTTGTTGCTTTTTTTGTTGTTTTTTTTTATAGCCCCTCTGCGAAGATATTTGATTTTGAATTCAAATAATTCAGTTGGAAAATAAAAATATACAAAACAAAAACAAAAAAAGAAAACGAAAACGAATACGCATTTCTTGCGACACTTGTGCAGATACTGAAAACCGTTTTGAAAACTAGTGCGTGATTTTTTGCAGAATGTGCTTATAAATCGAATCTGAATAGAAACCATATACCATTCACAATAAAGAGGCGATTTTAATTTTAATTAGCATATAATTGCTGAAAGTAAACAATTTGCCGCTGCATATAGCATCAAGAATTTCGGAAAAATGCCGGAAACAATACCATTTCAATTTGAATATTGGTTTTATATATATTTTTATGTTTATGTATTTATAAATAATTTTTGAAATGTTTCGAGTTGAAGTGCGCTCTTTGAATATTTGCATTATTTTTCAAATTTAATAATATTCCCAATAAGGGGTGATAGGTGATATAATCTCTTTCTTATACAAATTTGTGTGGGTAGAAATTTAAGAAATCTGTTTAAAGCTTGATTCGAGAAAGCGCTCTTATTCGCATAGTTTAAGTTATATGAGTTGTATGATATATCAGATGTTTAACCTAATCGCTAAGAATGACCTCTCCCAAAAAATTATTCAACGGTATATACATGCATATATATACACACACACACGCATTGAGTCACAATTAAACCTACTCAAAAAATTGTGATGTCATTTTTTTGGCTGCGGTCATTTCGAATGATATAAAAAGCGAAAACTAAAGCCAAAAGGCAAATCGGACCGAAGACGACATTACTCAATGCTCAGCCGACAACGTTCAACCCAAACCCGTTTCTGTCGAGGACACGCAAACCTGGACAGGAGGCAGGGATTCGTATCGGTTCCGTCCGTTCGCATGTTGCATTCGCTTCAAGGATATTCAATACAGGCGCTAAGCAAAACTAACTGGTCGAAACAGAAAAAAATATGTATGCGAAGATATGAAAATGAAGTCATCAGCTCAAGACCAGCAAAACAAGTTAGAATGCTCCACTTGAGCGGGTGCGACTAGAAGATGCCCTTTAAAAAAATGAAAATAGTGTTGAAAGTTTCGTAAAAAACTTTTTTATTTGTTATGAAATTATCACGATTAATAGAATAGAAAGGTTAAAATATTGGATATTACATTATGTATAATTCTATATCTTCAGAATACCCTCAAAACATAACCTTTTTGCTGCAGGGCACAAAAAATCAATAGAACCAATATGTACTTGGTGCATAAACCAACATATACTTTTAGTTATCTATTGTCTTTGTTTTTTTTTTTACAACTCTCCCGGTTTACGCACTGAAAAGTGCAATTTCCGTGGCGACTGCCTGTCGCCGGAGCCATGGGAAAATTACTTAATGCACCCCTTCACCCCAGCACCCGGTTAATGCAGCCGGCAGCCGGCGACCGGCAACCGGCAGCACCCCCTCCACTCCGCCCCTCTATAAGCAACTCTGAGCTCACCTCAAACATTTTGTCGCTGTTTTTAACATTTTCCACACCATTTGCCCGAGTAATTAAATTAGCCAAGCGCGCCAAAACCAAACTCAATTGACGCAAGGATACCGCAAGGGGAGAAAGAGTGCGTATCTGTGTGTGTGTGTGTGTGTGTGTGTGTAGGGGTGGAGAGCGGGAGTAGAGAGTAACCTTGGTAACTAATTGCAGACTATCGCTAGGGGACATTAAACGCTGCGTGTGACAGGCACCAGCAATCTATGGCACAGTTACGCAATCCTCCGGCAAGGACAACAAATTGTACTCGATTTATACCCTAAAACCATAAAATGGGTAAAAGCTAGTTTTATTGGTGAAGACAAAATATGTTTTTTTTTTAGGAAATGAATTGAAAGTATTTTAGTGCAACGAAAACAAAACTTTTAATGTTGAATATAATAGAATTTACGATATAAATATTTTAATTTACTTGCGAACTTTTCTTAACGAAATTAGTATAGGGTATACATTAGTTGTATATTGGCCACATTACAGCATTTTTATTTGATTTTATATCATTTTTATTTTGCGCCGATGACGTCGACTTGGCGATGGTTGCAGTATTTTAACCTCGCCACAAAGATGACATAGTTTTTTCAGACTGAGGCGAGCCTCTGATTGCCTTTTTATGGTTTGTGGCTTGAATGCAATATGCAAATGGGTTTGTGGGTCCGACGAGTTTTGAGCCACTGCAGAATTAAGTCAAACTTTGTAGGATATGGCACAAAACAACAATAAGGGGTTGTTTAAGCATTCAGTGTTGTGTGAAAGGTGTTCCCAACTCTTTGTTTAGCACATATAGATCGGATCTTGAATAATTTCAATAATTTATAAATCCTTTTGACTAATGGGATTCCTTTGTGATATTGTTGATTTTGATTTTAGATAACTATGGATTTTTCTTTGTTTTTTTAGGCATTTCAAACCCCTTGTTATGGCTAATTCCCTGTCTTGAAATTTATTTGCGCACAAAGGGAAATAGCACAAAACAAGGTGGCAACAAATGCCGCTATTTAAGAAATAGCCACCCCTTCTGCCCTATACCCTTTGCCTTTTGCTTCCACAGGGCTCTCAGAGAGAAAGTCGGCATTAAAAATACTTATACACAAGGCGTGCCATTAATAAATAAAAGAAAATCTACGCAGAACACACGGCAGGCGACACGAAATATTTGTTACACGAATCAAATAGAATAGAAACCACCCCATCGTAGGCGAAAAACCACCCCTGGGTTGACACACAAATACACAGTTAAGAACCACCCTCGGCCAAGATCATAGGAAATACTTTAAGACACTTTCAGAGCGCATTTCAGACATAAAAAAATAAAACGAAAATAAATGTATATATGTATCTGTACCTGGGTTTGAGCTTGAGGCTTGAGGCTTGAACTTGAATTCGCGTTGCTGCGTCATAAAGCTAGTGGAAAAAAAGATCTGCCTGGCAGAAACCAGACAAACAACTTCGAAGCTTTAAACCGGCAGACAACAAAACATTCTAATGGCAAACAATGGTGCCTAAGACAGGGCCCAGCAAGCAAATCGATGTGGCGGGGGCGGCGGTGCGGGGCGGGGCAGGGTATGCGAAGCGCAGACATAAAATGAAATGAACAAAAAATATATAAAAATAAAAGATAATAACGAAATTTAAATCACAAAGACGGCAAAGCGTTGGAGTGTATCCGCTACATATGACATCATTCGAGGCTCATTAATGAACTAAACCCAACCAACGAGCAACCTCTTTTTTGTTTCGTATTTTTTTTGGTTTTTTGTTTTTTGGCCAGGTCCAATTATGTCAGCCTGTACACGCTATTTTGTGATCTTGTTTCGTACGCCTCAGATTTACTTATAATTGGCCAGGCGAGACAATCTTAGGAACTCGTCTTTCCGTACATCTGTTGCTGATTTCAAAAAAAATGTGCTACAGATGTTTATATAAATACGGATTTAAATGTATGTACAAAATTTTATATACACAAAACAAAAAAAAAAAACATAAATCAAAAGGGGGAAATGGCATTTGTCTTACGTATTTATGTATGTGTATGCATACTTTTTAGCATGTCTGTAAAGCAGCTTCCTTTTCTTGGAGCTTGATTTTTTTTAAACCCAAATCTCTTTTTAAAGATTGAGACACAATGAAGCTTATATAGCTAATGATTTTTATACAAAGAAAATGTAGAACAAGTTACAGATACACTATAAATTTGAATTGGGTATTTATTCGAATTTTATTTATTAACATTATTGTACATATCCTAAATATTTGAAAGAATTATTGGTATAATATTTTCTTCCATTTTTTTTTCAAATCTTACATTTTTATAATAATGTTTTAAGTGTTTCACATGATAGTTAAATTCAATCATAAATTAGCATTGTTATAAAGGAATTGTATAAGAAATTAATTCAAGCTTGACTCTATTCCTATGTTATTTTTTCGAATGAAATTTGTTGTTTTGTTTTTACTCGTTATCTACTCTTAAATATTTCTTTAAGGAATCTTGCACTGTTTTGTTGAAATTATAATTTACCCACAATTTTTTTCGGTTACTCCATATTTCGTGATTCTAAAGATAGCACATGAGATCACATAAATAATTCGGTCACTTTTTTTTCTTCTCATTCTTGTAATACATAATTTTTGCTTGTGTGTCATTCAGCCTCATGCTAAAGAATTCGATGACTCAGTGGCCCAAGATTGTTGCTGTCACAGCACAGAGACCAAACAGAAAACAAAAACAAAAAAAACTAAAAAAAAAAAATTACAAGCTGTAAGTTTCTCACAGATACTGCTAGAGAATACCACCCAAGTACACTGGGGGCATCTCTTGCTATTCATAGAGGAGAGCTCATTTGGGCTGGCCTGAAAGTGGGGCAAACTTTTGCGTTTTCTGTTTTGATTCCGTTGCCTTTGAGGATTGCCAAGTATCAAATTGTTGGCTCTGACAGTTAAATTGCAGATGAATTCAATGTCAGGTTAACCTAAAGTCCATTTAATGTGGCATCAGCAATTGGAAGTCTTTTTTTTGTTCTCTCTATCTCTCTGTTTCTCTCTCTCTCTCTCTGGACAGGCAACCATTTGTGCTGAGATGCCAGCTTATGTGAATTATTGAGGATATGGTTAAGTTGAAGTTGAAGTTGCAGTTGCAGTTGAAGTTGAAGTTGAGGCTGAGTCGACGGTTTCCTGTTTATTTGCTTTGAGTGACAGTGAACGTCAAAGCTAAGTTGTAGCTACAAATGTATCTTTGTATCTTTTTGTATCTCCAATTGATTCCTGCTTCGCTTTGTTCTTGTGGCGTATTTCAAGTTAGGAATCGCTTTCGTTGTATTGGTAATCAAGTTTTTTTTTTGTTTTAGGAACTGCAGGCAATGCGTGACTTGCCTTAAAGACAACAATGTTAACGCTGACTTTGGCTCTCGATCGTGTCATTGCCATTTGGCTGCCAGCGCCAACTTGGGCCAAGTCTTGACTTTGATTTTCGTTCGTGTGGGTCACTTAATAAGGCAACAATTGCCCATCATTACCCAAGTAGTTTCTTGCCTATTTTCGGCACAGGCCAATTAACAAACAAAACTTGTGTCTTAATTAATGCGCAATTGAACAATTATATTTCAATTAACACAGACTTGCCAAAGAGTCGAACGCATTCGAAGTTTCGCTCGATAGAAAGTTGCATTTGGCTGCTGCACTTTCGACACGTTCCAATTGCATTCCAAATAGCAGCGAACATAGCGAGGTTATATGCAAATTTCATATATTCATAGATATATATATATATATATACATATGCATCTGAGTTATTTGAGTCAGCACAGCGCAGTGATATCATCACTGTGAGCTCATAGCAGGTGGTACTTACTATAGATACACACACACACACACACACACACACCACATATAGTAGCTATTTACAGTTTCATTCCAATGTGGCGGCTTTATATATCTTAAGAAATTTGTGAAATTGAAGACAAAAAATGTGCTTGAAATTAATTTTTATGAAAAAACCAATAAATTCGGCATTTTAAATAGGTTTATGTTGAGCTCTTAATTGCCAAATATCTAAAAAAAAAATGTTTCTAATTGCAATAGTTGCTGCGTAGAGTTGAGCTTACGAGAAAAACAATAAATTTATTTTTCGTCTGATAAAGAAATAAAATTTTGTAGGTCAAAAAATTGCTTTTTTCTTTTTAAATAAACATATATCAATGATATATCTTATATATATACCAAATGTATATCCAAAATTCTAAAAACAAATTTGTGAATAATACTAGCAAAGAAATAAAAATATCAAATCTAATATATTTATATTTTCTTTGAAGTGATATTTTATTGAACTTAACAAGACAAGATTTCACGTGTAAGCTGGAATTTTTAAAAATTTTTTCGAAAGCTAAGCTACCAAATTTTTGGACCAACAATAAACTAGCAAAGATCACCCTGTTGACTTTTTTTTTTGTAAATATAGATCACTCCAAAAAATATTGCGTCAAATGCGGCGAAGCGGACCGGCGACAGTCCGAAATGAATGATGTCATCGACACATTGGTCCACATTTATATGTATGTTTATATATATATATATATACATATATATTTGTAGATCAGTGCGGCTGTGCGTCGTCTATGGGGTCATGCCATCAGCAAATTGAGGTTGAAATAAAAAAAATTTCGGACAGTTTAATGGCGCGGCCCACTGAGTAATGTAAATGAAAAATAAAAGAATTTGTTGCAATCGCCTTTTAGTGTTTTTATATTTTCTGTTTCATCGCTGACCGTGCGAACCAAGTGAAATAAACAATATAAATTTAAACAGCAATTTTAAGCCAAAACAAGTGGCACACATTTGCCGTCCCAGGCTTTCAACTCGAAACTCTTTTGTACATCTAAACCGATTTACTTGCAAAATGTAGAATTGAGAAATGTATCAAATTTTTTTAATTTTCGAGCATAGTTTGTGCTCTAAATTGATCTAAATAGTTCATTTGAAAACCCCAAGCCCCATATTTTATGGAATTTGTATTTTTAATAACTTTCCTAATACTAATTTGTTTTGTTTTTTGTAAACTGATTTCCACACACAATTTATTTATTTATAAACGCAACAGAATACTATTTTCTATTTTCGACTGCGACAATTTGAAAAGAATTTTGCTATGTGGAAATTTGTTTCCAACGTTCAAAACACAACCCGTTTTAGAGGCTCCGCCCCAAAACTTTACCCATGCACTTGCCATGCTTTTAATTTTTTTATTTTTTTATTTCTGTGTTGTTTGACCTAATTTCTGGTCATTTCTTTTAATTAATTAGCCGACAACGAATCGCAACAACCCTCAACTGTGCATTTTATGCGCGAGTGTGTGTGTGTGTGTGTGCGTGTATAGGTAATTAAGCGGGGAAGGGGGTTGCAGGGGGGGAGAATGCCTGAACAGGATTGCGTGCGCCCTCCCAGGGGCGTGCTGCACAATAAACATAATTCAGGCAAATGTATTTTAGAGTGCATTTAAGCAACAAGAAATATTACAAAATAGTTTTTAATTTATCAGAGTGTGTGTGTGTGTGTTTGTGTATGGGGTGTCGAAATTTTCAGCACGTTCGAATGATAAGTGAATAGCTAGTGAGTGGCAAGTGAATCATAAAAGCCACTCATAACTGATTTCTTTATGGCTTCATTTTATGCATGCCTAAGGACAAAGTTAAATTAATACGCGAATCATTCATAAATATTAACGGAAATGGGCATCAACAACTGGGCAAATTGCGACAAACAACGCTGTAGGTAGTGCGACTCATTCATGAATAGCTCACAATTACGACTATTTCTCGACTTTGCGTTGTATCGGGTCGTTTCACTTTGTGGGTCGAAGGTTCAATAAAAAAAATAAATAAATCAAACTACGTGCTGAATATGCAAACAGAACAGAAACGATTAAGCGTCGACAATATATATATAGTATATATCATTGGATCAGAGACGAAGATGAATCGATATTGCGTAATTCCAAATTACATTTGGCATTAGCCAGCTGTTTATTTATTTATTTGTTTGTTTTGTGTATGTTTCCTTGAGGCGTGACGGCGCCCATTTAAATGTCAAAGTTGCCGCCAAAATGTCAGATGGGCTACGCTCCGAAAACAACAAAAACAATAACAACAATGCAAACTAAATCCGATATAAACAGTAAATCAAAGTACAAATTTTGAATTTGAATTGTGTGCTTAACATAAAAATTAACATTTCGTTCAATTTTGAAACAAAAACGCGCAAGAATGTAAAAAGCGCGAGTGCTTAACCAGGGCATACCTGGCAATTGTAGAGAGAACTTTATCTAAAACTAATAAAAATTTAATTTTAATTAATAAATCGACATTAGTTAATTACTCTTTTACAAGTTAAGCATACCCATATTTTACCTAATTTATATTCCTGGGTATATTTTGTATGGCTGCAAATGTTGCTTTAAGTTGCGATATCGCCCATTGTTGGATCTATTATATTGCACTTATGTGGGCTCAACTATTGTCAATTGAAGTATTTATTAAGAAGGTGGGAGTCTGATAACAGCACAGATTTTTCTTCAATTGTTTAATCGGGGCAACTCTCGCGCGCTTTGTATGAAAATATGATAGGGGCGTTATTCAAAAGTAAAAATACAAATAATCGAACGCTCACACAATTCGATATGCTGCTTAAAGCGGCTGCACAGTGTGACCAGGGCGTGCATTTCAGTCATTCATAAATTTTGAGTGAATGCCCGTTGCACATTTTCATTGATTTCCGTTGACACGTTACGCATAATTAAGCGTCGGCTTGTCATGCACCACGCTGTCTGGGGGCAAGCCCCAAAAAACAAAAACAACGAAAACAACAAAAACTGTAAATAAATTAAAAAGACCAATTGACCCACATAATGTAAGACTGCAAGAGACAACAACAACAAACAGAAAAACATTGCAACTGCAATTACTGAGCTACCCACAGAGGTGTGAAAAGATGTTTGGCAACCAGTTGACGAATATCTAAGAAAAACCTCGCGCAACTTGCAAAAGAATCTGCACAAATATTTACTATATATTGAAATTTTTATTATTATATAGTTTATAGGTATCTGCTTCTAGTTTATGTAAAGAGAGAGCGACTAAAACGTAATTGCGCTTTGCCTTTTTGGCCTTATCACATAATCAAATTTCTATTTGCAGCTAAATTTTTTTTGTAGTTGGGATTTAATTACGCGTACCGATGGTTTTTTTTTAAGGGGGTGTTGAGTTGGGCTTAGATTTGACTGTGTGCGTGTTTGTAATGCGTCATTATTATGTTGATTCAGTTGGTAGATTAGTTTTTTCCCGCTTCTTTTGTTTTTTTTTTTATAAGCGACAACCTCACTTTAATTACTGTTTGTGGCTCACAGCAGGTATTCCTTGTTTATTTATAGCCACAAAAAAAAAGTAAGACGAGTTTAAGCTAGGGTATATATTTATTTAGAAACTATATTTTTTATAGCAAAATAAAGCGATTATATTATTTAACTTTTTATATACTACAAAATAATAATCACAGGGCATCCCCAAGTCAATCAATCTCTCTTCTAAATTTGTTATACAAGTTGCTACAACTTGTTTTCATTGAAGTTTAGTTTTTTTTATATGCTTCCAAAATCTCCCGTATGCCCAATCGTTTGTTTCGCTTTTACACTCTCTGTTTACATCTTGTCCAGTTTGTAATTGACTAATCCATTCATTCTACAAGCATTATTGATTAGCTCGCGTCGGTGCGTTACATTTACAGTCCATAAATATTGCTTAGATTAAACAACTTGAAATATGGCCTTCAAACGGACTGTTGGCCTCTGTCTGTGGTAAATGTGCTTCGAAAGATCGTTTTCGAAAATACAAAAAAAAAAAAAAAATTGAAAATTGTATTCGTGTAAAGTTTTCGGTTTTGAAATGGTACAGATGTCTGGCAAGTACGCGCCCATTTGCCCAGCCCTCGCGTTATCTCAACCGACTTTGGGGGCGTAATCCAAGCGCTGTCTGCTTCGGCGTGTCGCGTCTTCCCACTCTTCCCACTCTGGCGCAGCGCGTTTGGGTCGCTTCGCTGCTGCTCGCTTGGCAGCGGTGATGTAATTACTGGCTGACAACTTTAACAACCGGTTTAAGTATTGTCCGACCGCCTGTTAAACACAATACATAAACGTTCCACTATTCGCAGAGGCTACAAATCTTGTTTGTGTTCTGCGCATTTGCATAGCGGCGCTTAAAACTTAAATCAGACTTGTTTAATACCCTGTAATATTGATTTTCATATAGAAAGTTAACAGATCTCAGATCAAAGTATTGTGTTTAGATTTCTGATCTAAGATCAAAGAAATATATTTAGATGTGCAATATTTGATTATAAGGACTGTTTATACCCTGTATTATATGTGAATTTTTTACATACATTTACTTTTAAGATTTTTATCCACCTTATGCACATTTTGTCTGCTTGCATGGTATTAAAAGATGCCACAGCGTGTGTCACTTTCCATTTCCATTGGATGCACAGTTATGTTTCTTGCATTGTCAAAGTATCACAAAGAACGAAGATCTTCACTTAAGAGCTTTTGCAAATTGCACTCGTATCACAAGCTGCAACACAGACGCTTTTTTACGTGGGTGCAGCACACAGTCCATCAAGAGCATTCCCATTCTCATTTCTCCTCACATGAATTAAGTTATTATAAAGCAATTTGTTGGGGTTTAACGCACTCTGTTGGATTACTTAGCAACAGCATTAAGTGCGCCTCACTCCCCATTTGGCACAGTGCAGCTTATCGCGTCAGCAGCAACTATTTTACAAGTTGCCAATGATTAAAGCGATAACATTGACAATTACGTTGACAGTTAATTTATATTTATGTCTAGGGCAGCAGCCACAAACTATATATATACATATATATATTTATATTCAATATAATTGTCACTGTAAGTGTTCATCGCTATTTTATGCTTTTATACTCTGCTAGAGGGTATACGAATTCAGACTAGAGATGGCAATCCGGAATTTATTGCAATATATAAAGTTTATTTATTACTTATCAACTACTTAACTGCTCATTGAAAAAGATCAAATCGATTGAGTATATATATAATATACCATAAAGGTGCTAGGAAAAAATCAAGTCAAAACTTATTTCAAAATTAAGATATGAAATAATTTATAAAATACTTTGCTTAACTCAAAAAGCTTAATTCTTATTATAAATTTTTGAAGAAAAGCATATTCGTATAATCCATTCAACTATTTATTTTTTAGATAAGACTATATCAACATTAGCTTAGGATTTGAATCTTCATAAAATGGAAATTTGCTTACTATTTCATCTATTAAGTTATAACATTTAATTGTCCTAGATAAGGAATCACCTTACTATATCATATATTATATGCAAAACTTTAAATGATATTTATTGTATGTTGTAGCGTATTAAAAGTTCTTTAAATCAGTGAAAGCTTTTGCGCTCGATTACATATACAGTTATAGTAATATTTTATTTCAGTTCAATAGTGCTAATGAATGTTGTGGCTGCTGTGGCCTATCGCCTATTGACACTTGTTTATTTTTGACACCCCGTTAGCATTGTTTATGGGCATGTTTACATACCGACATGTGTATGTATACATATGTGGAGCACTGTGCATGTTACAATTGATGTACTCGCTGCTGAGAAGTGGCACAGAATTCAATTGATTTTGCTATTTTTATTGATAGCGCTGATTAGCATTGAAATATGTTGTATTGATTTGAATAGGGGTGTTCCCCCAATCTTCAATATAAGAAGTTTAAATATAAAAAAAAAAAACATTTGCATTTTTGTTTTCCAACTGTGTCTGTAGGGTAACGTTTAGTCGAACATTTCTGATTGATTTTTTTTTCACGTTTGCTGCGGTTGCATTTGGTAACATTGACAGATTGTTTAACTACGCCACAAGCTGCTGCGGCTGCTGCCAGTTTGTTTTTATATTTTTGCCAAGCAGGAAACTACAGCAATTAGCATTATGATTTGTGCAATGACTATCAACAATATTCATCAAATATTTTTAATAATATTTACTTTTCACTTTTTTTTTTGCAGACTACGAAAGGAATATAACCATATATACCATATATTCATTTAGATTTATAATTAACTAGCCAACATGGGCTTCAAAAGCGGTCGAAGTCCGCGCATCAACAAGACCTTGATTTCTCTCAAGCTTGTCGTGTTTCTCATCATAAGCGGTATGTTAACGATCAACTTTATCTAACAGGTCTTTTATCCATTGTGACCTTTTACTCGTCTTCCCTCATTTTACAGGTCTGACAGCGCTGCATATTTTGCATGCGACAAAGCCGCTGCTGTTGGGCTTCAACTTTTCGGAGTATCGCACCATTTCGATTGTTGCGCCATTTGTCTCCATTTTGGGGCCACTGATCGCCGGTCCCTGGGCTGATCGTTTGGCTGCCAAGAATCCCAATGGATTTGGACGCACTCTGCGCCGATTAACCGCTGTATTTTTGCTGCTGACGGCTCTGATCTATGCCTGCCTATTTGCGGTACCGGACGTGACACGCCAGCTGTCCCAAAAGCCGAAAGTGAGCTTTGGCTGCGATGCCAACGGCGCCTACATATTCCAGAAACTGTGCAACAACGGCACCTGCCACAACTGGGAGCGCAAGAAGGGCAGTGTTATATTGAAGGATTGCACGTACAGCTGCCTGAATCCCAACTATTATCAGAACATGTATCAGTTCTGGGTGGGCGAAGTGGCGCTGCCATCGCCATCAACCGAGCAGAGTTCCGAATTCGATTACGAGGAGGATCAGGCTAGTGCCACCACCGAAAGTTACCGACCCAAGCGACAGCTGGACTTAACCGATTTAGCCGCAGACAGCGCCGGCGTCGAGCTGATCAGCTCCGAGGTGCAGCGCAGCAAGCGTCAGGCGAAGAAGGCACCCGAAAAGGTCTA
The DNA here is from genome assembly GCA_035043915.1 of Drosophila paramelanica. Taxonomy (NCBI): domain Eukaryota; kingdom Metazoa; phylum Arthropoda; class Insecta; order Diptera; family Drosophilidae; genus Drosophila; species Drosophila paramelanica. The sequence continues at coordinate 1,243,565 of JAWNMO010000584.1, forward strand.
CGTGGAGCCGCCGCATCTGTGCATAACGGAACGCAACGAGCAGGGCGAAAATATCGTCAAGAGCTGTCACGTCTACACCAACGACACGGCCAACATTGTGATGCACGCGGACATGGGCGGCGCCATCGAAGGCCCAGACGCCAATGAGACCGCCGGCTGGTGTCAGTATCCCTTGGGTAAGTTTCTTCAAACAATCCGAGTAGGATATTAATTTCTTTTATTTTTATATGCTACATCTTTTCTTTTCCTCATTTTATCTATTTTTCTTCTGAACCAATTTTCATGTTTGATTACATTTTGGTCTTGATATTCTATTTAGACTAGTATTTTGGGTTTGTGCAATGTCCGTCATGCTGTCCGTCTGTCCGTCCAGATATATCATGTGACAAATAAAATCGATTGAGTATATGAGTGCATGCTTTTTTTGACCAAAAAATTCTATAAAATTTGTTTTTTTTGAAAATCAATATATTTTGAATGTAGAATCAATATATAGGACAAATCATGATCAAAATGCCATCAAACGTGAAAATCGGTTCACTTTTGGCAAAGTTATGGGGGTTTGATGTATGGGAGCTATGGAATCTGACAACTTTACATGTCAAAATTTTTGTCGATTTTGGGATGATTTTTGACCAAAAATTTGACATTCTCAAAATCGCCTTTAATGTTGTTTTTTATGCTAATTATGACAAATCAAATCGATTAAAACTATAAATTCGCAATTCCAAATTTTGAAAAAAAAATTTTTTCCGAAATTCACAAGGGGGGAGTACATGCTTTTTTGACCAAAAAATTCAAAAAAAATTTTATTTTCGAAAATGAATATATTTTGAATGTAGAATCAATATATAGGAAAAATCATGATCAAAATGCCATCAAACGTGAAAATCGGTTCACATTTGACAAAGTTATGGGGGTTTGATGTATGGGAGCTATGGAATCTGACAACTTTACATGTCAAAATTTTTGTCGATTTTGGGATGATTTTTGGCCAAAAATTTGACCCCCCCAAAATCACTTTCAATGTAGTTTTTTATGCTAATTATGACAAATCAAATCGATTAAAACTATAAATTCGCAATTCCAAATTTTGAAAAAAAAATTTTTTCCGAAATTCACAAGGGGGGAGTACATGCTTTTTTGACCAAAAAATTAAAAAAAAATTTTATTTTCGAAAATGAATATATTTTGAATGTAGAATCAATATATAGGAAAAATCATGATCAAAATGCCATCAAACGTGAAAATCGGTTCACTTTTGACAAAGTTATGGGGGTTTGATGTGTGGGAGCTATGGAATCTGACAACTTTACATGTCAAAATTTTTGTCGATTTTGGGATGATTTTTGGCCAAAAATTTGACCCCCCCAAAATCACTTTCAATGTTGTTTTTTATGCTAATTATGACAAATAAAATCGATTAAAACTATAAATTCGCAATTCCAATTTTTGAAAAAAATTTTTTTCCAAAATTCACAAGGGGGGAGTACATGCTTTTTTGACCAAAAAATTCCAAAAAATTTTATTTTCGAAAATCAATATATTTTGAATGTAGAATCAATATATAGGACAAATCATGATCAAAATGCCATCAAACGTGAAAATCGGTTTACTTTTGACAATTTTATGGGGGTTTAATATATGGGAGCTATGGAATCTTTTATTTAAGAACGTGAAAGAGTATAACGCAGTATAACGCAGCAATTTTCTTGTTTATTTTATAAATTTAACGATCTAATATATTTCCAGAGGGCATTCAGTGCAACATACCCGCTCAGCAGAGCAAATATATGAAGGAGCTGAATGGTACCAACTGCAAGCCCAACATCAAGTGCCTCATTGTCGATCCCTACGATGGCAAGGACAGTGTTCTCGCCGATAGCGAGTGTGTGAGTACCAACTAAATAAATAAATGAATCAATCGAATACTCAATTGATTTTGTCTCCTTTATAGACAACCGGCAATGCGGAGGATAGTTTGATTGTTTATACGATCATTCGCCTGTTGGGCGATATTTTGGCGATGGCAACGCTGACGTTGCTGAATACGGCGATTGTGATTGCGGTGCGCGAAACTTCGGAGGGACGGGGCGAGGTGTGCCGTCAGTATGTGTGGGGCGCTATCGGATATGTGATACTCTTCTCGCCACTGGATCTGCTCTTCGTGCAGCAGCAGCCCAATCAGGATGCCGCTCTCGTTGCCCTCATAATATTGATTGTTTGCTTTGTGCTCGGCGCTGTGGTTTTGCTCTGCGCCTCGCAAATGCCGCTTAGTCCGCCGGAGTGGTGGTGGCACACCAAGACCGGCATGCTGGTGGTGCCCATGTCTGCCATACGACGCTATAGTCCGGAGATAGTGGTGCTCACATTGGTGGCTATTCTCTTCGGCACCTTCTGGAGCAGCATTCACAGCTATCTGTTCTGGACCTTCACGGATCCCAATGCCATTTGCTATTCGGGCATTATTCTGATCCTGGTGCTGTTCTTCAATGTGGATAAATTCATTGAGTACTGCGGACATTCGAACATATTCATCGCCGGCTTTGCCATCTTCGTTGTACGCTTCACGGCTCTGAGCGACAGCTCGACCAACTGGTTGACCGTCATCATGGAGTCCATTGAGCCACTCGTCATTGGTCTGATCTGGATTACGATTATTCTATATATGCGCCATGCCATGCCACGTAAATTGACTGCTACCGGACAGGCCATTGCCGTGTTGGCCTTCTTTGGTTTAGGTAGGTGCAAGATACAAAACTTGTTTGTACACTCGGAGAAAATGCGAAGCAATTTTCGTACTCAAAACAAGCACAACGTTTCTCAACGTTGAGCAAAGATTAGACACAGAAATGAAAATATCTAAGAAATGTTTCACTTTATATTTTGATAATATTTTTTTAAATTCAGTGATATTATTAGTTTATATAACATTAACAATTAACATTCAAACCCAAAATATTTCTTTCTTAATTTAAGCATATTTCAGAAGAAATTTGCTTTAGATTGAAGAACAAAACTTTGTGAATTCTTCCTATTCTATTTTATTCTCTCATCCGATCTGAGAACGTTTTGCGCTTAATTTAATTACGCATTTTCTGCGTTTTTAATCTTAGTCACTTTTTTTGGAGTTTTTCTATTAAATATTAAACATATATTTTATATATTTATTTCAATTCCAGGCAAGGGCTTTGGCGCCTTGATTGGCCTGGCACGCGAAGAGAGGCACACGAAGCTTGAGGACTGGACATGCACCTACCAATGGCTGGCCATAGTTGCCTGCATTATCTCGCTGGTCTATTTTGTGATCTACAATCTGATTTTGGCGCCACGCTGCACCGCCAAGCCGCAGCACGCCGAGGAGCTAATCTCTGGATCGGCGTCGCAGAACTTTGGCGCAAATGGAACCACCAATGGAAATGGGGCTGGCAATGGAGCCGGATTGGGTGCCGGTGCTGGGGCCTCGCTGAATGGCAACGCCAATGGCAGTTACTCACCGCTGAGGGTTTACCACAACGAGCGGGGGAAGAAGGGACAGTTTAGATACTAAATAATTTACAAGCTACGCGCGATTCTTTGCCTTGCATGGATATTTTTTTTTTTGGTAAACACTCAAAGCGATTTAAAAAAAAGTAAACTTTTTAGATTTTTTGATTGTGTATTGCGCACATATTTTACCCCACTATGGGGTTATTTTTGCTAAGTGTATACACTGAGAAAAACAAGAAAACAAAAAAGTGAAGAACAATTTATATTATAGAACTTCTTTTATTTGTTATTTAATGCAAACTAAGCGTGTTCGTAATATTAACTTAATGTCTAAAACAAATATTTCGATAGGAAGCTGCCACTCTATCCCCCTATCACGTCGATCTTTGCTATGAGGTTTCATATTGAAGGCATCACAACTAAAATAAACCTTTGCGTGATTTTACTAAGCATACGAATTGCATATACCACATACATATATAAATGTAAACAATAAAAACAGAAAATGTAATTATACCAAAATAAAATTAAAATTAATTTTAACTTTTTTTTTGCAATTAAGTAAAATACAAATGGAATTTTATTTATTTTGTGTTTTGTGGTTTAAAAAATGTCAAATAATCTACGAAAATGTTTCGTGAATTCTGCTATAAAATTAGCTTATCGGTGTTTTGAAGTCATTGCTAATTAAAATTGATCATGCATCACCCATGAACCCATGAAAATGGGTAAAAAGGGTATATTGATTTTGTTAAAATGTATGTAACAGGCAGAAGAAGACATTTCCGACCCCATAAAGTATATATTCTTGATCAGGACGATGAGCTGAGTCGATTTAGCCATGTCTGTCTGTCCATCTGTCTGTCCGTCTGTATGAACGCAATGATCTCGGAAACTACAAAAGCTAGAAAGCTGATCTTGGTCTCCTTCAGTTCGTACATATCATACATTTTATCAATTTTTTTTCGATAATTTGCTCCGTTTCATTAATATCGATAAAAATCGATAACAACCTTTTGTTTTTTTTACTAAGCATACGAATTGCATATACCACATACATATATAAATGTAAACAATAAAAACAGAAAATGTAATTATACCAAAATAAAATTAAAATTAATTTTAACTTTTTTTTTGCAATTAAGTAAAATACAAATGGAATTTTATTTATTTTGTGTTTTGTGGTTTAAAAAATGTCAAATAATCTACGAAAATGTTTCGTGAATTCTGCTATAAAATTAGCTTATCGGTGTTTTGAAGTCATTGCTAATTAAAATTGATCATGCATCACCCATGAACCCATGAAAATGGGTAAAAAGGGTATATTGATTTTGTTAAAATGTATGTAACAGGCAGAAGAAGACATTTCCGACCCCATAAAGTATATATTCTTGATCAGGACGATGAGCTGAGTCGATTTAGCCATGTCTGTCTGTCCATCTGTCTGTCCGTCTGTATGAACGCAATGATCTCGGAAACTACAAAAGCTAGAAAGCTGATCTTGGTCTCCTTCAGTTCGTACATATCATACATTTTATCAATTTTTTTTCGATAATTTGCTCCGTTTCATTAATATCGATAAAAATCGATAACAACCTTTTGTTTTTTTTACAATATCTCGGTAACGGGCGGTCCCGACAAGAGCCCTCTCACTTGTTAAATTCTAGGCTTAAAATCAGAGTATGAAAATTTGATTTTCTCACAACATAAATTTTTACAAAAATAAGCTTTTATAATCAAGCTTAACAGTAAAAATGGCGCCATCTTTGCACAGCTTGCCACACCAAACATTTTTTTGGGAGCATTTGGAGCCGTGCTTAGCCGCGACAGAAACCAAGCAGCGAAGACACTTTTTGAGCTTTCAATAACGTTTTTTATGGGCGTTTCTTATTTTTATCACAGCTCTGCGAGATTTACAATTTATGAATGGCAATTCACTTAGGTCCTTGACTATACCGCGACGGACCGCAGGACATGGGGACAGACGAGCCGTTGGCAAGGATTGTCACTTGACCCTTTAATGTTGGCCTGCTAATAGCTAAAGAGACAAGTGCAGCAATTCGATATTGTGATATCGTTATAATGTGGCTCTAAGGCTCCAACGTTAAATGATAGTAAATAGGCACACACACACACGCACACACTCTTACACACACGCACACACACACACACAAACTTATATGCACACTTGGCTATTTACGTAAAAAAATTGCGGATTTTATGTTGCATTTCCACACCCAGCCTTGTGAAACTTACTTTGGCTGAGCTGCTTGAAACTATGTGTGGGAGTATTTCGTCTGCGCGTTGACATTACACACACACACACACACGCACGCACGCAGACACATGCATATATAAGTAGTTCGTGTTTGTGTGCTGAAGTGACAGTAAGCCACTTAAGACAGCGCGCATTTTATTAGTTTCTTTATTGATATTTTCACAGCAACAAAATTATGAGTAGTGGCATATAAGCATCTCTGTGTCTGTGTGTGCTTCTCTGTGTCTGTGTGTGTGTGTATGTGTGTTAGCTTAACCAACGGCTGCGTTTTCAGCCCAACTTTAACTTGTGATTCTACTAGAATCAGTAAACTTTATGCTTGAAGTACAAATTAATTTGAGCTTTAAAATCAAACTGAAATACACATTTAATCTGATATACAAATTGTGACAATAAAATTCAGCTTTGACAAATTTAAAAAAAAAAATTTAAACAAATTAAAATTCTTGACAAAGTTAAGAAAGTGTTAACTTTCAAAGGGATTTAAGATCTCTTTGGTAAATATTAAAAAAAAAAAATTGATGACACAAATTCTACCCAATAATTTATACATAAAAATTGGAAAAAGTCTCGCTGCTAAATTTAGATGCAGAATCAATCTTACGGTTGAATAATTTGCAAAAAAGATATTCCGCTTGAATATAGATTCAGTTTTAAAAGTGTTGTGCGAGCTTCAAGTTTACGGGCTGACCATGGAAAAACTGTATACACGAATATAAACAAAATTGTATTTTTGCATAAATTTCAAAGAATTTATTTAGAAATTTAAATGCAAAATGGATCTAAGCTGGCAAACATTGTCTTAAAAGCAGCCAAAACAGAATTTGGTTCAGTTGTGACAAAGTAATGTGAGTTCAAAGTCTAAAGGGATATTTTGCCAAGCATTTGATAAAGTAAATAAATTAACCAAAGTGTTTGAGAGCGTTACGGAGCACCACATGTCGTATGCATAATAAACGAAAGCCGCAGCATTTATATAGATTTCTGTTTGGGTTTTATGGGGTTGCTTGGGCTGCCAGTCAAAGTCCTGGCAATTAGGCAAGAACTGGCAAAACAAAGAGTCCTGACTCGAATAAAAAAAAAAGAAGAGTATAGCCAGCAGGAGTTGGGTTGGAAGGAAGCTGCTCTGCGTGCCGGGTAGACAGTGAAATTATTATCACTTGGCACCTAGCAAAGACAAGCAAAACAGGGCAGCGGGACAGGGCGGGTCGGGTGCGGGGCGGTGCTTGCAGTGAAGAGCAGAAACAGGAACAGGAATAGTCGAAGCGTTGCTGCATTTTGTGAGCGCTTTTGCCCCTATGAAAAATAGCTGTAATTTGCACAGCATAAAAATAGGAATATGCAGTTGGTTCTGGTGGTGTTGGTGGTGTTGGTGGTGCTGGTGCTGGTGGCGGCAACGTTGGCGACATACACACACACACACAACTACAACTAACCATAAGTTAACTGAGATCCACACAACCACATGGCCACACGGCTCCATATGCAGGCGACAGCAACTGGATAAGGCGGCAGGAAGGCTGATGGGAATCGGAGTTGGGGGAGTTGGGCGCGTTCGCGGGGCGTGGGGAGTGGGCGGTTTTGATGGTTGGAGGTTGAGGGTTCGAGGTTGTGTCGGCTGCAAAGCACTTGTGAAAAATAACTTTGCACATCGTTGGATTTGGTGTGCAATTTTCTCGTTCTCTGCGTTGTCGCCGCCCCACTCCCCGCACCCCGCACCCCCCTCCCTTACGACCCATCCACGCTTGTCGTTGGCCGTTCGTTTTGCCAGAGCGCTTACTTTTAATTTTGTTTGTAAAGAAAACTCATTTTCATCATTTTGAAGTTGCGACTGCGCTTGTCTTTTGTAAGGCGCTGGTTGCAAGAACAACGAAGAACCAGAACGAGAACGAGAACGAGAACGAGAACGAAAGAAATACTGAAACTGCCGCTTCATGTAATTATTTTGATCATTTGCATGGCTGCCACAGACCCCGCCACATGCAACATGCTAACGACTTTGTTCTACCGCATGCGCCTCCATCAAAACAAATAAAAAATAAAATAAAACCTACAACATTTTGCCTTAAAGCTGTCAAAGCAGCAGCAGCTCTTTGTCGTTATCTTTAATATGCTTTAATTGTCGGTGTTCCTATATGGAATTTATGTGCTTACTTCTATACTCGGAAAGTTGAAGATTTTAAGCTTAAAAGCTGGGTTTTTTATATTCACAACAATATATAAAACTATTTAGTAGGTATTTTCCTTTTCAAGAATTTATTTTTTCTTTTGTTTAATAGTTGCAAACTATATCATATTATTTAGCTGTTTTGATCTGTTTATTTGCATGTTTTCTTCCATTTTTTTTTTTGGCAATGGATTCTTGTCCATATTTTACAGAAACTATCAGTTATTTTCAATAAATTACTTTTTCTTGTTCTTGCATTGCAATTCTTTTCATATAACGAAATTAAAACTTTATTAATAATTATTAAACATATTTATATATATATATATTATCTGTCAGTTGATTTGATCTCTATATAAATACCAAAATATTACTATTTAATTATATAATTTATACCATTAAAAATATATATATAAATATTATATTATAATACCAGCCCTTTGCTTTCCTTTTTTACTCACTCGCTCATCTAAATATTTACATTTTTATTTTTCTTAAACCTTCTCTAATCTCATTATAAGTTTTTGTATTTTTCATATAAACTATGCCCATAATTTCTCATTTGAATAGCTGCTATTTTGCCAGCCTTGGTAATTTTCGCCCACTCACTGAAGGTCATATCAAAGCTATGCAAATTTCAAAGCATTAAAACGCCCTCTGATCTATTACAGGCCTAGGCCTAGCTCTGTATAAATGCCCCCTGGCACTGACCTTCCCCCACATCCCCCCTCCCTCCCCCTGCACAGTTCCTTTTGTAACTAATTTCGAGTGTGTGCCGTGTAAGGGATCTGAGAGCTGGCTGTTTCGTAACTATTATTATTTATTCTATTTTCTTTTTGTTTTTTGTTGGCTATCATTTAGAAGGGCGTTTCATTAAATTCAGCAGTCGACAGTCGACACTCGACAGTCGGCAGGTAGCAGCCGTTGACAGCAACAGCGCCCCTCGGAAGTCCTTTGTTTTAAGGTGTAAAACTTTGCTAATTACGGAGAAAATTTTCACAATGTTCAAGTTGAACTTCTGTTGCTATTTTTTGCTCTTTTTGTCTATGTTTGTTTTAGTTGTAAATAGGCAGCATAGTTGCCATATGTGTAGATGTACATATATATATATATATATATATATATACACATCTGTATCGTTAATTGATTCTTTAATTGTGTGCCCGCTCAACAACCGGACTTGAATAATGAACTGCGCTTCATTTGGGAAATTAATGAGAAAGCGCGCAATCTTTTGTCTCGCAAAATGGAAAAACTGCAGCCACATTGAATATGTTTTCAGAAGTGATTAAATTAATTCAGTAGCCTGCTGCCAAATGCAGATTGTCGTATAAATCATCTTCAGTTTCTGTTGCCTTAAAGCCAGGAAAAAAAAACATCTTTTATGCGTTTTTCTTAATTGAAGAAAACCGATTAAAGTTGCATTTAAATTACTTCTTTGTCGGAGTTCTTACCTATGCCATAATCCAACTACAGTTAAATAGTTAATTCAAAGCTACATAATTGAATAAAAGTACTTGCAACTTTAAAAGAAGTTCGTTTTTGTAAGCGTTGCGCATACGCCGCGTTGTGCGCGGTCAGCAGACGGCGGCGCCACCTCCCTATTAGCTGCTGTCCAGCCTCAAGTTTTTCGCTAGCCCCTGCACTTTTCATAGTCAAAGGATAAGCTATATAAGGGATATAGTATATATATATGTGTGTGTGTGGGCGTGGCTCTGTACGTCGCTTGCATTCAAAAGCGCACAAATCGCATTTTCTTGAGAGAAAATGTTGCTTCATTTGTGCAGATCGGCGAATTGTGTAGAAAAATTTTGAAAGGAATTTTGTGTGTGCGTTGATAGCCCCGTTCAGCAGCAACGGCTAAAGGATGACGAGAAGGAACGCGCAGCAGCAGTGAAAGCAGGGATAGAATTCAGTTGGAGCGGGGTAAATTGCATGTGCAAAATTAAATAAAAGTGGAAAGCCATAAATGCAATTTGGCTGTAACTGCAACTGCAACAGCAACTGCAACTGAAACTGCAACAGAAGCTAGCTTGAACCTTTCGAGCATTGATAAAATGGACAGCAATTGATTTCAGACATTGTTTAGATGCAGCCAGGGATAATGCATAATAAACTCTTTGCAGCAAAATATTAAAATGCTTGATTTGATTCAATTTTCGAGCATAAATTGCAGGTTTTCTGCATTTACTTAAAAGCTCTTTAAAATTTCATTTTATTTCATGAATAACAATTCATTTCACTTCTTGGCTTTATTATGATTTATTTTTGTGAGCTTCTTATGATTTATTCTCACTCATATTTGCTAATAATAATCAAACCACTAAATACTACAACTTTACAGCCAATCATCGAACCACTCCTACCTGCAACCACAACAACAACAACAACAAGTTAAACCGGCCAATATCCAAAAATTGAGCTGTCATTGCTGCTTTCAATACCCTGCAGTTGTAAAGTGAATCAGAAAGGGTCGCGTTTTTAATTTTCATTGATTTTTTGATTTATTTTTTTATATTGATATTAAAGATTTATTGGTAATACTTTCTCTATGTGTATGTTTATTGAATGTGGGTTGTAAAATGTTTTATTGGTACATTTATTAGTTAATAGTTATTTTTTTAAGAATATATTTTGCTGTTGTTTAATAAACTTCAAACTAACAGTTTATGGATAAGTAACAAAAACGTTAATTATTAAAAGAAAGCAAATTTTTTCTCTTATTATCTATCTACTATTTAAAAAGTATCTAATATTCTTATTATAATTAATAATTTTTTTAATTTTTCTCAAATCGATAATATCTAAAAATATATTGTTAATAGAAAGAAAGATAGGTACCTAAGATTCGAATAGAGTATATCTCCTAATCGAATACACCCAACCATTTACCGTTTGCTCGTTCTCTATACTCATGAATAGCATTCGTTTACATACCCCAAAATATTCGTATATGTGGCAAGTAGCGCTTATTTATAAATCATTTGATTGTCGGATTTTATTTGCAGTTGGACGAACGTTGAGCGTTGGAGTTTCTATGCCGATAAGCAGCTTACCGGAAGTTGTAATGCTGTAAATTTAGTGTTCCGGCCGCAAAACAGAACAAGAGCCAAAACCAGAGCGTATAGAACATTTCGAATTGGCTATGCGGGGTCTTATGGCCGGGCAACATTTGTTGCCGTTGTTGTTCTTGTTGTTGCTGTTGGCACAAAACTTTTTGCCACATTTCCAGAGAATGCAGCACGAAATGATGCAACTATTTGTTGTAAGGTAAGCAAAAAGTTTGTTTGGGCCAACCGCAACTCAAGCGAAACCTGTGACCGATTTGCAAAAGCGACATAAAAATTGCACAAAATTTTGCAAGCAAACAAGAAAGAATAATTATTTTTGCGGTATACCGAACAGCAAATACGCTAACAAACAAAAGTCACACGAAATATTTAAACAATGTTGACAGATAAGTCGAGATAACTTGAAGAACAAATAAAGTTTTTCATATAACCCAAACAATTTTTGACTGTTCGTTGCTATATGTCAATATTTTTTTAATAATTAATAATAATATTTTCCATTCAATAATATGATACAGGAATACAACCAACTTCGACAGCCTGCCTATCGGCTTGAATATCTAATCCAGAATTTATATATATATTGTAAGAGTTCTCTCAATCGTTGCATATCCACTAAAAACCTAGCAATATCTTTTGGTTGAAAAGAGTGAACCCAGTTTGTCCTTTAATTGGCCTGATTGTCCAGTTGCTGCGATTTTGTCATTAATCTTGTTCTAATGTCGCTGATATATAGATCTGGCTAGATGGCTGGCTGGCATGCAGACCTGCCACACACACACACACCCATACACACACATGCACAAATCTGTCGTGCACACTAATGACTTGTGCTTTACACATGTAGCTCATGTCGGGCCTATCGTCATGCCCCATCTGCACCACCCAACCGCCCACCCACACATTGGTCAAAGTCGGCTACGTTTCTGCTTCACTTAGTGTTTCATCTTTCTCAGTTTGCTGGCTCCTCCTCTTCCATCTCGCTCTGGCTTTCTAACGGTACCGCTCCCACACATGGCTGGCACTTTTTTATCGACAAAGTGCAATCAATTTTTACAAATGGGATTATTTTAAAGAACCTGCTGCTGCAGTACCCAACTGCACCACTGAAAAAAACAACGAATTGTAATTTGTTTTCTCATGCATTTGTTATTGTTCTTCCAACGGCAGCCTTAGTGAAGTCACCACATTATCTTATATCTACACACTTACAGTGAAAGAGAGAGAAAGAGAGATGGAGATGGAGATATACACCCGCACAGTCCTTTGCGAGTCCTTTACCTGGTTTGCCGTTTGCCGTTTGCAAAGCAGCTTTCGATAGAGATTTATGCTTGTTGGTAGTTTTGCTCATAAAAATGCATTTTTATTGCTTTGGCTGCGCTGCTTTTCGCTGCTCCCTCTCACCCCTCCCCTCTCTCTTCTCGCTTCTATTTTCTCCATTTTGTCTCACTCTGCTGTGGCTTTGAATATTGAGTTAGATTTTCGGTTGCTGCAGCTATGCGACAGTGTTTTTTTGGGCACATTTTTCCTTTGTCGCCATCGCCCCCTCGTAAAAACTGTAATCAGAACAAGTAACATAGCTCTGATTGGCTGTGCCCAACTAGCATATACCCTGTGCTAAGGGCTCAAATTCTTCACGACATGAAATTTATTTTAATATCATATTTTATAGCATAGCAAAATTGAAGTTAATAAAATTATTATAAAATTAAGATAATTTATTAGAAGTATGCAGATTTGAGATACCTTATAATATTTGAAAAGATATCAACCTGTTTCCTATTTCTAAAAATGTTTGTTCTAAACTCCTTTAGATGTGTAAGCCCGTTGTAAGCAATCTGTACATACAGGGTATTCGAATATATATTACTATAAAAAATATTACTATATAGAAAGTCTACTTTAGCGTGTTCTCTTCAACTTTACATTTATAAGTCCTCTGTTAGCCACTCTTTGGTTACAGGGTATTCGAATAAATACCGCCATAAAATAAGTTTCTATCTTTTATTGCCAGCCGCATAAAAATTAAGCATAAGAACGACAACAACGGGCGCAACAACAATTGCAAATAACTCTGTTAACTTTTACTTCAGGCCCGCAACGGTGTCGAGTAATTTCCTGCTGCTGCACTTATAGGCTTTTTAATTCGTTTTTTTTCAATTTTTCTCCTCTTTTTTTTGTTCGTTTGATGGTGGGGCTGTCATTGAATGGAATTTTATTTAATTTCTTAGCTGGCGATGACAATAAATTCGCAGCGTGAAAAAAATATTCAACGTAAATCTCCTCCAGGGGCTGTAAACGAGTTAGCTGTAGGTGGCAATTAAGCTATACATTATTATTGTTGAGCTGCTTAGCAATAAACGCGGCGAGAGAGCGGGGGTAGGGGAAGGGGAAGGGTGCAGCAGCAAGAAATGGTTTTCAATTGTAGACAGTTGGGTAAGATATAAGCTTTAAGTACGCTTAAGTTTAAGCGCTTATTAAAATTAAGCTGGCTGCAAGCTTGAAAAGCTTTTTGTTCTAGCAAAGCATAAAATAGTCTTTTATAACTTGCGGCTGGGTATTTACTTAAAGGATTTATATGAATTTTCCTAGATTATTAACACCATTATCGACATATCTACAAATTGCGTTTGAAATTCAACGGCCAAAATTTATAGCTATCTTTAAAGAGTTGTCCACAGCTTAAATTTATGATTGTAATTTACGCACATTAATAGCTTTTTAATACGTTTTTTTTTTTCGTTCATATCTGTTTTTTTTGTTGTTGTTGTGGTCTGCCATTGAAAATGATTTAATTAATGTTCTCGCTCTTAACAATTCCATAATAAATTTCATTAAAGAAGCAACTCATACCCAATAATTTATCATAAATATTTTGTAATTGATAATGCCATCGTCTAGGTCTTTTCAGCAATGTTGATTAATTACCGCAATGACGACAGCCAACAGCAATAACAACAACAACAACAACGGGTGCAAAAAACAATCCAAAGTTATGGCTGGCAAAAATACTTATTTTTCAAAATTTTAACGCGCCCGTCATGATTTATGTTTTCTCATTTTTTTTTTTTCAGCAATCGCTGAGCGAGAAAACAAAAAGGATAACGGCGAAAAACAGAGAGAAGCGACTGCGTGCGAATGAGAAGTGTATAAATTAAAGCCCTTTGGCACAATTTGCTCTTTTGATACCTTCCCAATTGTTTGTTTAATTAAAAACAAAAAAACAAAAAACACAACAAAAAAAAAATAATAATACAAAAATGGAAAACTTTTGCCGCGAGCAGCCAAATTAAATTATGTTCAATTTAATTTTATGGTCAAAACTTTGGAATATTCAAGAATTCTAAATTGCAATAGCCCTGACAATTTACCAGCTCAAATTTGTTGATTCTCTTGTTTTGCTCGACAATAAAAATGCTTGTTAAATCCACTTGTTAACAGTAATAAGGGTTTAGGCACTTCAAGGTTTCCCAGGTTTTGCCAAATTCAGACCGCTTTTGATGCTAATTGGGACTGAGATACTCCAAATTTGAATGCAGCACAATTACGAAGTGCTTTCGAAAATGGCCGAGATGCTACAACAGCTGCAAAGCAAGCTTTTATTGAGTGATAAAAGTGTAATTTATTAGGAATTTTGACGAATATTTCTTACCCGAAAATATATTCATTTTATAAGAAGCCAAACTCTATGATACTTGAGGACTTCGACCCAACCTGGTCAGGATGAAAGGGCAGACAACATAATTGCATTGTTGGCCATATTTTGTCGACTCTTCAAAAACCGTTAAGATTTTTTGGCAGAGTTTTCTTTCTCAACGATGTAATGTTAAGTCTATTTTGGTTTTCATAATTTGTTGCAACTTTTTAGATTACCAAAGCAACATTTGATTAAGAGACAAAAGTCAAGTTGTTGCCTTACAAATTTTTTAGCTGAAAAGGGTTGGTTTGCTAAAATTCAAATGGTATTTGTTAAAAAAGGGATATTCGCTCTTGAACCGCTCTTTTATATATATATATATTTTGTATGCTATGCAAAGACCTAGACATACTTAATCTGTTGCCAAGAATAAACCAGTCCGTCGCATGTGGCGAGATCAAATCTGCTTAACTAACACACACAGCGTTGCCCCACACACACACACACAGACAGCGAGTGATTCATTAAAATCCAAGCAACCATAATCTCGCCCATATGTCAACAGTCTTTAATCAGTTATTATTACATATATATTATTTGTTGTTGCTGAACATTCATCAGAGCTTCCATTGTTGCTGTTGTTGTTGTTGTTGCAATTCTAGCTGTAATTGTGTAAAAATGTTTCGCATAAAATCAACAACAACAACAATAATACACAGAGTTGGCAGAATGTGAGAGCCAACTCGGCTGATATCAAACAACATGCCTTTTGTTTTGCACTTGAACTTAATTGCAGCAATGCGAGGAAAGAGCAAAGCGGGAGAGAGAGAGAGGGAGGCGGGGGGCGGGGGCAAAGCTCAGCTGAGGCGACAGCAACTGGGCTTAAAGGGAGATGCAGCAGAAAATATAAATTGCATGTGAGCAGGGCAGCCATTACCTGATACACACAACACAACACACACACTTACATGGGCACACACAAAGGAAATAGGGGCCACACACACACACACAAGCCAACTCAACATGTGTGTGTGTGTGTGTGTGTGTGTGTGTGTGTGTCTCTTGTGTGTAATTAAACAGTGCTGTTGGCATAAAATAAAATATAAGCACAAGCAGCAGCAGCAACAACAATATGTGTGTGCAAAAGAGAGAGCGAGAACGAAAATGAGCGAAAGAGAGATACAGTACGAGTAGGGTATGAGCAGTTGGTGGTAGCGGCGGGGGAATGGGTTGAGAGCAAGCGGAAACGTACAAAGCATAGCATGAAATTTTCTTGTCTTGGCATCCTGTCGCCGGATATGTTGCCTCAATATGGCCGCAGGATGAATGATGCACATACAGCCAAAGATACAACTACATTGAGAGAGAGAGACAAGATACAACTACAACTACGACAGCAACACAATAATACAACAATTCACAGACACACACACACACACGCACACACACACACACACACATCGAATTACAATCACATTCGCAGCTGAGCCGACATAAAATGGATATTTTATTGTATTGAGCTGCTGGAATTCGATTTATATGGATTTTATATTGTTTAAAATTTTAGCTATAAAGTATTTCTTAGACCATTAGTTTGACACTTGAAAATTTAGTATAGCATGCAATTGCTTTTGATGCCCTGTACCAATTGCAAAAAGAATTTAAAATGGGTAGCTTAACTCAAAAAAAAAAAATAATATTTATGAATACAGAATATTTATTTTTGAAATTTTTAGAAATCATTGTTATTACAATATATTTTATTATATTTCAATTTTTTTGCCTACGATTCGAACTTAAATTAAATTAACTATTTTCAATCATATTCTAGAAACTAACATCTGGGTTATTCAACACTTATTCGCAGGATATCTTTTATTCAACCACTTTTATCGACTTCGATTTTCGTATTTTTTGTGAACTTGGTGTTTATTGTTGTTGCCTATAAAATGCAATGTATGCACATGATTTTGCCTGACCCAAGGCAAATGTATTGCGACACAGAGAAAAGGACAAAATGTCCTGTAACGCAACGTTAGGTCGCAGCCCTTTAAAAGGCGATTGCTTTGACAAATTGATTTGAAATAAAATTTTAATTATGCACAGCAAGACTTATGCAAGCTATAACAAAGACACAAAACAGAACACAATACAACGAAAATTGAAAAGGCGAAAAACTAACTTTGACAGTTTTAAGGGAAACAAAGCAAGAAGTTTGCTTTTAGTATTAAGTTCTTCTATATACCATAGCCAAATAGAGAGTTCATATTAACTTGAATACACAACTACAGTTTGATAGGTCTTTCAATGAGCAGTATTGCGAATCTTAATGCGCAATGGAGGTGCTAGTGGTGCTGGTGGTGCTGGTGGTTTAATGGCACATTAAGTCATCAAACTAGAGAACAGAGAACCGCAGCGAACAACACTCTCGCACAAAAAATGACACAAGTGCTTGCCCGGCCCGCCCCCAAATGCCCCGCCTATGTAACGTTTTCCCCCACCCACGCTGAGCATTTTAACAGCTGTCAGTTTTATGGTGCGTGACTTTTACGACAGCTGGTTGGCGGGTGTTGGTTTGGTGGCCTGAGGCGATTTTCGGAAATCGGTTTTAATTGCCAAATAAAACCAAATAGCAGCGACAACAACAGCAGCAGCAGCAAAAGCAACAACAACAGCGGCAAAAACAACATTCATAACAATCAGCGCCAAAAACTGTGCTACATTTTTGGTGCCATAGAAATAGTTTTATTCGTATGTCGTTTGCCAGCGGCAGTAACAACAAAAATAAAACCAACAACAACAAGTTATTGACATTGGCGCGTAAATATTACAGTACTGCATTTTATTACATTCTCCAATGCATACAAATTTACCCAAATACACGCACACACACACACACGCAGGCAAGAAAAAATTTATTTTAATCAATATGTAAGCAGTGAGTGGTTTGATTATTCTGTGCTTTTTTCCAACACTGACCGTGTCGAGTGAAATATATAAACATATGAAAAAACATAATGAAAATAGAGCAGATTGAAAACGTTTTAACAAACACGTTTCTCTGATTTCAGTTGCGGGCATATTCCTAATTAACATTTTCCCATGTTGTAAAAACACACAGAACGCCACACTAATTAAGATACTAGTATTTTTTTTAACACTTAAATTGGGTTTCATAAATATGGGCTAATTAAATACGTGTTCAATAAAGTATTAAATATTATATTGTAAGAAAATATTATAAGAAAAGTCGTGTCGAATAGTCTGATTTTTGAATTGGTTAAAAAAGGAAAATTTTACTTTACGAAAGTAAAAGTCAGATTTAATCAATATTTAATGTGATATTTTCGTCAATATTAATACCGGAACTTTGTTGTTCATATGTATCCCGAAAAATTACCTTCTTTTTTTTGCTGTTCCAATTTCAGATTAATTTCAAGTGCACTTCCCTCTTACATAGTTTGACATTCCATTATCAATTTTAGCTTATCGTATAACTCTTGCATAAGCCAAACGCTTGCGCAATATGTGTTGCAGGCCTGTTTGCCTGTTGTTGTGTTGTTGGACGTGTCTTTAATAAATGTGCCAACTAAATTGCGTGGTGCCCGCAACGTTTTGGTCATTTTTGATGCCATTTCCTTTTACACGCATTCGAAATGCCGCTGCATGTTGCTGTATGTTGACTTGGCAATTTTCGATATTGCCGCATTTTTGGCGGATGTTTAGTTTTAATGCCTCATTGCCGCTGGGCAAAGGCAAAGGGAACGCAGCTGTCACGCAACGTGGAAAATTTTTATGCAAATAGTTGTCAAAAGTTGCGGCTATGCGCACTCGATAATAGTGAGGCGTACAACAGTACGTATGATTGATATGCACAGGACCACAGCACAAAACCGATACACACACACAAACACACACACACACATAGAGACACATATACAGTTGAAACATGGGCTGGACAGCACAGGCTGTTTATGGCTGGGGCGCCGCGTTTAGTTTGCTGTTTATTTATTTTACACTTAAGCCAGAACTGCTAATTTATTAGGGCCACGTGTAATGTCGGCAATTATTGAAAGCGTGAGAGACATAAAAATATTTGGCAATATCTATGCAATACGAGTACACTCGGAAAAAACAATGAAAAGTAAATACAAGTAATGAAAGCATACTGTCAATATATTCAATTTAATGATTTTCCTCTACTAAAACAAGTAAAGAACGATTAATTTGTTAGCTTTAATTATAAATTAATACTACAGCAGCTAATAAAGTGAAGTAAGTAATAAGCCAATTTGAAATATGATATATGATTTTATATTTGTTTCTATGGTTTTTTTTAAATATATTGTAGTTATTTATTAAGAAGGTTCTTGAAATCTTCAATCTTTTTTGATATTTTTTTATTTTTACATTACTATTAATTGCATATAAAAAAATATATGTTATGATAAAGAAATTCCTTGTTCATTTCACCAAGATTCATAGATTCAACATTGTCCTGGCTATAATACTATAATCATATATCCTACGTCTATTTGTATATTGCTGTATTGTTGTATATTTTATATAAAATCTGAGATCCATTTTATTAATCTTGAGTTCATAAAAACCTTAAAATGTCTTTAAAGCATATAGTATATATTCTTAAATCGTTAATTTAACATATAAAATATATTTCAACCTATCCTGAATTAATACATGTTTAACTTATTTTTATGATATCTAAACTTGAATCTATTTTCGAAACTTGGTGCTGTCAACAAAGAGTTTATAATTGACTTTAGATGATTTATCCTGAGTGTAATTTTCTTAATCGCATATTTACTACATATTTCACATATAAATTCACGTTCACAAATAATTTAAGCTTAATTTCAGCACATTATTCCTGACATTATTTTTCCAAGTGTATGCATATATGTGAGTGTGTTTGTGTGTGTTCAATCTATATGGCCGCACAACAAATTGCAGTTGCCCGGCACGTTTTCGGCTAACAAATCACAAGCAATTATAGAAATTTAAGAAAAAGACGAAGAAATCGCCCTGGCCAGCACGCGGCCAACAAACGGCAGCTGATGTTGACACGAAACACGAACATAAAAGCAAAGCTATAGAAGTAGTAGACGAAAAGAAGAAGAAGAAGAACAGCAGCAGCTAAATCGAAAATGCTTACAGATAAATGCTTAATATAATGTGACAAGACGGTCAAATTGTATTATCTAAAGTCGAGTCTGTGATGGAGGGTTCCACGTTGTTGTTACACCAAGTATATATAGCGAGTACTTTACGAGCATTGTTTAATGCGTACATATATATATATATATATCTATCTATATATGTATTGCGAGTAAGTGCTACATGAGCGATTATCGCCGTGTTCTACATATTTGTGTTCATTATAAGAGATTAGCGACTGAAATCGTTTTGTAATCCGGACAATGTGACATACACATACATATATATGTCAATATATTAGTTAGTTTGTGGGCGTGTGTGTGTGTGTGTGTGTGTGGTTGTGTGCTTAGTGCACTATAAACTACATTAATTTGCATAATTGCACTCAAGCGTGCTTAATTTGTATTTATTGCATTATTACGCATATCAATGTACGCTAAATACAACAACAACAGCAACAGCAACAAAATGCGCGAATCAGTCGTGAATTGTCATGCCTGATGAGCTTGGACACAGGATATATAATGATAATGATGATGATGGCTAGGATCATAACCAACATGTAGTGTTAAATGCTAATGACCTGCAGTAGCTGTTCAACTAGATGCATAACATATAGATTAGGTAGAATAAATTTGATAAAAGTAAAACAACAGATCTAAAGATTACTAAAGATTTTTTATGCTGGACTTAAGATCCACACTGATCTTATTCGTGATTGAAAAACAAACGTGTGTGTATGAAAAGCTAGAAAAATATCTTCATTTAAATTATGGGTTAATAAAATTTTTTATGAATATATTTTTGTATTTGCTAATGAGGACTCTAATCGGGATCGCTCATCTAAGAGATACCCTGAACGCTGAGATCTGTCCTTACAAACATCTGTCCTTACTTACATTAAAAATCGTATTGCCTTTTGAAGTAGCCAATTTATATTTATTTGAGACAGGTTCCAATGTAATTTATTTAATGTATATTGAATTTCGTCACAAATACACTTCATCTCTTAGCTAAAACAAATTAGCTTCCTCGATTCTTATGTTTGAACTAACTTTTATAGCATCTCTGACCAGGCACTTGGCCACACTTGAGGTCGCCCAAGTCCCTGCAGAATTCAGGAATTTATTTATTAGCAACAGGTGTCTGGTTTTTTCTTCTTGTTGACGCTGATCTAAATGCAAATAAATTTCTTGTTAATTATTTAATTAAAAGTTATATCATGCGCCCGCCCACACACACATAACCCACACATACGCACACACACACACACACACACACACACTCAGAAGCAACCAACCAACCTCCGTCACCCAGTTTATTTTTTGTTTCAAGTGCAAAGGCAACGCACAAAGGGAAAGTTTGCGTCTGTTTTGGGATAGTTTTATTCCCTTTTTTTTTGTACATTTTTCTTTCTTATTTTTATTTTGCATTTAGTATTTGAGTTACCATGCAAAAACTTGGCTTGAAAGTTGTTGGGGATAAACTTGAAGTTTTTATTAAGTTGAAGGAACTGCAATTGCAATGTTGTTTTTACTTGTATTTAGATTGCTTCAGCCCACATGAAACTCATTCAAATCAAATTACAGTAATCTCCCGAGCAGACCCCTCACTCCTTTAAGGAGACCTAAACTTCAGCCGACTTCTCGCAACCCGCACATAATTAACGCGCTGAGCGGCACTGTTCTCGACGGTTAAGATTGATGTATATGATTAATCTTTGCAGCACTTTAAAACACACTCAAGAGCTTCATTAATTCTTGCCCCACACACACACGCACACCCATGCGTGCGCCCCATAAATGATCTTTCCACACCGCACACCTCCATGAGTGTGCAATTAAAAGCTCATTAGCCCTCTGACAATGTTCACACAAACACAGCACAGAAGCAATTTGCAAGGATTCTCTCTCTTCAGAATTTATATTATTGTTCATGAAAATTCTTTTATACTCAAAGATGAAAAACGTGAGACTAACTATGCTAAGTTAACAGTTAATCAAATCTACTAAAGTTTCTGTAAGAATTTGTTTAAATCTCTACAAAATTTTTTTGAATTTCTTCATTTTATCATATACAAAATAATTCAAGCTTATAAAAATAAACAAAAAATATTTTAAATATTAGTTGGTAAGTTTATCAAAAATTTTAAGCTAAAAAATCTCAAAACGGCTCTGCTTGGATTTTATTAACTCGATTGCACTCAGAAAACTGAGCGCTAAATTATCCCAGATCGCAACTGTCGAGAGCTGAGCTCGTGAGTGAAATCTCTTAAGATTTAACCATTGTTTACACAATTTCTCTAAAATTTCTCCGGTTTTCGGTTGAGAACTGGCAGAATGAACATAAATATTTTTCGCACCGCGTGTAACTTTCTCAACTTTTTATTAAATTCCTTTTTTCTGGCCTGGCCGCCTGTAACAATCAATTACGAGTCTGGCATTTTATGCGCTCCGACATTTATGGTTATTGTTTGGCAGCAAGAGAACAAAAATACAAAAAAACCAAAAGCAAAAATAAAAAAAAAACACCAGTCCACCAAGCAAAGAAGTGAAAAGAAAAATAAAGTTATTTTTATTATTATGTTTTCGCAAAGTGCGCGCTGCGTGTTTTGTGGAGTATGACCGCAGCGTTTCCGACAAGGTAGGCCGCTGCCGCAGTCAGGCCCAAAAAATGATTGCAAGAGTTAAAATTAAAAGCAAATGTAAAATCATATTTCTATGTGTAAACTTTCGCCCGAAGGGGCTGCAATGCCCAAGCATCAGGACTCGATATGACGATCCCCCCCACCCAAGCCCATCGCCAACGCCAAGTGAAACAAAAGTTTTTTAATAAAATGTTTGCGTTTCACGGAGCAAAAGTTTGGCGGCACGGAAAAAATAAAAAAAAAAATGAAAAAAACGTCCGTATGCCCGCAGTAACAGAATCAGAATCACAAATGAAAACCAGAAGCAGAAAACAGCAGCGGCAGCAGCAATAGGCCAGCAAAAGGTAATCGAGTATGAAAATTGAAATCGAAGTTCCATGCAGCACACACACACAAAACAACAACAACAACAACAAACAACAAACGATTGTAATCGAAACCAAAGACAATTGCAAGCCGAGCCAACGTGGCGTATGCGTGTTGTGTTATTATTGCAGCTACCCTTGGCATAGCCCCCCCTCAGCTCTCGGTACAGTAAACTAAACAGCGCCCTTGGGCCAAAATCAGAAGTTTCATTGTCAATTGCAGCCATAGAGGGAGAGAGAGGATGGGAGCCAGAGAGTAAGCATCGCGTTAAGTCCCCGGCAAAAGTCCATTCAATATTATCGTCGATTTACTAAATTTGATAAAACTTATCACTGGAGGCGTCTAGCGCTAAACTAAAAGGCGAGATCGCGTTACACGGTCGCAGATTGAAAATTTATTACATTTTTATTGCCTTAATGGGCGCACGATAATCGAAAATTTATTTAAAAGTGCCAAGTTGTCAATGCTAAGAATGCCCTCGGGCCGGACCCTGTGCAGGCGTGCCACCGTTTGATTTGTGGCAAAAACAAACTTGCAACTGTAACTTAAAATTGCCAGCCAAAAAGTTAAAAAAAAAAACAACATCAGCGCAGTTTTGTTTTTGTGGCAACAAGCGGCTTAAAGCTGTCACTGAAAATGGTTGAAATCATCGAAAATAGGCTTTACATAAAAATATAAACAATACTTTGAATGACAAAAGCTGGAAATGCAGCGAAGCAAAAATAAAAGATATTTTTAATATTCAATTTAATTAAATTAACTGCTAAGGGTTAAAATGCGATGCAATCTGTAGAATAAATGAAAGTTAGCAATAATCGGAAAGGAAAAACTTTATAAAGTAATACAAAAAAAAACAAGTGAGATTGCTCTAGTCGGGACCGCCCGACTAGAAGATACCCTGAACCCAGAAATGAACACATACACACAAACTCTCGGCAGTTGATGAGTATTGAGCCTGTTAAAACTAAAAAATAAAATTTACTAATAATTACCAATAGAAAAATAAATACTCCACAAGCGGGAGTTGAACTCGGTACCTCCGTGATACGATGCACAACTCTTACCAACTGCACCACACTACCGCATTTTTCGCGAATGATATAACATTACTTAACCATCGCAAAAAGTCGAGGAAAACGAAAATTTTGCAGTTGTCATTAAAACGATACAAATTAATAAAAATAATAATTATAAATAAATAAAAACATAAAAGAATTCGGACATTTACTACCATACCAACGCTGAGTTCGAACCCGAGTCTTTCACGTTGTCCGTCACAAGTCTTACCAACTGGACCACGCTCTTGCTTCGCTTCGTTGTGCTAAAACTCAATTTAACCGTTGCAAAAAAAATTCCTAGAAAAACGCAAGACAAATTTTGCATATGCATATGTATGCGTGCACATGTACACAGAAATTGCCAAGCAGCTGCGCTTTGCCCCCACTACTGAAAATAGATTCTTGATTTGCTCGTAAACTAAATGTACGATCGTTATGAAATTTTCAGGGCTTATTCAGATCATCGAAATGTATCTACAAACCAATTTGCACGTGTGTAGTATTTGATTTACTTTGTTTTTTTGGTTTTATCAATATTGTGGGCGATTGGGGGAGGTATCCAAAATCTGAAACATTCAAATTCTTCGTATGTTTTACGCGAACATAAAAAAATAAATTTGGTGGCTCTAGCTTAAGTAGTTTGGGAGTTATGCTTAAAAAACCGAGTCAAAAAAGCGATAAATATCGATAATAAGAAAACGGAAAAAGTTATCGATGTTTTGAAATAAACTTGATCTGCGTATGGAATATACGAACCGAATGAGACCAAGATCAGCTTTCTAGCTTTTGTAGTCTCTGAAATCGACGCGTTCATACAGACGGACGGACAGACGGACAGACGGACAGACGGACAGACAGACGGACATGGCTAAATCGACTCGGCTAGTGATGCTGATCAAGAATATATATACTTTATGGGGTCGGAGATGCTTCCTTCTGCCTGTTACATACATTTGCACAAAACCATTATACCCTTTTTTACCCATTTTCAATGGGTTCAGGGTATAAAAAACATTAAAAAATATTTGAAAAATTATATATTTCAATTTCACATTTAAATTAAAGTTCAAATCAGAACTAATAGGCTTGAATATCGTGTAAATTTTGAATATGTTAAAAGAGTTGAAAGTATATTGAACAGTAATAGTTCAAAATTTTGGAAAAACAAAACAATTTATTAAAATTGTGTGTTCCCACAATTAAAAGCAAAATTTGTATATTATAATTCTTGTTTTTTTCGGCAAAAGCTATTAGAAAACATTTTATTATTTGTAACCCAAATTTTTTATTACGAAATTCAACTACGGATCACTAACACCAACTTTGACCAAGTATGACAGTTTAAAGTTGCGGATTAACCAGATATATATTTGTGAGCATGTTTAAAGATATCTGAATTTGTTTTATTATTGTATTTTTGGATTATATGTGGACACAACTATATCACACTCTTTTTGCAACTAATGCAAACATTTGTGTTCAACTGCAGGTAACCGACAAAAAAAAATATATGGCCAAAAAATAGTTGTAGAGAGTGCTAACTCCAGATGTTATGCGACTGTGTTTGTTAACAGTGTAAGCCGCTTATGTTGAGCTAAAAATTTTGTTTGTATTTTGAAGTTTTAAGCCGCAAAATGGCACATGTGTGTGAGCATTATAAGCAGGTTCCTCGAGCGGCCAGTGCATAACTATGGTAATTTTGTCTGCGAGCTGCTAAATGAGAATTTACCGTAAAATTTGTAAACAAGGCAAAAGGTAATTATTAACAAAATCCAACTACAACAGCAAAAAAAATTACAAAGTTGATAGCAGTCATTAAATAAATATTATAATTCCGTACATTCACCAAGATTACAACGAAGCGTCGCTCGCACAAACATATATAAATAAAATATGCTGCATAGCATTTTAAATTATTAATTCATATTTAAATAAAGCAGCACAAGTTAAATTAAGAGCATTTTCATTTAAATAAATATGCATAAATGAGCATTTTAATCAGCCAGACGATGGCACTTACTTTTGCGCATTTCTGCTTGCATTCACAATATTCCAAAAAACAATTTCAACCAAAATTCACGAAAACTAATAAAACAAAATTAATTTTAAAAAAGTACGAATTTTTTTGCGAGTCCTTTTATAAATAATATTTACATTCAAAAAATATTTAAAAATTTCTAATTAGCAATTTCATTACTACAAATCTTATCATAAAATGTGACGCATTCGTTTTCGAGAACTTGCCAATTAATTAAAATTGTTATGCGTTTGTAACTATTATTACAGTCATTATTTGTTTGGCTTTTTGTGTGAGCGGATAACAGCTGGCGCATTGGGCAAATAAAAATAATATATTTAAATGCATGACAAGACTCGAAATTGACACATTCAATTTGGCATCAGTTTAGTTAGTTGTTGCCGATGGTACTTAACGTTGCTAACTACCAGCTGCAACAAATTTGCAAAAGGGATTTACAAAGCGCCAGCTGCCAACTGCCAACTGCCAACTTCAAACTGACAACTGGCAACAACTGCCAACTAGCGGTCATCAAGCGTTGCCGTTGTCGTGCTGCATTCCTGTATGCAATTTGCTGCAATTTAAGTTTGACTTGTTAGCCTTGATTACATTTTAAAGTTGCCGGCTTCTTACAAATGCAAAAACTTTCTTAATACAGCAGCTAACTCCTTTGATAGTCAGCCAAGTCAATCGGCCATTTCCATATCCAATAAAACGACGCAAACTCGAAAGCTCTTCTCTTCGCTTTATCTTCTTTGTACAGTTGTGCACAAAATGTGACTACGCTTTTTTAATTTAAGTTTAGCATTTTTCAAAATAGACAATTTTTTGTTTTATACAATAACGATTTGTAAATATTTAATCAACACAATTGCAATTGTTTCAAAATTATATCGAGCAGCTCTTTGTAATTATTATTTTAATTATGTTTTGCCAACAATTCCTATTTTTGGTTCATTACAACAACGTTTTAATATTTCATTTTTAGCTTGCAGTTAAAACTCTTTTTTTAATTGCATAACTAATGATTTAATTTATCTTGCACGCCACGCACCCCTTGCCCCTCCCCCTCTCTGACGCATTAGCAACATGAAACTGATTATTTGCATTGCAAATGTTCGCAACGAGGCAAATCTGAAATTCAAGTTCTCTCGACATGAAAAATACAGCAATTACATATACTACATAGATAAAAGATAACGTTTTGCTTAAAACTTTAGCTGCAATTAAATTTTAGTAGTCAGCGGCAAAATATATCATATCATATCATATCAGAAAGATTATGCGGTCAAGTTGGGTTTATCTGGGACTTGAATATATTTAATGAATATATTCGTTTTAAATATTTATTTATTTCGCTAATAAGGGAAAATTACTGTTTTTTTTATATTAATTTGAAGCTACCGAAAATATTATTTATGCAACTTTGATTAAATTTTCACATACAAATTGGAATGGAAAATGTAGGTCTGCTTTAATACAACAAATTGAAGAACAGCAGACCTGAATATAAATGAGTATAGTGAATTCAATATGCTGCTTGTTTCAGATAAGTCCCAAGTCTTTTTATGAGCTCTCAAAACAATTGTGATATTAAAATGATAATTGATTGATAGTATTTAGATAAAGATGTTACCTTTGGCACACTTTACCAGCTATCTATGTCTCTTTATTTCTTAATCAAAATAAGCTAATAGAACGAAATTAGAAATTATTATACAAATAATGAATTTTAAAATGTGACAAAATTACAACTAAAAACATATCAAGGGAAAACGATTTTAAACTAAAAAAATATATTTTATATTTGCATACGTAATTTATTTTTGTCAGAAAACTAAAAGATTTGAAGAGAAAGTAAATTTCCACTAAGAGCAGCGTAAGCATAACAAAATACACCGCTAAGGAAATTCGCATGGAAGGCATTTTAAATTTATGGAATGTAAAGTTTCATGAACTTTGAACATTGTCGAGTTGCTGCTAAGCCTAGACACACAGTTTGACACTGTTTTGGCATAAACATGATGATGAGCGAACGCCAGACGCCGAACAACAATTGAAATACAGCTCCCAGGGAACATTTTAGGAACCTATTTTTGTTTTTGCTTTCGGTTGGCCTTGGCTATCGCGAGCTGGCCCCATTCCACAGGGTGCTCTAGTGCGCCAAGTTGTAGCATTTTTCACAGCCTACTTGAGGGCGCTCAAGGCTCAGTGCTCGTTGGCCGACAGCGAAATGGCCATAATGTCATTTAATTAAACGCCTGAGAGCAGTTGGTAGTTGGCTCTTACCCCTGGCTATTATTATTATTGTTGTTGTTGCTGTTGTTGTTGGTGTGTGCTGGCTGTTTTCTTAGCCGCCGTGTTGGTGGTTAGAGCCGGCTAAACGATTAACCAAGTTTAGGTGGAGCCAGGGGAGGCTACAATATTTTTTTTTTTTATTTTGGTGGGCAGGCGTGAAGCAGTCCAGCAATTTACGTTCATTTGCATAGATATTAAAAATTGTTAGGAAGTCATTAGTAGGCATCAGTCAAATGACGCAACCTGCATATAAATGAAGCATAATTTTATTATATGGCCACCAGAAGCAGAAGCAGAAGACGAGTCCGAGGCTGTGGCAAAACAAGTCGGCAGCAGGTCATCGGGCCGCTTGACAAATGTCCATGACCCCATCCATCCGCTAGCCGTATTAATTATTAGTTTTAATTGCGTTTTGGTCTGGCCTGAAGGGCCCCTAGCCCGTTTTTCGGGGGCCCAAAAAGTTGTTTTAAAATCTTTGGTGCATTGCTTTAATTTTTAAGCACACACACCCACACCCACACACTCACACGCACACTTAAGCCCAAAAAGTTGTGTGTGTGTGCAATTAAATACTTAGACCATAATGTATTTTTCACAAGTTGAGCAATGTTGACCATTCCGGTTTTGTGGGCTGCGGTCAGTGGATGGCCCCATGCCGGGCCCAGTGTTGCCCATATTCTGTGTAAATTATATGCAACAAAGCAAACTGATGTGTCCGCCGCAGAGCCGTCTAAAGTGCCCAAAAGGGCTGCAAACCCCAAGCGCCCAACTAGCCTCAACACCATTGGTTACAAGTCAAAAGCTTAACCGCAAGCAATTTTATTAAATTTGCTAGCAAATTTTTCAGGCTCAGCTAACGAGAGGGAACTATTCCAAATGTATCTATAGCTCTTGTTGTTGTTGTTGTTTTTGTTGTTATTTCTGGCTGGCTTATCAAAATTTGTAATTAGATATTTCGCAAGGGGGCACCTTCGGAAATTTTCGGTCGCGCCTCATCTATTTATATGCTTGCGGTATTTCTCTTTCGCCCATTTACCAAGTTTTTGCAGTTATTTGCTCACGTTCGGTTCGGTTTGGTTCGGCTGTGCTGCCTTCCATTTTGCCCCTATCCCCAACCAAACCCACATACCCATCCACTTCCGTTTCCGCCGCCAAACGTTTCGATATTAAATGGTGCGCGTAATTAGATTTTAAATTTATTGCGCTGTGTGTTTGTTATTTTTTGTTTTTCGCTTTTTCTATTTATTTTTGTCTGCTTTGGTGTGCATAACAATGCAAATGCAGCAATAAATAAATAAACAAAGTGTGAACGCGAATTCAATGGGTGCGAGGCTCGGCCCGCTCCCACGGGTGCCAAAGACAAACAAACCAGTAGGCAACATTTCTCCCATGCTTTTGCCACTAAAGCAAAAATACAAAACAAAAAAAAAGAAACAAACGGTTTTTAGTTGAAAAAAACGTTAAAATGCTAAGCGCGTTAATTTAAAATGAAAGTTGTGTAAGACTTAAAACCTTTAAACAGGGATTTTAAGTAAATTTAAAAAATAAATGAATATATTTGCTTTTAATGGAATTATTTCTTTTTGCAAAGATGTGAACTTAATATTATTGAATATGATACATAAACATTGTAGAAATAGTATGTTTATATATTTCAAAAGACTACGCTGAATTGCTAAATTCTTAATTCTCAATTCATCTCAGCTTAAGATACAAACTTTTTTTCATTAGTTTCAAAGTTTGGAAACTCATAAAACATATATTTTTTGAAAATATGGTTAAAAGCAAGACTCCAAGATTTTTTGCAAGTAGCCAAAATAATATTGCTTGTTCTTATTATTTATACTGTTTGTTTGGTAATCATTTGCTCTCCTCTTTTAATTCCAATTGGAAGCCGTGATTGCCTTTTTAGTTCAAATATAATCAATCAAAAACCTGTTTATTAATGCTTTTCAATATAAATATACTGAATGTCACCAATTAAATATAATTAATAAAATTTAATTAACTTGCAAATCCGTTACAATCGATTTACCTTCTTTTTTGATGCCAAATGCGAGTCATTAATAGCTTATATCTTATCGTGCTCTGGCCTATTGCAACCGAACGAGCCGACAGCTTGCACTTTTGGCCACAATAATGCGGCCTTGTTGCCGTACCGTATTCATGCACTGCCACTGTGACCACAGATAACTGACAGCAGTGTGCACCGCCACGGGTGGCTTTGGGGGTGGCTTCACACACGAACTAACTACCCCTTGAATGATAATAAATATGGGTACCATACATATGTATGTATATATGTATGTTTCAAGCAGGAGCGGCATGAGTAATGAGCGCTTAATAAGGCGACATGACCATATTTTCAGCCCGAAACAAGTGAGAGCTCTGCGGTCGTGTGTAACCGACTGCACAATACTCGTTTTACACTAGAAGAACCTAAAACCCACGCAAATGGTTTTCATTATTAGCGATGAATCTAGCTTTAAATTTTTGACAGATGTGGATTTTTAGAGGAAGTCATAAGAAATCTTTATATTAATACAATTACAAATAGATAAAAATCTTAACAGTTTATCTGGCCAAGTTTCAAGTCTGTTGCCTCACAATCCGAATAACTATTTTCACTTTGTGAACGAGTTTAAGCAGATTACAGCCAGTTGGATGCGACTGTGCCACAAATACACACACACGCACACAAATACATATGTACATATTATAATTTACATATGTGAAAATATTTATGCACATTAAATATGCGCGAATGAGTGCAACAGTTTGGCATTTCGGTACACGATGGCAATTTTTGAAAATTTCATAAATCACCGCACGGCGCAGTGTTAAAAACGATGAGTCGACGCTGCGTCCTGTCAGATCAGGCGGCTGCCGGCAGCAGTCAGCTCGCATCCTGGCCGTGATACGGGGCGCATGACGTGTGGTCTGCGCCGGGCGGATTGCGGGGGGTTGCTGGGCTGGGCCGGTTGTTGTCTTAACTTATTTACACATGTTTAAAACGCAAATGAGCCGTAAAGCGCTGATAATGCAACAAACTGACAATTGACGTTTTCAACTGCTGCCAGTGTTGCCAGATTGTTGAATAAAAACCGAGAGAAAAAGAAGGAAGACACTACAGTTATAAACAGATGGAGGAACAAACATTTAAAAGCTAACTTATTTATCGATTTTATTCAATAATACATATAGTACTCTATGGCGTACATTATAATGCTAGATTTCAAAATTATAAAGGGGAGAGTAGGGTA
The DNA here is from genome assembly GCA_035043915.1 of Drosophila paramelanica. Lineage (NCBI taxonomy): Eukaryota > Metazoa > Arthropoda > Insecta > Diptera > Drosophilidae > Drosophila > Drosophila paramelanica. The sequence goes on from JAWNMO010000584.1 coordinate 1,275,031, forward strand.
TATTTTTCCAAAATAAAAAACTTAGATAAAGAATCATTTTAGAAATTATACCATGATCAAAATGGCATGGATCAAGAAAATCGGTTCAGTTTTGACCAAGTTAAGAGAGTTTGAAATATGGGACCCATCGATTCGAGAACTTTACATGTCAAAATTTTTGTCAATTTTGGCATGATTTTTGACCAAAAATTTTACCCCCTCAAAATCAGTTTTAATGTTGTTTTTTCCACTATTTATGACTATTACAATCGATTAAAAATGCAAACTCGCTATTTTAAATTTTGAAAACAAATTTTTTCCCAAAATCATAAGGGGGGAGTAGGCTATATTTTTCCGAAAAATTAAAAAATAATTTTTTTTTCAAATATGCATAAAACTTAGATGAAGAATCAATTTAGAGGTTTAATCATGATCAAAATGGCATGGATCATGAAAATCGGTTCAGTTTTGACCAAGTTAAGAGAGTTTGAAATATGGGAGCAATGGATCCGAGAACTGCACATGTCAAAATTTTTGTCAATTTTGGCATGATTTTTGACCAAAAATTTTACCCCTAAAAATCAGTTTTAATGTTGTTTTTTCCACTATTTGTGACTACCACAATCGATTAAAAATGCAAACTCGCTATTTTAAACTTTGAAAAAAATTTTTTTTCCCAAAATCATAAGGGGGGAGTAGGCTATATTTTTCCAAAAAATTAAAAAAAAAATTTTTTTTCGAATATGCATAAAACTTAGATAGAGAATCAATTTAGAAGTTAAACCATTAACAAAATGGCATGGATCATGAAAATCGGTTCAGTTTTGACCAAGTTAACAGATTTTGAAATATGGGAGCCATGGATCCGAGAGGTTATATTTTTCCAAACCCAATAAACTCTTTTCTCTTGGTGAACTTGATGAAAACAAAAAAAAAAGGAAAACAAAAAAATATCTCCCGGCGAACGTTTACAATTTTGCTTTTACAAAAGTTTGGCCTTTTTGTTTCGCACATAGCGAATATTTACTTTATTTTGTTAACGGCATCAGCTTTCAGATTGCAGATTGCTTTGTGCTTTCGGGCCAAAGAAACCGCGAAAGTATTTCATATCACGCGAGCTCTGTGCGCAGATAGAGTCATTTCTCTTTGGTTGGCTGTCCGTTTATCGGTATGTCTGTCTATCTGTCCGTCCGTCTGTCTGTCCCACTGTCTTATGGCTGCATGCTTGCAAATAACAGCAAGACATACAGGCGGCAACAATGCTGCGAGGCAGCGAGTCAAATGATGCGTTCGCATCCCGCATCCTGTCGATGAGTGGCAGGAATCGTAAACCTTCTGTGTCATGTACATGAATCTTGTACATATATAAATATATGTATGTATATATCAGGACGATGAACCGTGCCCAAACAATGGCGTAAAATGTGTTACGGAAACCACAGCTGAGTGAACCGCCCAGAGTCCAGAGTTTAAATCGTAGCCAATTCCATTCCCAATGCCAATGGCCAACGCCAGCCGACGGGCCCAATAACGCAAGCAATAAAATTTTAACGTAAATGCCGCGCATTTTAAATGCTCCTGTGTGTGTGTGTGTGTGTGTGTGTGTGCGTATATTGCTATGTGGCAACAAAAAATTAAATTAAGATCCGTTCTTTTCTTCTTTTTTTTTAAGTTAATCAACAGCCATACTCAATTTGATCAAACTGCAAAACGGTCACAGGAAGTTCGCAGATTGGCTGGATTCTTCACTTTGATGTGAGCACAGAAATTGCTTCTGTTAGAGAGGTTGGCCAGTGCTGCCAATCTGTTCAGAATTTGCGGGCAACGAGTAGGCAATTGGGCAGAAAACGCAACAGAAAAAGAGTCAATATGGGTAAACTAAGCTGCAACTCCTATTCGATATTTAATTGCACTAGGTAAGAAAACTGAACTTTTTGTTTTGGTCTAAATAACAAAGCCAACATTTTTACATAAAAAAAAACAACAGATATCTACAAAATACATATAACAAATAATGTAATTCAAGAGTCAATATATTTAGTGTGCAGTATGCTTATCGATACCATTTGTTTTTGTATCGATAACTAGCGTTGTTTTAACAAACTCTTATTGATTGTCGTGATTTATGAAAGTATTTGTAGAAAGAAAAGTTTCACTAGCAGTTTCTTGCGGGTTTATCAAGTTCAGACAACGTTTGTATTTATAAAATATAAATATAATTAGTATATAAATACTAACGCCTTTTTTTTGCGAAAGAAATGTAATTAAATATATATCAAGCTAAATATACTACTGATAGATATATATTTTATATATAGAGAAGAACACAGCCAAGCACGCATAAAAACTATTTGCTTAATATCAGATTGTTATAAAATGTACTAGATATTTATATGAAATAAAGATAATATACCCAGAACGTGAAATATGTGAAGCTGCCTACAACTTTTATAGGCACTCAAATTGAGGAATTTGTAAACGTTTGGCTGACTGCAGCGGGTATATCGATGCGACAGTTGAATAACTGAATACTCTTTAAAAAAAATATCTATATATAAATAATATACATTTAGAAATAAAGTACTTTTCAGCAAAGCTACACACCAGATAATACCCTTTTTGCAAGCACCTAGTTATAGGGTATAGGCCCAAACATCAACTAAGGTCAACCGTCGATTGAGTAAATTTGCCTGACTAGGGACTTGGACAAAAGTGTTTTGCCGGTCTTTTTGTGTATCATAAAATTAACGCTTTATGATATGAATAAAGGCATAAGGAGCCACGATCTTATCACGGGACAAGGAGCAAGCAACGAAAAAATCAAGGAGTTAACCGACTGCGCGATACTCATTCACAGTAAAAACGGTCTTAATTATAATTGTTATTTTGAACAAAATAAAAGTAGGACAACTCTGTGATAATTTTTTGATATTTAGTATTTATTTACGCAGTTTACCGAATACCGAAAAAAAGTTACGTTAATACGAACACACGGAAGGACAGTGCACAAACCCAATATGCTCCTTTCACTCCGCGAACGAGTATAAACTTAATCCAAACAGTTGCCACTCATAAGGGAATAAAATGTTTAGTGTTAAATTACAGAGATGAGTGCTTAAAGATACCGAATGACGGACTTATTATTTACGTGCTGACATTTTGTCGTATATAAAAATGTGTATATGTATGTGTGTGTATAGCAACTGGTAAAGTTTTTGAGCAACTCTCAGAGCCCTAGGCGGCAGCTGTCAGTGGATAATAAAGTACTGTTAGTTGTGTGTTCGTATAATCGCAGTTCTCATGCCATATGTGGCATAAAAGTAATTCGAAGCGAACTGAAAATTATAATAAAAAAATACGCCTATTGGTCGTTCGTCGGTTTAAAATCCATTTCGTAAAGTTCGTTGACGCGTAAAAAAATTCAACATTCGTAACACACATATATATTCAACATTGAGGAGCATTCAAAATAATGCTCTTGGCCAAACAGAACAGTTTCAATATGCTCGACTGCAGCGATTCTGAGATGCAGGCAGACACACTGTCCAGCTCGAGCCAGGAACAGAAGTCCTACTCGGACGGCGAGGTGTGCAAGCCGAGCAAGCAGGTGGGCCATTTGCCGTATAAGCATCCGTTGGAGCACACCTGGACGCTGTGGTATCTCGAAAACGATCGCAGCAAGAGCTGGGAGGATATGCAAAATGAGATAACCAGCTTCGATATGGTCGAGGACTTCTGGAGTCTATACAATCACATTAAGCCGCCGTCTGAGCTCAAGATTGGCAGCGACTATTCATTGTTCAAGAAGGGCATACAGTAAGGCTAGACCAAAAATTCCCAGATTGATTTTCAACTTTTGCAATTGCTAATGGAAATTTCGCGTATTATTATCGTTGCAGACCCATGTGGGAGGACGAGACCAACAACGATGGCGGCCGCTGGGTCATCAGCATCGGACGTTGCAGTAAACTCGAGCTGGACAAGCTCTGGCTGGATGTGGTGAGTTTACGTTAGCAGCGGCTGTTTCTGATTGTTGACGTTGTGCCCCCCTCCCCGCCCCCTCGCAGCTGCTAATACTGATTGGTGAGGCTGTTCAGCACACCGACGAAATCTGTGGCGCTGTCATCAACTTGCGCAGCAAGAGCAACAAAATTTGTAAGCGCCAAAATTCAGTTTTCCGCCATCTGTCTCTCTTTTTTTTCGTTCTAACTTTGTGTTGTGTTGCTTGCAGCCATTTGGACCGCCAATGGGCACAATGAAATGGCCGTCATGGAGATTGGCTACAAGCTGCGTAAGCTACTGGGTTTGCCGCCGCACAATCTGCAGTATCAGATGCACAAGGACTCTATGAGCAAGCAGGGATCGCTGGTGAAAGCCGCTTACATACTGTAAAGCTGTATGTTATTTAGATGAAAACCCCCCCACCACCCACCATCCACCACCCACAATTCTGGCTTTAAAAGCCACAACCCCCCTACCCCTTTAGCAGTTGACTGCGCGTGTATTCCAAAAATGTAAAAAAAAAAACTATTGATCGTATGTGTAAACGTTTTAATTGATTAGATATGTTTTTAAAATTTTCTGCAATAAAGCGAGGCAAAAGAACACTTTATATATTTAATTTAAAATAATTTCATTGTTTGAAACAAAAATACTGTAATACTGTAGAAATATACAAATGCTCAATTGAGTGTTAAAATATATATTTCGTACTTGATTACATACTTTTAATATATTCCTTATAATAAGATACAAAAATGTTATATTGTATAAATACGCATTTAGTATTTTTCTAAGGTGAAAACATATAAAACGCTTAAAAACAAATGATTAAACAAACTCTCGAAATACTTTTGTAAAAACTGTTAACTTAGCGCATTTTCCAATGCTCACCTTTAAAGTGGCGAGCATTTTTTTTTTTTGATAGTCGGGCGCATAAAACAGAAAAATACTGTCAAAAATACTGCACGCTTGATGAAATTTTATGCAAACATATGCAGCACTAGAGCTGCAAATAAATGCGCAAAATAAATGTGAAAAGTAAAAAATTTTCGGTGCATAACTATTTGTTAGAAGTGGCGCAGAGCGGGCTCTTTGGCACAGTGACTGCAAAAGATATATGCCCACTTGGCGGTTGGCTGGCCGAGCGCAAAGCTCAAGACAAAAGGGTCAACAATGGAACTGCCGCTGCCGTTTCTGCTGCCGCTGCTGCTGCTTGTGGTGTTGCAAGTGGCATTGAGTGCTGCATCGTAAATTGAAACAATTGAATTTTGATGAAATATGCAGCGTGCCATGCGGCATTCAATTGAAATGTGTGCCCCGCCCCGCCCCGACCCGTCCCTCGCACTTAAGAAAATGTGGCACTGCGCGGTGGCAACAACATTTCAATCAACATTCATGCAGCAGACTGGGGACACGTGCCACACACGGCAATGACTTGTAGCAACTTCATTATGAGGCAACTTAAGTTGACGAAACTATCGTCGGCGTCCTCAAACTTGCACCTGTCTGGCTGAGCCTCCACCTCCCCCCTCCCCTCCCCTCCCCCCGCTGCATGACTGTCTATCTGTTTGTCAGTCGCGTTTTGATGGGCTTAGCTTGAGCTGATGGCAGCGACTGTGCTGCGAAAGGGCATCAAAACCGCACACGTGCCACATGTCATGCAGCTGCTTTCCGCTGCTGCCCTTGCTGCCAAGAACTTTGACATATTGCCAGCACACAGACACACACAAACACACACACAAAATACACACGCCGCGTTTTATCAGTAACCCAGGTAGAGGTTATCATAGCCCCCCCTCCGAGCTTGCCCCACTTTGCACTGCTCTGCAAAATTTACAAATTAGTTGCACGAAACGTGACTTGAAAATTGTTGTAGTTAGTTTTTTGGCATGTTGCAACATTTGCAAATGCTGCCGCACAAGTTTTGCAGCATGCAACTTAATTACTAAATAAATAAATTATATTGCAATTAGTTAAGTTCTTCTGACAACAAATGCGCATGTGTGCATATATATAAATGCATATATATATATATATATATATATATATATTTATTTATTAGTGTTAACTGCAATTGTAAGTCTTTCGATTTGACTTGGCGGCACAATCGATTAATTTTGCATGTTTGTTGCGGCCTAAATGTTGCATTGCTGCATGTTTCAGCTTGTACCAAACAGGGTGACCAGGCTAATTTATTGCTTACAAGCGCCGATCGCTAACAGCACCAAAAGGAATTATAGTTTGTTTACTTCAAGAGTTCAGCTGGAATGTTTAACTTTAACTTTGTTTTTAACTTGAAAATATTCATAAGTAAGGCAAAAACTAGTATTGTTGGAAATACTGGAAAACTTATCCGAGAAATGTGTAAATTGTTTAAGAAATTTCACATTATTAGAATAACATTGAATAATTATTAGGATCTTTACACAAAAAAATGACTTTAAATAAAATTATTACTGTTTCCGTAATAGATATACATTACAGAAAACATTTATTTTTATGTATTTATCAAATGTTAACTTACGACATATGTTGTCTGTCTGTTATGTTAAAGTGTTAAAAATGTTAATTTTATTTAGTCATCAAAATTATTCGTAAAATAAAGTAGGCGAAATGTAATTTAAGAGATGCTTTCCACATATTAAATTTCACATTTTAGATCGATATTATATCGATAGTACACAACCCCACTTAACAGTCTATCAAAGAAAGTTCTGTTAAGTTTCAGCCCAAGTTTCTAAATTACCATTAACAAAGCCAATAGAAAGCATGCAAAGTACCAACTGTCAGTAAATTTCAAATGAGCTAAAAGTAACATGAAAGTAACATAAAAGTAAAGTAACCAAATTTAATTATTAAACAATTTTGTGCAATTTGTAGCACACGTTCCCGCTTGAATTATTGCAGGAACTGATTTGCAGAAACGCAATTACTGGTAAATGGCCAGATAATCATGTGCAATTAGAATGTGTCGAGCAACTACAACCCAAACGAATTGTTAAGTTCTTCTTTTGTTTTTTTTTTGGCATGTATTTTCTTTTGTTGTTGTTTTTTTTGTATTTGTTGTGGCCCGTCTGGCTCATCTCTCACATATATCAACACTTTTCATGCACTGCGCACAGAGACTCAGCTTCAGATTCAGCTTTAGTTGGGTTTTTATTGCCACAGCAGCTGACCCACAGCAGCCACCACCCACCCACCATCCCCACCGAACAGACCCACACCAGCCTGTTCTAACCTTTGCTTATGCTGTGTATTGTTGTGGCTGGCTCGCAGTTGCTGGAGTTTTATTTTTTGGCAAGCGCAAGCAGAAGAACGCAACACAACATAAAAATAAATTGCACTTCTGACACTTAAATACAGTTGAAAAGTGGAGGGGAGTTGGGAGCTGGGTGGGGAGTTGGGCGGCAGCGACGGACACATGATTAAGTGGAGTTTGTGGTTTTGCTTTGCGCTGGGGAATACGCATGTAAATCTATTTCAGTATACATTATCGTCGTCCAGTTGAAGCTTAACTTTTATCATATAATAAAATGTAATTTTCCAACTCGTAATTCTCTGGTAATTAGAATTTATAGCAATCTTAATCGTTTTTGGCAGCCCGGAAACAGTGAAAGCCAACTCGAAGTGTGCGTGAAAACAGAACTTGACTCTGTGTGTGTGTGTGTGTGTGTGTATGTTTGTGTGTATTTGTATACTGGTCATCTATTTTATACATTTTGCGGCATAGAATTTCATTAGCTGAAAGAAATGTTAGAAATATTTTTAATTTTTAATAACAATAATGTTATTAAAATACGCTGCTGCTGCGCACCTTGACCAAAAAGTTTCGAGTTAACCGCATCAATGCAAAGCATTTGAAATTAAATATTAATAAAACAAATTCCATTCATACAACTTGAGGGAATTTTACTTTTCACAAATTTCCATTACGAATTAATAGGAATTTATGACGCCAGCAACGACCAAAATGCCCCAACTACAACAACAACAGGACGCCAGAGACTGGCCTCACCTCAAAAAATATATATAAATATATATATATAGACAGAGCTAGATAAAAACGATAGAAGGGGACAGTGAGTGCGCCAGACTGCGACTTGCTAAAAATATTTTGGGCTACAAATATTATTGCTATTCAAAATTTGTAGTAGCTGCTGCGCCTCACAACACGCAAAATTCCTGTGTGCCCCTATATGCCCGGGCAGGAATTTCGGGGCCCAGGAAGTTCTGAAGAAAAAATTACAAGAAAGAGCATTTAAATTCTTGAGTAAAACAATAGATACCCACCCTTGTCACACAATATACAAAATAATATTCAAATTTAAAGTGCTTTATTAAATACGAAATATTGTGCTTAAAGGCTTAGTAAAATAAAAAAAACTTGTATTTTTGGATTATGTATAAATGATCAAAAATCATGATAAAAAAAAATAGTTTTTTATAGAAAATTTATTTTTAACTGATCATTTAAATGGAAAATTAATGCGAAGTTGAGCAAATTTTTATCATATTTACGCTTCAATATATATCTATATATAGATATTTTTAAAAAAACAAAAATGTTCTCAAACAGAAATTAATTTTTCTTTTGATCGTTGCCATTGGAGCTATATGATATGGTCCATAGTAATATTTCGAAATGGATAAGGTCGAAATGTTATTTTTACAGCATATTTATATAATAAGTTGATTTCATACAAAAATAATCGATTTTTCCTAGAAATACGATCCGATTGTAGAACATTTTGTGATTATAAACAGACCTGTCAGCTCTATTGATGCTGATCATGAACATTAACAACTTATGGAATCGAAAAAGTCTCTTTCTGGCAATTATACACAGTTTAAGCATACCCAATTATTCCATTTTTTTTGCATAGATACAGGGTATACAAACACGCTCAGAATGCGGCCTGCTGTTTAATATAAACACACAACATATATACACACATACATACAAATATATATATATATATATATTTATCTATTATGTTGTAGCATATATATAGTTATAGCCTCGTAAATACATAAATATGCTAAGAGATACAACAATAGAAAAGAAATCGTTTTGGCCCTTTTTGGCCACATTTTATAAGCAAATTCAAGACGCCGTTTGAGCCGAATGAAACTATAAAAAGCGCCGCAAACCGCATCAAACACACTACGGGATATTAAGCACAAAAGTTGAACGCAAAGATTTCTTTTTTTTTTGGGAGCAGATCAGAGCAGCGAAGCTTAACCTAATGAAATAAAGCACTTGCTTTGGCTCACACACACACACGTACACACACGCACACACACACACGTTGGGGTGACCTGAAACCCAAAGCTAAAGCTAAATGCAAACCTTAGCATAAGAAGTCAGTCATGAAAAGCGTACGTGAGCAATGAAAAAGTCGCAAACACTTTATTATACATATATGGGCGGGGTGGGGAGGAGGATAGAGGCGGTGCAGAAAAAGTGTGCGTTGCTTGGAGGGGGGTTGGGGGCGTGTCTGCCACTGAATGCTACGCGCTGCGTATACGTAATATTAAAGGCCAGTTCGCCAGCTGATGGAGAAACAATGCAAGAGCGCGAATGTGTGTGCGTGTGTGTGTGTGTGTGTGTGTGTGTGTGTGTGTGTGTGTGTGTGAAACAAAGGGCAGGGCCAATAAAGAGATGGTGGGGAGAGGGCGCTTCATACTCATTACTCATACGGCGCGTCATTGTGCCAGATAAAGAGCCAAAGACAAAGGAGCCCAAAAACCGCACGCAGGACAACAACAATAACAACAACAATAACAACAACAACAATAAACAGCAGCAGCAGCAAAAGGACATTGGCAATGCACATAATGACAGCAAAGGGGGTGGTGTTGTGGATTGGGTATGTTGAGGGTTTTGCCGCTGCCTTTGGTGCGTGCCGTAGCTATTTTTGTTGGTATTTTGGTATTTTGAGCATGTTCACGGCAGCTAATGCATAGTTTATGGCGCCTATTGGCCAAAAGTGTTTGCCCCAAATAGGGTCAAGCGTTGCCAGCGCGACTTAAAGCTTAGCAGGAGTTTAGCCCAAGTCAACGCCTTTTTGCGGGCCAGCTGACAAAGTTTGCATATTGTCATTTGTACTAAAACGAAGGCGTATACTTAATTTATTAATTCAACAGAGCAAATTATTGCGAAAGTAAACCAAATAGGAACGCTTCTTTTTTTTGTGGCCACAAATGAAATACCCTTAAAAACCGATTCAGTGTGCAGAGGGGGTAACATTAAATATATAGCAGTTCGATGCTGGTAATAGTGATATTCTCATGTGCCCAGATTTCGCTGGAAAAACTGAAACTGGAAAAACAAGAATGTTTTTTATACAAGAACTAAATTTTTGAAAGATTTTTGCTATGCAAGCTTAACGATATAGTAGATAGATTAGATGGATTAGATAGATTCGATTTTTCCAATTTTAGTTAGAATATCTTGAAAAATATAAAAGTAAACTTTCAAAACCAAACCACCAAATTTTCAATCATTCATTTTAGCTTCATTCTTCATTTGAGTGTTACATGATATATTCATCCTTTATAGATTAGATTTGCATAATATATAAAGGTTGTATAAACGCGTTCTGATTCCCAAATATAGTAAAGATATCTAAGTTATATATAATATTTAAATGTTTGATCGATTATACCAATGGGAGCTTTATAAGCTAGTATCGGGAGCATAGTAATGCTTTTAATCGGTTTTCAATTTTCGAGCTATACTTTCTAGTAGAACACTTTCTATATAGGTTCCGATCGATTTCTGACTCATTGTGATAAAACCAAAGCTAAAGTCGTAGTTTGCATAGAAATAGACGATACTGTTCAAGAATATATATGGATTACTTTTAGTTGTTGACGACAGAGATGTCTTCTTCAGCAATGCGTGACACATGCCTCGATAAAATTATAGTACTTCCTGCACAGAGCATAAATAAACCCTCAATCTCTGTGGCCAAAACGTGAGCAAACTGGCTAAGCCGTATGGCTTATGGTCGACACAAAGCCCGACGGCCGTACAAATTTTTTGTCAGGATGCGAAATCGAAACTACAAAGTGCACTAATTTGAGGTGTTGAAAGGGTCGACGGTGTCCGACAAAAACCGCACGAGCAGAGAGAGGCTTTGATGTGCGCTCAAGGGTTGCCAGGTAGCAGGATAATCTAATCACAGTGGAGACCTACAGCAGGACCTCAAAAAGGTTTCGCTTTATTTGTTTATTTGTTTATTCGTTTGTTTGCCCCGCATCCACCAACAAACAAGCACACACAAACACACACATTAGGCATTCAAGTCACACACACACAACACAACAAAGTGTTCTGACTGTATAAATAAATGAATACATATATATATGTATATAAATATGTATGTATATATATTTATGTTTAGTCTATATAGACACAAGAGCTGCTTATTTAAATATATAATTCGTAGTGCCTGTCAACTCCCGGCAACGGCTGCTCATCTTTTTAATAAGTATGCAAATGCCAAGTCCAAATTCAGGTCGTTTTGCAGGATTATTTACCTGGCATTTTTGTTTTACAATTCAACCGAATATTTCGTGTCTTTGGCCACATTGTGTCTAGACGCTTTAGGAGCACATCATCACGAATTTATAAGCGCTTGTTGACTAACAAAACGTTCGGTTAAAGGCAAACACAAAGGCGGAGTGCGGGCAAAAATAAAAGCGAAGCAAGGAGTAAGGAGCGAGATAAGGAATGGGAGAGAAATGAGAAGTTAATGCAGCTTTTAACGAGTTTCATATAAGCAATTACTGCACATATGCCTTGGATTATAAAATGAAAGCAACAGATTGGCTTCAAAGTGCCGAATATTCAATACCCTACAATCACTGAGATTTACATAAACAAGTTTATGATTGATAGACTCTTTGACCCACAAAAGAGTTGCAAGATTAAACAATGTAAAATTTTTAAATTCATTTTTTAACGCATTTTTATAATTCGTTACAGTTTTGCATAAAATTTGGTTGAGAAGAAGACAGTGTTATTGTAAAAATTAAAGCCGAAATTTATAAAAAAAAAAACTGGCTATAGCCACTTTCTAACTGTTCTTTTCTTTTTCTTTTAAAGTTTCACTTGTATTTAATACAGGAAAAATTGAAACCGCATTTTTTTAGAACAAGATACAAAAACTACCCTTTGCAAGCTTACCGAAATTTCCCTCCGCATCGTGGGTATCTTTTGCATTTTCCGAACAAAAACTTCTTTTGTGATTGCGGTCTAAAGTTCGAGCAACCTTACTTTAAATTCTTTTTCTATAACCTCTTCATGAATTGGTTAAGAATAAGTCTGCGAACATAACGTTATTATTTTTATTAAATTCTGAACTGAACTCTAAGTCAAACCATTAATTTTAGTAAAATTTTTAAAATAAATTTTTGGTTTCACGAATATTAAAATTCAGATTCATGAATATCGTTTTTCTTTCGAATACCTTCAAAATTTTCAAAGAACCCAGAGTGAGGGTATACAAAAAATACGTGTGCATTATGGTAACTTAATTACAGCACATGGCGCTCATAATTTGCTACCTATGCATGCCTTTAGCCTATTGTACATGTACATTCCGGCAGATATAAGCCAGATGTATATGCAAGTATATATAAATATATATTCGTATATAGCAGATGTCTGGGACTGCTGCTGCTGCTACTGCTGCTGCTGCTGTTGCTGGGCGCTTACTTAAGCTAAAAGCTTTTGTGTATACATTTTAATTAATGTGCAACATTTAAATGCACAGCAAATGGCGTTAACATCGTTGTTGTGGTCAGTGCGGCACAGGTTGAAGAAGGTGAATGCCACGGGCGGGGGAGGGGGTGGTTTGGTTTACAAAACGGGCTGGTCGTGGTGGTGCTGGTGGGGGGTGGATTAAGTATTACTTGCCAGCCAGCTGGCAGAAGCGAGCTCAACTTTTGCCATGCGTGTGCGTTATAGTTAAAGCAGACGACAGATAAACCAGTGTTAAGCACAAATTAATGACCTTAATTTATGCACAGAAAATTCCACGCTTTCACCCGCCACCACAACCACCTCCCCCCCCCTGCCACTACCGCCACTTTTGGCAGCCGCGCGGCATTCGCGTTCGCGGTTTTTAATAACTTAACAAAAATGTATTGCCGGAGACTTGCATTGCCGGCTAATTAGTATTTAGTAATTGAAAACGGGCACTTGGCCACTTCAACGAGCATCGACATCGATAACGATAACAACAACAAAACGGCTGCGATTGAGTCTACATGGCACAACTTGGCAATACCCTGTAAACCAACTGAGAACTGTTGCAATGTGTATTTAAATCTATTCTGAAATCTCAAATATTAATTATTAATAAATATGGCAAATAATAATAATAATAAAAACTAAAAATTGCATCTTTATATAATTTTTAAGATTTACCAATAAAAAAACTGGAAGTAGAATCTTAAATTTACTAATTTAAGCGAAATATAATTATCACTATTTTTTTTTACTAAATAAATCTGAGTTAAAGTCAACGAAGACTTCATCTCAAATGTATTTTGACTAAATTTCAATATTTTGCGACATTCATATGTTAATACAAACATCCAATATGACAGACAGACCGACAGCTATATTGACTTGGCATATGATTCTGATCAAAGTAAACATAAACTTCTTTGCCAAAAAAAATAATAAAAACAAATAAGCGAACTTGGCCAACTTTTTAGATGTATGCCAACTAAAAGCGTCCATAATTTGCCGCAAAAACCATATGGCGGCAACACCCACGAATTCGGGTGCAAAAACTTTGTCCACGCCCACAAATTGTGGCACGCAACTTGGCTAATGATGTTATGTAAACAATTTTTGACAACCAAATATATTAACGTCAATATAATATACCCACAATTTTTTTTTTGGGGGAATTTTCAATGGCTACAGGGTATGTCAACAACAACGCGAACATCAACGGAACCGTGGGCAATGTAATCAGCACTACTTAAAGCCAATTAGCCGCAAATATGGCCGGTAAGCCCTTACTCAGTTCAGCGACAGCCCCACCTGCTAGCCCCACCCCGCCCAACCACAGGCAGGCAACGCTTACACTCAATGGGGCATGAAGCGCGTCCGTTCGCATTTGGTTCGTGCCACGCCTTTTTGGGCACGTTTGTGGTTCGCGCTGATGCTGCTGCTGCTGCTGGTGCTGGTGCTGGTGATTTTGTGATATGCCGCGCGGTTCGTTGCCAGCGACATTGTGCAAACGCCAAACTGCATTCTCAATGTGTGCGTGAGAGAGGGTGTGTGTGTGTGTGTGTGTGTGTGTGTCTCGGTGTGTGTAAATAATTGGCAACATTTGTGCTGGGCACAAAATACACTCTAACACACACACACACACACTTGCAAGCGCACACAATGGGCACGCCCCGCGTCACGCCCCGTTGGCCAACATTCAAACGACACACAGCGAAATGAAATTTGCAAAACCCTCAAAAGGTGTTGACAATTATTTGCATAACAAAGCTGCACTGCAGTTGGCCAACTCTAAAATTTGCTCATAAAATCAACAATCGAGGCTTTAACTTTAAAGCTGAACCGAAATTAATTATTGCGCTTTTATCGTTGGATTCCCTTTGAAGTGGCTGATTTTATTTGCAAATTAGGAAAATTAATTTAAAGAGTTGGTTTTCGTTATATTTATATAGAATTAGTTAGGTAACAAGTTTTTAACAAGAGATCATCCTTAACAAGCTGACCTTTTCATATTTGAATATAGCATATATAAGATGGAGTAATCCGATTTGCTCTATGTGAGCTATACAATATAAAACTTAAGTTATTTTAAACGAGATTTTAATTCAAGAATTGAGAATTACTTGAAAAAATGAGACCAGTTTTTATGGAAACAAAATTTAATATAAAAAATTCAAAATTAAAAAAACTATTAAAATTTTGACTTTTAAAAGAATTTTAAGCTTAAATATTGTATATACATATTCTGAGCATTTTTGTTTCCATGCAGATCGAAGATAAAATACCAAAATGGCCATTTTGATTTTTACGAGCTGCAGCTGCTTGAATAGAAGCTGCCAACTGTTAATTGCATAATAAACCCATAAGCCTGGTCAATTCAAGTTTGGCCGACAGAAATAAAAACGTTTAAATGGACTGGACTGGGCCAAGGCGTCATTTTTTTAGCCAAACTCTGAGATTCGTGCCAACCCACAGCGCAAAAGAGATAGACACTATAATTTGCCACAAAAACTATATGGCAACGCCCACAAATTGAGGGGGTAGAAAGAAAAAAAAACTGAATGCGCCACGCCCACAGCTTGTGGCACGTTCATAGGCGCAACGAAATTTTTGAGTAACAACTTTGCTGCGTGACACGAATGTCGAGTAAAGCACGAGGCACTTATAAAATGTTCAGCGGGTTCCAGCACGTCGCAATGTGTGTGCATGTGCGAGTGTGCGAGTGTGTGTGTGTGTGTGAGACTAATGATGATGATGATGATAATGATGTTTACCGGGACCCTAAGCCAAATATTGCGACACATAAACAAAGGGTTATATGTGTCTGTGCTGATGCTAAAAAAAAACTTTAAAGAGCCAAATTAATAAAGCTGAAAATGACTTTTATTTTTGAAACAAGTTTTTGGTTACCTATCAGGTATATTAAACTATAGAATTGGAATCAGAAATCTGGTTTTATTTAAATATTTGAATATGTTTAATATTTAAAACTTGAGTTGAAACTTGCCAAAACCCATTTTAGTATTGAATAACGTCATTAAAATTAATCCCAGCTCTTTGGCTTTGGGTTTGCGTTGATCACCAATCAGTCAATCAAACAGAACGAAACGTTATAAGGTTGTAAATGTTTCATTTTGAATTTATTTGTCTCAAGTTTGAACTTGAATTGCGGTTCAAGTATTTCATCTTCATTTATCAGGCAAAGGGAAAACCATCAGCGGCGCCTTAACTGAGTCTTAGCTACTCAGGGAAAACTGATGTTGACAAATTTGCAGCCATTTCGTATTTATTTACCTTTATATTATATACGCATACCCTATTTCTATTTCTACATTTCTACATTTCTATGCAGAGCTGCAGCGTATGCTGCTGTTTGTTAACTCATCATCAACCATCATCGTGACAAAGGGCTCAAATCTGTCACATTCGAAACACGTGAGCGAACATCATTTATTTTGTTGCGGGGGGGAGAATACCTCTAAAACTGTAAATGTTTTTTATTGGCCTTTTGGCTAGGTGTGCGACGTTATTTGTTTTTGTTTGTGTGTTTTTGTTAAACGCAATTGGAATATATAAAATTTCCAATTTCAAATGTAACTTTTATATGTTTGTTTTAAGTTTGTTTTTTTCGTTTTTTCTTGTTTATCAAATTTGACTTTGATCAAACAATTTAAATCAACATTTTAAAGCAAATCAATTTAGTATTTATATTCCATATGGAATTTGAGCTAGTTAAATATTTAAAACATGTTAAATACAATTTTTCAATGCGCGACAAATGTTTGACTTTATTATGCCCTGTGTTAAACGTTCGATCTAGTGAATAGTAGAGTGAAATCGAGATATATAGCATGAGAGAATAATGTTATTTAATTCTAATGGAATACCTAAATAATCCCATTAGTTTTAGCAACATATCTTGCCATCTAATTACAAAGTAAGCAGACTCTTTTGAGGCTTAAATTGTGTCTGATATTTTTTGCAGCAATTGAAAAATGTAAGTTTAATGAGTTATAGAGAATTTTGTAAAAACCTCTACCCACACCATTCACCTTACAATATTTACCGTTTAGTTCAACTAAAGAGCCCAGTCAACTGGCCTAAAATCTGTGCCAGCATTTAGGGCCCATATTCATTAGCAATAGATTCCAACTGGCCGCACAATGTGCTCTGAAAACGGAACGGAACAAAGGATGTGGCCTATCACTGGCTGCATCGGCAATGGGTAGAGTCATTAAATTTTGTTACCATTTTGAGCATTATTTTTAATAAGAGTCACAGTAGCAGTAGCACGGTCCTTGGCAACGATCTGGTGCATGGCAGAGTGCTTACTTACGATACACTCTAAGCCACTTAACATGAGTCAGTAAAGCCAATCTCATTAACAGGCTTTAATTTTGAAAACACACTTAAGTACTTTGGCTACCCCCGGTCCTAAAACTAGAGACAAAGAGAGAACGATAGCGACAGATAGAGAGATACACAAAGAGAGCCGCAACACAGTACCATCAAGAGCGACAGCAGCTGCACTCGCAGAAAAATCCCCAAAAACATAAATTATTAACAAAAAGGTGTCAGCAGAGTTCGAAAATAATCGAGTTCAAATTCTTTGTGAATAAAGTACTTAATAGATTCAAGATTATTAAATACCATACTGAGGCAATATACTTAAAGTTTGAATTTTAACTTGATTTTGTTTTTTAACATTATGGTAAATAAATTTTTGAGATTGCAATTCTAATCTAAATTCCGAAATACTAGCATTAAAAATTCTTCTAATTTTATTTTAAGCTATTTTAAAAGTTAATTTTTGGTGTAACGTTATAATTTTAATACTTTAGAATTTAAATATTATTCTATTTAAAGTTTTTATGACATAATTTAAATTGAAAATTCTGATCTCTTCATTTTTGAAGAGACAACAGAAATAAATGCATTCAAAATTTTATAAAACAAAATGATATTTTATTGAATTTAGAACGTATATATTTTCTCTAAGTGTAACCAGCACCGTCATTTAGTAGTCTACTTAACTCGTTTGAGGATACTCCTGCCAGCAGCAGCAGCAGCAGCAGCGACAGCGACAGGGGCAGGGGCAGGAACAGCTTAGGCGGTCCTTTGAGTTGCTGGGATGGGAATAAGGACGACGACTGGTGACAGCATTTGTTGCTCAGTTTCTCGGTTGCTTCAGTTGTCTTGTCTGCCCGTCTGTCCGTCTGCCTGTCTGTCGTGTCCAACCCTCTGCTGTGCCGCGTCTTGCGCGCTGTTCAGTTAATGAAGCAAAGTTCATACAGGTAATACCCGCACTGCCCACGTTCTTGGCCATGGCTAACACCCAAGTCGCTGCCGCTGACAGCAGACAGCAGACAGCGCAACAGCCAGCAGAATTGAACAGAAACAACAGAAATTAATTGGTTTGAGTAGCTGACAGTAAATAGAATACAGATTTGTTTCCTTTTCACAATTTTCGCCGAGTTTTGAGCAATTGCCATACATTCTCAAAGCTGCAGTTGCTTCGATCCAGGTAATTTACAGGCATAGCTGTAAACAGGCATTACAAAAATACAAAAGCGGGTTTGGTTTTGTTTTAAGCTTAAGTTGCTGCTTAAAGAGGGAGTTATTTAAAGAGTTTAAACTTTGGAATTAAAAATTCTGATGAAAATCGCGAAACGAATAAGCTTTAGTTTAAGTTAAGAAAT
Organism: Drosophila paramelanica; assembly: GCA_035043915.1. NCBI lineage: Eukaryota > Metazoa > Arthropoda > Insecta > Diptera > Drosophilidae > Drosophila > Drosophila paramelanica. Next base: position 1,293,466 of record JAWNMO010000584.1, read on the forward strand.
GCATTATTTTTACATAAGATTTAAGGCTTTATTTAGCAAAGTTAGAACGATGCGCTTTAAGTGAAATAATTTGTTGGCAACTTTTATGATAATTCAGCAGTAAAATTGTTTGTCATAGACAGAAACAGTGCACTCTTTAAGGTAGACGAATGAATACCTTCCAACCAAACTCCCTTAGCTGCTGGCAAGCCACAATCGATATGTGCATTGTCCTGTTGGAATACAGCTCTTCTCCCATTAGCCCTTGGGCCACTCTCCGCTTCCTGGCGATTGTTTTTTCTCAGGTAATTCAATTGTTGTCATTACAGCTGTGAATTAAGAGTTTTACCGTAGGGCAGTTGCTCCTGCTGCCACTGATTCTCTGTCAATTCCATCAAACATACTGTAAAATCTTTATGGCCTTTAATCCTGACTTGGCCAACGTTTGCAGCGGTTTACCGCGAATCGATCACGAATGCTTTTCGTCGCTCGTCATCATTCGCTACTGAAATGGGTCGACTTTTTTGGCAATTGTTTTTTTTTTTTGGCGTTAACTCGTGTGGACAACCCAGCAAGATTTATTCAACCTTTATTCGCACGGCAAAACTAAGTCGAACAATCATAAAACTGTCAAAAGTATTTCTAATACAATTTGATATCCTTGTAACGGCATCTACTGAACTTATCCAACGCTTTCGACAAATTATCAACTAATCTGAACTAATGAATGATAAACTTGTTCTGCGTATGGTTAAGGAGAAATTTGTAATAGTTATGTTATATTACGGCCATTGTAATAAGAATATACAAAAAAACTTGATTTGTAAATTAACATCGTAGACGTAAGATAATCGCGTTGAACTATTATCGATAACCTGGTAAAATATCGATAATTGTCAAATGAATACCAAATGTGCATTTGACAGAAGCTTAACATAGAGAGAAGAATAGAACTGCCTGAGACGAAGTAAAGCGGACGTGAACAATAGCGTACCACAAATTTAAGGTTTTAAGCTTTATAAAAATAACGGATTTCTTTAGCTACACTTTATATATCTGAACATATTAGATAATGGTAAAAACTGTGTGATGCACTTACCCATACTCTTCATACGTTGTGACTATAAGAAATGTTAAAACAGTTGCATTAGTTAAAGTAATTAAAATTTAAAGTATTAAAATATCAATAATAAGAGGTAATCTTATTTCTTGCCAACTATATCTTTTATAATTACCATAAATCAAAGTTTTCTTCATTACATTTTCTAATAACTAACATTTTTATGCCCTCTGAAAACGTCTTTTGCATGCGACTCAAAATAAAAAAACTTATCAAACTCATTTGAAGTTTCAAAGCTTTTATTAGCGGTTCCCATTTGACTGAGTGCAAAACACATGCTCGTCTTTTTTTTTCTTTTATTTTGGTATTTTAGTTGGCCTCGGGGCTTCGAGCACTTAATCAAATCATTGGCACGTATGCGCCCGGGGCAATGTATCCTTAAAGCAGGAAATTAATCCTAAAAACATGATGCGAACTGCATTGAAAGTCCGATCTCGAGTTGGAGTTAATATGCTAAGTGAAGGTTTTAGGCTGTTTCATTTGCGTGCAAAAATTTTGCAATGAAAATTTCAATTTATTTTCGCCTGCGGCTTCAAATGAAATGCTTTTTTCCAAATATCTTTGAGGGCTGCTGCCGTCTTTAATTTCCGGCTGGGCCTTGGCAAAAAGCTAAAATAAATAATGCATGGCTACTTTGTAAGTCAAAAAAAAAAAACAGAAAAACAAAAAAAAGAAAAATTATTCAAATGGCAGCTCGTGTGTGAAAAATTTGATATTAATTTCGTAGGCAAAGAACAAAGTTTTGACAGCTATGGAAAAAATATTAAAATGCTCGAAACGAAACGGAACTCGGCCACTACAAATTCGAGGCGAGTGGCCATCATGCAAAACTGGCCAAGGTCGCCGCACAGAGCGGCCCATGGGGCAGGCCAAAGGCACTAGTCACGAGTCAGCAGGTTCAGGAATTCTTTTCACCCTTAGACCGCCGCCCAGGACCTCGTCCAAGCAGCAGAAGGTCAAGCACCGTTCGCGTTTCTTTTGGTATTTTGTTTTAACTGCCTTTTACTCATTTTTCTTTTTTTTTTTTGATTTTTACTTTTACTTATTTCTGTTTTTAAGACGCTTTTGCCGCATAAATAAGATGAAATGGCTAGACTACGTATTCGGCTTTAATGTTTTCTTGGCGCATTCACTTAGAACGTTGCTTTGATGTTTTACTGATCAAAACGTATCCTTCAAAACTTAATTTGCACACAAACATGATTTAAAATCCAGAATTTTTATATATTCAAATAAGACGAAAACCAACAAATTTAACTTTTATTCCGTTTATTGTTTATATATATAAATAGATTTATAAATATAAAAATTGTTATAAATTTGTAAGCACTCGTAATCCGTTGCTCTGCGAGTTTATAAACACTGCATTAAGTCAAGGCAAAAAGCGCATAAGCTGGTTTTTACAGCGATTAAATTACAATTGGATGCTTGAAGCATATATCAGTTTATTTTTAAGCATTCAATATGTAATTATAATCATATATGTATTTATATGCAAAGGCAGACAAAGAGGGTGAGATTCCGCTCTATAAGAGGATTTAATTGGTTTCAGTTTAAACAAATAAAGTTTTCAATGGCTGCGTTCGTTTTAACGTCAACAAGTCAAGCCTTGGTTTATAATGATAACCTTATAATGCCACACAATGTACAAATTTCAAATGCAACGAAATGTATTGCCAATCAGTATTGAGAGTCCCACAGCTATCTGGGATAAAAGAGCGGACAGTCTCAAAAGGCTTTTAGCTTTTAACCATCAACCTTCATTGATTTTGTCAATTGCCCAAGCAATTTGAGCCAATTTCGAAAGAGAATTGAGTTCATTGGTGTCCTTGAAATTAATAATATATGTAAAATGCTCGTCGACCGGGCCCGTGTCGCTTACATTTACTGTTATGTTAAATCAACCCCTTTGTAGCTAACAGAAGCAGTCTCGCTTACGGTGGCTGTTATGTTAAATCGACCCCTTCTTGTGTATCGCAAGTGGCGGCGTTAGCAGAAAACTGTTCCCAGTTAGTTCACAGCGAATGGGAAGCGCTCTGCTAACATAGGTCTGTTAAGGTTTAGCAGCGCTTATTTGCTTTAGCACACTGGGGTAGCTAACAGTTTTATAGCGCACTGTGGCTGGGTAAGATTTTAACAGTGATAATGTTATGTTAAAGCTAGATGCTGCCTGTGTGCGCTCTATGTTGGCATGTAAATCAGCATGGCTTTTAACATTTGCATACTAATTGAATGTCTTCAACAGACTTTTTACGGAATTTAGCTACAGACTAATTTATTGTTTGAAAAAATGTTCAAGTAAATAATTGAACTTGAACATTCAGTTGATGACTCGGCATGACTAGCAAATAAATAAGCCACAATTTAAGTGAGAATTTGGCCGTCTTTTAGCGCCTGGTCAGGTACCGCTTTTAACAAAACAAAAACAAAAAAATTGCGTCTGGTCAACTTTACAGCAATGTAGTTCAAGCATTGGCATAAAAAAAGGAGCAACTCCGGGGATGCGTGGTTGCCATTTCGATAATTAAATGTATGTAATGGAGGGTTTCACATACATACACATACACACATGTAGAAGTCTGTGTGTGCGTGTGTGTGCAATGTGTGCACCATTAGTGGTAAAATGTTGTACATTTTTATAGTGTACTGGAATTATGCAAATTGAACCGCAAAAGCGCTTTTAAAATGTTTTAAGTGCATTTGCATGAATATTTTGGGGAGACGGCACACATCGAGAACATACAGCATGGACATCTACTGGGTAAGTGTGTGTACGTGTGTGTGTGTGTGTGCATGTGTGTATAGATATGTATAATGCAGGGAATGCAATGTGTGTCAACCAATTTTAGCGAAATTGAAATTGTAAGCGACGACCTTCTCCACCCGGACCTAGACTCAGGTCAAATGCCGAACGACCGGGCAGAATATAAGAACCAAATGCATATCCTGTGGACAAGAAGTTTCTATAAAGGGATATTCATTGGTCGAAAGAAAGTATAGTTTAATAAAGATGTGAAAAGATGGCGGTCAAGGGTTAAATTAGCTATATAGATAGACTAATATTCCCCTTTACGAGTTCAAACAGTGTCAAATGATTATCAAATTTACACTCAGCTTATTTACAGGGCATGTGCTAGCCGTTCAATTGCTGTTCGATGCTTTTGCCTCTTTTAGTTAATGTCTCATTTGCCAGATGAACATCGCCCCTGCACATTAAAGTCATAACAAAGACCCGAATCGACAAGTCATCATACAAATAATAACATATATATATATACATATATATATAAAAGATACTTCATATTGTTATGTTGTTGCTGTTGCTGTTGTTGTTGTTGGGTAGGTTCTTTATGTTGTTGACTATAACCAACTAATTGAAGTGCAGCGAAGCAGAATCGTTTGCCAATCTCTGTGATAAACCATGCAGAATCGTACTCTGAGGCGTAAATTAAAAATATAAGAAGCACCGCTACCAAGAAAGCAAAGAATGGAAAACCAGCAACCAGCAACCAAAAAAAGAGAGAGAAAAAAACCAAAATATTATTCAGATAGAGAGTGGGAGAGAGGGAGAAAGAGCGCGCGCTCGTGTTGATTAAATTCAGTATCAATCAAAAGTTTATGGCCTCAAAAGTCATGGGGGAAGATTTGATGGATTTTGGAGGCAAAGTTGTGTGTTGCCGCCTCGGGCCGAATGGCCGCTTGCGATTGGTATTGGTATTGGGATTGGGAATCCAAAGGAAATCATTGCCATCGCTGCTTGATTGCTTGCCTGCCACGTTGATATCTTTATATATCGGCCCTTGTATTTGTGCAGCTTCTTCGATTTTGGCCTGGACACTGCAAGCGGAAACGGAAGCAAAGTCTGCAACAGCAATAGCAATGGCGGCAGCCGCTCAATTTGGTAATGAAGTCCTCGTCCTCATCGCTGTCGCTGTCGTTGTCGTTGTCGGTGTCCCCCCCGCCCATCTTCTTCCATCCTGTTCGACTTGTCGTCGCCGTCCTGTCTTGCTTCATTATGTTTTCTTTGGCGCTGGCATTACAGGAAAATCATTAGGCCACGCCGATTTGGCGCACTGATTGCACTCAACTCGAAACAGAAGCCAGCTGCAACAGCTGCAGCTAAAGCCAATGCCTGATGCCGAAGCTGGCGCCGCAGTTGCTGCTGCCCCAGCCACTGCCACTGCCACTGCCACTGCTGAAGCTGAGGCAATGCAGCAATTTACTGCCGCCGCTGCAATTAATTAAATTTTTCTTCGATGCCTGTTGTCTGCCGTGGTCTCCCATGGCAATGCATGCGCTTAAATAAATTAAATGTATGTAAAAATCATTTTAAGCGGAAAATGAACAAACAAAACTGTTGTTCGACATTACAAAATGATGGAGAAATATTCAGCCAGAATTTTATAGGGCGTTTTAAGTAAGCTTTTGCTGGAGTTAAAAGGAGTATAGAAGTTAAAGTATATAGAAAGGGTTCTAATTATGAATATGTGATATCTTAGACCACATTTTAAACATGAATTTTAACAACAAAAAAAAAGTTATTCCTCATTAATTTCTTCATTTAGACAATGTGATTGCATTATTGCCCATTTCATCACATTGGATTTATATTTATTTTAATTTTTTTAATTTTATTTTAATAATTTAATTTTAACGCTGTAATGGAAGTCTAAAAGTCTAAAGCTGAATAAATCTAGAGGTAATCATATTCAAGAAGATATTCCGCTTTAAAATCAGTATAATTTTCACCAAACTTGCGATAGTTTAAAGTTCTAAGATAGTTCCATTTGTTTGGAATATTTTCAATCGAAGACAAATCAAAATGGGAAAAAAATAACTTTCAAATTTAAAAATGTCATCAATTAAAGGGCTAAACCAAGACTAAAAGGGGTATTGCTTAAGAAATTTAATATGGGAAAATGAAAATTTAATCTCGGATTTAGTAAATTTCCCATTCAATTATTCATTAAACCACTTAGAAGATACTTTAAACGGTTAATAGTGTATGTATCAGTCGTGCAGGCTCTACTCAATTGTGCATATGTATTTTTGTTATTTTTTTGTGTTTTTTTCGTTGCCTGCTGCCAAATAAATCACGTGCACTTATTTATTTAATTAGACTAACTTCTTACAAACGAATAATAGACACATACACACAAATTGACTGTCTGACATGCCACGAGATTGATTAGCTCAGTTCTCAGCGCTCGGTTGGAAGCTTTGCAGAATATATATATGTATGTGTGTGTGTGTGTGTGTGTGTGTGCGAATGTGTGTTGATTGTTTTTGTTGCTGCTTGTGGATTGGTGTAAATTGTGCATGGAAATGTAACTTCTGCCTTTGGCTGCTGACATTATAAATCACCAGAGAAGAGCGACGCAAGCGGCAAGCAGTAAACGGCAGGAGGCAGGCAGCAACAGCCGCAGCAGCAGCAGCAGCGTCAGCCACCAATTCCACATGGCAAAAACAAGTTGAACTCATTAATGTAAGTGATTTTTCTTGTGGGCGTTTGTTTAGTGTTTAGGGTTGGGGCGGCGCTTCTAAGACCTGGGAGAGCGCAATGGAAATCATCTTTTAATTTCAATTGATTTTGCTTGTTGCCATTGCATGCTGATTGATTGCAGCGATTTCTTATCAAAATCTATCTGGCCCTCAGCTTCTCGTCTCGCATCTCTTGTTGGCCTTAGCCCTTAAGTAATTGCCGTTGCAGCGCTTATAACCAAATTCCCCCCCACTTGGCCTAGTTGTTTGCCAACTGCTTTGGGCTGGCCAATTACTTGTCTATTTAGTTTACATAAATTAAATTTTATTGTGAGCCTTGTTGCTGTTTGCTGTTTTAAAATCTTGTCGAGGGTGGGCAGAGAAACAGTTTTAGGCAGGCTTTAATAAAGGCGAGCTACACTTTATAGACTCATTATTTGCCAATTTTATGCGTTATCACGTTCCCATTTCAGTATATAAATATTTATTATCGCAAGGGTTTTAATGATAATTGTTTCTTATGTTTTATCTCGACAAATGTATCTGTGAAAAATGTTATTCAGTTTTAACATTGCGAAACTTGTTTCATAGAATTTGTTTTACATAAAATTTATTACATAAAAATAGTGTACTAAACGTATATAAAGAGTGGAAAATATACTCATATTCAAATTAATAAACAATTTTACCGAATCAAAGCTCTTTACTTAATATTCAAAAGTATTCAGTTCAATCAATGATGTCAACTTTTCAGTTGATCAAATTATTGCTATAAAAAAATTCTCAATTAGTGTTTCAACTAAATTTTTTAAGCTGCATTTAAAAAAAAAAAAGAGTTAAATTATTAAATAAATATGATATTTAAGCATTAAATAATTAGTAAAATTAAAAAAATATTGCAGCAACAATGAAATTGAAGATTAGGTTCTTAAACAAGTTCAAATTTAATTTTAAATATTATATCTAAAATCTAATCCTCTGTGCCAGTTGGCTGTAACAATGCAGCCGTCACCCTTTCAACATTTTCTTGCACACTAAAACGTAAATGTCGCCGTTTAAAGAAGCTATTTTTTTTTCCAAGCGTCGCCCCACCTGGTCTCTAGGTCAGTGTGGGCTGGTAAGGGGCGGGGGCGGGGGCGGTGTGGTAGTCATTTGGCTATGCCCGACCCGCACGCAGACGGCGTTTATGTGCAACGGCTTTTTGACAATGACGCCGTTTGCTGCTAATTGAATCTCAGAGCGCGTTGCGGCGCCGGAAACGGAAATGTCAATGGCAGCTTAAAAATGGCGCCCGCTGCACACGCGTGTGACAATGAGAATAGATGTGCGTGCTTGTGTTCGTGTGTGCGTGTGCTTGTGCGTGTGTGCGTGTTAGACATATAATTGAATATTGAACAAGGCTTTTAGTGTTGAGTTAATTAGCGTCGCTGCGAGACGCCGCCTAAAGTGCCGTTTGAAAGCTCAATTATGCAACAAAAATGGGCGCCACAAATTAATGCTAAAACAACGCACGAAGAATGCTTAGCAAAAAAAAATCAAGAAAACGAACGAAAAAAAAACTCAATATTAACACGAAAAATGCTGCCTCTGCTTACTAAGTGAAAAACGAGTATATTGGTTTGATGTTGCTTTGGATTTTCTACAGTTCTCAAAATTTTCCTTTATTTAAAAGATAAATATACTTTAGCTTTTCTTTATCCCTCAGTAAAGTATACCTTTTGATGAGAAAGTAAAAGCCAAATTTGTAGCATTTTGAAATATGATAGAAAATCCAGCTTTAAAAGTGTCTGGTAAGAAAGAATTTGATGCCAACGTTTACTCACATTAAACAATAGATGCAAATAGATACCTTTCTTTTTTTTAAATGTGATAGAAACTAAAACGTTGGTTCCAATTGTCATTAATTTTATTATGGCAATTGAAGCTGCAGCAATCAAATTTTAGTGCGGCTGCATTTTTAAATGTTGCATCAGTCAATAAGTTGGCTAAATGCACAAAGGATACATTTTAATTGGATTTACATGTCCTGCGGCTCAAACAACTTTTTGTTTGTGCTTGTTTTAGCCATTGTTTGTGTTTTTATTGTTGTTGTTGTTGTTGTTGTCACTGTTTATGCACTGGCCATATTGAGTCATTTTGTTTGGCCTCTCTCGCAGTTTATTAGACTAATTGTTGTCTGTGTTTGTGTGTGTGTGTGTGTGTGTGCGTTTCTTTGTGTGTTTGTATAATTTTGTTGTCTTTGTGCGTCCCGAGGCGATCGCTAAATGACAAGTTCAAAATGTCAACGTCAATGCAATAGCAATGTAATCATGGGCTATTTTAATGCTCTTAAAGTCAAAGCGCATTGGACAACAAAAATACACAAATAAAACAAGGCGAAACAAATAATAGTCGGCTAGCAGTTACCCTGGGAATCAAATGTTAATAAACTTATATAAAAAAATGAACTTTGTTCAATTATATAACAAATTAAATAAAATAAAAATTATTTTAAAAATACAGAATATTCTCTCAAAAATATATATTTCTTATAGCACAGACTGTACAGTTTTACTACATATATACAGGGTATAAGAAGCATATTGAAGCGCACTTCTCGTTTAAACAAGAGGCGAGCCGTGTATTAACTTTAATTGACATGTGGCCAGCGTTGGCCGCTTTATGGGTTTGTCAGCTTTCGAGAAATAATGATGGAAAACTCGCAATATGTGAATTGCCCGCATCGGGCTGTTTGCCTTTTTTGCCTCTTTTTTTATTAGGGACCGGCTGTACAGGCTGCCAAAAGATTAAAGTCAGACCTTGTCGTCCCATCGAAGGTCAAATAAAATCGATGCTGTGTTGCGCGCTTGTTTGTGTGTGTGTGTGTGTGTGTTTGAGTTCTTGTTGTGTCACTTTGGGGAAAAGAATTAACCTTAAAATTAATGGCGCGAAAAGATTTCTTCAGCGGAATCTTCACTGTTGCGATGCGGGCCTAATGTGTCTTTAACTTGAATGCTTAACGGACACTCGAAACGGTTGCCAGGCGACAGATATTGACATACAGTAATATTAAACAAGCTCATTACGCACAGATACAGTTACACAGATACATGCCAGCATTTGCATGCATAAGTATAAACACATTAAATTGAATAAGATACCAGTACGTGTATAGTATTACAGTTGATTATCGAAATACATAAATGTGTCGTTTAACTGTGTCGATTTAAATGGAATTTTGCATAAATTCTATTCAACGTTTAAAAAAGACTGGAAAATAGATATTTTCTTAGATATTAAATTTGATATCTATTACAAGCAGAACTGTGGACATCTAAATTGGTACAAAGTATTTTTAGAGATAAAAAAATACTAGATACTAAATACTACTCAGTGGAAGAAGTATATATAATAACGAGTTCCACTATTAGTTTCTTAATAAAAAAAGAACCTTATTAAATAGAAAACTTAAAGCGGATTGAACTTGGGAGTTTGAGAGTAATTCAAGACTAAAGACGAATGTTTTTGCGTCGCTTAACAAACCTCGGTTGTGAGTTTTTGGAGATTAAGCTTTGCGCTCAAATATAAACAGAGAGATTTTAGGGATCGCTCTCTTTGAGAAGACGAATATTTAGGTGCATAAGCAGATTTCGCGGCATATTTGACTCTTTGTGGGAATAGCAATTCAAGCGGATGTTTATATTAACTGAATTGTTATTTTCACCAGCTTCTTATTCTTATTGATATCTATTTCTATGTTACTATATGCTGTGTTTAAAGTTTCTGCGGAATAAATATATGTTTAGACTTAATATTTAACTGTGTTCAATCGCACAATATAATTACATTAACTCTATAGAGTCGAATTAACCATAGTCGACCTTTAACAAGTCCCTATTTTAAAGTATATTATTAAGTTCACGGGGCATATTAAACTGCCCCAGAGCCTTCGATATCCACATTTGCACACGTTTCATATGTGTGCTCATTAAATATTATGCTGTAATGAGCATTTATCTTGAATATTGCTCCATATCTATGCTCAAAATGAAGCTATCCACACACACACACACACACACACACACACACACACACACACCTCTTAATCGCTTCTCTCTGTCTGCTACACGCGCATATTACTGGAATTTTGCATTGAAGCATGCGGCCAGAGTGTGTGTGTGTGTGTGTGTATTAACCAATGTTAAATCCAACTGCATGCGCTGGGCTTTTGGTTTAAATATCTGTGGGCTTAGCATGTTTAATATACGTTTTGGCCCAATTCTCAGCTCATAACTTTGTACAAAATTAGTTGCATTCATTTTGGTCAAGCGTAACTCGGCCAAGGCTTTCATATAAATTGATGTGCTTTTGTGTGTGTGTGTGTGTGTTGCAACCACATTTGGAATCGATATTATAACATTTTTTGGCATTTTTAACTTAAATCAAATTAAAAAAAGGGAACTTTTTCTAATATAATTGATGGAATGTGAACAGTTTCTTTTCTAGCTACAATTTACTTCAGCAAACGCAATAAAAACTATTAAAAACAAATAAATCAGGTGAATAAAGTGTTATTAAATATTTGTGAAATATTTTTGTTTACCAGCTACATTTATGCTTTTCTGAATATATTTCTTTACAAATATTAAATCAGTTCGAAAGGAATATTTCTCATTTTTTTGGTCGGATAACTTTAATTATTAAATAATTAATACAAAGGCAATTGTATTCCAATTTGGTTTGATTTGGCAAATCTATATGCAAATATATTAAAAAAATCATTGAAATAGCAAGTCAGAATTTACAAGCCACATATTTAAAAAAAAAAGAAACTATGAGCTTAAAAAACTTGCCAGTAAATATTTTCCTTTTAAATGTAAGGCTATAACTTTTGTATGTGTTTCTTTTTTTTTATGGGTTAGCCCAGACAGTGTCTAATGAGCTGCCCCAAATGCTTTTTCAATGGCGTTAAATGAAGCATAAGAATTTCTTCAGCTCAGCAATGCAGATTTCATTTTCCCTTTTTCCTTTTTTTTTTCTGAGTGTATCTGTTGGTCTGGCATGTGGGATGGATTAGAAAAACATGTGTCAATAAATAAAACCATTTACTTGCTGATATCGTCAATATTTTCGAGGCAGGCATTAAACAACAAATGATGCGAAAAACCGGTAAAAGGCTTTTAAAATGTTTTTTAAAATTCAACAATGACAATCACATCACATATCGCATTTATTTATTTCGAAAGAGCGTGGAAGGATACCAAACGGAAGGCTAAGGCAACACACAGGTCAGGCGAGGGGTGAGAGGGGCTGTCGCACACAAAAGCAATGGAATGGATTTGTTCTCATCGCAAATTTTATGAATCAATTTTGTTGGGTTTGGAGTTTGGGTTCGTGTTTGGGACTGAAAAAATCTCATGTTAATGTGGCATTTGCTTTAGTGACGCCAAAGCGGTTAAATAGCGTAAAAGTTTGCGATAAAATGCGCTCTTCAAGTTTAGTTTCTTCACTTGTTTTCTTCTTCTTTTTTTTTTCGTTTCGTTTTTGTGGCAAGCGTAGCGTGCGGCATGAGGCAACTTAGTTTTTACGCTCGCTTAACTGTCGGCCATTTAGAGAGCAAGAGGGGGCAGGGGGGACGGCTGCTTGCCAGTCAGTCACGTGTGCCGACAAATAGGCAATCAATGGGCAGCCATCATAAAAGTGCGTCTTACAATTTACGAACAGCTTTATGATCCATGTGGGCAAGGTGAACGTGGGGGGGGCAGGGGTATTAGAATTTATTTATATTATTTCTTTTGCGCTGAAATCGGTTTTAGTTGCTGTTTATTGTAGGCTTCAGGTCAATCGATTTATGGCAACAAATAAGTTTTAACGACTTAATAGCCAAATTCAATACAATTTTCCAGCTGCCCGAATGTCGCCCGTTTCTGTTACGGATTCTGTGCTCCTTTCGCTCATTTTGTCCGAGTTACAGCGCTGACCCTATAAAACTTTTGCAATTCAATAAAAATGCAAATGTTTTTCCTGCAGTTCGTTGCAATTCTTTGTTTTGCTTTCGTTTCGTTTCGATTTTTTTTTTCGGCAGTTTTCATTTTTATTTGTTGTATACCCTGTTAGTGGGCAAATGTGTGCAAGGGGTATGATCAAGTGAAAATTTTGATGTGAGCGAGCGAAAGTGATTTAATATACACTGTAAAAATTCTATATATAAGAATAATTTTATAGAGCAGTTTGTGTTATGCAACTTCACATTCGACAATAGAGCATTTCCAAGTCGAATAATATTATATTTTTGGTTTTCTGTATTTCCTTGTTACAAATTCCCTTTTTTTTTAATATTTCCCACACAAGATCTAAAAACCAAATTCTAAAATGTATTTAAACAGCTGTTGAGAGCTGATTAAAGCCAAACATTGATTTTCTATTAAAGTTTGAAAATAATTTAAAGGGTATTTATTGTTCTTCTTGCTGTAGTTGTTTTCTTTTGCTGTTGTGTAATTGAATTTGGAGCAGTTATGCAAAAGTCCAAGCGAAAATAAATAAAAATTCAAATCCGCACGCACACTGTGACACTGACACTTTAACGTACACACACACACACACACACACACAAATATTCACACAGATGCGGCATAAAAATGGCACACGCTGTTTTCAATGGCGACTGGACGTCTAACGGTCGCTCACCTGTCACCCGTGACCTCTTGACCCTACCCTACCCCCGCCGCCGCCACAGAACATATAGTATTTCTACATATTTTCGGAGTGGAGTTAGCTTGCTAAAAATTGACTTTTTTCGCGCATTGAAATGTAAATCAAATTTGGCTTTAAAATGCCGTGGCACAGATTTTCGTTAACCAAGCGAAATTTAGATGGCAGCCAGGTCGGGAGACCCGTTACCGCACCGCCCCCCTGTCACTAATTTCGTCGCATCTAATGCCCACGAAAAAAGTGTCAGAGTGCGCGATGAACATCATGAATTTTCATGTAGTTGGCTGACAACAACGTTGCTGGATGTGCAATTTTTTACGTGTTCTCATAACAAAATGTCAGGCAGGCGGCACTCCGCCGGTGGCTCGTTCCGGGCTGCCTTCCACGTTGTCTCATGTATGAAAATTGAGCATCCACAATTTATAATGCAAATGTCAGACGGGGCCGGGCAAATAGACCTAAGCAGTCGGGGGGGAATGGGGACTGAGTGCCAATGGGGACTTGACATAAATTGAATTAAATTTTGCTTAAAACTTCACCACGCCAAGTTCAAAGTTTAATTAATTTTCTTTTGTTTTTGGGCACTAATTAAATGATTGAGTTTCGTATTTAGCCATGCTCGCCTGCACCGCGCCCGCGCACCCACAAGATCATAAATCATTAGCACCCTTTCGAGCTGCAAGTCGCGCCCACCAGGTGATTGATGAGGCCGTAACAGGCGACCCCGTCTGCTGCAACCTGTGGGCTTACACGTGGCAAATGTGAATAAATTTTAAGGATTTCCTTCTTCTTTTTTTTTTTTATGTTGTTGTCGCGAACAGCTTAAAATCAATTAACTAAAGGCTGGGAAATGTGCCCCTGCCACACACATGTGTGTTGCTTGCAGAGATACTGAATATCTTTTACAACTAATTGTGATTGATTTTAACAAAGTTTAATTTCTTTAATTTTTTTTTTGTCCAGATTTGAATCTCAGATTCAGATTATGCATGTTGTAATTTCTTCGGCCGCAGGCTAAACACACACAATTTTTTTTTGCGCTGCAATCCAATTTGTGTAATTTGAATTTAAATGCAATTATATTTGGAATTTAAAACCGAAAATTGAATTTAATATAAATGAGCTTGGCTCTAATGCAATCAATAAACTGAAATATGAAACCTCAAAGTCATGTGAAACCGCGGAATTTGTTTATATCAAATTCCGTTTAACTATCGCCGTGAGGCCATTAAATAATAACAGCATGAAGCAACAGCACACCTAATAACAATGTGTGCGTGTGTGTGTGTGCGAGTGTGTGTCTACAGCTGGTGATTGCCGGCTTACAAAGGGAGTGGTTGCATATAATATATATATATATATATATATATAAATATATATGTATTGTAATTGCATATCAGAAATCGCTGACCAAAACTATTGTTTAGCGGCCGCTAACTGAAATGCCGCTGGGCCACATTCCACTGCTAAAATATTAGCCAAGATTCTGTTTGTTCACATGAGCGCCTGTGTGTTGAGGGTGTGTGTGTGTGTGTGTGTGACTGTGTTCGACTCATTTGAAATTAATTAATATTATGAAAACGCAATTCACATCTGCGGCGCCTTTGTTAAAGGGCCCCGCTAGGCACAACTAATTGTTGCGATTGTCATAATAATTTAAATAATAAAAAAAAAAAAAGTACACACAAAAACAAATAACAAAAATATATTTTTATAAACATATAGTCAGAAAACCATTGCCCAGTAAAATATACATATTGTTTAACACTTTAAGTGCAATTTCATTTAAATTTAATAACAAAGTGTAGAAAATAGATTCACTCGTTGATTTCAATTTTTTACTAAACATATTAACAGTTATTTTAAAATTAACGCAAGTTGCGGTGATTTAACTAGACAAGTTAGTGGAGTGAAACTTTTTATTCTATTCCTAAATAAACTCTAAAGAAAACAATCTTAAAGGTGAAGTTGATAAGAAAGTTTTCATGATTCGAAGCCAGAATAAATACGAATTTTCTGAAGCAAAAAAATAAAAATATAGAAATTTCGTACGTAACAAAATTTTTAAGAATACTTTTCGATAGATACAAATTCATTATAAGAATTTATTTAATTATTTTTTTTACTAATTATTAACGACACATATTGTTCATAAGGCAATTGAGGCCTTGCAAAGCAATAAAATAC
Organism: Drosophila paramelanica; assembly: GCA_035043915.1. Taxonomy (NCBI): domain Eukaryota; kingdom Metazoa; phylum Arthropoda; class Insecta; order Diptera; family Drosophilidae; genus Drosophila; species Drosophila paramelanica. The sequence goes on from JAWNMO010000584.1 coordinate 1,308,923, forward strand.
ACAATTAAAAAAGCAAAAAGATTTATTATTTAAGTTAAATATTGAAAAGCTTTTTCTCTAAAAATACAAATCTGCTAACTATTAAAAAGCCCAAGTTGAATAATTATTAATAGAATTAATAGAATTGACCATTTTCGAAATTGTAAATCCATAAATCGTATCTTATCTTTATATATTTGAGTTGTTACAATTAAAATATGTTTTTGTTCGCTCTTTAATATCCCATTTTAGCAGTGCTTAACTTCAGGTTGAACTCATATACATTCTTTATTCTTTGTTGTTTTGTTTTTTCGGGGTTTCTTTTTTTTCGGAGCAGGTCATAAATTTACTGTTTGCTGTTAAACGTAAACGAAACATTTGGCGCGGACATTTTGCCCAAGAAGAAGTTTTCCAAGCTTTAGTTGTAGTTTTTTTTGTTTTTTTTTTTTGTGCGCTCAGCGAATGATTTATGTGGCGGGGGGCGGGAGGATGGCTACTCCCGTTGCACTCGGTGTTTAAAACTGACGCATGTGGCAGGGAGTTGGTAATAAGCTGTGCCGCGATGGGTTTAGGCAACAGACGACAAATGTTGATACCGTTACGACTGTTGCAAAATGAAACAAGTGAGAACATTGTAGCCGGGAGTAACCGACTGCACAATACGCATTCACCATTACAATATACAAGTTATTGTAATGCAAGTAATGATGATTTGACCTGGCCAAAATAAACTGTCTGCTAAATTTGGTGATTAGCTTCAATATTTTGGGAGATATATATTTGCGATATAGATTTTGAAAGTTTAGTTTTCTTTTTTGCTAACATTTATCAAAAGTATCAACAAGGCGAGGTATTCTTAATAGCCGGCATAAAAAAACTAGTCTGAATATCAAAATTAATCAATTTTGGTGAATTGTGAAGAGATAATTGAAAAGGCTGCAAATGAATAATCAAAAATTAGTTAATATGTTTACGGTTCGTTTCAATGCTGATAACCAGGAATATATACGCTCTTTACTATCGTATAAGTATCCTATTGCCATTAACACATATTTCTATTGCATTTCCATCTCAAATATACTCCTTTCAGTCCATTTTCAATAGGCATCAACTGTCAGAATTAAGTTTTCATTCCAATTGCGTAAGACTTATTTAAATCAATTGACTTATTATGACTATTATATATATATTCTATGGCATTATTTGAATGACATCACGATGTGTTTGTATTGTGTCTGGAACATATATCTTAATAATCCCCCTATTGCCCTTCGCTGGCACTTTCAATACAATGACAATTAATCAAGTGTGCGCCTTAAGTCAATTTCAACAGATTGATTCAAATTTGTTGTATGGCCACGCCCCTCCACCGCCTCATTGGCCATTGCCACACAGTCAACCAGGTGGCATTTTAGTTTTGGCAACACGCAAAAGTCAGTGGCACGTACCGAATGCCACTCAAGGAGCGAGAAAGAGCAATCCACAGCCTTCTCTATATAGATATGCAATCGTAAGGTTCCGAGTTGTGGGCGGGGGCGGAGGCGGTGGGTGGGTTTAACAGGTGAACGTATCGCAAGAATTTATTGCATCAATTAAGTTGGACATGTTAATTGCGTCAAGCTGAACATCACGCACATGCGAAAGGGGGCGGCCGTGTATCTTCTCAATAAGTCAGACAGAGCCCCTTGGTACCCTGCACCCAGGACCCATTGAAGGATGTGTGCGTGTGTCGTGTTACATGACAATGTGTGTGTCAAAAGTAATGTTGCTTTTCATTGTGATTTGCCACCAGGCGTGGCAGATATGCGTACGTGTTAGTGAGTGTAAATGTTATTTCAATTAAACTGCAAATTCAAAGTGGGCGATTAAAGGAGCGCTCCTCAAGAGGACCGCCATACCAACACTTGTGCACTGATCCCTGCTGAAAGTATTATTAATGTAGAATGTGCGATTAAGAGGGGCCTACGACATTTGCGATTCTTAGTCTGAATTGTCAAAAGAATGTTTGGTGTGACGGACCTCTGTCGTCATTCTCTTCCTTGAACCTGCTTACTCTAGGTTCAAACCTAGGTCTTGTTTTTTGAGTCGTGGGAAGTACTACTTATTCTTGCACCTAAAATAATGCGTGCGGCATTTGGCATCTCCATCCTTCATCCAGTTTCGCCTTTACTGCCTTAACTCTGATCAGAAAATAAAATAAATTCTATGAAGTTGCTAGCAAATCGACTTAAGTTAAAAAAAAACTTGTGTTCCTTTTTGCTTTTGCATAATTTTTTGCAATAATCCCATCTTTATTTTTATGAGTCTAGAATATAATTGGTTGTAAGTCGATACAGTTTTGAGAGGGATGCACAAGATGTAAGCCGCTTACAAGGCAAGGAAAACGCTGTGCGCTGTGCTCCGCCTTTTGGCTGAGACTATATATACTAATTAAGTATTTAGTTACAGTTTGGTTTGCGCGCGGGAAATGCGATGCGGCCGGGAAAATCAAAAAGCTCTGAGGTAGCCGCCGACAAAGCGGCTGAAACTAAGTGAAAAACCAATTTGTTGTTAAACAATACGCGGTCGTTAATTAGGGTTTGGTTGTCAGAATTCACAGATCGCAGAGCTTAAGGCTGCAAATAAATATTATGAGGCACTGTGTGAAGCACAAGCAAACAAGCTGAAAGATAGATGGACAGAGTGAAAGGGGGAGCAATGTCAGAAACGAAGCCATCTGGCAATAAAACTGAAGCGCATATATCAAGGCAAGAAGTGCATAAGAAAAAGCATTCAAAACCAAAATGTCAGACGCAGCAGCAACTGTAGAAAGCAGCACAAGTAGCAGTAGGAGTAGTCGTAGTAGTCGTAGTAGTAGAAGAAGAAGTCAGAGACAAAGTTGCCACTGGCAGCGACACATGATTCTGTGTGCAACATCAGAGATAAGTGCGATGAGTGACATGTTATATATATATGTAGAAATATATATATATATATATACGTATACGTATATATGTTGTTACTTGATATGAATTCGCAAATTACACTGCCAATTGCCAAACAGATACATGCATATATTTGTGTTGAGTGTTAGTTGAACAGCACATGGCGTATGAGTAATTTTAGCTGCGGCATACAGCCTGCGGCTTGCTGCAATCCCGAAATAGCAATTTGTGCGTCGTCGTCGTCGTCGTTGGCCAAAGTCAAAGGGAGCGCCACTAAGCAGCCCCAGGTGAACTGAACTTTGATTAACCCTTTGCAGGGGCCACGCGACCCGAAAAACTTCGCATCAACAGACAATGCAACTGCGAGGGGGACGACCGAGGAGGAGGAGGAGAAGTTGCTGCTGCTGATGCGGGGGCACTATCGACATTACTAAGCGTTTAAAGTTACCAACTCAGTTGGTTTCCTATCAAAGACTAATTAAAAACTTTGCCCAATGCCCAAAAGCGCCAAAGATTCAAACAAAGATACAAATACAGCGAGGAGACGGAGGACGGACGGCGGGCTGCGTGGCAGGTGCAAAAGTTTTGTCATTTTGTGCAAAATTTTCCAAAAAAAAAAGAAGAAGAGTACTTGAGCAACAACTGCAGCTAATGCAACCGCCCGCAACTGTTTTCATGTGAAAGGATATTTGCGCTCGCGTGCCCAAAATTGACAGCAATTGCCCTTGGCCCCGGTCAAAATCAATGTAAAATCAATTCCACAATATAAACCGGGCACAAATCGAAATTGCAAATTGCAGTCGCTCTTTAGTGCAGCAATCGAGCGATTTTTACTGCACATCAGTTGGATATTACAATCAAAACGCGTCGTTAAGCAGGATAATAAAGCAGCCAACTTTTTCTCTGTCAACATCAAAGTTCCGTTTTTATTATTATTATTCCCCGCAAACGATAGGGTAGAAATCGTCCTGCCGCAATTTAAAAAACTTTTTAAGGGCCAAATCACTCAACAATAAATAGTTATTCAAATGGGAGGCAACATATTATAGTTCTGGTTAAAACTCTTGCTGTAATAAAAGCTTGGTAAGTATGGAATTTTTTTCTTCAATTTAATTCAAATGTTTTTTCTATAGAAAGTATATACAGATTTACCACAAAATTATTGAATTCAGTATCAGATTTTAAAGTTTATATTGAAAATATAAAGAAAAATAAAGTTTTTATAGATGATCAATATAAATCGTTGTAGTATACCCTGTATTAATGTGTATATGTCAGAAATGGCAATCAGCAAGATTAATAAATAAAATCGTTGGTATTTTGCCAACTGTCAGTAAAGATATACACAAATAGCATCGCATAAAAAACTATAAAAACATGCCAGGTAAAAACTAAATTTTTTTTAAATACTGTTAATGAAATGTTTTATCAGTTGAATAAACCTGCAATAATGAAGCATATTTTGCAATTTGTTATCAATATTTTCTAAAGAAAAAAGGCAACTAACATTAACATTACTTTTTATAATTTTTTATAAGAATAAACTGTAAAATATATAAAAATACAACATGCTGATTTGAAAGTTGAAACCAATAATTATTAAAAAAAAATATCGTATCTAAACTTAATTGAATTCAAATTTAATTTCAAATCAATCATGAATAAACATACAACAAATTTACAATTTTTAATAATATTTTTAACAAACTGACAAAAATTTTTAATTTTTTTTTTGGGTTTATGTACTTTTATGCGAGTTAAACTTCAGTTGGCAACCCATGCGGCGTATGCTTAACGCAAAGCCAGCAATTTAATTTCACAAAAGCAGCCGCAGCCGCAGCCGCCTGCTAAGTTTTACAGTGTTACTGCGGCTAACCAAAGGCGTCTCCCCCCTCAACCCGCAGCGCACCTTTGCCTTGTGCTGTTTGTCAAACAAATTAGCCAGTTGGCCAAGAACTTTGGCCGCAGCACAAGAAGCGGCTCTATGGCCGTTACAGTAACAGTTACAGTTGGAGCAACTATTGCTGTTTGTTATTATTGCAGCGCCAGCAATTTGCGCAAAATTTAATTAAAGTTTCGCCATCCTGTTTAAAGGCCACTCTCCGGCCCGGCCGAGCTAGATGCGAATATGTCAATATCACGCAAATTCCACTAGAGTATGCACTGTGGGGCTTTCGAGTTGACAAACTCGACAAAAATTACAGAATTTTCATGAAAAGATTTCAAATACATTGCAGCTACGTTTGTGCACTTTGACGAACTGATTCACCACACACAAAGTTGGGGGTGGGGGGGCGGCTCCTCCTGGCAAACTTGTGCCATAAAGAGAAAAGTTATAGGAAAATATATGCAACTTTTTGATTAAATTAGACTTAATTTGAGTTCTATTTTGGGGTAATTGTCTAATAGACATTCATGCAGGCAGCTCCATAACGAGAGAAACTCGAGTGTTTAATATTAAGATAGATAGATTCAGTAGATACAAATTGTTGCTTTATCTAAGCAAATAGATAGTTACTTTATTTTTTTATTTTTTATTATTTATTTACTAATAATTTTTAATATATTAATTCTCTGTTGAATTATATATTTATTTTTTTGAGATATTTTTTTGTTAAATAAAATGGGTTCTTAGCCCATTGTGCGTGGTTGTCGCGGACAACTTGATCGAGTGACTCGTCGCCAGTGCCCATTTTATTTGGCTGTCCCAAAATTGTTGGCAACATTTCTTATAAGTTTTATTGTTGCTGTCACCGATAGGCAGCAACAGCAGCAACAGCAGCAGCAACAGCAGCAACAGAGGCAACGTGTCTGCGCTTGTCTGCTTCGCATTGGCTGCTCATCAATTTCGCTTTGCTGTCTGATGCCGCAGCAAACGAAGATAAAGACGGAGACGTGAATGCAGATGCTGATGCTGATGCTGATGCAGATGGAGACAGTCAGTTGGCCGGCAAAAATGATGGCAGCTCATTTGCAAACAAGCCGCTTGACTGGCTGCTTAACAACTACCGTAGTTGTTGTTGTTGCTGTGGCAGCAGCAGCAGTAGCAGCAGTTGCTGCTACTCAATCAGATGCAATTTGCAACATTGCGGCACGATTGCCAGCGAGGGATTTACTGTTATAGAACCGCATCAGCGATAGGAAGCAGTGCATTATACGCAAACCTCAACGCACTGCCGCACAATGGACATTATCTTTGGACTGAGCTTATTAGCAAAAGTCACACACACACACACACACGCACACAAGCACATTATACAAAAGCTCATTATTAGCTAGATTTTGGTTACGGTTGCTCATTTGCGTAGGTTGCTCAGCTGCAGCAATCGATGAAGCATATGAAATATTCACCGTTTATTGATTGGCGCGAGTTGTGGCCAAACGCCATTGGAACACGTTATGGCTTTTAGTTATTCATTTGGTACAACATCAACATGTACCGCACCCTCCCCCTTCGGTTTGTCGGCTTGTTGTAAATATAATGCGAAAATTGATATATAGTTTGATTTGTTACCAGGTAGTTATTATCCGCACTAATCAGTGGGTTTACAATTCGCATTTTCAGTTTACATTTTACAGCGCAATCATTTCAAATTACAGTTTGCAAATCTCTAAAAAAAAATTTTTTTTCTGCAAATGATTGATTGTGTGAATTAAAACAGAATTTTCAGCTAATAATTGCGCAATATTCAATTGTCAAATACTTTTAATTATTTTTTGAGGAATACATATGTTGTGCATACATCATGATGTATGAATACAAAATAATACAAACTTCAATGGCTTAAAATATTATTTATTACTGCTTTAAAATTCCTGCATTCGTACATTATACTTTAAATAGCTTAAAAATTCTGTGTTAACATAATTGGTTGTTAATGCACTAGTACATACATCATGATGTATCCAATGCATACTGTAGTATGTTGTATGCCAAATAAGCATATGACCAATTGTTATATTGTATAGATTACAATACAAATGGTCATATGCTTATTTGGCATACAACATACTACAATACACATCCAATACATATAGATATCTTTTAAGCAACAAGAGCACTTCCATTAGTAAAATATACTGGCCTAAAATACTCTCTTAAAAAGAGTATACTGCAAACAAGGCGTATTTACATCATGATGTATCACAAGCCTGTAAATGCAAACACTTTCGACACGTCTCAAGTATTCTCCATATATCACTAATACATACAGATTTTTACACACACACACACCACCAATTTGGTAGTTTTCTGCCACGCATCGAATAAATAAGAACAAATTTAGCACATTTCAAAAAGTGTTGATGTAAAGGCTTTTTACTGCATATAAGAAATGAAGAATTTTCATTTGTTTGTGATTGACCCTTTTGTGTTATGGGCTTTTTCTAACATTAACGTGGTCAAGGCAAATACATTTTTGTCATGTCATTTTCACATTTAAATCCCAAGCTTCGGTTTTCCCTTTACCTTGTCTGACCCAAAGCACAAAGCTCACAAGATGCTTAACCAACGCACATTCGCACACACACAGCATTCTCTACCCTTTGCTCCGCAACAAAATCACATATGTTACACACACAGCCACACACACACACACACATACACACAGAGAGACATATGAGAGTTGTCGTTTGCTCTGTTCTGTATCCGGCTCTACATCGTCCAAAGGACATTTGCTGTCCATTCTTCCGTTTTGTCAGAGCCATTGTCACCTTTTTTGCCTATACAAATCGAAAGCAAAAACCGTCCGAAAAGCAACTGTCAGTGTGGCTTGTTGTCCTCTTATTATTTGCCCCAACCCCAACCCCTTTTCTTCTATTTCTTATTTATTTTTTTTGTTGTTTTTCAGTTTTTTTCTCGTTTGTAGAGGTAGCATCTTATGGTATGCCAAAAACCAACTGTCAACGCAGCAGTTTCCTTTTGATTTTCTGTTGCGTATCCTGTGTGCGAGTAGCAGCTTCGGGCTGTCGGTGTTCTTGTTGCATCTAATCGCATAAATATGTTGCCAATGAGTGTGGCTGCTGCATATTTTATAAGCAAACATGGCCATGTTTTCTTTTAGGCCATGCCATGCACCTGGCTGCCAACACACACACAATCACACACATTTGCACACACGCACACAGCTGGCTTGATTAAAGCCAAAAATTTGACAGGCTTAGGCAGCTGCAGTTGAGGCTTAAAGATATCAGCATTATCTATGATCTATGAGCTTAACTGTGGATTCCATAGAGGCGTGTGCATTGCAGCCAGATAAGGTAGCCACTCGGAGGGCAACAGATTCGACCTGGCTTAATGGGAGTCTCAATTATGGGCCAAGCATGCTCTGGCTCTGTAACAGCCAAAACTTGTCGATGCTGCCACCGAATTTTGGGGGCAATGCCTCGGCACAGTATTCTAGCTGGACGCGCTGACTATTGGCCTGGTTTACACAACATAACCGAGCGCCTGTTGGCCACGCCTTTGTGTGCTTAACTGTGTATAGCTGCACACAATTTGCATGTGCGTGCGTTTGAGTTTGTGTGTGTGTGTCTGTGTGTGTGTGTGTGTGTGCGTTTGCGTGTTGACAAGGGCAACTTATAGCCGCTGTGCAAATGGCCAACCAAATGTGCCAATTTAAAGCTTTCGCTTTGAAGCTCTCTTCGCGTTCGTGTCGGATTCGCCGTTTTAATTGTCTACACTTAAAACAAATGCGCAAAGCAAAAGCTAAAGCAGTTAGTCACTTAACCCACAGCTACATCCACTTTAACACACTCTAACCATGGCCGTGACGATAATGTCAATAGCGTCCTAACGATTGGTTTGGCGACTATCCCTATTTCAAAAATATTCAACAATATACTAGCTACATCGATTTTATTTCTAAGTTTCTTCTCTCTCACATTGTTGACTATTTCGATAATGTTTTATCGATTGCATTTATTGTAATCGATAGTTTTTTTACATTTTATAGAATCACAAATTATGTACGCCTTTGTACACATGTAGTTTTTTTTAGAATTATCAAATATATAAATTCATTATTATATTTTTGACGCTAACAACGCTAGAGCAATTATCGACTAACAAAACTATCGATTTTATTTACTATCAATTTATAGTTTGTATTAAAAAGTTTTTACTAAAATAAAAAGCGAATTTAACGTGAAAAACAATAACAACTTATCAACAGAATCGATAAAAACTTCGATCGATTAACACAACTATCGATTATGCGTACAATCAATAGACTGCTCCAATCCACACAAAAAATTTATTTTTGTATTCTTTTATTGGTGTTTTATTTTTTGGTTACATTTTCATGTATTCAAAAATTTCAAGTAATTTAGCGAAAATGCAATCTAATGAAATTAGCCGTCTGGTGAGTGTTGTTTTTTAAGCTATTGATAGCTTTTACAAAAGTATTTCTTTGTTTGTGTTCGAACACTGTTGGGAACTGGGTGAGCACAATGGGGAAATGGATCGGGGCGACCGTCGACTTTTGGTTCTGTTTGAGTTTACATTTTCATTTTCATTTTTATGATATTGTAATATATTTGCTTTCAGCGCATAATTGACATGGGTCGTTTATTCAGGCAGCAGGCGTCGATGTTTCTTCCTTTTCCTTTATTTACTTATTTTATTTATTTTTTTTTACTTTTTTTTTTTGAATTTTTATGGTTCCCTCCCCCTAAGCATACTTTGGCCTTAAGTTGCTTTTCCGGCGCGTATTTTTGTGAACAAATTGGCCACGCTCAGGTTACTTTTTGGCAGGGCATCGAAAAAAGGTTAAGCTAAGTACTCGGTATCGGTTTGGCGTTGGCCTCGGTTAGGTACGATTTGGTTGTTTGGACAGCTGCCACTTCATTGGCAGGCAGTTTGCTAGGTTATTAAATTTCTTGATCAACTTTTTGATGGCTTCATTTAAGATGCGAGGCGTTCCTTAATTTGGCTACGCTTTATGTTTTTCTTTTCTTTTCTTTCCTTTTTCTTCTTCTTTTTTTTTTGCCCTTGTTTATGGACGACAATTTGCATTTTCAACTAGTTAAAGTCACAAATCTCAGCGTTAAATTTCTAATCACACCCCAAAGTGTCATCGAGTTAAATTAATTTATGTGAGTGTGTGTGTGTGTGTGTGTGTACTTTAGCGACAGTTGGGCAAAGTTAACATCAATTTGTTTGGAAAAATGTTGAATTAAATAAAATAGCATACATATAAATTTAGAGAAAATTTAAGAATGAAATTTACGGATCAAAAACTTTTTACAGTTAAACATAAAATTGGTTATAAATTTAATGTAATAAAATTGTGCAATAAAACGTGAAAAGTGGAGTACGGGTTTTTATCAATTCTAAGAAAAATAGATTTGAAATGTAATAAAAAATAGCTTTTATAAGCTTAATATATAAATATATATATCTACAACAATTAAAATCTAAGCTGAAAGATCTTCAACGGAAAATATCTTTTCTGACAGTTACCAGGTTGACCACAGCATGGTAAATTTGGCACATCAAAGTGTCTGTGTGTGTGTGTGTGTGGGTGTGTGCGCTTGTGGGAGTAAACACAAGACGTCCCTTTCAAAGATTTGAGTTATTTTTTGAAGGCGCAATACGCCTACATTTGGGCAATTTCGACACAACTTGCCAAACAAATATAAAAATAAATTGCTGTAAGACCCAAACAGACACACACACACACATACACATGCACACGCAGACACAGATACATCTGCCTGGCTTTGTAGCTGTCTCTATCTATTCTATTGCCACATTGTTAAAATCTATTAGCCACATTAAGTGTGGCTCGTAAAATTCGATTGCATCATTTGTTTCTCGTACACGACTCAACTGGCAGCAGGTCGAGCGGCCGCCCATCGCCTTCTATCATTTTGGGCCCGCTGCAAAAATGCCAATGAGAAAGTATTTGAAAACAAGTTTCGCCTATTAAAATTATATGGGGCTCCCTTTTTTTGGTGAGACTGATACGCACACGCCTCTTGCCAATAAACAAATAGGTTAATCGACATACAAAAGCTCAGCTGGCTTCGCACTTTAGTGCTCCACATATATCGCATATTGCCTGTACGGTGAATACACTCATGTTTTAACCTCAGCTTTCGTTAAACACGGCTTTATTTTACATTCGCGCACTTTGTGGCAAGCGAAAATCGTGAATCAACAATGGCCCAACAATGATGGGGATCAGCTATATCCACACGGCATCCATTTTATCTATAAATTGTGATACGGGAAAACGAGTCAACAGGAAATTAACTCCCGAAAAATGTTGAAATTTTATTTGATTGTAACACAACTTCAAATGTATCCCGTATAAATAAATAACAATTTCACCAAGTTATGGAAATTGAAAGTTTTCAATACACAATTCAAAAACAAAGTAAATGTAAAAACTTAAAAAAAATACTTTAGGGTAAAATCATTGCCAAAAATACATACAAGAATTTCGGTTCAGTTTTAACAAGTTTATGGAAGTTGAAAGAAGTGAGAAAAAAAATAATTTAATTTAAAGAAAATCTGAAGAAACAAGTTAAAAAATTTTATTTTATTTTTTATTTGAATGCATGTATGTCAAGTTCAGAATCAGTCTAGTACAAATCGTGACCTAAATTATAGCAAACATGCAAATTGAATTTGCTTTAAAAAGGTTGGAAATATTCAGTATCAAAATTTTTGTGCATTTTAGCATGTATTTTTTTTAAGATTAATTAAGCATAAATCTAAAATAGAGAATCAATTTTGAAATCAAACGAAAAATGAATTAGCATAAATACTGAAATATTGCAAATCGGTTTAGTTTAGGGGAGTTTGAAATATGGGAGCTATGCAACTGAAGAATATTTTTTCAAAGTTTTTGTCATAATCAATTCCTTTCGTGAACTTGTATAAAAATGTATTTTCGAATCAAGGCAAAGAATCAATTGCAAGGCTAACTTTGACAAGAATTTAAACAGAAAAAAATCTTTAAAAATTTTGGGATTTTCAAGCAGAAAACACTCGCTCCTCTGGTTAGACCAAATCCTAAAATTGCTGTAGCTTATCAGCTGCAAAAAGTGCTTAAATTGTGAAGCGCTTAATGCGACGCAAAGTATGCAGCAGCACGCAAAATTAGTGGCCGAATGTGCGTACTTTGTTTATATGGTCAATTACTATTGTCATAGATTTGCATTAAGCCCGAAAACGTTACCAGGCTGGGCTGTTGACTGGTTTTGCTGTGGCATGTGCCAAATGTCAATCACATTCTGGAAATGTAGTCAAATCAACTGTCAAATAAGCGTTGCAGCATGCAGAAAGCAACATGCTGCCAGACACATGTGTGTGTGTGTGTGTATGTGTGTTTGTGTGTGTGTGTGTGTGTGTGTGCAGCAGCACTCAACAGCAATTCAATTCAGAATTCAGACTTGCAACAGCAATCGAGTTACGCACTTCTGTAGGTGTGTGTGCGTGTGTGTCTGTGTGCTGTAGTCAAAGGAGCACCTAACGGAACTAATCGGAACAGCCAACGATGCTCGATGCGTGTGTGTTAGTGCAAAATCTTTGTAAAACTGGAAACTGTTTCAAATTGAAATAAAGCTATTTTGAACCTGCATTTTGGGCAGTCTTCAGAATTAAATGCGAAAGTGATCGAAATCGAAATTGGAATCGGATTTAAGGTTTATCCCATGCGACACTTTAATTACAACTCTTAAATATCTCAGCTTTAAAAACATATAAAATAAACCGTTTATGTAGATCGTACCCAATTTCGATATAAAGTTTACAAAAAACAAATGTTGAAATTGTTCGAAAGTCGTTCGAATAAAATGCAATTAGTTTAATGCAAGTTTCTTTGACCAATTTTTATACTCATTCACGAAGTGAAACTAGTATATTGGGTTTGTGCACTGTCTGTCATGCTGTCCGTCTGTCCGTCCGGATGAACGCAACTTTTTTCGGCCCTATCGAAGATAGAGACTTGAAACTTTGGATATATACTTGTAGTTATCCTCTTTAGACAAAGTGTTAAGATTTTTGTGCCCACTGGGAGGCTAGCAATACGATAACATATCGATACACCCCAAATCGCAAATCGATAATAAGTGAATATTTCCCACAGTTTTAAAGATAGAGCCACCAAATGTGCCCCCTAGCGCCCCCGCCCTAAAAAATTGGTAATGGCTATATCTCCCACAGTTTATGAGCTAGAGTCACCAAATTTGGGATATATATTACTTGGAAGCTCCCCCAGAATTCACAGAAAAATACTGCTTTTCTGACCAATAAATTTTATTTTCGAAAATGAATATTTTTAATGTAAAATCAATATATGGGACAAATCATGATCAAAATGCCATCAAACGTGAAAATCGGTTCACATTTGGCAAAGTTATGGGGGTTTGATGTATGGGAGCTATGGAATCTGACAACTTTACATGTCAAAATTTTTGTCGATTTTGGGATGATTTTTGACCAACAATTTGACCCTCTCAAAATCACTTTCAATGTTGTTTTTTATGCTAATTATGACAGATAAAATCGATTAAAACTATAAATTCGCAATTCTAAATTTTGAAAAAATATTTTTTTCCAAAATTCACAAGGGGAGTACATGCTTTTTTGACCAAAAAATTCAAAAAACTGTCATTTTCGAAAATGAATATGTTTTGAATGTAGAATCAATATATAGGACAAATTATGATCAAAATGCCATCAAACGTGAAAATTGGTTCACTTTTGACAAAGTTATGGGGGTTTGATGTATGGGAGCTATGGAATCTGACAACTTTACATGTCAAAATTTTTGTCGATTTTGGGATGATTTTTGACCGAAAATTTGACCCTCTCAAAATCACCTTTAATGTTGTTTTTTATGCTAATTATGACAGATAAAATCGATTAAAACTATAAATTCGCAATTCTAAATTTTGAAAAAAAAAATTTTTCCAAATTTCACAAGGGGGAGTACATGCTTTTTTGACCAAAAAAAGTAAAAAAAAGTTTATTTTCGAAAATGAATATATTTTGAATGTGGAGTCAATATATAGGAAAAATCATGATCAAAATGCCATCAAACGTGAAAATCGGTTCACTTTTGACAAAGTTATGGGTGTTTGATATATGGGAGCTGTGGAATCTGACAACTTTACATGTCAAAATTTTTGTCGATTTTGGGATGATTTTTGACCAAAAATTTGACCCCCCCAAAATCACATTTAATGTTGTTTTTTATGCTAATTATGACAAATAAAATCGATTAAAACTATAAATTCGCAATTCCAAATTTTGAAAAAATTTTTTTTCCAAAATTCACAAGGGGGAGTACATGCTTTTTTGACCAAAAAATTCAACAAAAATTTTATTTTCGAAAATGAATATATTTTGAATTTAGAATCAATATATAGGACAAATCATGATCAAAATGCCATCAAACGTGAAAATCGGTTCACTTTTGACAAAGTTATGGGGGTTTGATATATGGGAGCTGTGGAATCTGACAACTTTACATGTCAAAATTTTTGTCGATTTTGGGATGATTTTTGACCGAAAATTTGACCCTCTCAAAATCACCTTTAATGTTGTTTTTTATGCTAATTATGACAGATAAAATCGATTAAAACTATAAATTCGCAATTCTAAATTTTGAAAAAATATTTTTTTCCAAAATTCACAAGGGGGAGTACATGCTTTTTTGACCAAAAAATTCAAAAAACTTTCATTTTCGAAAATGAATATGTTTTGAATGTAGAATCAATATATAGGACAAATCATGATCAAAATGCCATCAAACGTGAAAATCGGTTCACTTTTGACAAAGTTATGGGGGTTTGATATATGGGAGCTATGGAATCTTTTATTTAAGAACGTGAACGAGTATAACGCAGTCGGTATCGCCCGACTGCAATGTTCTTGTTTAACATTTGCATTTGAAAGGTTTAGCAAAACCACATCTTGGTTTCTCAATTACATCAAAGTCAGTCAGGCAGCCAATGAGGACAAACTGTTTTTGATATATTTTAGAAAAATAACATACAACGGATTTCCGTTTTCTTTGCTGATTTCGTGCTGGTTTTTCACCAGAAACCTTTTGGCATAATTAAAGCTACATTACGCTGGTCTTTAATATACAATGCCCAGTAGGTGTTTATATACCCATAAACATTGTAACGGGGGCAATCTTTTGGCACTTTGAAGCAACCCCTAAATACTACCCCCTTGTATTCATCAGCTATGCTTTGAAAGCAGCAGACCATTTGGAAATTTTAAGCTACGTTTTGTCTTAGACTGCCAGCACGCGCCAAAATAACAAAATCCTGGCACACACCCACGCCACACACACACACACACCAACACACACACACATACACAAAAAGCGAGGACATTTGTATGGCTATTTGGGACCTTGTGCCAGCGCAACGATGTCTATGACAATATAGTCGCACCTTTTGCTGATTTTTATTTCGAATTCATTTCCATTGGCATTTTATTGAGTGACCACGCCCCTAATGCGAAGGCAACCTTTTTGCTGCTGCTGCTGCTTATTACTGGTGACTTTAATGTGCGACCTTCTCCTTAGGCCATAAACGCTCAAATGAGCTTTTCGACGCCGTAAAACGCATTTATGTGTACATATATAACATATACATATATATATATATATATATATAAATATATACTTATATATATATAATTCGGGCACGCCCTCATTATGTCGAATGGAAATCATCACAATTATTTGGCCATCAATATTATGATGTCAATAAATTGGACATAAATTATGCTCACAATAATAAATGTCATTGGCCCGTGTCCTTGAAAAATTTGTCTCACTTCAGATCGGTTCAAATAATTTAAATTTATGTTTTGTAAATTAAGCCCAAGAAAAAGAATGGGCAAAGCAAAAAAAAAAAGAAGAATTAGAAAATAGAAACAGGGCCAACAGCAACCACAGCGAAATCGCTGCATAAGCGTCCTTTAAGCCCCGAGGGACTCGTTAATCAGCATTTTTATGCTTGCCTTGCTAATGATGTGTCTGGACCCGGGACTTTGTTTTTGTCCAGCTTCATCTTTTTTTTTTCTCACCTGGCAGACAACGGTTGTCGCTGTGTTTTACACCTAAATTACGTTAAGTTATCCTTGGGGGAAAAGGACCTTAAAAGGGGCTAAGACTAGATTCTGCTGTGCCAATTGAAATGCTGTCCGCGCAAACCTATTCGAGATTTTCAAGTGGAGATTATTCTAGAGTTATGATAAATTCTGCCCTTTAAACTTTCAACTTTAGCGACAGGGTATATATTATAGGGTATATGCGAATATTCGAAGTCAATTTGTAAACATCATTCTATATGCTTTATTTTACAGGGTATCAAAAGCATCAGAACTAGCGCAAATCAAGAGTCGCACTGACCTTCTAAGAACTCTTTGCTTGAAAGCCGAGCACGTCAAAAGTCAGCAGAAAGTTACTTTTTAAGGATTAGCGCAAGGATTGACTCCGAAATGTCAGACAATAAAATGAAATATATGTAAAAAAAAATAAAAGAAATAAATAAAATGTTAAAGTAAAGAGGAGAAGAAGAAGCAAAACAGAGTCAACCAGCGACTAGACGACTGGCAGGCTAGCATAGATGTGACTCCGTCGAGTTGCTGCTTCTGGGCATAAATTTCAAGTTTATTGCATAAATTGTCGTATTTTGAAAATCTTATTGCCTTTATAATGTTGCGCCAGCGCCAGGTGAACTCTGCGCCCGACTAGGGCTAGAAAAACCAAATAGCCCCCGCCCCCTCCTCACCGTAAAAGCAATGCAAGGTGTGTGGTCTCAGGTTTCGTTACGGTTATACGACCAACTGGTCTATGTGTGTGTGTGTGTGTGTGTGTGTATCATTTGCTCGTTTTGCTTGCAAATAATACCTAGACGATTTCTTCGCCTTTGCTTCAAAGTTCTTCACTTCCTTTTGCGGCGTTTCTGTTCTGTTTTTTTTTTTTTTGCTTTTTTTTTTGCTTTTTTATTGCGATAATAATCATAAAACATGCACTTAACAAGCAGCTTGAAATATGAGCTCGAGCTGGCATCTAACTTAAATTTTCACATTTTATTGAGGTTGATTTATATACTGAATTCCCCTGCCCCTCTCGCTCACTCTCCTACTCGTAATTGTGTGCATGCTTTTTGGGCCAAAAAATCAACGAGCACTTAATTGATGCCAAAATGTTGGTCTCTGTGTAGGTTTAGCTAATTCATTTGTTGGCACAAACAAATTTGTTAACAAATTTGCGTTAATGCCATAAGAAATATTTATACTCTCGCTTTACCCCAGCCCCCCTCCACCACACCCCTCTTCCATTCTTCATTGTTGCTTGGCCTGTTATGTGTACATGTGCTGTCATTAATTCAATTCCGGAGAAGTCCCAATGCGGCGCCCATCTTTGGTGGTAAGCCTTTCGACCTTCAATGAGGCATGTGCCAGCAGCAACAGCAGCTCATTAACCTAGGCGGGCGGCGGGGAGGGGGTTGGTATGAAGTGTTAAGGGGATGGGAGGGCTGGGAATTGCTACTGCGGTTTATTTTTGGCTGTTATTATTTGTGTAATGAAATAAACGCACGACTTTCATCTTCATAAAACGGCATTATAGCATTAGCGGCGCAAATTTATGGGGCCAGTGCGAATGCCAAGAAACAGCTACAAACAAACAACAACAACAACATCAACAACCAGGCAAAGAGAGTGAATAACAACATCGAGCTAAAGAGCAGCTACGAGTAGAAACCAAAATAGCTAAAATTTAAAGACTTTTCGCTGATATCTTAATTAATTTACTTGCTTTGCCAGCTTTATGCTAAACAGATTCCTACACAAATCTGTCGAACGTTCGAAAAGCGTTGTGTAATCAAATTTGTTGTATTTCAATTTAAAAGTTATCAATTACGCATGAAGTGGCGAATACAACATATACTTCGAAATGAAATATTATGTAAAATACATTTATTCTATATTAAACAAGACTATTTTTTGTTGGCCAAACTGAGTGAAAAAACTATTGTGAATATTATAAATAAATAAATTTGATTTCGATTTGTTCTTAAAATGAAATATTTAGTCTTTCTTTTGGCAACAAAGCAAAAAATATTTGGAAAAAAAAACATCAAGCCCAAAGAAGACAATTATTTAAGTGAGGACTGACAAGAATTTTATTTCCCAAAAATCTGTAATTGCAACGCTTTAACCGAATATCTAAATTAAAAAACTTAGTAAGTTTATTGAGCATGTTTAATGCTTATTTCAATTTAATTAAAATAAATTGAAAATAAATTTTTCAATGTTTTAAAAAAAAATATTATTTTACAATAATCGCTAACTTTCTAAAAGAAAGCATTAGGAACTCTATCCATGTCTTAAATTAAGGGATTTTTGAGATTCAAATTAAAATTAGTTTTTCGAAAATTATTTCAAGACTAGCACTTATTTGTACGGTAAACAAAATATTGGTTTTCTGTGTTGTGAAAACCTAATTTAATATTTGATTTAAAACAGCGATTGAAACTGCACTGGAAATGCACTCCAGTTGCCGTTGGTGTAAAAGTGTCCCATATACTGGTATAAGCCCATGAAATACATGAACAAAGTTTATATTTGCTTCTAATGCGAATTTTTTATGACCTGCGTCGCATTTTGCAGCTCACTGTGGCATACTTTTCAGCGCTCAACCAGAAACGGAGACGGAGACGGAGATGGTAGCTGAATTGGGGTGGGTGGGGCAGAGAGGACCTGAGTAAGTTATAGGACGCCATGCGAGTGGGTGAATGTGATAAACGATTTTCGCTAGAGTTTCAGCATGTTAAATACATAGTTATGTGGCCAGAGCTCCTAAAACTACCCACGCACTGGCTTTTTCAAAGAAATTGTCATTGGCAAAATCGAGCGTCATGCTGGCATTTTTTTTTTTTTGTTGTTTTTTTTTTACAATTATTCAGCAGAAATGCGATAGATATGCGTGTAATACATAGTTTATGGCCAAAACCACCATTCAGCACCTACTTAGAAAATGAAAATTTTTTATATGAAAATTTTGTTGCCAAAAACTGCTGGCGACAAAATGAAAATAAACGTGGAAAAAGTTTTCGTTTGATGTATGGCTGGGCTTTTACCAAGTTCACAAGGCGCTGATACACACACAACAACAAGTGCATATGTGTGCGAGTGTGTGTGTATAAGACACATGCGGCATTAACAATTGATCAAGACGATGCTAGGCGAAAAAGTATTATGTGGTAGATGAGCAAAAATTGCAAAAGCAAAATAATCGCAGGTGCCGAATTACATGAAAAATCACTTAGGAAAATTAAATTTCACATATTTTTTACTTCAACGCCAACCTCGTGTTGGCATTAGGTTCAAAGTTGCTGTTGTTTTTGTTGTTGTTCTTGTGTTCTTGTTGCTGCTGGTTTTCTTCTTCTTCTTGCACTTGTGCGCTAGCTTCGCTGCCAGCAGCTGTGCTCAGCTACCACAAACATGAGTAATGTGATGTTTTCGGTTTTTCAGTTTTTTTCCCCTCAAGAAGCCGCCATTAGAATTCGCTGACAGGTGCGCTCGCTCTTCAAGGTGTTAATACATTATACAATAGGTTTTTCTTGTTCAGCTTTTATCAAATTTTTTAAGCAATTTAAGCAACGCCATATCAATTGCCACTGTCAACAGTTGCTTTTGCAGCCAGTCAAAACCAATACCTTAAGTTGGAATAGTTGCTCGAATAATGTTTGTTTTGATCAAGGGAGTTATTTATATTAAGATTAAAGCATACATTCACTACTTTAGTCAACAGATTTGTTTTTAAATATTTTAAATATTTGCATAATTATATATTAAAGATTGTATATTTAAAAAACAAGCTGTTTAATTTGATGGTTAATGGTAAAAACTTTATAAAATAAGTATATATAACCTGAATTTAAATTAAAAAATAAATTGCTCAACTTCGCCTTTTACTAAAATAAAATATATTTATAGATATGCATATGATATAAAATATCCAAAATAAAATATTTAAAAACTACTAAAGACAGTAGAATACACAGCTGATCCTAATCGAAAGTACATATACATATATATTCTTTATTTTACAAATATTACCAAGAACTAATATAAAAATTGAAATATGATACCCGAAGTTCATCAAATTAGCATTCTTGCCAGCTTTATTTTCGTTGAGCAACTTATCAAGAATACGCTTAAGAAAATGAATTTGCAATACTTAAATACTAATACCGTTGGGAGCCCAATTCTTCTCGCTATTGAACCGAACCGTTCAATAAGTACAGGGCATATAATAAAATGTAAACATAATTTATGCACTCTAAGTTTTATAGAACGAAATTCCGCTAAATTCCACTTTTGTTTGTTTACTACGCAAATTTTTAGTTGTTTGCTGCGCATGAATTAACAGCACAAACTACACTTCTTAATGCTGCTTAGCTCGTTCCACTTCCAATACAAGCCTTAACCCGCCAAACCTACCCCCACCAACCCGATTCGCCTTAATCTGCTGCGTCTCAATCGAAGTTCAGCTTTTCGCAGCTTTTTACATAAATTTCTTTGCAAAAAGTTTTGTACAAGTTACTCAGTAAGTTTGATGAGTGCCGTAAAAGTTTATTAAAGCCCGCAACAAAAATATTATTGTTAAGAGTGAAAGCAAAAGCAGAAAGTAATGCTGAATAAGAGAATGAGAGAGAAAAAGTGCAGACAATAATATAATAAGTTTTATAAACGGTAAATGTCAGCCTCTTAAAGTCTTTTCATATTAAATTAAGCATGACTTTTATGAATTCTCAACATCTAGCGAGGGACAAAAAAAAAACTGAAACTCAATGAATCAAAATGCAGATTGAAAATGTATATATCAAAAAAAATATATAAAAAATAAGAGACAGAAAAATACAAGGAGAGAGCTATGTTTGATATCGCACATGCGTGTCCAGGGCCAAGGACGTTCATTTTGTGAAGTAAATACAATTTTCTTTTTTTTTATATTTTTTTTTATCAATTTACAATTTTCATGTGCAACAGATTTGCCCAATCGACATTGATTGATGAAATTCTTTTTCATTAAAATGTGATTTCAGTTCAACGGCAGCAACAACAATTGAATTGAATTTTGTACTCCTCTCCCTCTCCCTGTTTTTCTTTTTATGTGCGTGCTGTCATAACTCACACACACGCACACCTGCAGCTAAACTTAAACTTTTTTCGTTTACTGTTTTTTTTTTGTTTTGTGATATGCCTGACGCATTTTCATGTGCTTTTCCACAGTTTTTGTGCCGACCAAATACACAAACAAAAAAACGCAAACATTTTGCGTGTAACAATTTTAAGCTGAGAGCAACAAAAATAAAGTATTTCAAATAAAATTAGTAAAAATACAAGAAACAATTAAAAAAGGTACACCCGAAAGTAACCGACTGCGCAATACGCTGTACTGTAATTACAGATGAAAGTCAGCGAATGCTATAAATATATTTATATGTATATTTGGAATACCATGCTTTCTTTCAAAAAAATAAAAAAAATGTTTTTGTCAAAAATGCATCGAATTTAATAGTAGAATCGAAGTTAATGAAAAATCATGACTAGAATGCCATCAAGCATGAAAATCGGTTCAGTTTTGACCAATTTGAGGGTGTTTCAAATAGGAGACCTATGGTTCCGAGAGCTTTACATGTCAAAATTTTTGTCAATTTCGGCATGATTTTTGACCAAAAATTTTACCCTCTCAAAATTAGTTTTAATGTTGTTTTTTTCACTATTTATGACTATTACAATCGATTAAAAATGCAAACTCGCAATTTTAAATTTTGAAAAAAAATTTTTTTCCAAAATCATAAGGGGGGAGTAGGTTATATTTTTCCGAAAAATTCCAAAAAATTTTTTTACCAAATATGCATAAAACTTAGATAAAGAATCAATTTAGAAGTTAAACCATGATCAAAATGGCATGGATCATGAAAATCGGTTCAGTTTTGACCAAGTTAAGAGAGTTTCAAATATGAGACCTATGGGTCCGAGAGCTTTACATGTCCAAACTTTTCTCAATTTTGGCATGATTTTTGACAAAAAATTAGATCCCCTCAGAATCAGGTTTAACAATGTTTTTTATACTATTTTTGGCCAGTAAAATCGATTAAAACTGCAAACTCGCAATTTTAAATTTTGAAAAATTTTTTTTTCGAAAATGAATAAGGGGGGAGTACATTCTTTTTTTTTCAAAAATATCAACAAAAATTTTTTTTCGAAAATTCATCGAGTTTAATAGTAGGATTAATTTATAGGATAAATCCTTAGGAAAACGTTTCAAACGTGAAAATCGGTTCAGTTTTGACAAAGCTATGATTGTTTGAAACATAGAAACTATGCATCGGAGAGCTTAACAGGCTCAATCTTTAAAATTGTTTGAAGTTCTCCAATATTATCGATTTGCGATTTGAAGTGCATTGGCATGTTATCGAACTGCCAGCCTCTCAGTGGGCGTGGCTCAAAAATTCTTACACTTTGTCTGAAGAGGATAACTACAAGTATATATCCAAAGTTTCAATTCTTTATCTTTAAAAGCGCCGGAAAATGTTGCTTTCATCCGGACGAATAGACGGACACTATGACAGACACTGCACAAACCCAATATACTGGTTTCACTTCGTGAATGAGTATAGCAACCAAAATTGCCGCTTGCCACTTATCCAATGGATGCACAACTTTTTGTAAACTTTTAGCTAAATGCCAGAAACAGGTACATGTATTTTCAGATACGCTTCAACTGCACGAAATTCATATGAATATTTCAACTTGATAAAAATGTTCGCATAAAGTCACGCCGCAAAACAAGCAGAGCACACTATTGCCTCAAGTTTTGGTTTTATTTTCTTCCGCTTTTTGACCAAGTAATTTGGGCAAACAAAAAGCCGAGCAAATATTTTGATTGATTTCATTTGCAGGCGTTACAGGTAATTGGCCAAACGGTTTGTTATCAAACACACAAACACAAAAAAAAAAAAAAAATAATACAAATAATAATAATAAAACACACAAAAAATAATAGCGCCTGTCGCATAATGCAAATGCGGCAGAGGCAGAGGCAGATTTCAGCTATGTAGAACTGGCTTTGCCATTTGCCAGCTTTATTATTATGCAAATTTTTTGGGCTGGCGTTGCCGGACTTACAATGTCATTTCCGTGCAAAAACGCGACGCTCCTGGCACATTTCCGTCGCAATTGCCGCCATTTATAAACGACCACATCGTCGATCACAATGAGCCATGAGAATTGTTTGCGGCTCTCCTTTTTGGCTCTGCAATTGGCCAGACAATAGCCAGGCTGCCACCTAATTGACCAGCTTCATTATAAGCTCCGAGCAAATTATGCCAAATGCCAAAAAACGGGGGAACAAGGGACGGGGGACGGGGGACGGGGGACGGGGGACGGGAGGGTGGCCGAAAGAGCAAAACTTTTGACAACGAATATTTTGGACTAGACAACGAACAACAGAAAAAACAATCAAATTAATTATAATTACTTTTTATTATTTCAGTTCGAAAAGGCTTTCTAATTCAAAAATTAGGTTTTTATTATCTTAGAATCTGCAAAATGGCAATGAATTAAATTTTGACAATTTAGTGAAAACTAAAAAGTAAATAAAGCAAAGTTAACTTAAAAACTGGGTACTCGATTTACCAAAATTTACCAAATTTATATATGCTAAGGCAGAAATCTTATTCATTGAGTTCAACGAATTTATAGATTCTACTAAATCTAGATAGAAATTAGGGAAAATTGTAAAAATACAAAATACAAAGTTTTCGAGATTAGTAACTATATAAATAATAGTTTTGATACTTTCTGTATTTAATACTCATAAAGAGGAATTCTTAGAATTCAGTAAATAAGATTTACAAATAAAAATGTATTCAAAAAATAACTTCCCCAATTATATTCTATATTTTTTTGAAAAGGTTCAAGTTGGACAGCTTATTAAAAAAAAAACATATCGAGAAACATCTGCACTCAAGTTTTTGGACAACTCAACGCAATTTAACTGCTTTTGGCACGAGCGCAAGGCAGGTAAAATTTGTCAAATTCGACAAATGCTCGTAAATCATTGCTCATCTGGATGTCATAGACGACTACAGCATAGAGGAGACCAAGTCTCAGCAATCGTCACCCACAATCACAGCCCGT
The DNA here is from genome assembly GCA_035043915.1 of Drosophila paramelanica. Lineage (NCBI taxonomy): Eukaryota > Metazoa > Arthropoda > Insecta > Diptera > Drosophilidae > Drosophila > Drosophila paramelanica. The sequence goes on from JAWNMO010000584.1 coordinate 1,333,022, forward strand.
AACAGCCATTGGATTGGCTGTGCTTCCGTTGGATGGGCGGGTTGCTTAGTGGGTTGCTTGGCTGGTTTTCATGTGTAGCCTCGTTTGCGGCTGCCAGTTGCCATTTCGGCGTGCTAATTGTTACGCTTGACAGGTGCGTTTGACAGTTAAATTTGACAAGCTTATGCAGGGGGTGACAAGCATTTAGTGGACCGACGGGCAAAGCAAACTTCGCACACACAGAACACACACAAATAAAAGCAGCAAAAAAAAAAATAACCAAAAAAATTGTTGCTCCAACTCACGAAAATATTCACCAAATTTGTGGTCGGCTTTAAGTGTTGAAATACTGAAGTCAGAATAAAATATTCCAGTTATTTTCCAGCTATTAATATGCATATATTCTATACATATTTATGAAAAACTACGAGGATACTTTTGTGGTATGGGAACAAGACTGATTCCTCTGTTATAATATTAACTTTATTAATATAAATGAACTTAGAATTTGTAAACAGAATTCGATTTGCGGTTGTTTTTTAACCATTCGGAATATAAATAGGAAAGAAAGAGCAGTACATAAAGGATATAAGAATCAGCCGGATCATTTTGGATATTTCTCTCTGCTGCATATTTTAGAAAATATTTTCGTAAATAATGTTATTGTATTGCATTCCATATTTATCGGACACATAGACACTCGCCTGAATATCGAAACACGATCTTTTTTAGTACAGCTCCATACTAGAAAATTAACTGTATAACCTATTATTACATTAATCAAGACTTTGATAACGTTGTGCACATGCAAAAAAAATTGCCTTGATTTTACGCACGTTATACTAACAAGGTATATATAGACATCTATATACATCTATATATATATATATAATATGTATGCTTCTACTCTGGACCCACTTAATGCATACAAACAAGCGCAGTGCGTGGGCTGGGTGGCGGGGAAGAGTTGGACGGGGGGAGACGGGGGCTGGAATACACAATCGTGCCGCATGCTGGCCATAATTTCACTAATTAGTGCAAAAATGCGCTTTGGGTGCGACGTCACGACGCGGCAATTACATAAATTGAAAACGGCGCTGGAAAGTATGCAACGTTTAATTATGTTGGCCATGCAGCGGCCCAAAGAGCCGCCCATAACAGCTATATAAATAAAGAAGGAGCGGCAAACTCTCCTTTCCACCTCGCCAACACTTCACCTTTATTTGTTGCAGCAGCAGCTAAAAACAAAATTCGCTAAGCAATCAAAATTAACGGTTTTAGATGATTATTACGGTATTTGGACACTAAATAAGTAGTTCGATTGCATAAGATTAGAAGAGGTTTTATGTGTGCTTTCGTGTATTTGGTTGTTTGTTTGTTTGTTTTGTTTTCGTTGCTGCTGCTGTTAACTTTATGAAATTGTTGGAATATTTGCGCTGTCTGCATGAGTTTATCAGCAAACAGCAGGACTTTGTTGCTTTCAGAGAGTGCACAGAGTGATAAAAATGTAAGCCACAGAAGCGTGGCCCAAAAAAACACACACACACACGCACACACAAAAACGCACATATGACACAGTTTCTTGCTGCTGTCCGTTCGTTTGACTAACAACCAAAAGACAGTGACAAATTAGTTTTGGGTGAGCTGCTTATGTGAATTCCCGCAATTTACATAATGAGACCAGCGCCCCTGGCCCATATTGTGTGTGTGTGTGTGTGTGTGTGTGTTTGTGTGTTGAGTCAGATAGCCGGCACATGCAAATAAAATAATTTTTTGACACTTTTTGGAAAGTCTTGATTTGAAAGCGCTTGAATTGAGCTTCCCCAACTTGATAAATTATTACCAGAATGCAGAGAATAAAATGAGATAAATATATTCCGCATATTCTTAAGTTATATATTTTTTTATAAAATGACAGCTAATAGTTTTGTATATAAACAATTATTAAATGTGAAATTTAGTGTAAAGATAAATTTCTTTAAGTAAAAGTTAATATTTTTAAGGAATTTATTTAGAAAAAAAACTGCAATTGACTGTGAAAAGTTTAAGAACAGCTAAATGCATGTAAAAGAAACTGTTTGGTTAATATAATAATAATTTTAAAAAATTTAAAATTTTTGGATATTTGCGATTTGTGGGAGCTTGTCGCGAGCATATCATCAGCAAGATGAAGTTATGCCGAAAAATAATCACAAATTCTTTTTCAATTTAAAACAAAAAGATGAATAAATGACAAAATAAGGATAAAATGTGTATACTCTTTATTTCAGCGTAAAAGAGTAAAATAGACTTTAAATGTTAAAAGAGATTTGAACTAAAAACGTTTTCTCAATCTAAAAGTTAGAAATATCTATTCTAAACCAGATTGCTGTCTAAAAGAAAGCAAGTTGTTTAGTTTTCTACTCAAGTTTAAAAAGGTTTCTTGGAATAGCTTTCAATGGTTTTATGTCTCTTTGAGCTTACCTTTTGACAATGTTCCCCTCATCCTATTTGCTATGTACTTTCTTGTACCAATCGAGCTGCGCATTTAATAGATGATCTATTTGAATGCTGCTGCTGTGCTAGCTGCTAATTTAAATTTTATTTCCGGCAATTTGCTAAATTTGTTGCGATTTCTGATGACACGCTCGCTTTTATGACCATGATATGACTGGGTAAACGGGGTGCATGCAAAAAGGGGCAGAGAGCAAGAGACAGAGAGAGAGAGAGAGAGAGGGACAGAGCAGGAGCATTAGCTGTTGACATTCATTGAAATTCATGTCATGTAGCCGTTCAATAATAAAACGCAAATATATAAATAAAAAATAAAGGTAAATAAACGCAAAAGGGTTTGCTAATGGTGCCACACACCCAAATGTACATTCACTGTGTGTGTGTGTAGTGTGTGTGTGTGTGTGTGTGTGTGTGTAAGATGCCGGCGTTGTCAGCCATAAAAATGCGTTGATGGCTGTGACGTGCCGGCCTGAAGTTATTCATCGGCAACAACAACAACAACAGCAGCAACAGCAACGAGTCAAAAGTAACTCACATTAAAGCCATCGACATGCAATGTCCTTAAAGCAGGAGTCAAGCCGACGGTGTCCTGGCCCCGGCGCATGCATTTCAATTAGACGCCGCTTGTGCAAGCCCGGCAAAATGTGCAACAAAATTAAAATGCGCACTTATGCAGATTTGCACATTGAAACTGTCACTGCAGCAACGGTAGCAGCAACTGCAGCAGCAGCGCAGCAACAGTAGCAACAACAGTAACAGCAGCAGCAGCAGCAGCAGCAGCAGCTATGGCAACCGGTTACCAACTGGGGCTGGGGCTCTGTAAACAATGGCTGGGCTTGGTGCGTTGCAGGCTCTAATTATTTTCTCTGTCGCTGCAACAACGAACCCACCTGAAACGTTATGCTGTCTCTATTACCTACCTGAGCAGCAGCAGCACACACACAACAACACTGCTGCCGCCGCTCCACCCCTCTCTTCATGGCTCTTTTTGCTGCGCTTCTTGTCTGCCAGCTGCACAATAAACGGGTCTAAAAATAAAGCACATTGTACATTGGACCCGCCCAGGCAGTCGCTCGGTATTTTGCCATGGCTGGGCCTAAGCTTAATTTTTGCATTTGCATAAAAATAAAACTTGCTTTCTTCCACCCATTTCTCGCATCAAGTGAAACGCCCAGCATAATAATCAAACTATGTTCACTCTATTAAACAAGTATTGCTTTAACTTGACTCTAAATTAATTTGAAAAAAGTTTTATAATGAAATAAAATAAAACCATTCTCAATTTTTTCTAGACGTGCATAATTTTGTACCAAACACAGCTCAAATTAAATGCAACATAATTAGAAAATTAATTTATACTTAAAGCTTACATTTTTTCCAATTCACTTCATAATTAACAATACAATTTCTTGCAAATGAAGAATTCAACTAAAGTTTAACAAATTTGTATATTTATTATTTTAAGCCAAACAAATTTTGAGCTAAAAAATAAAAAAAATTCCTAACTAAAGGTTAAATTTCTAAATTTAGAAAATTATCTGAATACTTTTTGCATTAATATTTTTTTGTTTCCATAGCTTTTACACATTTTGCAATACGAGAGCCAAAAAATATTTAAAATCATAAATGATTTTAGACAAATATACAAAAATGCGGCTTGAACTGATTTAAAACCATGAAAATTGTTACCAGTTGTACAACTAATATCAATTAAAAACGCAAAAAAAAAAACATATAATATAAATATATTTAATATTTGCTTTGTATAACACCCAATTACTATAGCGAATGAATACTTTTAAAAATATATTCTTCAATATTATTTGCCGTTTGCATTTTATCAAAGATTCATTTTTCATATTTACAAATATTTTATTTGTGCAAATTTACTGTACAAATTTTAGTTGCGAAATTTGATAATGCATGTCTGCTTTTCATTTAATTCAATTAAAAATAAAAAATACAAGTAAGAGCGCTGCAGTCGGGCGTTGCCGGCTGCATTATACTCATTCACAGTCTCTCACACATATGAGATTTGGTGACTCTATCTCTAAAATTGTGGGATAAATTTACCTTTTATTTAGCACTTTTTCAGAAGAGGATAACTAAAAATATATATTCAATTTGTCAAGTCTCTATCTCCAATAGCGCCGGACGGACAGACGGACATTGCACAAATCAAATATACTAGTTTCATTTCGTGAACGAGTATAAAAACCTTATCGCATTTATTTGTTAGGCGCTTTAAGAAAGTTGAAAAGAAATTTCATTACAGCTTAGAATGAAAAAAATATCTAAGGCAGAGTTTCAATTTATTATAAATATAGGTAAATAAAAATGGCAAAAAAAAACTAAGGGATTGACAATGAAATTAACATTCGCCTGGCAACAAGTACTAAGTGCTCAGTTCGGTTCGGTGCAAGTTAGTCGCCTCAGCTATCCATTGTCTGCAATTCCCATTTGCCATTTTCAATATTTATTTTGCCATTACAACAAAGCAACAAAAAAAGAAAAAGAAAAAGAAATAAAGAAGATGCCAAAGAATTGAGAATGCAATGGGACTGAGCTGAGCCAAGGCAAGATACAATATACCATATAATAAAAGTAATATGCTGGCGCAAATGCATTCGCATCCAAGAAAATCAATTTCAATAAAATACAAGAGCAACAGAGAAAAGGAGACAGCTAGAGAAAGAGAAAGAGAGAGGGAGACTGGGTGGGAGGAAAGAGTTGGGGCAAGAATTTCTCATATTTTTTTATCGCATCGTTTTTCTTTTCTTTGGCCATAGTTTTTTGTCGAATCTGTCAATGCTGTCAGGGGAGGAAAAACAAAGCAAGCGCTCGCTGCGCTTTTGGGACACGCTCTCCACTGCCTCCCGCAGGACACAGGACGCAGGACGCAGGACTCGCACTCTACTTACACGTTCTGCTGCTTATGTAGCACACATATTTGCTTTGTATTTTTAAAAGATTATAAACACGATTGTATATGTATGTAATTCAAACCGTAACAACGAGCACAAAGCCATCGCACAAATAAAACAAAAACAAAAAAAATAAAGAAAAGTGAAGTGAAGAAAATCTGTAAAAACTAAAAACCGAAAAACGCCGAACGCAAAGAGAAACCAAGGCAAACCAATCGAAAAACCCAATTCTTGGACTGCTGCTCTTTTAGTAATATTATACGGCTGTGTGATGCCAGCTGCAAACAGGGTGACACAATCAAGTCTTTGAGCTTTGAGCGTCTGCATTCTCAGTTGGTCAGAGATTTATATAATTTGGCTGGGTAGGGAGGGAAGAGGGAGAGAATTTGACAAAGCAGGATTTTGGCTGGTTAAGACGGGTTGGACGGTCTGTTTAAGTGTTCTATTTATCTAGTTTTCAATCTGCTAAATTTCAAATCAAAAACTTTAATATAAGAATGAGAATGAGGTTAGGTTTATGTGAGGTTAGGTTTGCCCAGCAAATACTTAAATTAAAGCGCATTGTAAAGTTTAAATGCAGCAGAATTTGAATGAACTTTAGTAAAACCATTAACGATGAAAACAATTTTAAGTCTGTACACATTTTAGTTGCTTTGTGAGGTTAGGTTAGCTTTAAGTGAGGTTATGTTCAACATATTATGATAGTTATTTAATCCAGAATGATTATTTTATAAGCAAAGCGAACGGTTTGAAAATAACTTTATATAATAACTAGTTTTAGTAGACTCTTAATGGCTACGCTATTACTAAACATTTTTTAGGTTATGTTTAAGATAAGCGCTTCACATTTTTGTGGTTACATTTAATGAAATAAACAAGGACCGATTTAGGCACAAAATACTTAATAACTTTTCAAAATGAGTTTTAAACGATCTTGATTAAATTGAATCATATATCGAAACAGTCAAAATTCGATAAAAATTTGTGATATAAATCGTAACCATTCGATGTGCAACGCAATTACTCGAGTAACGTTCCATGGCTGTGGAAATTGAATTTTCATTGGGGCTGTCACATAAAAGCAGGTGCTTAGCAGTTGATATAATGGACAACCGCAACAACAACACCAGCAACAACAAAAACAACAACAACAAAAACAACAAGAGCAGAGAGAACGCCTGCAGCTAGCCAAGCCACACATGCTTAATAAGCCCTGTGAGCCCCGGCTGAGACTGTTGATTGCATTTGATTTATTTGGCAAAAGGACATGATACAAATCATAAACGCATTTGGCATTCCACACACATCAACCGTGCCATGTACTGACTACTATATTCTCATCCCCCCACACCCCAATCCAAATCCCCTCTCTCCCTGGTGTGCTACTTGCCACATTTGTTATACACATGTACGTAAGCTGAACAGGTGAAAATTGCCAACATGAGTTGACAGCACACGAGGCGAACGAGAGATATTAGGAAATGACCAAAAGGCGATCCCTAAAAACTATTTTCGATGTCATGTACCTTGGGCTGCCACTTGTGAGCTTCCTGGCTGCCGCCCTAGCTGCCCCTTTGCCTTCTCTCTCTCTTTCTCTCTGACTGCCTGCATTTTTAGTGTTACAGTCACGTCCTTTCCTACTGCATCAGCAGCACCAGCAGCAGCAGCAGCAGCAGCAGGCAGCCACAGGCAGCAACAATGACACATAATACATCAGACAACAAAAACGACAACAACAACGCCCAAACACAAGTGCTCTGCTGGGCGTGTCAAGTGGCCGTGGCCATTTCATTATTATGATGCTCAAATTGAGCGGTAAGCTTGTGGCCAAAATAATAATAATATTGCCTGCATTCAAGGACAATGCTGCTGCTAACCATACTCATAAGCCATCCACTGTGAACCATATATTTGTGACCATTTCGAAATGGTTTCCGGTCTTAAAATAAATATCTAACTAATTTCACATAAGAATCAATCAATTTAACTATAACAAGTTATGACCATGTCTATATAGCAAATACTTATGTTGATAAATAAATAAACCTTTCAAGAATAGTTAACCAAATTTGAATTTCATTACAGGGAACAACTACAGAATTCGAACATTTCGACAAATTTTATATATTTTATTGATTATTCTCAAAGTATTTTTATTTATTTTTTATTTATTATTAATAATAAAATACTTTGTTCAAACTAAAATTTTGTTGACTAGTTTTTCAATATGTGAATCCACTGGAAACGATGTTTTTATCCCCTTCTAAAAAAAAACCTTTTTTAATTTACATAAAATGTTAATTTTAATTTCTGCACATTTTTTTTCCCATTTCCATTTCCGAGCAATTAAATAAATCCCTAAATGTAATTAAATGGAAAAATGTAAGCTATAAAAACTTCGGCAGACTTCTGAATTAGATTTTAATGTGACCAAATTTTATTTTAATTTTTTAATAATCTATGGTTACTTGATTGTAGTTTAGTGCCTGGATAATTGTACTTATCACTTATAACTGATATTTCGATTAACGATTTCTAATGCCAAAGCCATAAAAATGCTAGATTTGGTTTTTTTTTTTAGTTTCTTTCGCCTCCGAGCTTAAAGCTGATCCCCAGCAATTTATTTTAATGCTGCAATCTGCAGTGCGTCGCCGTTGCACAAAGCTCGATGCCGTGAGGATTTGCTGTCATTTGCGTTCTGGCTTTCGATTCCCCAAAGCCCCCCGCTGGCCCCTTAACGCTCCGCTGTCCTGCTGTCAAACGCAAAAGTTTGCGTGTGGAGCTGATGAAGCTGGCGATGGGAGATTCAAGATGCAAGATGGGCAGATGGGCAGATGGGTAGATGGGTAGATATCGTGGGCAAAAGTAGAAGCAGTAGTAAAACTTTCTAATATTTTTCAGCACCTCAACAGAAGCGATAAGAACTCTTGCACGTTGTCGTGCCGGTTCCACAACGTCCTAATTAGTTGAATTCTATGCATTTTCCAACTAAAGCTAACGGCAAAGGCAAAGGCAAAGGTAAAGGTAAAAGCAAAGGTAAAGCTAAAGACAGCGGCAGCGCAGTGAGGGCAAAGTTGAAGGCAAGAACAAAAATTTGGCTTCTTTGGCATAACTTTGGTAATATTTTGTTATAAGAAAGTTTCGATGTTGATAAAATGTGGCAAATAAAAAGTTAGAAAGCCTTTGTGGATGCGGTCAAGCGAAAATATTGGTGTGATTATAAATGCCATCGCCACAATATTGACTAGTTACTGCACTTTTACATTTTGATTAAGAACTTTAACAGAGGAAAATTGTGAAAGTTATATGCATTGGAAGTTTCTTTTGAAAATATATGGTAAATATATATAATAAAATTATAGTTTGTAGAAAAGGAAAATTACTTTTATAGAAAATAGTAATATTTCAAAGAAAGCAGAAAGCAGTTTATATATACAAAAAAATATTGCAAACATTTATAGACTCAGTGGAAGCAAGCATTTGTCAAATTTTGGTACACATTTGGCTAGTATAAAAATAAAAATAGAAGATATGGAAGTCTAATTTTAAAAAATCCAAAAATTTCGAATTTGGAAGAATTAATAAACAAACAAAAAATTTGAATATAGATAATAATTTTAAAGCCGATACTTTTTAAGAAATATTTGTTTGAAATTTTTTAAAATGTTGTCGAATATATTTTTGCTGTTGAATATATTTTTGGAAAAGAAAAATGTTGTTTTATAATAAATAAAAAAAGCTTTTTGATTGACAAAACACGTCGAAGTTAGTCAAGAAAATGACTACAGTTGTTTTGCGGCTTTGTTAATTATCTCTAAGAAGTTTCGATGTTCATTTGGAATATACCACACTAATGTGATGTCTCTTCAATTATCGTTTAATCTGGCAGCAGCTGTTGTCCTATCCTAATGTCGTAACAGCGCATCATTTATGCGCATTTATAGCACATCTTTGATGTAGTCTCGTTATTTTCTACTTTCTTTTTTTTTTAAAGTCTACTGGGACTTGCGTCAATGCAACTGACAATTTTTCAATCTCGATTCGTAGCCGGCGTCAGAAATAATTGCAAAATGCATCAATCAGCTGTCACAGCCGATACTTGACTATCTTTCAGCACGAGCGAAGCGAAGGCAGCAACAACACAACAACAACAACAACAAAAAAAAAAATGAAAGAAAAAGGAAAACAAATTTTTGCAGACGTGCAGCCACGCCCCCTCATATTCTGACAGACGACAAGTCTCGTTGACTCGTTGCGTTTTTTTTTATTATGAGAGTTTTTTTTTTTGTTAAATTTTTCTGGCAGTCGGTCGAGAAGGCAGCTCATTAGCCGCGATTATTTTGGCCCACTTGGCCCGGTTGTGCGTCTAGACCGCATTTCCGATAATTACGCTTGTATTGGCAGCAGTCGAGACGTTGTCAAAAGTTCGTGGCATCAACAACTAAATCGTGCACAAAAGTTAGAAACCGCAGCCGCATTGGCCACAAAAGAAGAAGATTGTGAGCCCGAAGGATTATACTATATAGGCGCATTGAGAAAAGCGCATTCAGCTAGTTGCCTGCGGTTGCAAACGAGCCGCCGCCTCCCCGTTCAGTTCCTGTTGTCCAGGCTAATGCGGTTGATGGCCTTGTCCGAGCCTGATTGATTTTACATGCCACATCGCCTTGTTTGTCCGTCCCGATCTGCCTTTATCACTGCCCCGTCCCCGTCTGTCGCTGTCGTAATACTTTTAATTGATAATTGCGAAATTGCCTGGCATTGTAAAAATCGGCACAAAAGTTTCCCGACCACGAGTCGTTGACCAAATTGGCGGCCATTGCCATTTATTATTATATAAAGCTGGCATCGGGTAAACTGAACTCAAGCGAATTGGTTAACAGCAAACCGCAAACCATTTAATAATGGACAACAAGCTGACAAAGACACCATAGAAAAAGGGAAATACGAGAGAGGGAGAGAGAGAGCGAGAAAGGAGAGTATGCTTGTTTAGGCACCAAGTATCGAGCATCGATTTCGATTACTGTTCCCTCTTCCCACTTTTAATAGGAACAATTTCTGGTTGTGGTTCGTTGTTTATACCCTGCAAAAACGTAGTCAACGTGACTATACGTTAGGTTCGGCGCATTATACGCATTAAAAATGTGTTATAGGAAAAGTATAATTATGATTTGAAAATTAAATTATTGATTCACAAACGAACCAATTCATTTAGCCATCTTCGTGTCACTTTAAAGTGTTAAAACCGATAATTATCGATTTTGGAAAATAGAATGCAGCAAATTTGACACTTAGCTTTTGATTTACCATACGCAGAAAAATATCATTTTTGAAGTATCGATAAATCGATAATCGAATAATCGATAAATATCGATAGATGCACTTATAGATAATATTATAGCCTTTTCAAATCCGGTATACCGAATTGTTTAAATACAGTTTCCAACGCTCTCCATATAGATATAATTTAAAAAATTGGTTCAAAAATATGATAAAATGAAAAATGTTATTAAAAAGTCCACTTTTCATGATGTGAAATTGTAAGCGTGTTTAATGTTGTCCATGTGCATCTAAAAATATATACACAAAAAGGACGACGTCTCAAGCCAGTGTACAGAGGATAATCCAGTCGAGCACGCTTATCAAGGGAAGTCTAACTTAATTGGCATTGTAGCCACAACTGAGTTGGCAGCAATGCGGCTCTTAGTTTCAACATTACTCAACACTGGTTTAACCATGCCACGCCCTAAGCTTCTATTGTTTGCCAGCCATAAGTCTCTGCGCACTCTCTCGCCGCATTTAATATTCATGTTGCGTTTTGGCTTGACGGCCACACATTTTAGTCCAGAAATCAATTATACGCCCCGGAAAATATGATACGTTCCAACAGTGTGTGTGTGTGTGTGTGTGCTTGTGTGTGTGGACATAGGCTTCGGCTAATATTACGTGTAATTAAGGCGCGAACGTACGGCCAACGTCGTCGTAGACCCCAATGGGAATGCGCTCAGATTCTCTGAGGACTCTCCTCACTTGGCCAACTCGCACCGTTCGGACCGTTGCGAATTTGAAATGCTGGCAACGTAATTGCCAAATTACTTGGATTTTTGCTAACAGTAACACTAAACGCATCTGCGAGTGTGGAATTTCAATAAAATATGCAAGGTATACTATACTATACTATACCATACTATATATATATATATATTACAACCCCCTAAAGCCCATTGTTGGACAGCATTATGTTATGCCAGAGAACAATGGTTGGCAACATCACGTATACGCAGCGTCTGCCATACATAATGTAAGTATAGCGCTTAACAAATTTAAGAGCCCGGAAATATTTATAATTTATGTCCAAGTATGCTTATAAAAAATATTTAATGCCTAGAAACCAATTTCAATATAATACATTAAGTGAAAGTTGCTTTAAATCAGAAGCACGTGACTTTTTCGCAGCATTGTAAGGCTAAATATCAGCAGGTCAGTTTGGTTTAAGGAGAATGTAATAAACTGAAAGGCAGTTCGATATTAGGGATTAACTATGACTTCAATAATCTAGACATTAAGTCCCCATTTGCTTATCAAATCATCAAATAACAAACAAAAAAAAAAAAATAGAGAAAAATCAAATTCGCTCAGATTTATTAGCTTTATAGCCCAATGTCAATTGGCTACTCATTTTGTTAAGTGATTTTGTCGGCCATGTTTCATTTTGAAGCGGCTACAAATTGATTTGGCATATGCCCCTTGATTGATTGGAGCCATTAATGCAGCTCGCTGCCTACTTTTGCATTGGGCACTTTTCAGGAATTGACTTAAATTTTTTTTTCTTTTTATGCTAAACCTTTTTAGAAATTGCTCACGGCAGACGTTTGCCGAATCTGATTGATATGTAGTTTGTACAATTGATGGTTTAAGTATGCAATCACGTTTTTCATTTCATATTTAGAATACTTTGAATTGGTTCAAATATATATTTATAGTAATATTAAAAACATTTGTACTTACCTTATGAAGGCGAATCTTTTTGGAGGTTTTTTTCCACTTTTTCCACTTTGAATTGAACGAACAGATATCCTCGCGTAAAAATAGTAAAGGTTGGCAGTTTAAAAAGGTTTGAACAAGCCGGAATTTTCTATAAAAACAAAAAGTATAAAAAGAAAAAAAGAAAATGTAAAATAAATTTGGGGAAAACAAAGTTTAAATTTAAATAATTGATTTAATCATACTAAAAGCAATAATATTGAATGATAAAGAAAAATAACATAATACTAATAATAATCATAATAATAAATGTAATAATAATTATCATAATATTAATAAAATAGAATGTATAAAAATATGATATTTGTAACAAAAGATGTTTAAAGATGATAGACAAAGCCTTTTTTTTGACAAGCTGCCTTTTTACAATTCCAATTTTTTTCTCTCTTTTTTTTTTGGCTGTCTTTGTTGGCCGAGTTAAGTTGAAAACGGCGCTAATTTTATGACGGCTTAACTTTGGCACTTGTCAAATGTAAAATACACCCACGCAGCCAAGGGACTCGTGACTTAAGTTGCGGCTGCGAACAACTTTAGCCCAGTTTCCAAGTTTGTTTTATTTTTTTTTTGGGTAGCAAACGGCTTTTTATGCTAATGTGTGTGCAGAACTCGACAACTTGCAGTTGGCCTTTAAGCAAACACGAGCATCCTTAAGCCCTGCCCCGTCGACCCCGGCGAGCTGTGTTAAAATTACTGCGGCGAGCGCAGTGCTCGTGCGACATGAGTCATGGCTTCCGGTTGTCGCTGCCGCTTTCTAATTATGACGCTAAAAAAAACAATAAATAAATAACGATATGGTGTAACAATTCAAAGACAGCCCTTAACGACGCCCCCCAAAGTTGACTCCTGAATAGTTGAAGGAAATCAACGAGATGTGACGAGGGGGAGGGATAAGGAGACATAATAAAACCGTCTTGCCTCAACAGTTGCTCTACGTTTCGGCATGTGGCAACTGCGGTTAACCGGCAATTTGTGCTGAGTTTTGAGAATTGCCTCAACTGGAGCTTATTTGCTTTAGCTGAAGCTGCTGTTAATTCATTTGGATTAGATGCAAGTGAACAAAAACCGAATAAGTCAAACAGTGTTGGTAAATTAATGAATTTAAAACAAACATGTTTACATAAATTTGATACTAGCTGAAAAAGTGCAATTGAGACTCGCATTTAGAGCACTTAAATAAATAAACACAACCGCATTTAAAATGTTTAATTTTTTGAATAGTTTTCGCATGTATTTATTTCTATATTTTTCCTTGGGTTTCTGTATTTCTTGTTGTTGTTGTGTTTTGGTATTTAAATGCAGTGTAATAACAATATGTTTACTTAATGTTCATAAATATATCAAATGTCCCTTCCAGTATTCACTGTAGCACATAAATTAGAATACATATCAAAAAGTAACTACATTTCGTAAGATGGGTTAAGAATTCGTAGGTTTCACACTTAAAACTTGCAATCAAAACGAAATTTGTTATTTTGGTTTTCTTTGATTTTCTCTTACACACATATGATACTACTATACTATAGCTATGTTTTTTGATTTATGAAATATTTTATTTGGATTGCCGCTGGCAAAATTCCACTTTCCACATTTGATTTATTTTTTTGCCGTTTGTCAAGGTGTCAATTTAATTTTTTTTCCTTTTTTTCCTTCAACTAGTTTGATTTTCTTTTACCATATTTATAATTATTTATTTTTGCACATATATAGCATGTTATATATTTATATATATATATATATATGTTTTTTTTTTGTATTTTCTAGTTGAATATTTGCTTTGATGCTTTTATTATGCTTATTTGATTTAAGTTTTTTGATTTTTTGAATATTTTAACTGGCGCATTGAAGTGAACTTTAAATGCAATTTACCTGCATCTGTTTTGGTTGAGTAATCCATCAAAAAAAAACTGTATATTTACGCTATAGATATATGTATATAGTATATATATGTATATATATACTACATATATATATATATATATATATATATTTTTTTGTTTTTTATTAACAGTTAATACGTAAATAGTTTACAATAGTAGGTATATATTCTTTATAAGGTTTATCTCAGTACCATTCAAATGTCTTTTGATATGACTTAAGCAATTTTTAATGGTATTTCTTTCGCAACTATATATATACGATCATATATATATATACACACACTATTGACCTTGACATTTATATATGCTAATGCAAAAAAAAAAAATATTAATCCTATGAACGTTTCAAGTTTTTTGTTTTTGGTTTTGATTTTATATCAGTTTATTTATACATTTAATTATAGTTAGCTTTTCTACGCGGAAGTATGCAATTGTTGTTGTCTGATTTGCTCGAAGAATCAAATCACAAAAACTTTTTCCTCAGCGCTGGTAGTTAAAATTTCCATAAATAATAAATACACAACAGTTGCTCAATTTATTTATGTATTTATCAAACAAATGAATTGTGTTTTATTTATGTCCTATTTGCTAGATGAGAGGGCATCAAATCAAAACCATTTCAATTAAAATGAATTTAATTAAAATTTGCTAGCATACTGAACAACTTTTTTTTTTTGTTGCCGTTCTTTTGTTTTAAATTATTTTCTTTGCGCTAATTAATTTATTACAATATTTTTATGAAGCCCCCGCAATCCCGCCCATGATTTTTTCATTAGTTTTCGCAATTTATTTCTGTAATTTAATTATAAACAAATATGCAACAACAAAATTCCATTATTGAGCCCTATGAACACTTTCAGCTTTCTTTCAATGCCTTTCATTCTGTGTCATTGTTGTTTCATACTTTTTATTTCATTTTTGAGCTCA
The DNA here is from genome assembly GCA_035043915.1 of Drosophila paramelanica. NCBI lineage: Eukaryota > Metazoa > Arthropoda > Insecta > Diptera > Drosophilidae > Drosophila > Drosophila paramelanica. Next base: position 1,348,263 of record JAWNMO010000584.1, read on the forward strand.
TGTAATGTTATTTATATTTATATTCCTCATCCCTTTTTTTGTTGTTGTTTTGTTTCACTGTTGTTTGTTTATTAAAAATATTAATCAGTCATTTGAATGCAATGAATTGCTGTGTATATATATAGTACGTGTGTATGTGTGTGTGTGTGTGCGAGCACACACCATAAATAGTATTTAAAGGATTCCATTTCTCACCCAAGACCCATTGCTCGCCCAGCCACTATCCATCCACCCACCGGTTGACTGTTAACAATAATGCAATAATTTATACCATTTATTTGCATTGCGCTCGCTGACAGGCTAAATAAAACTTGGCCAACTGATTGCCGCACTGCAATTATTTCGGTTTAAAGATGGGCGCGTGTACGATATATTTTTTAAAGAAATATAATATATATAATTTACTTCGCTTAAAGATTAACAACAAATAAATTGATTGCAATTTAAAATAAAGTATTTTAAATCGGAAAAAAACTATAATAGACCAATAATTTTTCATTTGAATTATGTTTTAATAAAACGAATTATTTGGCTTATAGAAAAATATATAGAGGCACGATAGCTTCTTTTTTTTGCATCATTTAAGTAATCACGACACGCGACCATCTCTATTTCAATGTGGCCACGTGAATTATGTTGCCTACTTTTGTGCGCCGCTGGCAGCCCGCTTTCAAGTGAAATTTATTAAAAAATGCTTTTTGCACTTATTGAAAAACAAAAAAAAAAAGAAAAATAGTAAATGGTATGCTATAATTGATATATTCAATTTAAGCACTTTAATTGCTTATGATACTCCCAACTAAAAGTAAATTTTCATTCATTTATATTGTTGCTATTAATTCGTGTAATCAAATCAAAATATGGCAAGTTTCCTCAAAATATCCTTCTAGTATTCTGAATAGTCCCTGAATACATAATTTCAATTTGCATACATTTTACAATTATACGCAATATTGTTATTGAGTTGAGTTTGGGTTTGCTTAATGAGCTCGTTATTATTACTTTTTTGTTGTTATTTTTTTTGGTTTTTGTTTTACTTATTAACTAAAGTTCGCTTAATGAAAAACATACTTCACTTACTTGTCGTAAGGGTGGGCATGCGGATGCTTCTTTATGTCCGGGGAGTGCCGCATTAGCGTCGCGTTCTGGCCGTTAACGGGTGAGAGGGTTAGGCTGCCCTCGTGACTGCCGGAGCTGGAGCCGCAGCCAGCCATCATTTTCTCCGTCTCCTGGCGGCTGTTTGCCATTATTCGTCGTATAGTGGGCGCGCAGGGTGTGCGTCAGAGACGCGACTCCTGCACGTGCTCGTGTCAAACCTGACCGTGTGCGTTCATGTGCAGCGCCTCACCGGCATCCGAGGGCGCGCCGGATAGCTGAGCAGGTGGATAGTACTGCAACGAGGTGCAATTAAGATACTGTGCGTGGGTTAGACATTATCGTTGACCACATAATTAAAAGCCCCAAATGGTCGCCAAACAAGAAAGAGTTGCCGACAGCCAAATACCCTACAGTAAAATCTATAAATTATTCATGAATTTCCAGTCAAAATTGTCTGTTCAGATTTAAATGCAGAATAGAATTTTTGATGTCGAAATCTGCAAAAAATGCTTTCTTACTTTAATCGTTCCAGTTTTGCCTTAGCTACAATTTCGACATGAATTTCGACCCAAAATTTTCTAAATTCTAAATTTAAATGCAGGATAAATGTAGATTCCACACCTTGAAGAAAAACTGAGGATCCATTTCAATGAGAAAATTAATTTCCACAATTATAACATAAATTTCAACCCAAATTTAGTTTTGCATTTTCAAATTGGGGATTAAGCAAAAGCTCAAGCAATGAAGAGAACGTCATTCCTTAGCAAATTGTCTTCCCCGATTCAAATGGAAAATAAATATAGAAGTGAAATAAACCAAAAATGCTTCCCAATCAAAATCTGTTTAAGTAAAAATTTATGGATATAATTTTTATAAATCAGATTTAAATTCGGGTTTATTTATGAGGTTTTAACCAAAAATATACGCTTAATAAATATATCTCTGCATATATCTCTCCAAAATTCATACAACCCGATCCAAGCGGAAATTGAAAATTTCTAGGGTATCAAAAGCTCAAAAACCCCATTGTAATGTGTACTTACCCCGACGCGTCCATTATCGTAGTCGCGACTCGCTTGAATGGTCAATTTGGCCTTGGCGTGCATTGTGTCGGTGAGCGTGTTCCTTTGATGTGTGGACGGCACGCCCACGCCCGGCACAGCGCTGGCGGGGCGTAGCATCATGGAACCGTTACTCTTGGCCGCACCGCCAGCAACATTGGCGCCGGCACTGTTTGCCTTATTGCGGAAGCAAAACTCAATAATTGCAACGAAAACAGCGACAAGCAGACCACCGATGAGTATATAGAAGATGCCAGCCACATTGCTCAGCGAGAGCTCGTTGTGGGACGCCTCCTGATTGTCCTTGCTGTGATTGCATTCATTCTTGTCGTACCACCATTTGTTGCGCAGCTTAATCAGCTCGCCGTTCTCCTCAAGCGAAAGCACTGCCAAATTGATGGGATCCCTGCAAGTGGAAAGTGGTTACAATTTATTGAGAATTACATACACAAGAGTTTCGAAGGTTTTTCTTTTCTCCTTTTTTTTTTTTGCTATGCTGTCTAATAAAGTTCTGGGCCACATTTGGCTGGCGAATCTTCCTTAATATACAGGCATTAGCAACTGATTAGAAACAAAAGAGGTATGTTTCTTTTTTTGGAATGAATATGAGTATCTTATGTTCAGGAAAAGTATTTCAGAATTATATTTATTTTATTTATATTTATTTTTCTATAAATTAAATGTGATTTTTTACTTTAAATGTCAAGAATTGTGTTGAACCGAGGTTCAAACCAGCCTTAGGGCATGGTATCGAACCACTGACATTATTTTTTCTTTGTTTCTATTTAGTTGTCAACAGCTGTAGTATATACATATATATATATATATCCATATCCATTTATTTCTACTCACTTGAGTGCCGAGCTAAGCGGCGTAGCGATGCCAAATCCCTTTGTATCCAAGTTGGCGCCCACTTTCATTGTGTCGCAGGGCTCCCGCGCATTAACATATTCATTTTTTGGCGATTCCACAAGCAGCGCATATTTACCCTTGGATGTGCGCACACGTTTAATACCCTCATCGTAGGTGCTCACAAAGACGTGCTTGCGCGTGTTCATATACTCCCACATTTTGTTGTGCAAACTAATTGGCGAACGCTGCGGAATAAACAGCAAAGATCCACATAAGCATTAAGCACACTTTAACCAATTATTTAACACAATTTACAAAAAGCAAATTAAATCAGAGATCTGTCTGCAAAATTTGAGATACATTGATTCTATGGAAAAGGATAACAAATATATACCGAATATACCCTTTTCTATTCGTGACTATAATTAACTTAAATTTAATCAATGTTCACGTATAATTTTCTGATAACAATACAATTTGCAAGTCTTGAAAGGAATTGATTCCACTCAAAATTCCAGTTGCGAATTTCGCTCAGCTAACCCGTTAAAGCTGAAAATTGGAAATTATCGGTTGTCAATGGGTTGGCGTGCACATACCCGGAAAAAGTCCCAAGTGGAGCCGTGCAACAGCGTGCCGTACTGTACCTCAGTTTGCATGGCCAAGTCCTCTGGCGAATTGATGGGCGTCACCATGCGCTCAACGGTAAGAAAGGCGGCCAAATTTGCAGTGTAGGACGAGATGAGGATGAGCGTGAAGAAAAACCAGGATGCGGCTGCAATTCGACCCGAAACGGAACGGGGCGACAGATCGCAGCCCTGCTGCATAAAGGCGGCCAGCGAATACCAGAACGAGTTCAAAATGCTAAACTCATTGACGACCGATGCGCTGCCGGCTCCCGATGCTGCTTGGCCAGATGCATGGCTGCCGGCGGCGAGGGAGGCCTGCAGGGCGGCGGCGGCGGCGGCACAGGCCGTTGTCTGGGCACCCGGTGTCGGTGGCCCAGGCGGTGGGTGGTGGTGGGGCACGGATGCGCCACCAATGATGCCGGGTGGCTGCTGATTGGCAAGCTGTTCGTGATGTGCATGTGGATCTGTAAGGCGACCGGAGAAAAACGAGAGTGTGAGCGCGAGAGCATGTGTGCGAATAGGCCACAAAACGTAACCGCAGCAGTGCTGCCAGTTTAGCTTTTATTCATGTTAGCTTGGTTAGCCGTTTTTTTGCTAAACATCTTGCAAAATTATAAGAAATTTGAAATGAACAAAATATATGTTAAATAAAAATAAAGCTAGAAAATTGTTTAGTTTGATTATTGTGATCCCAATTTAAATATTTCTGCTCGAAAAATTGTTGCAATTAAATTTTTAAAGTTTTTATTTTCTCTATTTTGAAAGTGAACGTAAAAATAAGAAAATTACTTTAAATTTATATTTTACCATTTAGTTTAGCCATTTTATTTATCTTTAGAAGAATGAAGCAAATCAAAGCTAAATTTAGCCAAAAATATTTAAAAATGTCTGCTCTTAGTAAAATTTCTTTTAAAATTGTTTCAAATAAAAAACCAGTAATAAATAACACATTTGATTGCTGATATATAAGCTAAAAAAGGATATATAATTAAAAAATAATAAATTGGAGCTCTATGATATTTTCAGAATATAATTTTTACACTTTTACCTTTCGTATTTACTGCTTAGATATAATAAAAAGTGAAAATAAAATAAAATTGTGTAACATGCTTCGAAAGCAAGTTTTTGCTGTCAATTTCTGCAAATGTAAGCTTTCCTTTGGTAATTATTTTTGGCTTCTTTCTAGCAATTTTGCCCAGGTTTTAACTGGCTATTTGCACCTTTCATATGCTGCCAACACTTGACCGCAGCAGACGGCAAACTGTGCTGGGCAAGGCAGCTGTCCCAGTTGACAGACGGACATATCGAGACATATCGTGCATACATATGAATGCGTTATGTGTGTTTGTGCATACACATACATATGTATGTCCATCTGCTGTTGCCCTGTTGGCTGTCCAACTGGCAACTGTCAATCATTTCGTTTGGCTTGACTTTTTGCGCCTGCTCTAATTGATATGCAATCAAGCGCATAGCCAAAGCTCCTGCCCCCCTCCCGCCTTCGGTTCTTGCATTGGCTCCACCCGTTTCCTGCTATATTTGCTATTGCTCCTCCTCAATGACTGGCTGACTGACTGACTGAGTGAATGACTACTGAGCTGCTTCAGGCATTCTGGCTGTCATATCTGAACATTTTCATGCACTCGCACATTTCAGTTTTTATTTTGCACTCGCTAGTCAGCTTGTTCTGCTCCTTTTTCTTGTTCTGTGGCATTATCCTGTGTGCCCTACGCTCAACAGCATTTTTTTCTGTTTTTTTGTTTTTTTTTAGCCAACAGTGTACAGTGTGGTAACACGTTGCCTGCATACAAAATGTTGTTTACTTTCCGCTAAAATTACATTAAGGATGTTTTGCAGGATGCCAATAGATTGTTATGTACGGCAATTGTCTGCTGTTTCATATGTGACCTACGTATTTGGATTTTGATTGCCGACATGAATTCACAATACCCCCCGCCCCCCTCGAAACCAACACCAACAAATTGAATCACATAATTGAATTATACGGCAACGCATGCAAAACAACTCCCCAAGTTATGCAGATGCCACATTCATATTTTCAGCCCGCACGCCCCCGCCCCCAATTCCGTGTTGCGGCGTGCGCTCCCAGGCGTCCCAGAAGGCAGCTCATAAAATATCAATATAGTGTAATAAAAAAGAAAAGCAGCCAAAACCTCAAACCTTGGTCTCGTATTTAGCTGACTTCAAATATCTTATTCTAATGCGATACAATGAAAAAGCAAAACTAAATTTTAAATTTAAATTAAATTTGTCTTAAGCAAATCTAACAAATATAAAAATGTAAACTTTAAATAATTGCTATTCATACTAATTACTTGATTTTAAATTCTATTTCTGTTTCTATTCTAAAAACACATTTTATAAAAGAAAGCTTATTTAATGCGTTCTTTTTATATTCAACCGCATCTCAGACTTCAAATGTGATAGCAAAAATCGTTCTCGAGTCTCAATCAAAATGATGTTTCGCTTTTTAATCCAAGTAGAAGCCTTCTAAGATGCTGTTTAAAGCTACCTTTGGCTAATTTCCATTTATATCAAACAATATCTCAACTTTCAAAGCACTGTGACAGTAACAGAAAGCGAGGCACGAAGGTGGGCATATAGTAGGTGGCACATGGTATATTTACCTGGTAACTGTGATTGTTGTAGCTGCTGCTGCTGCTGTTGAACAAGACGCCATTCGTGCGGTGAGAAGCGGGAGACAAGGAACAGGACGATGCTGACACCAATATAGCTGAAGATGACGCTCACCTGTTGGCGGCATAATAAAAACATGAAAAGCGTGTGAGATGCGAAGGATACGATAGCTTTTGCTTCATCTTCTGCTTCTGCTTCAGCTTCCTTTGCTGCTGCTGCCTGTTCACAAGGCGCAACTGTATAATTTGGGGCTAAAAAAAAATTTCATTAAATTCCCTTTACTAATTGAAGCGGAAGCGGCGATGGCTCTCCTAGAAAATGGCGGAACATTAGCCTAATGGGACGAGTCGCGCAGGATAAACAGAAACGCTTGGCTCGAAAACGTGCCGACTTAATGATACCTTATTTTCGGCTTTGCAATATAAATTATGTAACAATTTGGGGAAATTTATTTTGTAATTTTTCTTTCTCTAAATTCCACCCTAGAAAAATTTGTTGTTTAATAACTTTTGAGTTTTAATACCCTCAATTGAAAATGGGTAAAAAAAACCAGTGTAATGGCTTTGTGCAGGCAGAAAGAGCATCTGCGAAATCATAAAGTATATATATTCTTGATCAGGTCGACGAGTTGAGTTGATTAGGCCATAAACTAGCCAGACTTCAACTTTTTGAGTTTAGACTCCATGTTATCAAATGATCGATAGTATTTACCGTTATTTACAATCGATACATCTACAACAAACTCGAATTTGTTGCCATTATTCGCTATAATACGACTACAGCAGACACCAGATTTTCTGAAAAATTCCAAGATTGGTGGAGTAACACAGAAGTTATTACGGACAGAACGGTACCGATACATAAATCGATATTTATGGATAATGGTACTCTTTAAGCGTCATCGAAAAAAAAGAAAATCCTATGTGACAAAACTAATAATAATTATTAAGTCCGCAACAACAACAACAACAATAAGTCTATACCAGAGTTATGTGTAAAATCAAATCGATATATATCGATTTTGTTATCGCAGTTAACATTATCTCATTTATTAATATTAATGAAGTGTTTATACCCTTTAAAACAATAGTGGCTGTTCTCTTACATAGATTTGCATAATTGCAATATACCCATTTTTAATAGATTTTCAATTGATTACAGGGTGTAAAAACAATGGCAGGTGACGCTGCCTTTCGAGAACTTCGACAGGCTGCCAGCTTTGCTGCCTGTTGCCTGTCTGACTGCCAACTGTTGCCGTTGTGTTGTTGTTGCTGCTGCTGTTTTTGTTGTTGTTGTTGTTGTTGTTCATATTGTTGTCGTTATCAATGCTTCAATGGCTGCCACGGGGCGCGCCTTTGTGCGCTGGCAAAAAGAAAAGGTGTCGTCGCCGGCGTCGTCATAGTTGCTTTTATGCACACATCGACACACACACACACACAAACAAACACACACTCGTTAGGCTCTGCTTGTGCCCGTCAGTAGCGGCATTTATTGGGGGCGTTGCTGTTGTCATCCAGGCAACGCGTTCTCCTTGTCGTCGCGTCGGTTCGCGTCTGTGTGTGTGTGTGTGTGTTCGTGGGTGTTGGCGTGTGTGTGCACCATACAATGCGTCATTTAATTTATGATAAATTTTTTTTTGTTCAAGTCTTTTAATATTAGCTAGCTAACTTTTGCCAGGCATCGCCGCTTTTTCGAGCCTTTTTCCAGCCACCTTTTGCTCTTTGCCCGGCGCCGGCAATTTGCATTTGTAATTCGCTGAGCTCATGTCAAAATGAGCGTAAGATTTCACAGCCCTGTTCACTGACTTTTCTAAGCATTTAATATTTTATTTTTTTTTCTTCTTTCACAGATTTGTCGCGATGTCAACACGTTTAATGCGCACGGAAAATGGTTAAAGATAACAAAAAAATCGCCTAAGAACTTGTAGCTGGGCTCGGAAAATGATAGTCTTTGAAATATTTTCGAACACATTATTAGCAGTTGAGTAAATTGAAATCAAGTTTAAAGAAACACTTTTGACTTATAATTTAATAGAAGAAATCAAATGTGTAAATTTTTTTAAACATTGACTTTTACACTGTCTGCCATAAAATAGGATATTATTATGTATATTTTTTTTATTAATTTTTTTTTGGTAAATAAATGTATCAAAGATACGCCTAAATTATTCTTTAATAAAAAATCTCCATCTTATAGTTTCGTTTAATTTAAGAAATAAACCCTAAGTAAGAACAAATTTTGACAAAAATCAAAAATAATTATCATTAATAAAAAACGTAGTCTCTAAATCAACTTTTACTCAATTTTGAATATTAAATGATATATATTATCTACCGTTCTTTCAAATTTGTGCTTTATTTACTCAAAATTCCAGCAGTCTTCAATCTCAATAATGTGGTCAATTGACTTGTCGCTGTCATTAGATTAAAGAGCCACTTCTACGGGCTCAACTTAGCAGCGAGCTGGCTGTTTTGGGCGGTGCATCCAACTTTTGCTGGCTTTTGGCTCGTATATCAACATCATCAACTAAATGCTCATATAATTCTGATGGCTGGCCATTATTTAAACAAGCGTCAAGCGGCCAACTTTGGACTAGCGCCAAATTTAATACTTGACGGCTACGTAATTTTTTGCTCCCAGCGCTTGTAGTTGTTGTTTATAATGTTCAAAAAATAAAAACAACAACAAAAACAAAAGAAAATCGGGCACAAAAAAAAGGCAAACAGTAGCGTAAAAAACTTTGTCGTTTACTCTATTAAACTTTTTTTGGGGAAGCTTACGAGGTAGCAAGTTGAAGCCGAAACCAGAAGAAATAAATATACAAAAGTCCAAGTTTGCGGCAAAGTTTCGCCCAGCGAAATAAAATAAAATGAACAAAAGTAAACGAAAGGGGGCGGCCCGGGGAGCGCTCAAATTACCAGGCAATGGCGCCAACAAAAATGAAAGAAATGTTTAAAAAAAAAAATAAACTTTACTCATTTGTATGCAGCGCAAAATTTTGCATTATTTTGACTCGTTACCAAAAGTCTAAATAAACACAATGCGCCGCACGTCTAGACGCGGACACCGCGTCGGGGGGTTTTAAGCTTATTTTCTGGAATTAATCGAAGTTGGTCTTGATTTTAAGCAGTTGGCCGATTATGGCATTAATGTGTGCGTTTATGAATATGTCGACAGCAAGTTCGCAAAGTCGCTTATTTCTGCGTTCTAGTTATTAGTCGATAACAAGTCCATAAGCTATCTAAGTTCGAAAATTTGCGCGTATTAATAAACTTATGCTAGTTATTAATTAAATATTGGTAAATAATCGATATTGTATTATCGATAACATATCGATACATTGTTATCGAAAGCCATACGGTTAATTATAAACGCTAAAACGATTAGTGAATGCTGTAGTTAAAATTATTTATGATCGATAAAAAATCGATTATCAGTTATTAGGTGACTTGTACTTCTGTCGATAAAAATCAATAAAATAATTTTAAATTGACTTTCATTTACTTATTATTGATTTATCAATAATAAATCGATAAGCCAAATAAGCAATTAACTTAAAAGAAACTTGTTTAAATGCAAATTTTTAAACTATTAATTCAATAAAGTTATTTTAGAACTTATCGATATTGTCGTAAGCGTGCAGCTTAAACTACTCAAAGTCCAAAATTCAATTACGTAAAGTTTCTCTCCAAAAAACATTTAAATTACTAAACAAGGGTAAAGCTAGGCTGAAACTAGAGCACGACTGCCACTCGCTATCTGGATGGATGAGAAAGGGCAGGGTTGGGAGAGGGGAGGCAATATGACAGCTTGCAGCAAGAATGCAGCGTGTGTCAAGTCAATGTTGCACCCTATCCACTGACTGGAACATAAAGTTTCTAGTCAGGCAGGCAACAGGAGTTACTACAAATATATACATACATAGAGATAGAACGAGAAAGAGAAAGAGAGAGAGAGAGAGAGTTACATATACGCACCCAAATTTCCTGTGATAAAGGATTCATGAAGCTGAACACGCCGGGCGTTTGCTTCACTGGCTTCTTAATCATGATGGAAATGCCCAGCGACATGAACGGCTTGCTAAAGTCAATGACACGTTCGCGTTCAGCGGTAATCGTCATGGCGGCAATCGCAATATCCGCTTCCTGTTGCTCAAAATACGACAGAGACAGACAAAAGAAAGTGCGAAAGAGAAAATGCAAGAGAATTATGCTGAGTTTGCAGTTAAAATAGCGTGCTGCATTTTTTTTTTGCCCACCTTGCGCATCAGCTCGCCCACCATTCCATCCCAGTCGCCGTGCACATTGGGATTCTCGGAACCGTAATTGCCATCCTTCACCAGGCGCAGTTCATCTGCGGAAAGGCGTTAAGTATACGACGTGTATTAAACACCAGATGCAACACGTTCCGCTGCCAACAACAACAACAACTTACACACAAGGCCCAGTTTCTTCGCCAGCAAATCGGCTAGATCCTTGCAATAGCCCTCGAAACGGTCATTGCCGTGCAGCTGCTCCCCAAACGCCGGCTGCTTAATCATTATATACGGCTCCTCCAGCACCGTGGTCACAATGTACGTGCGATTCTTTTCGAACTCCACATGCGGACGCAAACGCACATATTTCGCATTCAACGGCTGCAGTCCAGCATTATCATTCCACTCGGCAACTTTCACCTGCGAAGGAAATTGCTTTCTTTTACTTAAGTGCAAGACAAAGGTTTTGCCGCAGCGAGTTCATATTCATATCGAACCCAGATGTGAGGCGGGTATTATTTTTATATATGTATCTTGTTTCGTCAGTCGAGTCTATTTAATCATATTTCGTGAGCTCTCTGTGTATTTTTGTCAATTTAATCACTTACTTTCTCTTACTTTCACTATCTGAATATAATTTCTTATACTTTATTTGTTGTTATTTCAATATGAATACAACTTTATCAAAATCGGACTTTTCTCATATTTTGTTATACAAATCATCGTTTTTTTATAATATATTTTAAATATTTAAGTAAACGAGAATATTGTATTTTTTATGGCACTTTTAACCTGCTTTTTTATGTCTTAAACAAATCTACTTCTTTTTTTTACTATTTGTCGTGTAACAATAAAGTTAGCTTTAATCAGTCTTTTATTATTCGCCAGGGTATTTAGAGTCCGACTCACTTTATGGTTGCAATTGCGCTAGCCCCATAAATTTGAGCATGTGGCTCGTTTGCTTGACAGCCACTTGCTGCTGGTTCTAACTGTAACCCCCTCGTTGTTTTCTTCAACACCTTCTTCGCACACATATACAGTTACATACCATGGCGCTGTTTACGGTCATCTCGACAACGTGCAGCGTGTAATTGACTCGTCTGCCATCATCGTTGAATTTGATATCCCCGGTGAGCCCTTCGATTTCCACCTGCCAAAGGGGGAGCAAAAGAGAGAGAGAGAGAGAGAGAGAGAGAGAGAGTGGAAAACAGTTTAAATGAGAAGAGATGCGGAGCCCGTTTTAATTGCTTTGCCAGCGCCGTGGGCTTGTGGCTGCTGCACATCATGATCATGACACTAATGCCTAACCCACCTTTCTCAAGTAACGTGATATTTTATCGCCGTGCTCCCATGCATTCACCCAGCCCTTGGCCGTGTTACAGTCGAGGGCGCGGGGGGCGCCGCCAAAGCTGCTGCCGCTGCCGGCGTCGCTGTTGCTGCTGCTGTTGGCGCCATCGCTGGCCGTCGAGGCCGCCGCTTGGGCGGCCACCATTAGCGTTTGACTGCGTCGCTGCACATTGTTCCTGAATTGATCCGGCTTCTTGCGCAATATCTTGTTGAACGCCTCCACCAGCACAAAGACCGCATCGTACATGAGCGCCGCCTGCGCCTGTGTTGGTGGTAAAGCAGGATTATTTAGGTGTGCTTGTATGTGTATGTGTGTGTGTGTGTTTCTGTGTGCGTTGCTTTCATTTGCTGGCACTTAATGAGTGTATTACACGCTGTTTTTCACAATTTTCCCCGTCATTGGCACTGTCTTTTATTATTATTTATTTGAGTGGGTGTTAAATGTGCTGAGGGGATTAGGAATTTATTATGACGCCAAAATTAAGACGATTTTTGGCGGGCGCGAATTCCGGTACCCCCAAGGTTGCTTAGCGAGCTTTAACAGTGTGCTGTTAGGCAGCAGCTATTGTGCTATTTATCGAAAATATCGAGATCGATAGGTTCGTTTTCGGCAGTTTCGAAGCCGTATTTATGATAAATAATAAAAGAAAAAATACCTGCTTTATTAAATGATTTTAATACTAAAGTTCACCTGTGTATAAACGTTAAGCCACCTCGTCGATAATAGTTCACGTCAACAGGTTGTCTTTGGCTCTCTGTTAAGTTAACAGCATTGCTCTCGAACGCTGCCAACATTAATTAATATATGCTGCTGTGCACTGCATTCGAGGTGTGCATCGTAGTTCAGTTGAACGAATGACTTGTTCACTTGGTACATTGTTTATAACATTCCCACTGCTAAATTAGTTTGACAATAAATACAATAACAATTATCATCACGGGTGCAAAAATACAAAATTTATTTTACTCCACCAGTTGATTTAATTATGAAATCAAACAGCAAAACTTATATTAAAACAAATATTGCTTACGTAATTAATTATGTTATAACTGAAAACAAAATAAATTAAACAAAAATTGTACATATACGAAAATGAATGACAGACGGTACTTAAAGAGCGATGAACTTTAATCTAATCGTAGTTCGTTCGTTTTGCCAAATGAGTAGCTCATTAAACTAATTCAAAACCATGCGATGCATCTCTATGAAGCACATCAAAGAGGAATCGAATAAGAAATGTGAAAAAGATGCCACGCTTGCGTCCATTTTTTTTTTTGTATGTTGTGTTTTGTTATTTAAATAAAGTGTGTTGCTATTAAAGGCCGTAAAATGTTTAAACGAATTATATTGTATGTATTATATTATGGCTTAAAGAGCTGTAAAGCGTGTTAATTGTGCTAGTGGCGTTTAATTGGCGCGCGGTGAATAAGTGCGAAGTCGTGTGAGAAGGAAAACCAAAAAGAGCGCGGAAATTTCTTTAGCGGGAATAAATTGGTGTGCAATTTTTATGTTTTCTCTTTCTTCTTTTTTTTTCTTTTTTCTTTTTTTGAAAGTGAAATGAAATCAAATGCAATAAATTTATGTGAAAATGTAGAAAATTGGTTTTGGCTTTAAGTAGGGAATAGAATATGTTTTTCTATTTACCGTTATAAGTGTATGTGATGTGTGCGTGATTGCATGGAGCACGAAAGAGAAGAGAGCTAACACAAGTCAAATAAACAAATAAGTATTGTCAAAGAGAGCAACAACAGAGGGAATGGTAAGAGAGGGGGGAGGGGTATACAACTAACATTTAAGCGCCACAAAGTGAAATCTTTGTCAACAAGGATAATGCCAAGGAAATACAAATATAAACAGCACGCAAACTAAACCAACTGTCGAGTGTTTGTGTCTGTGTGTGCGTTCGCTAAGCATGACAAGGACACACGCACATACACACACACACACACATGTATGCGTATTTGCCTTTGCCTTTGACTGAAAGTTGCTGCTGAACTATGTAAAAAGTGAAATCTGTCGCCCATTTTCCTGTTTGTGTTGCTATTTGCCCGCACACAGTTAGTGCGAGAAAGAGAGAAGAAGATGGAGGACAGATAGGACTAGAGCGCAAAACTATGCTACAGTGACTGGGTCACTGTGACTGACAAATTTGATTTAACTGAATAACGGTAGTCACAGGCTTAGTGTCACAGAATTTTGGTAACAGTCTGGCTGATAATATTAGTCGAAACAGTCATTTAAGAAAAGTGAAATTTTACAGTTGGTCCAATATTAAAAGTCAATGATTTTAACAGTCAGTTCAAAAATATTAGTCACAGTCCCAATTTGGTTGTGCATGAAATATAACAGTCTGAAACAGTCAGTGTAATATTATAATATTTACAGTCACAGTCATATAATATAAGTTTGTTATCTATAAACAGTCAGTCCAGTATTAAAGTCATATTCTGTTATAACAATATTGAAGTCATAGTCTGTTTTTGATAAAAGTCTATTTAATCTTATTTCCGATTGATTTTAACGTTAATACAGCCCAACAATATTTGGCACCGTGCAGTATTTACAGTCACAGTCTTATAATATTAGTCACAGTTCTATATGAATACCTTTTGACAGTGGCAGTCTAATATTAAATCAGTCTAAATTAAATATAATTAAATAAAAATTAAATATTATAAATGTTCTTCATAAAATGATCCAAAAGTTAAAGTTTTAAATTCCTACTGTAAATATATTGTATATATATACACATCATATACAGTTTGTCAAGAAACACTTTACACTGTAAAAAAATTCAATTGTTTGACTTTAAGTACAAAAATTAATACATTTTATTACAGCTAAAGAAAATGTTGTAATGCTATATTGATTAGTAATAAGTTTAAATACTATTAGTAAAAAAAAGCATACGAAAAATTTAATTCATTGCTGAGAAAAACAACAAAAACCATGTTTACACATTTTTGACACTGTCAAGAAATTCTTTACACACTTCGTTTTCTATTCCTTCTTAGTCTAGTTCTTAAAAATAACGGCGCTTTATTGCATTCTATGCTTTTCCCTTTGCTTCGTTCAGCTTCAGTTTTGCATTTTATTTAATTTGATTGTGAAATTGTGCTGAAAAGTTGCCAAATTCGTGCTTTTTAAATTTTTCGATATGCCTGGAAAGAGATTGATTCCTTTGATGTCATCCAATTGATTTACTATAATCACCAATTGGG
Organism: Drosophila paramelanica; assembly: GCA_035043915.1. Lineage (NCBI taxonomy): Eukaryota > Metazoa > Arthropoda > Insecta > Diptera > Drosophilidae > Drosophila > Drosophila paramelanica. Next base: position 1,363,382 of record JAWNMO010000584.1, read on the forward strand.
TAAATCTGTTGGAGAATTGGTTAAAATGTTTTGCGTTTCAAGGAAAACTATTTATAATGTAATCAACCGTGCAGAAAACGAAGGTAGATTCGAAGCAAAGGGAAAAGGTGGTCGCAAAAACAAGATTTCTAAGCGGGCAGACCGCCTAATCCTGCGAAGAATCAACGAAACTCCCAATGTTTCGTTGAGACATCTTGCTACAGAGCTTGAAGAACAATGTGGCATTGTTGTTTCTCACGAAACCGTACGCCAGGCCATCCTACGGCATAAGTACAGTTCAAGAGCTGCTAGAAAAAAACCGCTACTTTCAGCAGCCAACATTCAAAAGCGTTATAACTTTGCCTTGAGCAAAATTAATGAACCGCCGGAATATTGGAATAATACCATATTCTGTGACGAAAGCAAAATAATGCTATTTTATAACCATGGCCCACCCAGGGTATGGCGTAAGCCATTAACCGCCCTCCAAAAAAAAAACCTTACTTATACCAACAATTAAATTTGGAAAACTTGCGGTCATGGTGTGGGGGTGTTTCTCTAGCCTTGGAGTCGGCGATCTTGTTTTTATAGAGGACACTATGAATGCCACTCACTATTTGCAAATTTTAAAAAACAATTTAACAGCCAGTGCGGAAAAATTTGGCTTTTATTGCAACAACAGACCTAATTTTCAGTTTTATCAAGATAATGATCCGAAGCATAAGGAGATTAACGTGAGAACCTGGCTCTTATATAACTGCGGAAAAGTGCTAGATACACCCCCACAGAGCCCTGATCTTAACCCCATTGAGAATTTGTGGGCTTATTTGAAGAAAGCGGTCGGAAAACGAAGCCCAAAAAATAAAACCAGCCTAAAAGCTATTATTTTGGAAGAGTGGAATAAAATTCCACTAAATTACCTCCAACAATTAATCAAGTCCATGCCAAAACGTCTTCAACATGTTGTGAAAGCCGAGGGAGGACATACTAAATATTAAAAATTCTTAATGTTAACGTAGTTTTTTAGTTTTAAGATTTAGTTAGACTAAATAAAATTATTTTGTGTAAAGAATTTCTTGACAGTGTCAAAAATGTGTAAACATGGTTTTTGTTGTTTTTCTCAGCAATGAATTAAATTTTTCGTATGCTTTTTTTTACTAATAGTATTTAAACTTATTACTAATCAATATAGCATTACAACATTTTCTTTAGCTGTAATAAAATGTATTAATTTTTGTACTTAAAGTCAAACAATTGAATTTTTTACAGTGTGTAAAAGTGTTTCTTGACAAACTGTATATGTATTTATATATATATTAATCACAGTTCGCACTGTGACTGAAATAAGCAACAACAGCACTCATCTCTAAGCCCAGCGGTAAACATTAAATGCCAGCAAATATTTAACAGCTAGCAGCAATGACAATGCTGCTCCTCCTTTCGACTACAAGCAGTCGCACTTTGGTCTATAGAACTTTACCGAAATCGATTCACGGCCAGCGCCGACGCTCGTCTGTGGGTCGAGGCGTTTCCAGCTGTCATAGAAGTCGCGCACCAGGCGACGATTTGTGTCAACAATGCGAAATCCGGTAATGTTGAGGACGCCAAACTCGGTCACCTCGCTTTCCCAGCGATCGTCCATGACCTGCAATGGCCGCAATGCAAAATTGCTGTTGCAACAACAACAACAACAACAATGAAAGCAGCAGCAACAACACTTACCAATCCACTCAATAGATAGTGATAGGTGCGACGGCCCAAACGCATATCACGGACATGCTTAATCAGTATTTGCTTGGCCATTTCGGTGGGGCAGTCGAGAACGATGTATTTGTTGGTGAAGCGTCCGATTTGCTCCAGCGTATGCAGAAACTCAATGGCCATGCTGACATTCGAGATGCGCTTGACCAGCTCCACTTGAAAGGACTCGTTGCCAGGCTTCAGGCTCTGGTAGATTTGTTGCAGACGCAGCAAACCTGCAAAACAGAAACAGAATGGCCCGAAATGTTACAAAACCTGTGTTAGCCTGGCCAAAGTGGGTGGTCCTTAATTAACTGCATGGTGCCTATTATCGGCTTATAAAGCCAACCCAGTTTGACTATGTGCTGTTTTAATCGAATATTAATGAGGCAAACTGTGAAAAGAGGCAGCTTTAAATTACTGTAGAAATTAGTAACTTATTTGGGAGTTAAATAAAATAAATGAATAAGTTAAGTTTTATTATAATTAAATTTAAATTATAATTTAAGAAATTTGCTTCAGCTATAAAATTGGCAATTCTTTGATATATTTTTATCATCAATATTTAAACTCTAAAAATTATTCGAAAAAAATATATTTTTAGATGCAAATGTTGAATCGAATTTAGGGAAAATTGATGACCAAAATTGTATTATAACTTAACTTTATAAGAGTTAAGTTATAATGCATAAAATCTACAAATTAAATCTCAAATTAAATTAAAAATTTGCTTAAATACATCAACTAACTCTTGCTTCTATTCAGAAAAAGAACGTGCCACAGTAAGTTTCGAAACAAACAGTGAGAAGCAAGCTAATTAATTCGAAAATGCATGAAAGCGAATGAACGGATACACATACGCCGTGTATCTCAGGGATACACATACGCCACGTATCTGACAGATGCACAGGAGAACAGAGAACAGAGAACAGAGAACTCGCATAGTTCCGCCTAAAGCAATACCAACTCGGGGCAGCTTTTCATTCGCAGGCCACACAACAGTCCGCCAACTGGCAGGCAACCCTTCCCCAAAGCCGACCCCTTGTCCACCTCCGCGTCGCCCCCTGGCCGTGGAATTATCATTGGCCTTGTGTGTCGGAGATTTCATTGCGAGCGCAATTTGCATTTGTGCTTATTGAGTTATCTCTCTTGCAACTAACTGCACTTGCCGTTGCAGTTGCAGTTGCAGCTGCAGTTGCAGCTTTCATTCGCACTTAAACAAATACGTGCTAGAGCTGAACTGAATCGTTCCGACTTGATTCAATTGAACTAATTTGTGCGAACTGACCGAGGGAATAAGTTTCTATTTAATTTCTTATTTAAGGCATTTGCGTTTTAATATCGTTCATTAAGTAATACGTTTTTTTTTCCAGTAGTTCATTTTCGTTCACTAGTTCATTTAGGTTTCTAAATGGTTAAATGGTAGTTCATTTGAGTCGCGAATCAGTTACTTGTCTATTTATATTTGAACTCAGCTTATTATTTCTTGATAAGTTTTTTTTTTCGAACACAAACGCAATTGAAAGACTAAAAGCAAATGAAACTTAAATGGGAAACCAATATAAGAAATTTGAATATTTAGTAAATAGGAACCACTGAATCACTTACGTAAATTGAACTAGAAAATACAGCACTAAAACACAGCTGCCACGGACACCCCCGGGTCCGAAAGCTTGACGATTCAATGCGCTGGAAGAGCTCAAAAGAACGGACAGACAGACGGTTAGACGGTTAGACGGTCGGACATTCAGACAGATAGAAGCGCAGATGATTTGTATGACAGCTACGCAACGTACAAAAATCGTTGCGTCTCTCTCTCACTCTCTCTCTCTCTCTCTTTCGCTCTGTCTCTCTCGGGCAGTCTCCTTCATTTGCCTGTCGTCTCGCTCGTCGCCTTTTGAATGTCGCTGCAGCTTGAATGCGCCTTCAATTTATGTTTGCGGATAAAATGGGATTTGCTTTGGCTTTCGCAATGCCAGCTCCGACCGCTCTATCGGGCGTTACGGCTAACGCGCCCATTGCTGCCGTTGCTGCTGCTCACGGCTAAAGCACACTCCATACATATCCAATTTGTTGTTGTTTTGATTTACACTATCCTCTCTCAATGCCAGCATGAAGTATTTTAATACCCTGTATGCAATAGATGTGTTTCAGGAGGTGTTTTCTATCGAAAAGGAGCTCACAAATATGAGTTTTTAAAATTATGACTATAATTTAATACAGGGTATTTACGGATGAAGCATTAGTTTACAAAACCAGAAACTTTATTTTGAATGCAAAAGACACTTTGTATTAAAAGTTTTCGATTCTCGAATATCTAAAGTGCTTTTTAAGGTATTTACAGGGTATATAGTGGTCAAATACCTTGCTTATTTAGCCTTTTAATCTAATCTAAAATTCTCGACACGTTAAAACGATTATGTTTACACACCTAACATAGACTTCAGGGACTTTCGTTGCGCACAGGGTATCTACCAGTCGAGTATTTAATATATATTTAGCAGAAAATAACAGTCGAATTCTTATGTAAATAATATTATAGAACACAATATATTAGAAATACCTAAAACATGAGTACAGGGTATCTGCAAGTTGTGCATTTTATATGTTTGCCCTAAAATATTGTTAGTTTTTATTTGTATACTTGTATTAACCAATCAAATGTAAATCGCATAGTTAATATACCACATTTTGTTACAGGGTATATACCAGTCGCATACGTATGCCTCTTAACGCATACTTCGGAATAGGACCAATTTTTTTTGCGTTGCACTAGTGCAATAAATTTTGTGCTTTGCCTTTTATACAATTTCATTTGCTGTTGCTTTTGATACTACCCCATATCCCAGCCCACCTCGCTCCACCCACTCCGCACTTCTATCTATGCCCTGCCCACTCCAAACTCAATCGGCGGGGTAACACCCCCTCAGCGCCTCCCCCTGATTCGTTCTAGTATTTCTATAGTCCTCACGCTTGGCTTGCCTTTGGATTTGAGTTTTGGGTTTTGTGTTTTTCGATTTGAGATTTGTCGTTTGGATTTGGAGCATGTGTGCGTGTGTGTGTGTCTGTGTGTGTGTGCGAATACTGAGAGTGTAATTGAGTAGCGAGCTGCGCTGCGACTTGGGCTTTTGTTTTATTTCATTTTTGATATGAAAACATTTGCGACGGCCTCATCGCCCAACCGCCCCACAGAACCGCACATAATATGTATGTCCCCAAATTGATGGCTCGAAATTGGCTTCTGTCTTGATTTCGTTTTTGTTTTGTCTTTCTTCTCTTATTTCATATCGTTTTTATACCTCCTACCCATTCATTACGGTTGACATGGGGTATATTATATTTGATTGTTGATTACCATCAAAAGTCAATGGATCCTGCTTGTTTAAAATTTTCTTTTAACACTGTTGATGAATATAAATTTTAACCTTTATCAGCAACCAAAGATCACCGACACTCTTCCCGTTCTTAAACTTATCTCTGAGAATTTATTTTATTTGGGTTTCTTCCTATTCTTTCAATTTTCCCAATTTACCAATTCTTTAAATATTTCCTACAACAAAATTCAATATGATCAATCTTTATGTATATTTTTAAAAAGTCTTTTATTTCATTTCTATTTCACTTACAGGGTATCTCCTTATCTATCAATTATGAGGGAAAACTTTTACTTTTTTTTGTTCGCTCTCGCTTCGAATCGTTTTTCTTGTTGTCCTGTTGTCGTGGCCTCCGCCTTTTGGCTTGTGCGTATGTGACGTATTTCCGTTTTGTGTTTATTGTTTTATTTTGGGCCTGTGGCCTGTCGCATTGTTTTCTTTTTTGTTTATGTTACGAATTTAATTTACAATTATATTTATTTTTTTTTTATGACCATCTGGGCAAATTCAATTATTTTTCAAGCACAAATTCGCAATAGCAAATTCATTGAAATTGAATTTTTAAAACGCCAACAGATAAACTTGTATCTCTTAGGTATATATCTCGCTCAAGTATCTGTTGTGGCTTCCTATACAATATTAAAACAGCTGCCATATCCGACTACCGGTCTCACTCTCTCTCTCTCTTTCACACTATCTATCTTTTTCCATTCACCGACAGCTTGTTTATTTGACGCTCAGGCCAAAACCTTCTCTATTTTCACTCACACACGAAAAGTAAACAAGACAATTTGTTATGTTAAACAAAAGTTAGTTTTGCGGAAATGAAGTTTTCCTCCCATCGGTAGTGACACTCACACACCCACAAAAACACAACACACACATCCAACAGCAACTATACAGATACAGTCAGGTTTCATAAAACACATAAGACATCACACACTAACAACTAAAACATTTGCTTACATATTTTATGCCTTAACAAATGCGAGAGATAATGGAATTATTATAAGCAAGTTTTGCATACCAAATTTCTTAGGCAGACTTTCGAATAGCTCGAATATATGTGTGTGTGTGTGTGCAAATTTGAATTTGTATAAAATTAAGATAGCTTTAAAATATTGGCGAATAACATTGACTTTATATATGTACATAGTTCACATAGTTTTCTGGAAACTTTTAAATTTTTCTTCAAATATTTAGAATATTAACACCAAAGATATTATTCGATCCCAAAAAACCTTTTAAAATTTGTTTGGAAATTTGAGTTATTTTAAAACTGTATTTCAAATATATTTAGCTACATATAAGAATCAGACAGCTGTAAAAATTCTAAAATTCTTTTGTGCTTCTATCTGTGCACAATTTAATTTTCATAATTATCTTATCCGCAATCTCATCATTTTTCTAAGCATAAAAAGTTACCTGGAAACGTAATTATTTCAATGTACTTATTTATTTTTTTGTTTTTATTATTTTATTTTAATTTCAAGTAACGTAGAAACTAAAGTTCTTTCTGTAATTTATTCCCTTTTATTTTTAGGCCATAAATAAATGATATTAACGTGTGCAACAGAATTGCCCCAAACTATTTTCAGAGGTAAGTGGCACGTATTAACTCTTCATCATCGTTACCTGGAAACTTAATCCCTTTAAATCAATTATTTATGAATCTATCTATATATATATATATATATGAAAAGCGGTAGCTTAAAGACAATCTTAGATGCTTAACTCTTAAAACGGAAACGCCTTCCTCCTTCCTCCCCCAACCGCTTTTGGTATTCAGCTTGTTATGGCCTTCACTTGTTCGCTTGTTGTGTTATCAGAAACTTTGTTGGCTTAATTACTTTCGTAGATACGAGGGAGAAAATGTGCGTGTGTAGTGTGGGCGTGGCGCTTGGCAGGCGAGTGATAAGGACAGGCTGCCTTCTGCGCATATGTTTTCAATGGCTCTGACAGCAGGCGGCTTCAAAAGTATCAAATAACATGAAAGTGAAATTGCTGTAAAAGCCCATTATGGTTAAATTAATGGCAAACAGTATCACAGGCTGTCAGCCAGTCTGCAAGCCAGCCTAGTCCTGATCGAATCCTGCCAACTCGCCGCATACTATAATATTACGCAGTTTATGCAAATTATACAGATTTTTTTTTATTATGTCATTCACAGTCGGAAAGACGAATAATAAGACGCAATGCATTCGCTTATTATTATTCATGATGCCACCTACAATCAGATTTCTGTTTCAGATTTTTATGCACACGTACCACAATTCGGAAAAGATGAATATAATAGACGGGAGCCATACACAAGCCGCATATAACCCATATTCGTGTATTATGTCCATTTAAGGTATAATTTACATACCTTAAAAAAGCTCAGTGTAGAATACAGTAAACATTTTTTATAAGCAACTAACACAAAACTATTTTTGAAAAAGAAAATTTCTAAATCTATTTCGTCAATCAATGAAATTTTTAAAACAAAAAAGTTGAATTTGAATGTTGCTTATATAAAATGTTTAATTTAGAAATACTCTAGTTAGTTGGGTCTATGAGTTATTATATGCAAGATGCAATAATTAAGTGAAAAGTCATATTTTCAAACAAATATGCCCTAAAATGTATCTGGCGAGTGTATAGAAGTATCTTTGTTTATGCAAACTGATAAATTAAAAAATATATTTGATTAAAATAAAAAATATGTGACATACGCTTTCATAAGTTTGTAATGCCCAGCCTGCTCAGTTTATAGCTACAGGGTATGCAAATAGATTTGTGTACATTTGATTTTTGGCCTCTTCTAATATTCAAAGGCAATCAATGACAATCAATCTATAAATAAAAAGGATTTGCATAAATCTTCAGTCCCCCAGCATTGATTAGGTAGCCGGTTTGAGGATTTAGTACCTGTTGGTCGGATGTTTAATAAAATATTTAGAAAGTCTCTGGGCAAACATTTTGATCACTGGCCTGCCAGAGAAAAGAAACGGAGACAGATATAAGGACTGAGGCTGAGATAGCGGCAGCAGGCACAAAAACAAAAACTCATTACCCAGCCTGCCAGATGAGCTGGCAATTTTCGTGTGTCCTTTCTAACCAGGCGACAAATGCAAATGCCGCATGCCAGTGCTAACTGCTCCCTCTGCCCTTGTCCCTTCTCCCTTTCCCTTTCAGTGCCCGTGTCCTGCGTAATAAATTTCGTGTGAAAGCAAACAACAATGCGCAAAATGCCTACGCCCTATTCTGACAGGACTCATTCTTTTTGCCACTCCCCCCTTTCAGCTACCGTACGGATGCCCAGGAAACACGAGACACATACATATATTATGAGGCAGGGTGTGCGTGTGCCTGGCAATGTGCTAAAAAATAAGTGAGACATTTATTTTCATTGCAGACTCTTGATTGCATGTTTTTAATATCAAATCAGCAGACGAAAATATCTTTGGCAAATTTATCTCTAATTTGGCTATTTTGGATCGCTGCTTGTGTGATATTTTTTTCTATTTTTTTCTATTTTTTCGTAGGTATTCAAATAACGGAATCTGTAACATTTTATTAAATTGTTTCACAAAGAACATGAAAAACAAAAATAAAAAATATGTACTTGAAATATTAATGAATCAAAGGTAATAAAACACTTGCCCCAACATTTGTGGTGTGGGCCAGACGAAATCTGATAAGCAGATAGAAAATAAATACTCGAAATAGAACAGCAAATATTTCACTTGAAATAGATAAATCACAAAATGGAATTTTAATCTCTTAATTCAATAGAAATTGAACGAAATTTTCAACAGCAAAATAGATGAGAAACGAAATTAATGAATGAACAATATATTTAAATCCTAAAAAAAATAAATCAAAAATTTCATGAATTATAAATAATAATAAAAAATATGTATAAAATAATATATAAATAAGAAAAAGTCTTTTAGAAAAACACTTGGGAATATATTGCTGGCTAAATAGCTGCAGGCACACACACACACACACACATTCATACTCGAAAGGTTCATAGACTAACAATACAAAAGCCATAATCTTATAGCCAAAATTAAAATGGGTGTACGCCAATTTCGCAAGTCCGGGTCGTAAATACAAGCGACAATAAACCCATAAGCTGGCGGGCATATCCGCATGAATTAGGGCGCGATGCCTCCCAAAAACAAAAAAGAAATAAAGAGCATATAGAAAATATTGTGGGTGAGCTAACATAGAGTGGCTATTAGTATTTGCTATTGTTGTTGTTGTTGTGGTGATTGCTTTAGCGCTGCCAATGGCCATAAATAGTTTTTTTTTGTGCTGGTAGAAGGGGAGGTCACAAGGCGAAAAATGTTTCTCCAATTTCTGTGTAATAAACTCGTTTGCGTGGCGCAAATAAACACAGAAGAAGCAGCAGCAGAAGAAGAAGAAAACCCGAAGAAGAGAATCAACGATTTCGTATAAACAGTTGCCAGAGCCACATGCCACATGCGGGCTAGCCAAGCAGCCAACCAGCTAGCCAAAAACAAAAGCCGTTAACTTGCGTCGCCGCTACGTGCCAAGCAGCCGCTGAGAATTCCAATACCCTTAAAGCCCACCCCCCGTTCGAGGCTGAGTTGAGCTCACACGCCGGTTGTGTGTAAACATGGCCATAAACTGAAGAGCTACAATTATTGTAGAAAAATGAAAGGCGTCGCCTTTGGCCAAAAGCAGAACAAACAAAATCTCTATTTTGACTTATTTTAAAACAGATAAAGATATGAGGGTCACCAAGCAATATTTAGATTTATGAAAGGCAATAAGAAAGAAAGAACTGTTATATAAAACAATTGGGGTATGCCCAATACGGGCCATAAGATTTTCACAAATATATATTAAAAAAACAAAAATTATAATAAAAAATGTATAAATCGTCGGATTAAAAGTCGTAAAATAAATAACAAAAGCTTTGTTATATTATTTGATTATCATATGGGTCAAACTATTATATATTATATTGATATTAAATAGTAACTTTGTAATTCAAATTCTCTTTGACTCGTTTTTAATATTATTTTATAAAATTCTATTTGATTTGTTATTTATCTTTATTATTATTCTATCAAGTAGTTTAACACGCAAATATTTACATTGTACACAATTGAAATCTCAAGTTTGGCCAACAAAGACACGAATGAGTGTACCCACCGCAAATGAATATTCATTTCTCACACCTGCGTGCTAAATCGGATTGTTTGTTATGCTTGAAATTGATTGAGTGCCATATTTCCATAGAGAAGCCTAGTCAAACAACTTAAAACAAACAAAACGCCTTAAAGCACACAATCACACGCCCACCCACACTAAAACACACTCACTCACTCAGTCAAGCACTCATACACTCATACACTCAACGCTAACACTCACTGTGGCCAAATTGATTGAATGCTCTTGCGCGAAAACCATAAAAAGATTTTCACGTGGCATTCATTAATAATAATAATGCAGACGACGGCCAGTTGTCTATCCGTCTGACCTGTCACTCGCCCCCAACAGTTACAGTGAGCGTTCGACTAATGGTCAGACAGACAGCCTTGGGCGTACACTCATTTAGCCTGTCAACGTTTTTTTTTTGCCCATTTTAACGGTTTTTGATTTTGCTACAACAACTTTTTTCTGTTTTGTAGAAAAACTAAAACATCATTTTTTGCTATTGAAAAAATTATACGAAAAGTTCAATTTATCTTATTTTAAATTCCAGTAGAAAAATAAAAATATATATATATTTTTTTATTAATCATTAAAAATTTTTACAATTAATAAATATTTCCAATTGGTTGTAAAATATTTTTCTCACTTTGTTGAGCAAAATAAAAAATTTCCATAAAAAAAAATATAGTATGTGTTCATCAGCAGAGCTTTCACTGTAGTTGTTTGTCTGTCTGATTGTCTCGTCTATATATATATATAAGCCAATTGTCTGTCAGCACAGATGGCTGTGTCATTAAGTTTTATTTATAAAGCGGCTAAATGGAAAATCCTTGCAAAAACTTATAACAAAGCAGCTTGACTTGAAACCAGAACAAGACAGAGAGATAGAGTGAGAGTGAGAGTGAGAGAGGTAGATATTGACAGAATACTGAAACTCAACACTCATATTATGATGTCTGTCTCTTGGGCAACAGCCGGAACTTGGCCCAATCTCACACTATATTAAGTATGTATAGGCAAATGTAAAGGTATGCACATATATGCTTATGTTTGTACATTTTTGTACTCACCATCGTGGGAATCGTAGAGATAAATTATTTTGCGCCAGCCATAAAATTGTATTGTATCAATGATGGCCTGATGGTAATCCGGGCGCATGCTGAGGGCAAAGTCCAGGAAGCCAGACGATGGCGTAAGCACCTAAAACGCGCAAATTATGGAAAACAGCGGTCATACATATAGTTAGCACAGAAAAAGAGACAAAACAAACTGTATGAGTGTGTGTGTGTGTGTGTGTGTGTGAGGGAGTGAGAGGGAATGTGGCAAGTTAGTAAACATGAATCATTATTGAGCTCTCCTCGCTGCTGTTGTTGTTGTTCGCTCGCTGTTTGAGCCCATTGTTTTTGGCTCGTTTTGGGCATTTGCCTGCTTGATTTATATAGCCTTACCCCATGGAGGCCAAAAGTGTGTTATAAATTTTTAAAGAGCACACGCACACATCCATAGAGCATCATTATTGCACAGAGACAGTCTGGGTGGTGGGGGGCGGCGGGGGGACAGACAGAAGCTGAGCGTTGTATTTATAATGATTTGGAGCCCTGATGTTGCCTTCATAAATTGTGCTTTGCCTTTTGCTCAAAAAACTTTTTTTCAAGGTTAACAAATTTTGCTTTTTTGGGTCGTCACCGTTGCGTATGATTAATATTTCATACACAAAATAGGCAAATGGCGAGCTGTGCTTTTGTTTTTGTGTACACTTTAATATTTATTAGGCTTTAACATACCTTCTCCGGAAACCAGGGCGTCACAAAGGGCATCTGAAATGTATTCGAGTACGAGTGCAGGGTATCAAACGAGTCGGGCGACACCGCACCCAACATGGAATAAACGCCCCGTGAGAACTGATTACAAACTGTTGGAATATATGTAAAACAGAAAAAAAAGTTTAATATTTTGTGGTTAACCAGCAGTTAAAACTCAGCGAAAATCTGTTTTGTTATTTATAAATGGAATTTTATTAGATTGCCAAATAGTTTTGGGCAAATTTTCATTTTATATGTGCATATATCTAAGGACTTGTGCTGGACTTCTGATGGTGTTCTATTTGGCCATAAAACTAAGCAGAATTATTTATAAACATTGCTGCTAATGAAGTATTATGAATTAATGAAAGCAAAGGGCAACATATATAAAAAAAAGCGAAGTAAGATAATACAACTTCAATTTGTGTTGCATACTTTTTTGGGCAAATTATATCTTTTTCTAAAAATTAATAAAAAACTGATTATTTGCTACAATTTTCATGTAACTAAATATATTTACTAGTTCAACTTGCTAGCAACAGATTATATTTAAATTTCTGCGAATCTCAGCTGATATAAAATATTTTATTAAAGAGAATATTGCTTTATTTGGCGAAAAAGTAACAATAGTTGCTCTCACAGTTTTAGTTTGGTTTGTTTAAAGTTTCTAAATTTATCGCATACATTTTGATAAGTGTTGTTAAAACCGAAGTATTTGGTAACCATTGCTTAAAGTTGCATTTTTTAATTTAAGTTGTTTTAATTATTTTACTAGCTATCGAGAAAGTAGAAAAATAAAAAAGTTAAAAAAAGCCTAATTTGAAAGCCCTTTTTATCTGCTTTCTGTTATCAAAAGCTTGAAATCCTCATACAGATAAGGTACAAAACTATGTTTGTAAATGTTTAGTTATTTACATTGAAAACAAATTAAAAAGCCTTTTCAAATCTTTGCAAAACTAAATCAGAAAAACATAAGTAATCACTATCACTGAATAGGCCACTTTAATCATAGCTATAGTGTATCTCATGCAGAATAATTCAACGTTTGTTCGATACTTACTCAGTCGGGATAATTTGAATGCATCCGCCGTGTTGATGACATCCACATACGCCTGCAGCTCGAAGCGGCGCGAGGAGACGTTCAGGTTGTGATTGAGCATGGCATATTTAAATGCCGATTGGACCTCATCGGTGCCCTGTTCGAAGATGGCACCTGTGGCCAAAAGAAGCGGAAAGTGAAAACGGTTAAGACCTGCATTGCTGCTGTCAACAGTTGACTGTTAACTGTTGGCTGCTGGCTGCCACAGTTACAGCTAGCCGAGTGAAATTGTCAATTAGGTTCAAAGCAAAGGCACTTTAAACTTTGTAATTGCTTTTACGCTTCAATTTTATTTGAGTTTTTCTTAAGGGGGGGATGAAGGCTGGCCAAAAACTTGGCAGGCTGCTGTTTCTTGTGGTTTTTGTTGCTGCTGTCTTGGCCAATTTGTAGCAAATTTTGTGCAAGTTAATAAGCGTGCCGTTTCAATTTTCAAAAGTGGTCAACAAAAAAACGAGCTTTAACTGGTTTTTGTACGAAAATTGCAGCATTTGTAACTGCAAAAGGCAGCAATTGCAACAGCAACAGCAACAGAGTTCAGGTCACAAAAACGTGCCCATCAATTACCAATTGGTCTTAGGTTTCTACTTACCTAACGGTATTTTCTCGGTTAACGATGGCTGCGCATTGACCGTAGTCCATATAAGCCACAAGGCAAAGCAGGGCCAAAGGCAGCTCAGCTTTAGGCCAAAGCGCATTTTGTTAGTATTCTTGTCGTTGCTTTTTCTTAATGTGTATTTTTTGCTGTAGTTATTGTTGTTTTTGTTTTTATTGCTGTTTCGTATCAATTATTTTTTTGTTGTTTTTGCCTGCCGTTGACGGCATTTTAGAGCAATTTGTTGCACTTAATTGAGCATTTGCATTATTTGCCTTTTACCTTGTTGACAGTTGGAAATCGATCGAAGTAGTTTTCGTATTTCGTATTTATGACAAGTTTTGCTGTAACAAACGGTAAAATAAAGTATTTTATTAGGCCAATTTTTATTGACTTTGACTCGATTTTATTTACACAAAAGAAGCAATTTGCATTTATTTAATCTAAAAGTAATATTAAAGAATACTCGTTCATATTTTACATTTTATTCTCCCTTAAAAATTCCATAAATAAACCGATTGTCCGCCGTATTAAAAAAGATTCTGAGTACTTTAAAATCATTTTTTTTTTGTTCTAAATCATGTGAAGATTTTGTAAAAAGTACCTTTAAACATTTTAAGCTCTTTGCATTTATCAGGTTTCAGCTGAAAAAGGATTTTTGGTTTATAATTTGTATAATAAATATGCTGCCAAAGCTAAAGCTTTATTTTTAAGCTAAAGTACTTTAAATTTTTACCATTTTCTTGTTATTTTTAGCTAAATTTTGCTCTACATATTGTGGATCAATTTGATTGGCTTTGGCATATATATTAAGCTGCTTAATTTAAATGTTTTCTAATTTCAGCTGACAGCCAGCCGGCGCACACACACACCTTTACACACACGCACAATGGGTTACACTCTGGCGCACATCTCAACGCATTCACGCGCTGAGCTGCACGTGTCTTTGGCACCCCCTGTTGGCCATTGTGAGGCCAACTAACTTGGCAAAGACCATCTACCATTCACTTTCCTCTGATGTTCACATTTATGAGCCACCCCCACTCCCCCAATTACCCACTCTCACTCTCTTATCCCACTCAGTCTGTGCTGCATTTGTATCTGTTTGTCTGGCGTGTGTGTGAGTCTTTGTGTGTGTGTGTGTGTGTGCACACTCACTGAACTGTATGTAAATATGTACACACACTCGCCAATCTGGCAAGCCTCCGTCAATCCCGTGCCTCAGGTCTGTCAGCGTTCAGGTGGACGCGCTTCCCACTGTTTGTCCCTTATTGTTATTGCTATACCCTGTAACCATCGAAAGTGGATACAAAAAATAGGCATAATTCTTGTGTGCCAATTTGAGTTGTTATTTAATATTAAATGTATTTAAAGTATTCAATTATTAATTAATATATAAATATATCCTTGATCAAGTTTTGCAATTTACTTCTTTGATAACTCAATATGTTGTCTACAGGGTATCTCTGAGTGGTTCACTCTCAACTCGACTATTCCTATTTGTTGTTGTTATATGCACTGATTGTTACTGTGTCAACTTGTAGCCTTATTGTTGCCGTGTGTCCTGCTTTACTCCCTTCGGCACCTGCCTCCCCTTTTGCTCCGCGCTCCGCTCTGTTTCCCCTTAAGCGTCCTGTTGCTGTCGCCGTCGTTATCCTTACGGTTCGCTGCATGTTTTTGTGCTGATTTTGCGCTTGTTTTAAATGTCCTTTGTTTGTTTCGTGTTGTTGGTTGGCTTTTTGTTTAGTTTTTTAATTATTTAAAACATAGATCTCGCTGACCAGCTGCTTAACTTGCCACCGAATTCTCCTTTTCGCTCGATACGGTCACACTTATTTCGAATTTATTTTATGCTTTGTATAATTTTTGCATTTAAATAACAACAACAGCAAAAAAAGTGTTTTACCCAACAGCAATTTCAATTGAATTTTATTAGGTTATGCTTTTTACGCTGTGCGCTTTAAAATTTGGTTAAATTTGTTTTATAAGCCGCTTATTTCGGTCACATTGTAAAGGCAAAAAGGGTTGATTGAGGCGCCGTTTTTGTGCTGCAATCGCATGAATATTTGCAGAAGGCGTATTATAAAGTTTTCCGATTGAAATTGGAAATGCAAAATGCTGAGGCATGTTTTGCCACATAAAACTCAAACATTATAATTAATCTGAACTAATAGTTGAATATAGTATATCGAGAATATATTGGATACCGAATCGAAATAATATATTATGATAATTCATATCTATTAGATAATATTACAATCGGTCAAAACATTATTGCTTGTATAAAATCTTTTTCATTTTTTCTATTTTTATAAATATAGATAGAGTATTAAATTTTTAATATTTCATTTCTCTTCCCATATCACGTCTGAACGCACATAAAGAACATAAGCCCTTGTCGCATTTTTATAGATTTTGTCAGCACTTAATATCATTTTTAGTAGAGTGTCATGAAGAAAATGGTCGTTAAATGTAACTAAAAGAGTTAAGCGTATCGTAAAACCTACTCATAATAGTGGCTCATTTAATCATTAGTCAAATATTAAATGAAAGCCCGAATTTGTTGGCTGTGCTTAACTTTGAGATGGCCGACGGCGACTGTCCTTAAAATGGCCAAAGCATTTGGAAAATAGATTAACAGGCGTTTAATATTCATAAGTATGGCCCCAGTCGCAGCCATTTTAGGCACTTGGAACTTTATTCATTATAATGACTGCAAAACTAATGCCGAGTCAGAGGCAGCCCACTTAATTAAATTTAAATTAGAGGCCTAAAGTTGCACGTCACGGCGGTTTAAGCCAGTGCCGGAGTCGGAGCGGGAGCCGGAGTCGGGACCTATTTATAAGGCAAACAAAAAACACACTCGCAGCCAGTTAGATAAATGAAACGAATGAATGAACATTTAGACTAAAAGAATGCCAAGGATCCTAGACTAGTCAGGAGAGTTGGTTGGGCTGAGCGCGGGGTCGTTGGCAGGGGGAGGACAGCTGCATGCTTGCCTCACAGCGTCCACTTTTGTTAATTAAATAATTATTTTGTAGCGACTTGCTAATTACTTTTTACTCTTTGGACTTAAAACCCAACGTCCGACTCGAACTCAAACTCGAACTCGACTTTGCCCCTATTCATTCGCCACTTGCCACATTTAGCAGCTGCGGGCGCAGACCTTTGTCTTGGCCCCCAACGCTTGCACCTACTCTGATAGCCATCAGCTGCCCTTTAATTGCAGCCGCTATTAAATCTTTAAGCCCACAACAAAAATAAGAAGCTGGCACGTTTTCGTTTTTTTGTAGCTCACCTGAAAAAAATAATTGAAATAAAACAACAATTTTGTTCGCGGGCTGCCAAAAATTAAATACTCTTGCGAACATACGGTAAATGTGTTATATATATAGAATAAAAGCTTTTTTAATGAATAGCTACCTCATTCTTATAGCTAATCTGGGTTATTTTTTTTAGACCCGATCTAGATTGCGCACACTTTTTTTTTATTGTGTATTATATACAATATTTTTGTTTTTAATTGAATTAACATTTGATTTCAAGATCAAATGACAATAATAAATCTTGAAATATTCTTCAACAAAATAAAATAGTTTTTATATTTTAGAAAAATGAGCTTCAACTAAGGAAATAGAAAAGTAAATTTAGCAATGCAATATAATTTGTAATTAGTATTATTTATTAGCATTAAAAGCGGGCATTACTCTTAACCCAAAGAATAAAGTGGAAATGTGTCAGCCTGTGTGAAAATGCTTTCACAGTGTTTAACATTGCATGACATTAAATAATAATGCTTTTGGCAAGGATATTAATGCCGATGTGACCGCAAATGTTAGCGATATGTAAACCAGCTCATTAGCATTTTAATGAGCTGCTTAGTATGCGTATGTCCTTCCCATATAAATTCTTGGTATTTATTTCAACAAATTTAGTATATTTGTATAAAAAAAACACATTCGTTTCTTCGGTTTTTGTGTGAAGTATTTTTGAATCTTTGGTAAAATGTATCAATGTATCTATTATTATCTATTATAGATCTATTTGTGTATATTTTATATTTAGAATATTTTTGTCACATTTACTTTTCCGGAATTCGTGGTAAACATTCGTTGCTCTCGCACATTTCTAACAGCCTGACAACGGAATAATCAAAATAATGAGCATAAATACCAAGTGTAATATTACATTTCAATAGAATATCAGAAAATGTTTTATTTTAAAGACTTACACAGATGATGGACAATTTTTTTTTGCTTTCGTTGTCGTTGCTATTTTTATTATAATAGTTATTTTTATAGATTTTTAGTGACACACACAGCTGTCGATTCTAAAGCCGTCTTGCCGGCATTTTTTGGCAAATTGTGTCTTAAGCGACTTTTACATTTGCATAAGTTGGAAATGGACAAAATAACAACAAAAAATATAAATATTGCCGCTTCTTTATTATCACGTAATGTTGCGAAGGGCACAGAACGCACTTTCTTTTAACACTCGTTTATTTTTATTTTTATTGTTTTCTTGCTACTGTTGAAAAGCGCGTTTTTTGGGTGTAGTTTGGGTTAATCGGTCGCGTCGGATTTCGGAAGCTGCTTCATTGGCGTTCGGCACGCTCTTGATTCCTTCTTCAGTGCGTGCTTAATGCGTGTTGCCATCCGCCGTTTCTCGTCCTGTTTGAGGCGCGTACGACTGACTACTGATTCAGTCGCCAGCATCCGCGAGTCGGCCAAGTCTGTGGCCCACAACTAGCCGAGCGACAAAGCTACAAAATCACATCGGCTCTCCGACTGCGCTCACTGTACTAAAAACGGAGGGTTTGTGCTCTAAAAGGATGTCAGCAAGAGAGTAAACGCTTGAGATGCTCTAAAAAGGATGTCAGCAAGAGAGTAAATGCTCGAGAGAGCGCCAACTCTGCAAAGTGTGGTCCAGAGAGAGAGACTGAAATGGACGATGGCTTTAACTGTCGGTGTTACTGACCTAGTAACCGTTTTTCAAGTTTATTCGTTGTGGCTGCTGCTGCAAGAAGTAACAGCAACAACAACAACAACAACAACAGCATGGCATTATGCTTGTCATGTCGTTAGTGGTCTTTAATACTCTGCTGGGGTATCAAAAGTTGATTTTAGAAATATCCTCGAAAACGGAAATCTGCAAAGAATTAAATACAATTAATTAATTCTCGTCAGAGTGAGACAAAGACTTACTTTTACCGTAGCGTAAATATATAATAAAAAACTTTAATATCTATTTATATATTTTATAAATAAATTATTTGAATTTTATTTAAATATACAATTTATGTTTCATGTCTCTTGAACCAGCTTGAAATATGTTAACCCAAAAACAGCTAATTATCAGCTTCCATTGCAAAAAGTGGTCATCAATAAGCTTGTTTGAAATACGGCTTTGTGTGCCATAAATAAACCAGATTATTTAATCTTGAGCACATCGAAAATAACTTTAACATTCTGCATGTCATTTTTGTCTGCTAATTATTGCAAGGTGTTTGTCTAATAAACAGAAAAGTTATTTATGAAATGAGTACAAAAAACGCAGATTGCTTTAAGAAGTTCCTCTTTAATAATAAATGCATAAAATTAAATTTACTTTATAAGTGTTTGATCGTGTTTGTATTATACTTTACGATTTTGATGTTTTCTTGTATTATTTTAAATTTTTTTATGTGTATTAATAATATCTATTTTACATTTTAGAATTATATATATGCTGCATAAAACTTCTTCTTTGTTCTTTCTAATTCCGTTTAAGTTTTTGCCTTTCACATCAAAAACTTACAATTTAATTTGAGTTATGCAATTCATTTCATATATATCTACTTCTATGCACAGATATACTCCAGCACCACTTCAGTCATATTATATAGTGATGCTTCGATTGAAATCGAATGAAAACTCAATTAGTAACATGCCAAAACCAGCCCACCCTTTGCACTCACCCTTTTACCCCATTCGTCTTAGCCGTTGTCAGTTTAACATACATGCAAATTTTTGTGCGCAATCTGAACAATCATTTCAGCACTTTCGACATGCTAAAGTATTGCTAGCGGAAACGTAACAGCAGCAACAACAAAGACAAAAAACAACTAAGAATGTTGCAGGCGGGTGTAACCGACAGCTTCATACTCGGTCACATTTCTCTAAAATTCAGATCAAACAATGATCAAAATTGCATGGATCATAAAAATCGGTTTAGTTTTGACGAAGTTAGGGGAATTTGAAATATGGGAGGAAGGGTTCCGAGAGCTTTACATGTCAAAATTTTTGTCAAATCTGGCATGATTTTTGACAAAAAATTTGACCCCCTCAAAATCAGTTTTAATGTTGTTTTTTTCACTAATTGTGAGTACCAGAATCGATTAAAAATTCAAACTCGCAATTTTAAATTTTGAAAAAAAAATTTTTCAAAATCATAAGAGTAGGTGATATTTTTCGAAAAAAAAACCCAAAAAAAATTATTTTCAAATATGCACGAAACTTTGATGTGAAATTAATTAAGGGATCAAATAATGATCAAAATGACATGGATCATGAAAATCGGTTCAGTTTTGACAAAGTTACGTGAGTTGCAAAAGGTATGGAGCCGATAGGTGGATTTTATTTACACGACTGTAGCTTCAATAGCAGCGATAGACGGACCAACAGCAAGACAGCAAACAGTTCTCAAATCGAATATGCTCGTTTTACTTTTTTGTCACTAGTATAAACCTATACACACTTAAACTAGCAGAGAGCCATGCAAGAACATGAAAAAAACCCAATCATATGAGCAACATGTGTGCACGCGTCGATACTTATTGGAAATTCAATTTTCAGTAAATGCACACAAATTGATTTCAACACACACACACACACTCGCACACCTATAGCATACAGCTTGGCCCCGTATTAAGTGTAAAACTTTTCAATTTAGGTTTTGTTTCTTAGCATCAAATATCCGGAGCTGTCACAAGTATTTGTCGAAAAAGAGAACGATTTTTCAAGTGATGCTGCTTACATTTGCCAAATGTTTTTATTTTTTTTGTTTTTTTTTTATTGTAGTCTCCTTTTGGCCCGGCACACTCTTATTTTTATTAGATTTCTGCGGCAGTTCAACTCTGACATATGGCACATACATACAGGTTGTTGCTTATCCGCCACTGAAATTCCGTATCATGCAGAGCAAACACTTGTTAATTACTTTTATTATATCCACGGCTACAGTTGCACAGTCACGCAATTTGACCCCCACCCGACCCGAACCCGCAACGGCACCCCGCCTCGGTCGGTAATATTGCCTGTTGCTTTTTGCCTTGCTAATGGGACGGTCTCCGGCTCAATGGGGTCGCTGCGGCGTGGCTCGGTTGCCAATACTGGCGTCAGGCTCACTCACCGCAGCTGATGTGGTCGGCCTACACCCACACGCTCGAATAAATACTTGCTTGGGCGCCGTCCCCATCTCTTTACCATTTCTCTCCCTCCTCCTCTCCCTCCCTCTTTCTCGCTTTTACCCAGTCTGCGCTGTCGTCGCACACAAGTAATTGCAATCAGCACCTTGGCAACGCGCAGCTGCGCCAAAAAGTGTGCTCCATGTGCTTTTTATTTAACGCCCACATGTCAGCCAAGCCTTATTAACCCTAGGAAACCATATTTATATATATATAGATATATATATAGCTCAAGTTGATATCAGCGCTAACAAGCGCTTTGATATGTTGTGAATATGCTATATAATAAAAACTATATTTTCACATGGCTGAATCCAATATAATTTTCTATTTATTTAGCATTTATTAAATTTGATATAAAAAAAGCAAAACAATTTTTTTTTATTTTTTAAAAAAAATTTACTTTTTGCGATGTACAAAAGAATGTATATTCTTTTTATTTATGTTGTTTATTTATTTATTAATTTATTTATTTATTGTAAATAGTTAACAAAGCGAGTAAAGTTATAACAAAAGTTTAAGTATAATTTTATAATTTTCACATATAAAGCTGGTAAAAAAGTGTCTATAAGTTTAAAAAAAAATATATTTTTTTAAGTAATTCCAAAATTAATGTGTCTACATATTTGGCAAACTTATATGAAACTTCACTTTTCTTCGAGTATAATTTTTCTTATCATAAAATTTTTTATCATTGTTTACGGGTTTGGCTTTCGAGGGTTAATGCCATTCAGTAGCATCCGCAGATTCGGTAGGTGCCGCAATTTATATGCTAATTAACAATTCTTAATTACAATTACTTGTCGACTGCAGCTAGCTGTGTAAGTCGATGTATATATAAAGAGTAACAAGCGGGTCGGTCTACTTTATTATAATTGCGAAAGTGTCACATTTGGGTTTAATGCGCGGATGGGGCTAATGGTGCGTATGCGCAATCTGGCAAACACTCGCCGCGAGCTGTCAGCTTAGCCAATTTTCCCATACAGCACAGTTGACGCATTTGTGAATTTGTATTCCTGGTGGAAATTAAGCTGAATGCTGCTCAATTTGATTGGCATTGTTTTCGAGGCGCCCAAAATGGGGCGTAATTCAAATCATGTGAGGGGGGTAGGTGGTGGGTTGCGCTATAGTCCCGATATCAATAGAAATCAGTTGAGGGACAATGTCCACAAAATTGTTGCGAAACTGTCACTTGAGCCTCTGCTGCATGTCAAACCGAATGCAAATTATTAAGCAACTAATTAACCAGCGGAAATGAGCGCACAAAGAAAGAGGAAGAGAGCGTGAGAGAGGGTGATGGAGGAGAGGTGAGGCGGTGATTGCTAGTTAAGTGGCGTTGTTGCCAGCAGCAAAAGCTTTTCCAATTAAATTTATAACTTATTTATGACGGAATCTAATCTTCTTTAGGCATTAGGTGATGTAATAAAAATGATTGAAATATAATTGAGAATTGACATAAAAGCTAAATAAATACACACACGCATGCACATCAATACACACACACACACACACACACACAGATATACTTGCTACATTTTGCTTATAAAATCCTTGTGTCTGGCTTGGCTGGCAGGCAAGCACTTACAATCAACGATTACCTTTACACCTGCCATTTTGAAAATAAGCCATAAGCGGAAATGACATCAAAAGGATATTGTTATATCGATGAGCTAAAGGGGCGAAGGGCGCTTACGTGGCAGCGTCGTCGCCGTTGCCGAAATAAATAGCACAAAAAATAAAGTATGGCAAAAGGTGCCATAAAATAAATAACATAAGAAACCAAATAAACATTTTGGCAAAAGGAAAAGTAACGTGCACAAAACAGACCAAAATAAAAAAAATAAAATAAAAAGAAAATATACGTAACAGTGCTCTGTTTTAGAGTATACGGTTGCCAGATGCCCTGTAAATTATATTTATTGTAAATATATTAAAATTTTGTCGTATAAAATTTGAATTTTTACGTTTTAGAGTATTTTTTCTTAAAATTTATCGAGATATACTAGAAAAAGTATATTAAGTTGGATTATTTTGGTTATTTTTAAGAAAATTGGACAATTATTATTGTATTAACTTTCTCAGCTTATTGAAATTTATTTAAATTAGCCAATTAACCGAATATTTTAAATTTTTTTTATATTGAACGTATTTTGGTATTTGGACTTCTTACACAGACAGACAGACAGACAGACGTATATAGTCCGATCGACTCTACTTTTACTTTTACTTTACACAGCAATATATATTTACTAAATTAAATTTTAGATAATGATAGAAAATCCATTCCACCTTTTTCACGTAATTGCGATGGGTATAGGGTATAGAAAAAAAACACTTCCAACTGCGTGTGTGTGTGTGTGCGTGTGTATATGTGGGAGTGTGTGTGTGTGTGTGTGTTTGGCATAAAATAGACTTATCCTAATGAAAAAAGTCTTGCAGGAACGTTAAGTAAGATATGTATGTGATATCACACAAGGTAATACTCCGGCTACGGCATTGACTCCAACTGGGGCTAGGGGCTAGACTGAGCTGTCCAATGAGCTGAGGCTGTGTGTGCGTGTGTGTGTTCGTCTGAGGCGTCGAAACGTTAAAAGTTAGGCATGGCAATAAAACGCATGCTAAGCCGCTTACACTTTGCCACCTTCGCTCTTTTCGCTATCGTTCTTTCTCTTAGCGAAAAAACAAAAACAACAGCAACAAGAAGGTAGCAATTGCCTTTAAATCCTGCACGCAGCTCGCCTAATTTCCCTACCCATAAAATGTAAAGAATTTAAATTGAAATAGTTTGCATCAGATTAAACACAGAGGCGGCAGCTAAATAGATGCCACCGACAAATTTATCATTTTATGTAATTTTACCATTTAAATTTGTACTTTAGAGAGAAGGGTAAATATGTTTAAATAATAAACATATTAAAAAAGTAACTCAATAAAAACAAACTAGTTTTTATATAAAAATCATTGCATTTTTTTTAAATATTATATATCGTAGGCTAGTTAGACATTCCAGCTCAGATTCCATTTGTACATTTTATTTCATATACTTTATTTTATGTTTATCTCCTTCCCATAAAGTCTGCCAGTTTTTTTAGATACAAAGATACATTTAAACCAAAGAATTCCAGCTAAGGACAACATTTTGGCATAGATATTGTCTCGGTAGTAAAAAGTTGAAAACTGGTTAAAATCTAACCTTCAAACTTAAAGCAAAAATGATGTTTTGCAAATTTGTTCAAAGCAACCGAAAATCAATTTGAAGCACAAAGCCAAGTACAAAGCGCAATTTCACATTTAAATCGGCCGAGTTTTTTGTCAAGTTGCGATAGTAAAAAGTTTGCCAAAAGTTAGGCTATTTCAGAGTTTTGACTTGGCGTGCGGCAAAGTGTTTCCGCAGTCAGTTAACCAAATGCCATAAGCCAAACCAGTCAAGTGTTCATTATGAAGATTCTTGAAGATGCCGCACAGCGCCGGACACTTGAGACGTGTGACAGCACAAATGCCGACAGGAGGCAATCGGAGATAAGCTCTGACAGAAACTGGCTGGCAAATGGATAAGCTCAACGGCTGTTTGAAGTCTGCACGGGCCTTCCGGTGCGCCGGACCAGACAGTGGATAGTCAGTCGCCTGCTTGATTTTGAGAGAGAGAACACGCACATAATTAGACATTGAGTGCAGCTACAAATTAAATTGAGTATTTTGACAGCTTAGCCTTAGGTAGCGCCCAACTTTTGTGACCCAATTGCCAAGCGACCTGCGTGTGGAATTCTCGAAGCGAAAGGTATATAAAAAATAGAGTAAAGATTAAGCTTTTATAACTTGGTAGAGGGTATTACAACGTATAGAAAACGTTTCGGAGCATATCAAAAATATATATTTATGATCTGTCATCAAATACGCTTGTTAGAAATAATGTTGCAAATTATTTTATAATATTATAATAATATAAACATATAATTGGATTTTTTTCCCAGTATTTACAGTTATATTTCTAAGAATATTGTTTGCTGGGCAATATTCATACTCTTCACTTTAAGTCATCCAATTTATGAAACTCAACTCTCTGTATTTAAAAGGTATACAGAGTATTTTTCCTTTTATTAGAATCTATGTAACGCTTAGCTGCGTGCTGGTGTTTTTGTCTCGCGGCTAGTTTTTCATTTTCTTTTTCAATTAAAAAGCGCGCAGTTGGCGAGTTTCTCATATTTTTGTAATTTATTGTTTGCTTTTTTTGTGTGTTTTTTTCTTTTCATTTTTTTGTTGTTTTTTTTTTGTCTGCTTGCTTGATTGTCTGGTGCAGGTCCTGCAAGGACCTTTTGCATTTAAGTCCTAATTGCAGAGGAGTATTGTGCGCTGCGGCGCAATGATATTTCGCTTCGTTTTGCTGGCGACTTAGGCTAAGCGCTTCACTTTAAGCCCTTTGAAATGCCAGAATAGCTCAGCTATCACAGGACGCAGGACACTGCTGAATGTTGCATTAGGCAAATCAAGAATTAACTCAAAGCAAGTCGAGCAGCAGCAGTGCGAAAAAGGTCGGACACGACTCAAGGCCAAACGAAAAGCCGGACGCATGACACTTCCGGTTGTTACCGTTATCGTGTGTATGTGTATTTAACAGTAATTATTAACCGGCTTTGCACGGCCAAAGTAGTTTTTTGTATACTATTCAAGTAAAGACCCATTTATTTTTACAAATATCTCTAAAAATAATTGTCATAACGATTAATATAAGCCAAATTATAAACTCCTTTTAGATCTTACGTTTCAGTGAAAACAGTTATATTCCCATTTGTGTTACGAAAGCATAAAATTTGATTACGGCAAGCTTGGTAATATAAATTGATAGAGTGCATTACCACGCCCAGCCCAAAATCAAACTAATAAAACAAAATTTTTGTTGCCTCATTAAAATTGCAGTCAAGGCACCCGCACCCGTACATTCGCCCCCTCTCCACCCGTCATCGCACTTAGCCGGTCTGTACATGCATGCAACATTTCGTACTGCGGATGCAATAAACTGCAGAATTTATGTGCCTGCCGCCTGACAATTGAATTAAATTTCCAATGCGTCTTCAAGGGGTGTAGTAGCGGGAGGGGGGTCGCAAGAACGTGGACATTACGGGGCGACTGTCTGCAGTAATAACTGTAATTTTTGGCAAATGTTCAAGCCAGCTCTTTCACTCTCCACCATATACATATATATATATGTATGTATATAGTTTGTGCCTTAGCTCATCGCTCATCATATGCTGCGAGTGTCTCTAAGAATTCCCTCCATTTACCATATGCTTCAACAGTGCCCCACTTCTCCTCTAAAGGACCCTGTCGGTTCGTGTCTGTTTCTAATATTTATGGCTTAATATGCATACATGCACGCAGGTCTTTGGTCGCCAGAAAATACTTAATAATACTTAAGATAGCACAGAAGGCATTGGCTTGCATAAAATGTTGTCTGCCATTTGGTAATGAATTATTAAGACCCACTGTTGACATTAGTCATTAGAAAACGTATTAATTGCGATCTGATGTAATTGAGAAAGACTCATACGAAATTACAACTTTATATAAATAACAATAAATTGAAATACATAAATTAAATTTGTTTAATTAATTTGCGTGATCATAAGATTCTCACACACAATTCATAAGTAGCTGGTATTATCTAATACACATTTGTAATTAGACTTGTTAATGCATTTCGACCAATGCTTTACTTCACTGATGAAAATATATATTTAAAAGAACGATTTTTATAAGTTTGCTTAGCTTGCTTTCTTGAACTAATAATTTCTTTAAGTGTAAAACTGGCTACAATTAAAATTCGTTTATTTTAATATATTATTATATTATTATTATATTATTATATTATATATTGGTAATGTCAATGCACACACAATTGCCAGTCTCTTTATTAAACTCTTTAACAGTTTATTATGGTTACAGGGTATAATAAGCGGGGAAAACTAAAATGTTGGAAGCTTCTGATTTTTGGCAAACAATTTCCATTGAATTTACTGAATTTATCTCGAAAAAAATGTTGCCAAAAACACACACAAAAGCCAAAGGGACGCATTGGTGCGGTGCGGTGTCCTGCGGGGTGGCTGTGTCCGATGGAGGCAACGCCAAGCAGATATAATAGCTTTTGATTACAGTTTATGGATGTCGCCTTTAGCTCCTCTTCTTCTTCTTCTTTTTTTTTTCGCTGTGTTGTGAATGTTGGCCAAAAAACTTTGCTGTTTAGTGGGCGTGCGCCACAGCGGCGTCGCTAACTGAACCAGCTGAGCCAAAAAAAGGAGAAAATAACTGTTCCCAGACTAGACTGAAAAGGCTGCTCTATATTTAGATATTTATATAGTTGTACAGTGAGTGCTATATATATGTGCTTCTACTATTAAAAACTGTTTGAATGCGCCGCAAACCAATTGACTTTTATGCAAATAAAAATAATGCGATTGCTCTCGCTGCTGGCTCTAAAGAGAAAACATTGATTTTTATTTACCGCTGTGTGTAAATTAAGTGCCACGCACACCACACACACACACACACACACACAGACACACATACATACAGATAAGCAAAAACAAGCCGGGGGTAGTGCGGGTGTAAACTTTGTGAAGACTAGCGCCACATTTTCATAACGTAAGTGAATAGAAAATTGAATCAAATCTAATAATAAATGCTTTTATGCAGCCCTTAAGCACTCTGAAAAGATGACGACGATGCTGGCGACGCTGACAATGGAGCGGATTGGTAGAGCGCAGCGGGGCACAACACTGTTGGTAGGGCGGTGTCAGGGGGTCGGGGGCGGGGTTGTGTGAAGCCGAGCTCATTGGTGTCGCCTCGACATGCTCCAATAGCCATGTCGAATACAAGCGCAACATTTGCTTTGCCAATATGCATACCAATATTTGCATGCTTACACTTAAAGAAAATCAAGGAAAATATTTTTTAATATTAAAGTTTGCCAAAGTCGCATATTTTTTGTAATTGCAAATGCAAATTCTTGTTATAAATTTTGTTAACTATATTTAAGTAGAAATTAGAAATTTAGCACTTAATGTAAAAAAGTTGCTAGAAAATTAAAGCTGATTTCAAGTATGTAAATTCATATTATTAATATTTTTTTGCTGGATTTAGTATACCTATTTTCGATCATTTTGATTTGCCTCTTTTATTTTTCAATCTATTTCAATTTTAAGAAAACTATTTGATATCTATCACAAACATATAACAATTTCAATCTAGCTTTTTCCCAAGTGTACGTATGTTTGGGTCTGTTGTGTTTGTATGTGTGTGTGTGTGTGCGACATGCCCCATTTGGCTGCCACATTGTTGTTGCTGCTGCTGTTGCCTTGTCTCAACAGTCAACAGTTAGTAAGCATGCGTCGCTTACGCTTTCTTTTGCATTTTTTTGCTCCCTTTTTTTTAATGCCGCATGTCTTTGCATTTCAGTCAACGCCTTGGGGCGCCCGTCTTCAATTTGGCTTTAAGCAATTTAAACGAGTTGCAATTTTGCATCGGATTACAACGAAGCCTCAGTTGCCTGGCAGCCGCACTTAACTAGTTTGACTTGCAGTTCATTTAGTCTGGCATTTCAAATGCTGCATGCAACCCACCAGCACACACCTGTCTGCCACACACACACACGCACACACAAAGCGAGAAAAGTAAACTCGATTCGATTTTTTTTTTTGTTTTTTTGTTATTCGTTTCTTATTTCCTTGCTGTGGAGTATGTTTTGTTCTGCTGACTGAGTGCTGCTCAATTTCAATAATTCAACTCGTAGCATTGGCAATGGCAATGTCAAAATCTAGAGTGAGAGAGCCAGAACCAGAACCAGAACAGAGCCAGAGCCAGATGAAATAAAGCCATTTCCAACCTGTCGTAAAATGGGCCATAAAAGTGCTTCGGGGCAATAGCTCAATTATAATTGTGTTTATAGTCAATCATATTATTAATTTCACTGAAATGGTGAACATACAAAAAAGGATCAATAAGGAATAGCTCAATGGTTGGGCATTCATTGCCAATATAAAGGCTCAATAAATATAAATATATTCACAATAATACAGCTTACTTGAGTCCATGAAAACCGCATAGAGAGGTCACATTTAAAATATATGAATAGACTAAGAAAAGAGAGAGAAATAGAGAACGACTTCAAATAAAATTTAGATATAATTAAGAAACATAAATATTACCAAAGTTTCTTGAGAATTACCATTTTTAAGCAGAAAAACGAGTTTTAAATATCGAAAAAGAACGCAGTAAGCTTATTGCGAATAAAGTCAAATTAAAGTAAAATATGGCGCATTTCTAGATAATACAATGGTTGACAAAAAAATGATTCTCTGCTCTTTCATGTTTTATAAGCGCCACTTATTTCCCTCTACCAATTTTTACGTACACAATTTTAATTATATTTTTTTTTTGCTTGTTTGCTTTCTTTTTGTTTCATTTCTTTACTTTTTTTTTTTGCTCTTTTAGCTAAATTACTGAAAAGTCTATTAAATTGTTTGCCATCAATTTGTCATGTTATTGGGAAAATATATCAGTGAGTCCCTCTGCCCGCTTCGTGCGCTTCTTCTCGACGCTTCTCTCTCGCCTTTTCTCTTGAATGCTTTATACTTTTTAAATCTTTCGTTTTTTTTTTGTTTTTATTGATGTGGAATGTTGGCATAATAAAACTTTTGAGACCACATAAATTGCGCAGCATTTTTTATTTACTTAGCATCGTTTATCAGTCACCCAGTTGCGGGCGAATAAGAGAGAATTTTGCGCTGTGCACATGCTTAAAATGCTGGGCACTTGGAAGCGTTTATTTATTAGTTAGACTTTTAAAAATATAGTTGTATATATTTATATAGCCTTAAGCTTTAATATTTATTTCCGTTTCCGCTTCGGCGTTTACGCAATTGTTGCTTTAGCTTTTCCTTTCGCCTTTTGCTTTACTTTGCTCTTGTTGCTCTCTGTTTCCATTTGGCGCTGAGAGGGAACTTCCTCATTACTTCACTTGTGGCGTACGTAATTCAAGTAGCCCAGATGGTCGCATCGACGGGGGTGGAAAATAGGACCAGAACCCATCTGTATGAGTGTGTGTGTGTGTGTGTGTGTGTGAGTTGTGAATTGTGAATACTTTAGTTTTGTCGCACTGTGCATGTGCTTTAGCATAGCAGCATTCTTTCCACACTGTCCATCGTGTTGCGACTAAAGATTTATGTGTCAGTTGCTGCCGCTGCTGCTGTTCTTGCTGCCGCTTCAACTGTAATTTACAGCAGACGCTATGCAAATTTATTGTGAACCGAGGCTCTAACACTTCAACAATTAAATGTACTCCGCATAAAATACGCAACATTTATCGAAATCAATTTCACTACAATTTCAACTTGAAACAGATAAATCGTTCCCTATAATAGAACCATGCGATAATAAATACTGTATTACATACGATATAGATTAGACATGGAAATTGGAAAGAGAAAAGCCAACGCGAAAAACAGAACTCACGTAGTTCTCGCGTTGGAATTAATGTTGGGTGCCAGTTTCTCACAGCGGCCCAACAGCTGCTGCAGCAAACTCAAGGAATCAGCAGTTATGGCAACTCAAAAACTATTCAGCTGTAGCAGTTTCCATACTTGCGTCTACTAGCAGGGAAATACTCTAACCAACGCTGACACATTTCGCTTTTGGATTGAATTTGATTTATTGAAAATGTTATAAGAGAATATCAGGTGCTTTAGCATTTAATATAATCAGCAATAATAATAATAATAATAATAATAATAATAATAATAATAATAATAATAATAATAATAATAATAATAATAATAATTATAATAATTATAATAATTATAATAACAATAATAATAATAATAATAATAATAATAATAATAACAATAATAATAATAATATTAACCATATTCAGAATTTAATTTTTAATTTAATATTATTAAGCATACTTTTTTTGTATGACTGCGTGATTTTAAACAGAAGTAAAATATTTAATTTTTATAACTCTAAGCTTTTGTTATATTATTATATCTATATAAATAGTAAATTGTTAATATATATTCTTGATCATTAAATTTACTTTTATGTATTGTTTCAATGATAAATTTTGCTATAGCGAGCTTTCTTGCATTTATTTTGAAAGTTTGATAAATTGCTCTTTCTTAGAAACATTATTTGTACCTTCGCCACTTCGATGATAACTATTTATATTTTGGCGAAATACAGTTTTTTTTCCTTTTTTTATATATTTTATTTTGGACAGAGTATCTTTTCGTTCTGCTAACAAAGTACATTTGTTTTCTCACTGAAATTGAGCACCAGAGTTCAAGAGTGAAACGCGTAAACTACAAAATCGACATTTGCACCAGTTTCTATGCCTGCCGTTCCCTGGGCAATGACACGGGTTGCCAGTGTATTGGATAGGTGAAGTGGCGGGGGTGAGGGTGTGGGGCGAAGGTGACGAGTTGGTTTCGGCCAGAGACAGTGGCTTCATTTTTTGCTCCATTTGTGTTATGCTTTTTAGATATTCATATTTTGCCATTGATGATATTTTCACTACTTGCGTATGCATAACACGTACGTAACACACACACACACACCACACACACACACACAACTAGACAGTAGCTATGCATAGTATATAGTGGCTGGCTGTACCTTTTGGCGTATTAACTCAGTCTGTTTGAGTGTGCGCCTGTTATCAAATGGTTGTGTGTGTGTGTGTGTGTGTGTGTTGGCGTGCGTGTGCCTGAAATTTGCATATTTTTTGACTTAACACATCCTTCAAAAATTGCGAAACGCGTTTGCGATAGCTTTGGCATTTCCTTGACGTCTTTCCGTTTTCCGCTTTCTGCTTTCTACATATTTTTGCAGTCTATTTTTTTCTTCTTGTTTTTTTTTGTTTTTTTTTTTTTGCATATTCCACATTTTTATACTCGTTCAGTTAAAAGAGTATATTGGGCTTCCGTTATTGGGGTCTGTCGTTCCGCATGAACGCAATTTTTTCGCTGCCTAATTTGAAAAATATACTTTTTTATGTATCTCTTTTTCAGTTTAAATGCTGAGATACATTCCACTAAAGATCACACAAAGTATCTTCGGAGTCGTTAATCCGGTTAAAGGTTATCTGATGTTCTACTCTATTGCGTAGTCGTGTATACCCGACTTCAACGTGTCTGCTTGTTTTTTTCTTGCCACGCACTCTGCTGCCTACTGCTGCTGATACTCTTTAGCCCCACTTTAAATTAAGATTTTCCTTTTTTTCCTCTTTCCTTCTCACTCGCACAGTTTTCCCTTTGCCTGCTGCTTTCGTTCACTTTTTGTGCTTCTCTCTGTTGTTGTTGTTGTTTTTTTGTTGCCGCTGCGTGCGGTCAAATTGAATTGTTTGCACTTGCCTTTGTTTATATTCACAATCGCATGCAAATTGGTTCACAGTTAAATTTAATGGATTAACTGCCGTTTTTAAATTTGCAGTTTCAGTTAGTTGCTGCCGCAGTGGCAGCCCGGAGGCTTTGTTGGGCTGAGGGGACGCCTCCATCTGGCACTGCTCTTCAAGACAAGTGGCGCTAATCCTTGACTTTGCTGCTAATGCACGTCGTATGTCAAACACCAAAAACGTTTACAGCCCGCACAAGGCACCAAACCACCCACCCACCAAACCACCCATCGCCGCACACAACACAAGCAACGCAATTTATATGCCTTCCGCTGCCTGCTTGCTGTTTGCCTTGGCAACTTCTTTGGCTGTCTCAGCCGCAGCGCGGCTTTGTATGCTATGCATTTTTCTGCACTCTTGACTCTTAAGCGTGCACTTGGCCAGCCAAGCAGGAGCACCCCCCTGCCCCTGTACCCTGCCCCCCAACAGCAGCAGCGCAGCTGCTTCGTCAGCAGGAGCTCGTTTTCTGTGCGTTGTTTGTCTTAAGGGATATGTGCACCAGTGCTGTCTGTGTGTGTGTGCGTGTGTGTGTTTGCTAGCACTCTGCCGCAGGCATTTTGATAAGAAAAACAAACAGCGCGCTTTAGTCACACAAAATGTAAGTGAGAAAGAGCCAGCGAAAAATAGAGAGATGGAGAGAGAAAGAGAAAAGCGAGCGGCTGAGTGGAAAGGGCATCCGCTGCAAAGCTGCGGCACACACACACAGGCTTAAGTGTCATTTATGCGTTTTAATGTTGGAATTTAATTTTCAAATTAACTTGAGAAGTTTGTGCCATTTTTTTTCATCTCTTTTCACTAAATGAATGGTTTGGGTAAACTTAAACCAACAAACTATATATTTCTTATTATTTTTTTTTTTGTTGAATAAACATGCACTCAAGGAATCATTGAAAAGCGCAAAATAAAAACTTGAGAAACGAAACCACTTGAACATTGAGGAAAAACTGCAAAATGTCACATTATATCAGGGGACATTAGTTTGTTGCATTTCTGTTTTTCAAATAAAACTGCGAGCTAAGCGAAGTAGATGCTTCAAAAATACTTGAATTTATAAAATAAACAACAAGAAACAACCTTGCGCCAATAATTGGATTCATGCATTAAAGTATTTAATTTAAAAAATATTTTGAAAATTTTAATTACTTATTTTATTATTAATATTAATAAAAGAGTGTTTCTTTTTTGACAAATTTATTATAAATTTTAAACTGAGTTTCAAGTGAAAATTTATAAATACAACTCAACATTGATTTCGACTCAATATATAAATAATAATAATATAATTAATAATGTTAATATAAAGTATATTATTTAGTAAATTGAATCAATATCAGTTGTTACAACTGCTTTGTTGCTTTGTATGAAATTGTCTTTGTTTATTTTTCTGCAGCATTTCCCCCATTTCTACTACGCCCACTCTATCGATTCGCAATTATGTTTCAATCATTTTTATTCCAATCTAATCTGCCCGAGAGATTGCTGTGCAAGCAGAACAAACATGGATGGCAGCGGACAAATATAAAGAATAAAAGAGAAAGAAAAAAAAAACCGATTTCTGGTGCGATTTTAAATTCCAATTGTGCCTGCGCTGCGCTGGCAACTTTATTTATGCCCATTACCCAGGGTCCTTTGTCCAGTGTGTGGCGTGTGCAGTGTCCCTTGGTTAGTATCTACTCCAGTCCATTGCCACTTTCGCTTGTTAGGCTCAAATGTTGCACATAAATAAATGACAGAGCTTGTTAGGTGGCATGTGGCAACAAAAGTGCAGGCTAACAAGAGTCACAAGTTACACAAATCCCCACAGCACAGATAGATAGAGAGACTCATTAGATGTCGCACATGTGCGAGTGTGTGCGAGTGTGTGTGTTTTCTGCGCATTGAAGCAGAAAAGTGACTGCTGGGGTCGGTTGGGACCAGGTAGCTGCAATTGTCTTAAATTACATTTATTTCTTGCTCAAATTGTGCACAGAAATTTAATTTAATTGAAATTTATATATATCGCAGGTAATTAATTTAATAAGCCCCCCGCCCACATCGACCCAAAAGCAGAAAAAAACAAACCTTTACATTTTCTGGTCAGTTCGAAACGCGCTCCACATTTAATAGCATTAGTGAATGTTTCCATCCGATAATGCGTACATTTGTGTGTATGACAATTCCGTTATAAATGTAGCTCCATAAATAATACCGAAAATTCCACAGCCAGACAAAAATGCATAGGATTTATAGCGATGTATTCAATTCAATTGATGTTTTGCATCTCTTTTGTTGCCCGTGCAAATATTGCTATTAATTTTTGAATAACTGCAACAAATATAATACCCGCAACGAACACCCCAGTGTTCACTATTTGCATTACTATGTTTTTTTTTTGTGTGTTTTTTCTTTGTTTTATAAGCATTCAAATATTTCATTTCATTTGCGGCTTAAGTGCAAATTTATATGCAAGTGCGAGTGCTCAATGGCTTTGCATACGGTTACGCGAAAAACCTTTACATTTTATGAATTTTCAGTGCATCTGCTGCTTCAATTGTAGATGCGAAACAAATACACTCGGATATAAAATAAACAAAGTTTTGATTCATTTTTGCAACATTTTAAGAGAGTAATGTTTTGTACAAGAAAAGTTTCTTTTTTGAAAATATAAAAATAAAGTCAAATTCAGTTTGTAAAAGTATTAAAATTTAAAAAAAAATAAAAATTCTTATTACAATCTTACATTAAATAAGAAAAAAAAACAAGTATGGATAACAATTTTTAGCACATTTAAAATAATTGAAAACATATTTTTATTTCTTAAATAATCCTGTGTAAAGAAATGTTACAAAAGTTGCATTTTCAAACAGAAAATTTAAATTTATTTCTTAAAAAAAATATTATTTCTGTGCAGTATATTTTTAAACATATTAATTGAGTGGGGGTTTAAAATGGTTTGCTTTTTAAACCCGTTTCCAACTAGAGTTCAATTGTCAGAGATAGCATTGGATCATCATTAAATAAACACAATCGATCATTTAGGCAACTGTTGTTAGTTGCCGTAAAATGCAGAGATAGCCAACATTAGCTGGCCATTGTGTGTTTTGCGCCTTTCACCCGACAGAAAGAGAGAAAAGAGAGAGAGAGAGAACGAATGGGAAAACCTATTGATTTACATGGCCTTGTTTATAATACCTACTACTACAACTAGTACAATAGCAAATCCGCGATGCTGTACAACTTTTGCAGGTCATACATTTCAATTTCAATGCACTGCAATTGCGATTTTGAGTTTTCAAGGCCCAGCCAAAAGAGGCGTGGAGGGGAGGGGATTTGCCTTTCATTTGTTTTAAAAATCCACTACGACACGTTTGTGCGGCGCGCTAGTTCCTGTTTCCTGTGGGTGGTGGCCATAACAAAAAAAGAAGCAAAACAAAACAAAAACGAGCCATTGCAAATTACTTCGACACTGTTGCCTGGCATATTGGAAAAAGAAAGGAAAACACAGACACACACACACACACGCACATCAATTCTGTTATAGTATAGCCCGAAGCTAGTCGATGTCGTTTTAAAAGCAAAGCACCCCAATGAATATTTGAAAATTGTTAATGTTCTTCAACAACATTCTCCAACAGTTGTGATGAAACGAGTTTAAAATTGAGTTTGTACAAAGTTGCTATAAATTTAAAACTGCAGTCTGGCAAATTTATTGAACAGCCAACAATCAGGAATTGATTCAAATACGGCTTTGCTATAAACAGATTTTTGCTTAGTTTCTTAGCGATGATTATCTATAAAGCGTAAAAAGGAATCCCACAAATTTTAACCAAATATATGAAATGTTAAAAATAAATCTTTAAGATGTGACCAACTGAGCTGAAGTAGTCGAAAAGGTCTTAAATATAATTTTGAAAATCATGATTATATATTCCACATTCCAAAACTGTAACGGCAAAAAAAAAGCGCCCAAACCCATTTTGGTAATGGGCATAGAAATATTTGATTACGTTATTTTCTACTATATATAGTTAATGTTAAATATTAGTATATATCATATATAATACAATATAGGTACTTGTGTGCCAGTGTAATCCAGATCCTAATCCAAACGGCTAATCTTGATTTCTCTTCTTACGCTTCGCGGGCTTGCCAATACGCTTGTCCTCTGAGGTTTTTGTGGCGTTGACCGGCGCTGGTTCACCGCTCGCAGCCGGGTCCTCGGTCTTGGTCTCGGTAATGTCGACGGCGCAGCGGCTCGGAAACCAGCCGCGAATGGGACCCTTGCGCCGATCCTTGGCAACGTTGCCGGCGCACAGCACACGCTCCCCAAAGAGCCAATGGTCGCATATGCGCGTCACCTGAATCAGATCGTTGGGCTCGAGACAGATGCGCGGATCATCCGTGCAGGGAGCGCAGACGGCCACCATCAAGCCCTGCGAGAAGAAGGGCAACCAGCTGCCCGTCGCCCGCCGGATGCATCTGTAGGTGCGCGTCCGGTTGCGTTTGTCGACCTTCTGGGCGAGCTGCTCGCAGGTGAGCGTATACTGATCACAGCCCTTGCGCACCGGCCAATCGATCCCGTTGCCGCGCAGCTGTTCGTGAATGTTGAACACCTGGGCCAGATTCGCACAGCAGCCGAGATCGTACGGATAAACGAACGGCTTCAGTCTGCTTATGTAGCGACGCGCGTGGGCCTTCTTCACAATCCACTGCTCAATTTCGGTTGCGTTCCTGACGATGCCCGAGAACTGAATGAAGAGCAGCTTCAGCATGCACAGGACG
This sequence comes from Drosophila paramelanica, assembly GCA_035043915.1. NCBI lineage: Eukaryota > Metazoa > Arthropoda > Insecta > Diptera > Drosophilidae > Drosophila > Drosophila paramelanica. Next base: position 1,400,791 of record JAWNMO010000584.1, read on the forward strand.
AGGCCCACGGCCAGGCCAAAGCTGAGCAGGCACATGATCAGGCTGAGGAAGTGCCGTCGAATGTGCTGCTCGAAGCCCACGCGACGATAAATCCGTAGCCAGTAGATTTTGTAGATGAAGCGAAAGCCGCCGCAGCAGAGGACCACGGCGGCGTGCAGATTGCTCAGCATATAGAATATCAGGAAATAGACAAAGTAGTTCTGATTCGCCCAGCCCACGCAGTGATTGATCCACGGACAGTGATGGTCCATTTTCTTCACGCACCGATCACAGCGACGACAGTGATGCGTACGGGGCGCTTTGTAGCCGTCGCACTTGCTGCAGAACTGCAAGAATTTTGTGTCCCTGTACTCCACGGGCTGCCAGCGGCGCGGCAGAAGCCCGGACCCGTCAACACGGCCTGCACATATTGTACACCGCCAACAGGTTCAGCAGCAGGAAAAGCGCAAAATGCGCCCGGGTCATAAAGTTCAGCTCCCGCGGCCACCATTTGCAGGTCGTTAGGGTGACGGTCAAGGTGACGGCCAGCGTCGATATGGGACCCCAGTGCACAAAGCGACGCAAGTCGCCCTGATCCTCAAACATTGCAATAGAAGTAACCGTTGCGATTCATGGATATACGTTTAGGAATATAAGCAAATTTTTTTTTGTTTCGTTTTTTGTTTTCAATGTTTAGTTGGGAAAATGTTGTCGACTACTTTTCCAATATAATGTTTACAATGAACTCTTCGATAGTTCCTAATGAAATAATTAACACAGACAAGCGAAAATCAGACCAATCATGTAAAAAATTGCAGGATGTAAAGTTTAATATTAATTGACATGCGTAGTTCCAAAATATAACAAGAACATTGCAGTCGGGCGATACCGACTGCGTTATACTCGTTCACGTTCTTAAAAAAAGATTCCATAGCTCCCATACTTCAAATTCCCATAACTTTGTCAAAAGTGAACCGATTTTCACGTTTGATGGCATTTTGATCATGATTTGTCCTATATATTGATTCTACATTCAAAATATATTCATTTTCGAAAATAAAATTTTTTTGAATTTTTTAGTCAAAAAAGCATGTACTCCCCCCTTGTGAATTTTGGAAAAAAAATTTTTTCAAAATTTAGAATTGCGAATTTATAGTTTTAATCGATTTTATTTGTCACAATTAGCATAAAAAACACTATTTAAAGGTGATTTTGAGAAAGTCAAATTTTTGGTCAAAAATCATCCCAAAATCGACAAAATTTTGACATGTAAAGTTGTCAGATTCCATAACTCACATACATCAAACCCCCATAAAATTGTCAAAAGTGAACCGATTTTTACGTTTGATGGCATTTTGATTATGAGTTGTCCTATATTTTGATTCTACATTCAAAATATATTCATTTTCGAAAATACAATTTTTTTGAATTTTTTGGTCAAAAAAGCATGTACTCACCCCTTGTGAATTTTGGAAAAAAAATTTTTTTCAAAATTTAGAATTGCGAATTTATAGTTTTAATCGATTTTATTTGTCATAATTAGCATAAAAAACAACATTAAAGGTGATTTTGAGAGGGTCAAATTTTTGGTCAAAAATCATCCCAAAATCGACAAAAATTTTGACATGTAAACTTGTCAGATTCCATAGCTCCCATACATCAAACCACCATAACTATGATCAAAAGTAAACCGATTTTCACGTTTGATGGCATTTTGATCATGATTTTTCCTATATATTGATTCTACATTCAAAATATATTCATTTTCGAAAATAAAATGTTTTTGAATATTTTGGTCAAAAAAGCATGTACTCCCCCTTGTGAATTTTGAAAAAAATATTTTTTTTCAAAATTTAGAATTGTGAATTTATAGTTTTAATCGATTTTATTTGTCACTCTACAGCTAGATCATTTGATTTTATGAGCTTTTATTTCTCATATATTGTTACAACAATGTTGCAGGCAATACGCTGGGGAAATTAGACAAACAACCAAGTAAATGCGAATGCGGCAAGGATTGATATATATTTTATTTAAGTTTTCTTTGCTGCAATTTAAGCCTGTCGGCTGCTGTCTGTCGTCCTGCGTGTGTTTAGTTCAAAATTAGATAAATATAATTTGAATTTGTGTGTAAATTGTTGCAAGTTTGCCGCTGGGAAATCAGATGGCGTTGTCATAAGTTAATAGACGCTGGGAATTGTATGTTTTCTGTATGTCTGTCCACAGCAGTCCAAGAGTTGGCTTTGTTTTTTGTTCATGTTCAATAATAAATCAATGCGTATAACAAATAAAAATGGATAATAAAAATAATACAAGCAATTGGTGTTGACGGGCACTAAATGTCCTTTAAAGTATCAAAATATCTATATTTCATAAAAAGAGTTGACAAATAACGTAAATGTATTTATATAAGATAATTAAATAGTCTTTTAGTAACGAAAGATTTTATAAAAGAGCTGATTGAAGATAGAAAAGCGATAAAAAAAAGCGATAAATTTTGAAAAAATTGTTTTTTTTGATGAAGAAAAAAATTGATTTCAATATCGCTTCAACAGCTTTAAAGTTTATACAAAAATATAACTTATAACGACTATTATAAGAGCTCTTAAAGCCTCAACAAATGCAATTGTATTGTGGTTTTATTGTTTTTGCTTTCGTTTTATTTTAAACTACAGTATAGACTGTTTGTGTATATATATATATATATATGCATACGGAAACAAAATAAATTTAACATAAGCATTTGCCACAAACAGAAAAAGAAAAAGTGGAACAAGCCTTAATGACTTTTGTCGTTGCAAAATAATTGTGCGTGAATTTTATGCTGCGAAAATGTTGCCAAGTTTTCAGCCAGTAGCCGAAGCCAAAGCCAAAGCCAAAAACCCAGAGAAATGGTCCAACTCTGAAGTTCTGTGGTTGTAGCTGTAGCTGTTGCCCGAGGCAGTTCGCTTTCAATGTCCTGCTGACATTTAATTTCACGCACTGCCGTCTATTTTGTGCCTTGGCAACACTTTTTGACTTTTATGCGACAGACGCGTTAGTTCGTGCGTTCTTCCTTGCTCCTTCCTTCCCTCAAAAATTTTTTTTCGGCCAACTTTATTCTTGGCAGCAAGCATTTTGGTGACTCTTCATGCCAATGCATGACCGTTCTAGTTCTCGCAGTTGTGTGGTCGTTGCCGTAATGCGAGACTTTTATTTTCCGATGCCGGAGACAATGCTTTAAGGACATCGCTTTGTTTTGCTAGCGCAATTATGCAGTACGTTAAGCGGCGACGGCATTTATCCTCCAACAAATGATACTCAGGTATCGTTTACGGGCTCGCAAAACAAAGGCAATTGTTGCGTCATTAGAGGATCTAAAGGAAATACTTAAGCTCACATCAGTTAAGTGCATAAGAGCAATTATTGTAGTTGAGTTGCATTTGTCCATCACTGTCATAAAATCATGGCCATTAAATTTAAAGCCCGATTTTGCAGACAACAAACCCAGTCAACATTTTATTTATTTTTCCTTTTTCTGTCTCTCTCTTTTTTTTTGCTTTTTGTTTATTTTAATTCTTACTTAGAGCAAACAAAGTATAACTAAATGTAATCTGTGGTTGGTCGCTGGCGAGAAAATATTTACTGTTGGGAGCTTAGTTTTAAATGTACACAGTATAGATGGGAATTGATGTAAACTAAGCGAAAGATAAGGCGAGTAAAGTTATAAGTGATTAAAACGAACAAGACAACTTAAGAATGGTTAGAAAATAGATTTAACAAACATAAAGTAGCTAAAAAGTGGGAAGTTTAAATAAAGAAAAAAATATATGTTAAAATTAGGAATTAGGATTAGGAGATCAGCAGAAGAAATGAATTTATACACTTTATACATAAATTGACCAGATTCGCTTTTTAATGCTAGCCTATAAATAATAAAATATAGTAAAAGCTTGAATAAGCTCCAAAAAATATGGCACCTGTTGCAAGCAAAAGAAATAAATTTTTAAAAAATTAAACGAACAAACGTCCCATAAACAGGTTAACGACACAATCATTAAAAAAAAAACAAATGAGATTGCTCTAGTCGGGACCGCCCCACTAGTAGATAGCCTGAACCCGCAAATGAACACACACACAAACTCTCAACTGGTGATAAGTATTAGGGCTGTGAAAAATAAAAAAAAATTACCTAATAATTACCAACGGAAAAGACAAATGAGAAGATCAGCTTTCTAGCTTTTGTAGTCTCTTAAATCGACGCGTTCATACAGACAGACGGACAGATGGACAGACAGACAGACGGACTTGGCTAAATCAACTCAGCTCGTCGTCCTGATCAAGAATATATATACTTTATGGGGTCGGAGAAGCCTCCTTCTGCCTGTTACACACATTTCCACAAAACCATTATACCCTTTTTTACCCATTTTCAATGGGTAAATAATAATTTGAAATATTTTCTAATTCAGCTAATACCTAATTTTGAATTATCTTTATTTTAGAGCACTATATATCTCTTATCTCTTATATTTCGTAAATATTATGTTATTTCCGCTTAAACTTGAATTTTTTGTTATATTTCAACCAAGACAATTTGGCCCCATGTTTTGCAACATTTTCAATGTCAATCACTTGTGAGTTCAATTTACCGCACTCGCAATTTGGCATGCGCTATAAATTATCGAAAATGAAATTGATATTGAGCGTGGTTTCGCTCGTGCGCCCCGCATTCAATCAATTGAAATGCCAAAAGTCGCACAATTTCTGGCCGATTTTCGCTTTCATTTTTTTTTATTATTTTTTTTGGTTTTGCATTTTGTTATTAATCTGTGCCCTCGAGCGTTCCACACTACAAAGCTGGTGTCGAATCAGAAGCTGAATCGGCAGCGGCAACAGAAACCGCGTAAATCTGCCCTTTCGAGTGCCGCACAATTCCGCTTGGATTAGCACATCGACAAAAAAAAAAAAATGAAGAAGAAAAGAAAAATCTGAAAAAAAAGAAGACCTGGCTTTTGAATGGACGTTCTGCATCATTGGGAGATCTGAGCTGCAGCATTGATTAGAGCCTGCAGCGAAGGAGAGTCCTTTCATTGGTATTGCCGTTGCTATTTGAAAGAAAAAACACAGAGTTTTTCTTCGCCCGCTGCTTTTCTTTGAGTTGACGTCTATTGAGTGTTTATTTATGACGCTGGGCAAGAGCCAAAGTAATTTTTCATTATTTAAAATAAAGTGAATTGCAGTTTGGCTGTACTGCAGAGGGAACGCGCGCTCTGGCAGCTTCTCCTTTTCATTTATTCTTCATAAATAATTTATTAATTACAAAAGTTTACTTCACTCTGGGCGCATGCAAATGCTCCCCCAATGGCCGCCGTCCCGCCCCCTCTGGTGTCCTTCATTTGCGGGCAACAGTTGCACAGGCACTAGCGCTAGTTGCCCCTCCCCACCCAAAGCTGGCCAAATATAATATCCGAAATACACAACTTGCAGTGTCCTTTTGCGTCTTGGCCTGCAAAACTTTTATTAGTTGAAGCTGCCACTCGGACTACGAGTCCGACACCGGGTCGGACTCGAACTCGAACTCGGACTTGGACTCGAAGAGAGACCCTCTGCTTGGTTAGCTGAATGCCAGGGCGTATTTTTCATATTTTAATTGACAAAAGTTTTTGTGCAACTGGACTGATGGGCTTGTGCCAAGTTTACGTTATGGCAAATACACACACACACACACACGCACACACACACACACATACACTAATCAAAGTGAAGGCATTTCAGTTTATCATCTTTGTTTTGCAACTGGGACCACTGCCAGCAGCTGTCAAATTTTACTACGACTACTGCTGTTCAGTAGAAAAACTCTATTAAAAATGGCTTCATCAGCAGTTTTTACTTCATGTTTAAGAAATTTCATTAACCAGCTGGCATAAACAGTTTTTATAAAATACAAATATGAAAATACAACAACTGCAACTTTGTGATGAAATTTTACTTTAGTTACTGTCCTTTATTAATACTGAGTTGGAGTCAGCGTCTGTGGATTTCGGAAGGAATGTTGAGCACTTCCGAGCATAATTTCTTTCATTAGTTTACTAAATAATCTTTGAGACTTGCAAATATATCTCCCATATAAAGTTATATTGAAAGAGTCCGTCGAAATTGGATAATTAAAAAATTAACATTTAAATTTTAACCTTTCTAGAAAGTTCGAGAAATGTTAGCAAAATTAAAAACTTTTAAATATATAATAATATATTTCTTGTTTTTAGCAATGATCGATAGCTGAAAATATCGATGAGGTCGCCTATATATATTTTGCCAACCCTATTTAACAACTGCCACCGTATAAAGATTCGGTGTGCCATGAGCTTGAGGCAGATTTTGATAAGAATGATCGATAACTATTGATATTAAGCGATATTTTTTAAGACACAGAAACTATCAGTGAATGTGAATTTTAATATATCTTTGTAAACTATCAAGAGCAATTATCCATAATGAGAAACTTTATAAATATCTATATTTAAATTGTCGCTTATAAAAACAATCGATAAGAATGATCGATAGGTGTTAAATTTAGTTTAGTGAACGTGATAGTGTATTGTTGGGTTGCTGTTGTTAGCTTTGCTTTGTACTTGCAAAACGTAATTAAATTTGGTTACTGTGAAAGTTTATTTGAGTATGTGCAAGGACATTCAGTCGCCGACCATTTCAGGTCACAATCTTTCAACAGTGCTTCGTGTTGAGTTTACAGTTAATTGACATACAGCCTTTGCAATATTTGAAATGCATATACTTTAGTGCACTGGCTGGCATTCCAGAGTGTTGGATACCACTCAATTATTTATGCCGAAACATTGCGAGACTTGCTTTAAGTGCAACACATTTCGGATGCCGCGAGTGCATTTGTGAAATATGCTTGAGGCATGTGTCAATAAATGTCATCAAACGGTGGCTCACTCACAGGGGCAACAGCTGCAGCTGCCGCTGCGCCAGTTGCACCACTCAAATTGTCACAAGAAATTTGTAAGATATTGCATAATGCATTTGTCGTACTTTCCAACCAAAACATATGTACCGCAGACAAGCTGACTCCGTCCGTACTGACTCCGGGGAGCTAGTTATCGTCACAGGGTGCCAACGTTTCTCTGACTAATGTCATTTGCATGCCATGGGCAAATCCTTTCGTTTTCTATGTCAAATCAAGCTGACAACTCGCCGCATACAGTGAAAGCTCAGAAAAGCGAACGCCTGTGCTAACAGTGATTTTTTTTACCAAAGAAAAGTAAGAAAAACTGAGGAAATTGTACAGATATTTTAATATATCTTAACTTTTTCATAATTATACCCTGTAAACATTGAACAAACGTTGGTTTTGTGCAAAAGTAATGGCTGAAAAATTCGATTATTTCTTAATTAGCTTTTATACTCGTTAAGGAAGAAAATATACTCGAATGTATACCTGTGTGAGATAAGTTGAAGTTTGCTTTACTTTCTTTTAAAATAAGTGTAACAAAATTTCAACAAAATTTATTAGTGTTATAAATGTAAACTGTCGCGTTTGCGGTGAAACAGTTTTCACTGTATATATAGAACATACAGTTGGAGTGCTTGGCGGCGGCGGTTGAGATTATTGGCTTAGGCAGTTGTCAGACCATTTACCCCATTTCCACTCATATTTGATGTCATTAATGTGCTCACTAACGAAATTAACAGTAAATTTAAGCGGCTTCGTTGTGCGTCTAACTCAATTTGCGTGCCGTGTACGCCCAGACCAATGGTATACCAGAGCAATGAGCGGGAGGGGATTGGGAGGTTGGGGGAGTCGGGCCAGGGTATTGCGGGTAGTCGCATGCTTTTAGTGCGTATGTTGTTAACAAAGGACACTGATTGCTGTTGACAAGACACCTAATGATGTGTACATAAAGTTATCTGAAGCATTGTGTAATGCACTTAGTAACGCACATTACAAGAACCCAAACCTAAAGACATGGGGACACACACACACACACACATGGATACACATATACGTCGACAGCTTGTGACGCCTTTTGTGATGCGCTCTCATGTGATGTGATGAGCTGCGCTGTGAGGCGCCCTTTTGCCTATCACTTACATCATTACGCTACTCGTAATTAAAGCATTTTACACTTATACCAACCGATGCCATATTTTAATTGGTTTCAGTTAATAATATGCCGTTTTTATATAGAGAGCGGGAGGCACTGAAAATGACTGCCAGCAGTAAAGAGCTGTCGAAAATGCCACACCCTGTATTGTAATTTCAACTATGTGCAATATATGTTCGAACACTTCACATAACAAAAGCATAAATGTACATCTGGCATTAATAAATTAAGCTTTATTTAAATATAGCATACTTTCAGGGGATTCGAAACTTTATTTATTCAAAATTGTTTACAATAATCCAAAAATGTTTATTGACGCCTCGCTGAATATTTGTTTATTTGGCTTTACTAAATAAATATAAAAGTGAAAAAATTTTAAATTGGGTTGGTTAAATGCTAATAAAGATTAATAAAAAATATATATTAAAAATATGTTGCTGTTGCTTTGTAAATAAGCAGTTGGCAACGCTATCAATCCAATGCAAATATGTACATTTTTTTAAGCTGAATTTCATATTATATAAATATATATACATGATTTATAAAGATAATTGCATATAATTTTTTGTGTTCGTAGTTGTCTTCTTTTGGCTCTTAATTAGATTTCCGCAACTTTTTGTTAACCGGTCCAAAATTCTTTTTGGCTACAGGATATTCAAATTAACATACTAGTTAAGCAACAAAAAAGAAAAAAGGGTGAACAAAAAAATTACATATATTAAAATGTTTATGCAACCGCAACGACATAATGCTGCCCTTGGGCTTTTGGTGGGCTTTAAATTGCATTGAATTTCCACTGAAAGTGCGGCGTGATGGTCAAATATAACGTATAGGCCGCGTAGTATAGCATTTAATAGCAGTCAATATTTATTAAAGAAATAATTAATAAATTTTGCAATCGTTTTTTGTTATTTTGCTTAAATGGGATTAAAGCGCAGCAACTAAAAAGTTAATGCATTTAGCTTGTTGCAACTCTTGCCGCATAGTTTTTTTTTATTTACGCTTTGCCGCTCAACTTTTCCACACGAACGCGCCAACTTTAATTTCCGCAAAACTTTTGCAACAAAATGAAAAATGCAAAAAAAGAAAGAGTGCAAAAAGAAACTTGTGGATAAGTGTGTGTATATATACATATATATATATATATATATATATATATATATATATAGTAGATATGTGTGTACGTATTTGCTGCATAATTAAGTCGCGCATTTTTTTATGACATTGAGCAAAAGTCAAGCTGAATATCCAATTCTTTTTTACGCCTTCGCAAACTGGCATCTAATTTTAGTTTTGTTTGTCAGAAAACTTAAGCGCCCTCCGTTCCCTCTCTCGCCTTTCAGGCGCTCGCTTTTCCATCTTGCGAGCGAGTTAATAATTAAGTCGTAAGCCTTAAGCAGGCTAAAATATGAGCTGCCCCGACTCCGACGCGCAAGACTTAGGCTCGTCTTGGCTAATTGCCTTTGGGCTAAATTGGCTTAAAGCTAATTTGTCGCTTTTACTTTTGAGTTTGAGCTGTTTATATATTTGCTTATAATTAACCAGAGCACAATATGTGCAGCCCTGATCAGAGCATCATTTGATGTTCAGTGCTTTTGATGTGTGTCGCGACAACACACAGTCTAACAGTGTTTACTTAAGTTAATTAATGTGCATTTTTGTGGTAGTTTGATTCATTTTAATGCGTCTAAATACCAATTTCGTATAAAATTTGGCAATGTTTTAAATATGCCTGCGAAATTCTTAGATGTGCCGTATTCTAAAATACATTATTTTAGTTTCAATTATATATGTAATCAATTTAATAAATTTAATAATTTTAGTTTTATATTTCCGAAGATATATAATATATTAATAATTTAATTGTGAATAGTATTTAATATTATTTTCTTTTATACATTATCTTATAACGTTATACAATTTGAGTAAAGACTTTGGTAGCTTCAAAATAATTGGCACTATTAACTTAACTTATTGGCCCTTATCAAAACATTTCAACTTTTAAAGCTCTGCAATGTCAACTTTAATGCGTTTCAGCCACTCTAAATCTGTGCCAAGAGATAATAATATGCCAAATGAATAGCTAAACACATAATGCTGCTGTGAAGTAAATATGCTAATTATATAGCCCATATTTTGCGTTATCGTAGCTATTTGCACCGCAAGACCACAATTGCCACTAGAATTATATATTAAAGTATTTATTTGCACAACTTAAAAGGCAACCGCAGAAATTTGTTGGCAAATCATTAAAGGCTTAAAGACGTCGCCAGCTTGTGGCTAAAACGCTGGGCGCTGTCTGCCAGAAAAACGCAACTGATTGACTGACTGGAGCTGGCTGGCTGGCTGGCTGGCTGGCAGGACGAGCAGCTAACTGGGCTAATAAATGCTTGAGGCGAGGCCAAGAGAGAAATCATTGAAACGCGCTTTCGAATGCGGCTTTGCGGCTGAAGCAGCCGCAACTGCGGCCTTGAGGTCAATCAGCGCAATTACTTTGCCACTCTAGTTGTAAATTTCTTAGCTTGTTAAACTATTCCGTTAAAAACAATGAATACATACATATTTTAAAGCTGCCAGGCAACACATGTGTCAGACCGAGCGAGTGGGTGGCGGTTGGCAAAGGCAGAAAGCTACTGCGGCTTGTCAAAGTTTTAGCATTTATGTTTTGTCGGGTGTCGCATTTTTTGGTCCGGATGTCAGTTGTTGGATTTGTGTGTAGCATTAAAAACTTGACAATTCTAGTAAAACAATTTAAATTATTAAATGAATTGCACACATACACACTCACACACACACACACATGTCAAAAAGTTTTGGCAGTGTAGAAAATTTATGGGAAATGTAGCAAAAGATTTGCCTCTGACCGTGGAGCAGGAACCATGTGTAAAATATTGACAAACCAAATGAGCAAATGTGGCGCATTGTGTTTGCCAAGTTTCTTTGGCCATATAAATCAATAAACTGAAACGTGGCTAACACGTTTGCCTAGCCAGGCTACAGCTCGAGTTGCTGCTGCTGCTGCTTTTCTCTCTCCTACTCAGTTTTGGCCAGGCTAACAACATGGCCGCAAACGCAATTGTTTGCACGTTGCGTGGTCATGTTAGTCGGGTCAATAATTGGTTTTTTCGGTAGCTGCAACGTCGGCAAACAAGTTGTTTGTGATTGCCAAATGATTATACGGAATTATCGTAGGCAAAAGGCCAAAAGCTGGCCAACGGCCAGCACATGGCCAACATACAAGCCAAAAAAAAAAATAAATTAAAGAAAAAAGTAAAAGAGAGCTAAGAAGAGAGCGAAATAGAGTTGAAGTCAGTCAACGACTGTAGCTGAAAATTAATGTGTTAAATTGCGTTTTCCACAACCAACGAAAATTGAGAAATTTGATCATTTGAAGTTGTGGCAACGTTCAGTGCATTAAGTATACGCAGTGTGTGCGCTTTGCTAATGAACTATATGCTTAAATAGTTCACATACTTTTGTGGCCAAACACAAATTTACAAACAATGGAAACAGTATGATACACACACACGCACACACAACACACATTTTGGAGCAATTGCAAACAATTTTGTGTTCATTTTTCCCCATCTGAACGTATTTTTTTAATTAAAGACATTCCTTAAATAAACAAATAAGTAATTTAGCAAATCAATTCCATTTCAAATAAATTGTGTTCACAGCTACAAATAGAAAACTTCACTGAGCCGAGGTAAATGTTTTTTGTTTTTTGTGTAACATTTTCGGATAAATAAATAAAATCTGAATCATTTTGCGCTTTGCAACACTTTTGTGCTCTTTGATTGTTGCACTTGATGTGCAAAACTTAAGCGACTTTAAACGACATCAATAAAAAGCAAGTCAGAATGTTGTAGACGGTAAGTTGATGTCACTGAGATACCCTGTTATCAGTTATTCAGGTGCACTCTAGAAATTTTAATGTTTTTGTGCATTTAAAACTGATTAGTTTCTATTAAATTTGGAAATTTAATTTTGAGCCTAAATCCGCTAAATATATATAAAGTGCCTTTCTCTGCATATTATCCTTTTTTACACATTTGAAATACAGGGTATCGGGCATAAAAAACGCGTACTGTCGAAATTCTATAAAAACTTGAAGCCGTCGCACATTTCGTAGCTCGTTTGCTGCCACTTGGCATACAGAACGAGTCATGAGTTGGCAGCTGGAGAAAAGCCTTTTTGCAGATCAACTAAAATTGTGGCATTATATGCGAGAGTGTGTTTTGTGTGTGTGTTTGTGTGTGTGTTTGCGTGTGTAGGTTGCTGTCATTTTTGTGCGGATAGTTCGTAAAAGGTGTTGAAGGTATCGTTTTGGCTTTTATTAAGCGTGTTTTTGGTCGCTTGCGACTGACAACAGCAGTAGCAGGAGTTCGTCTAACTGACGTCTGGACATGCACACGCACACACACACTCAAAAAGACAGACACACGCAGGCACATACACCTTTATCACTGGCTCATTATGCAAATTTAGCAGGAGCCACGTACTCGGCTAATTTGTTACTGTCTTCAGTTGTCAAGCTGCTGGCGACTAGGATGTAGTTGCCAGGCAAATCATTGGCTAGTCGGTTGCTCGACACTTCGTCAGGCTGTTCGACTGTTCCGGCGACTGCTGCTTTCAGCTCTATCACTTTCAATTCCCCGGCCATAAATTTAAGTACACGCCCACGCACTGCCAAGCGACAGCATAAAAGGTAGCTACAGCCAATGTCAGCTCACTCGCTGACACGCTAGGTGTGTGTGTGTTTCGGTGTGTGTGCAGAATTTATGATTACTTCCGGGCATTATAAACCAGCCACGTGCAGCCCTCGGTACATCAGGACGTCTCTCGTCTGCCTCTGCCTCGGCTACTGCTTCTGCTTCTGCTTCTGCCATACGCATATAAACAACTAATAGCTGCAGTTCTGTCAAGACGCCCTGCACTCAACTTCATTTGCCGGCGCAGGCGATAGAAAAAAGAAGGAACAAAATAGATATGCAGCTCAAGTGCAAAGGCACAATTCACCGCGTACAGTGGAATAAATATGCAAGAGTTTTTTTTAAAATATAATAAGTTTATATAAAATTTGGTTTAGCTTGTTAATAGACTTATGCCGTATTTATTTTTTTATTTTAGTTAGGAAATTACATTCGAATTCGAGTAAATTAAATTTGTTAGATTTTACTAATATTAAGATTTATTATATATGTATTCCATCTACTTCTCTTCTTTCAATTTATGAGTGTTGATCACTATTTTTAATCAAATATTTTTAAAATATAACAAAATACATATTTCGAAATTCAAATAAAAATGCTGAAATACAAATTATACAATTTTTATATATTTTTGTTCAAATAACGAATGTGTGTGAGGACACAAGCAAGAAACAAGTTTATTTTCACAATTTTACTTTTGATTTGTCCCACTGTATCCTGTCGTCGGCACTTAAGTATTTGCCGCTAAAGTTGCTGCTGGGGCGAGCTGCTGCATTCAGCTGAGCTGCTGCTGACAGCGAAGACAATTTTCAATTAAATAAATGGCTGGTTTTTTCATGCCAGCCAGCACAATGGAACCGCATGCACCGAGTAGCTAAAAATACTATAAACCATATATATATATAAATAAATTTGACTAGTTGAAAGTGGATTTTACGCCATTGTACGCAATCTTGTTGTATGCTGTGCGACAAAGCAAAGTAGCAGTAGAGAATTATTAATATTAAATATTTTAGCATCTCGAATTTATGAGGAGTATTTAGGTAGCGAGGTGCCCCAATTAAATTGGAATTAACTTGAGGATATAAGGTTTATTAATAAGGAAAAAACCAAAGGAAACTAAGTAAGCTAACTAATTTTAGGTAGCTTTATTAAAATTTAGCCGCGCAGAGCTAATGCAACAAATACTTTATATAATTATAATTAAAAGTATTTTCTTTTGTACTGATATATAAACTATTTGATGAACTAATTTGTTCTGAGGACATTTTCATTTTAAGGAAACATTCGTCTGACTAACTTCAATACAATTAGCTTTAACGCTGGTGTATTTGATTAAATCAGAGAACATGGCGCATGCACATGTGATCGAGCTAATGATATATAGACGGGCAGCATGCTGACCTGCTGACTAATGAGCTAAAATGAATTGTTAATATATCAAAAATCAACGCAATTTGGCGCACATTATGTAAAGACAGACGCCGAAAAGGCAAAAAGAAATCCATGGTGGAAGGGGGGCGGCAGGGGGTAAAGCGGACAGAGGCAAACGGACGCAAGGCAAAGTTAATTTTATTAAGGAAATGAAAAAGTCATATATCATTTTCACAATCTTCTAACATGTCCATTACGCCCGCAGACGCACACACACACACACACACTCTCTCTCTCTCTTTCACTCACACACACACGTCCGTTTTGCCAGCTGTTTGGGCATCTTGGGCGCCATTTTAGCCGGCACGCAAGGCAAAGAAATGGTCCAAGGAAATGCAATGGGGCCAAAAGTTAAAATGAAAGTGTTGAGAATAGCCGGAGCCGGTAATAAATGTGCCACGCCGTTCGCTTTGACGTGTCGGCCCAAAATTAAAATGCATAATTCAAGGGTTAGTCATTGGCTTGAGGCCAGGGCCAAGTATTTGGCTTAGCCCAGTTAGCGGCGTTTATGGCCACATTTACATGTGAGCTGCCTCAAGGCTTTTTACTTTAAAAAGCCAATGCCCCTGCCCGTCCCTCTTTCCGAGCCTTCCGCTACCATCCACACTTATACCCACTCTTTTCAGCTGGGCTCGACGATAGCTAAAGTGTTTCACGTTTCACGCACCATTAAACGCCGATTTGCCGAGTCATTTTGGGAGTGGGCGGCGACTTATCGGTCCCGCATCTCCTTGCCACTGCCCCACGACATGCCACGCCCTGCATTGTGCCGCCTGATTGATTTCTATATGCGTGCAAGCTTCTTGGCTGGGGAGGCTCAACGATAAATGCGAAAGAATTTTTTAATGAAATACCAAAGAAATTTTTATTTCTTTTCTTTTCCTTTTTTTTACATATTTTGAGGTACGAAAGCGAATATAGGCCATAATTGCCATGCATACATTTTTTAAGTTCATATTATTATTCAGACAAGACATCAAAACATTTTTCATTTAAACTGCGATTCGTATTCCTGAACTTAAGAACAGTAGAGAATGAGCACAGATCGTATTTAAGTTAAAAAAATTTAATTTTAAAATAAAATATACGAAATAATAAAGTAATCATAAGAAAATAATACAATATTAAAAAAAATATTGACTTTAATAAAAAAACAATTATACATTCTGAATGTTGCCATTACCGGACGTGCACTGTACTAACTTTATACACTTTCTTATATTGCTCTCATTTCTCTGCACATTATACTCCCTATTTGCGTTATGAGCTATCTTTGGGGACTTTTGCGCAGCATTCGATGGACCCTCAAGGCTGAGAGCCCCGCAACCCCCCGCCACCGCACTGCCTTTCCTCTCTAGTCGTTCAACATTTCGCAGCATTTATTCAACGTAATTAACAAAATTCCCAGGTGTATTGAATGCGGCAATGTTTTGGGCCATTTCAAATTCAGGCAGCGTAAATCTTTTATTGGCACGAAATGCTTAGGCGAAAGGTTCATTCATTCATTCGGCCAGAGTCAAAACAGAGTTGCATAATAAATTATCGATGTGCCGTTAGAATTTTAAGTGCGCGCACCGAATTCGCTGCTAATCAGTGGCCAATATAGTTGCTGTCCCCTCCACTTCGCACTACTGTCGCTGCGATGAGTTAAGGTCCGCACCACAATTTGACAGCCCGCTAAAAACTGAACTGAATCGAAGTCTCTGTAAAGTGCCGCCCTCCCCCCCTCCTGCTCTTGCCCGGCCCATACCTTGGCCGAGGTCTTGGCTCTCGACGACCTCTGCGCTTGTCAATACCCGCAGACAAATAAATTCTGCTTATCGCTCAGTCAACCCTTTCATGGTTTTCTTTTTTTCGTATGCCCTGTACCCATCTAAAATGGTTGACGAGGGGTAGATAAGTTTTGTGGAAAAGATATTTAACAGAAGCAGCTTGTATTTTTCTTTTTGCAAATCCTTTCCTGTATTTTCTATTTTGTTTTATATAAAAATTTGGTTTCTGATTTTCGTATTCAATTCAATCATTCTTAAATCGATTCTTAAATATCGATATCAAAATATCAAATTATTTTTTTGGTGGAAAAAAATTTTACGAGTTAGGAAGGTAACATTTTTTTCCACCAAAAAATAAATTAATATTTTGATATGGATAACTATTCTATTGTTTTCGATACCAATATAAATATCGATATGAATATAAATATCGATTTTGACAACTTTATTTAGTTTTTAAATTTTCTTAAGATGAAAACCTGTTTAATTAAGAATATATAAGTTTATGTTATTATATTTATAACTCTCTCCATTATATGAATACCGATATATATCGATTTTATCTATAAATTAATTATACATATGGTAAACATATATCTCTTAATGCGAATTTATATTGTGGGAGCCGAAAGCAGGGTATTAACCAGTCGCTTACACTCGCCAAGAGCACGCCTGCTTGTTCCGTCTTTGCTCCTTTTTTTGCTGCCTTTTCTTTTTTATGCTTCGCTTTTTTACAGCTGCTTACAAAGTGCACTTGGCAAGCCCATTCCCACAGCCCGCTGCTCCTTTTGATGTTGTCCTGGCTGCTGGTCACAGCTTTCAGCGCAGGCCCTTATAAGCATAAAATAATAAAGGTAGAGGGAGAGAGAGAGAGGGAAAAGGAGAGGGAGAGAGGGAGCCGGAGTGGGAGTGGAAGTAAGAAAGTAAGCCGAAGAAAGCGCAACGCAACGGAACGCAAGAGATAAAACTTTGGCGCACCTTGGCCGCGACTCAACCTGGTCTGGGGCCCATTTACCTGGCGCCTTTTTATGGTGTCATCGCAGTTTATTGTTTTTATTGTTTGATAATTATCGCACGGCACATAAAAGTGCCTCGGCTTTGGTCAGTGCAAATAAAATGGAATGAATTATACACAATGCAGGCAATATCTACAAAGGACCCAAAAGGACCTCAGCGGCCATTGTTAGCCAGCCAAGCCCCCGCCCCCCTCACACCTAACCGAAGGTCTTTAAGCTCTGACTAGCTAACACGAATAGGCAGGCTCCTTTACAGTTGGCCAAAGGCGTCACAAATATGCCCTTGTCAAGGTGCCAGTCTCCTTGTTGTTATTTCAACTCGCTCTTTGTGCGAGCTCCTCGCTTTGTGACTCCGACCTGAGTACGTGTGTCTCAAGTGACAATCGTAGCCTTTTGATTTACAAAACTCAACTGAAAAGCGCTTTCATTTTGCAGGGTATGTGCCCATAACGTTGTGTGTCTTACATTTTTGTATGTGTATAATATAGCTCAAAAAAAAACCTGTCTACAAATTAAGTCAAATGTTCGATTGTAAAGAAATATTTGTGTATTAGATTTTAAAACTAGGAATATGTTCTTGTGCTAAGCCTGTTAGCCTTAAGGTTTTTATTAACAGATTTAAAATAACAGAAATTTTTACTTGATAGTTTGATCATGATTTAAGCTCTCAATTTTGTCTTAAAGTTTTCTGTATTTTCATAGCCAACTCGTATTGGATCGATTTCTTAAATAAAATGAAATAATTTAAATAAATATATGAAATAATGTTAACACCATTAAAAGGTAAATTGTTTATTACGTAACTCGAGAATGCTAGTTGTAGTTTGCACCTGCCTTTGCTGCCAATAAACTCATCGAATCTAACGTAACTTGACCACACATCAATTTGCATTGTTTAAGAATTAACAATTAACAACATCCTTCATAGTGCTCCTGTTTAATAAGAAACCTAAACACACACACACACACACAGCTGAAACTTATTAGCTAAATTTGAAATAATTGAAAATTATATAACTTACTTGTGCGCAGGCAATTAATCATTGGATAATTCTCGAGAGAAGCCTAATAAGTAATTGATGTGATATGTGAATGTCAAAATAGCCACAATGTTTGCCCCACAATACTACTTCGATAATGCAGGCAAATATTGAACGGCCAAGAAGTTCGCATCGTTCGAAATGAATGCATGTGCCATAATTAGAGACACTGCACTGGGCCCAATCATTTGGGGCCATATCAGTTGAACTGGCAGGCATCGTAGACAGTTGGATAGCTGGCCGAGTAGTACGAGTGGACATGTTGCCAGACAGCTTTCAATTGAGCCAAATGCACTCAAGTTTCGCATGAAATGTCTCAAGACATTGGCCAGGACATGCTTAAGATTGTCGCCCACCGGACTTACGTGTCTGTCTGGGCAGAGAGTAGAGTCAAGATTGCTACTGTCTAAATTAATAACAACTTTGATATTTTGGACAGCTCCAAACAGGTCACACATGCACACACACACACACACACACACACACGCACACACACACACATTTTGTTAGATAATTGCGTAGCACAGATTAAGCGCATTTCGGGCTTAAATATTATTTTAAAATTTTCAACTCCCCTATATGAAGTTGGCAATTGTCAGCGGCACGTGCCGCTGTTGCCATAAAATTTTTTCCTTTAGCCAATTTCTAATTAGCTGCAGTCACTTGCAATCTTCGAGGCAGCGGATTCGCGCTACGTGACACAAAGGTTCGCCAAGTGTGACCAAAGTTTTTGATTATGAAAGCGTTTTCTTGCTAATTTCACAGAGGAAATTGCATGTGTGCAAAATTCGAATAGTTTTGAGCAGTTACAATATAAGTTTTTAGAACGTAAAGAATGCACATTGTGTTTTCCTTGCGTCTAAAAACCTCCGACAAATGATGATTATATTTTGGCCAAATTACAATTCCAAATTTCAAATTGCATTACTTAGTTGAGGTTTTTAATGAGTTAAATACATTTAAGAAGAAAGAACTTTTATTTTTTACGCAAACAATTTATAGTGGTTATTGAGCTTTGAACAGAGTATTGTGCAGTCGATTGCAATCGATTTGTAATCGATTTAACGAATTTTAGTTTGATACGGGTGTTGTCATCTCTTATATTAGATATTCGAATAAATTAGGATGAAATCTAGAAAAAATTTAAAAATCAAAATCGATAATTATCGATACATATTCGCATGGTAATTTATTTTACTGTAATGGTAGTTAGTAACCCGCGGCCCACAAGAAAACTATACAGTCTTTCCCAATGTAACTCTTTTTTAAATATATCGATATTTATCGATTTATTTTTTTATTTTACGTTTGCAAGCTTTTCCAGCTTATACATCGCTATATATCATTATAAATCGATAACTATCGATACATTTAGATGGTGATCATGGTGGTCTCTGCGCTCACTATTTAAAATGTTTCCAAAGCCGTTTACTGTTCACATTTCGAGGGCCCTTGGACAACTTTGTCAGCCGCTTGCACCTCCCAGCGCTTACAATCGACAACTTGCGACTTACAAGCAGAGTTTTCGTCTACTTCAGCTGGAAAAGTTGAAACAATTTTACGCGCTTAGTTGTTGGAGTTTAGCGGCCATAAAAGCGCTGCAAAAATACGACACATTAAACTTGAAACAAGCGTCTGCTGCACTTTAAGCACATTAACTTCAGTGCTTGCAACTTTTCATAGTTGTCCCGATTCCAGACTATGTAAGTACATGCGCCAGAGTTAGTTCCAGAGCTAGTCCTGGCCATCATCATCGCGCAGTGCATAAAAGGCAATAAAATGCAATTATCTCAAACGGCATAAATGTCGCTTTTTGGCAACGTTTGCTCAGCCCATAAATTCCGGCAGCAGCTGCCAAAAACTAGAAATGAAAAGAAAAGACTAGAGATGGGCACGCTTGGAGCCAAAGAGATGAGAGCTTATTTTATTTCATTTTTTTTTGGCTTCTCATTTTTTTGGGAACTTGTAGGAACTGCAGCTGCAACGACTCTGATCTAATTTGTCTGCCAATGAAAGCAATTTTATGTTGATTGTTGCAATTTTAAGCTAAAGCAAGTTAAAATGGCTGGCGAATGAAGAGTGTGCGACTTATAAATACCCTATAATTGCTATAATCGTATTTTTACGATTGTTACAAAATTTGTTGTAAAAAATGTACAAAAATATATAAATAAATAAATCTTATTATTTATAAAATATGGTTTTAAATGGATGTTAATTAAAAATGTTTTGTTATACTATATGTACATTGTCTACAGGATATCTACTAGTCCATCACTCACTGAGTGAAACATATGCAACATTTTTAATAATTTTGAATAATTCATTCATATTACTATACACAGTGAAGTAACCCTTTTTAATCAATCTTTGTGTACAGGGTATAATAAAAAACACTAACTAAAAGTTGCCGTTAGCTGGCATTGACAGACGCTGGGGAGCAGCGGCTGGTCGCTCGTTGGCGGCCTCATCGCCGTTACTTTAATACCTTTGCCAAAGTTGTTGTTGTACACTGTAGGGCCCTCTTGTGCACCGCTAAGTATTGCCTGTTTGCCCGCCAGGGCTGTCAATGTTTGCAAATAAGCACGTTGCACAGTTTATTAGTTTTCATAGGCGCTATGCGGCAACTCTCGGCTTCGGTCTCGGCTTCAGCCTGGCAGAACTATGAAAACTTTTGCACCCACCACATGTTGTGCCTCCCTCTCCCCTCCTCCCGACCCCGCTCAGTGCATGCCTCGCGCCCATGGAGCGTGTCAACTCTGCGCAAGTCAAACGCGAAATGGGCAACTCTGTGCGGTGCAGTGTGCAGCGGGGTGCGGCACAAAAGATGCAAATTTCAAAGAGGTAAATCTACGTACATGTTTTTAAACCAGTTTAATTTATGTAAAATTTGTAATGCGCTTGCTTAACTTGAATAATCAGTTTGAAGTCTTGCCACATAATTTAATTAGTTAAAAATAATATATATGATTATCATACCAAACAACTTTTACTCGATATTGTTTGTACGCAAGCGAAAGACATGAATAGAATGCATTGAGTACTTCAAAAGACCACTTAGGGAAAAAATATAATAACAGAACCCTAAATATTTTACATATATAATTGTCAATTAACAGTTAAAGACAACTAATTTTCTTTCTAATATGAACAATGGCTTATTTTCATTACAAACTAACTATTTCATCAATAACATTCAAATTTGATATCATGTTTGATTAATAATTTGAAATATTTTAGAATAAAATTATTTTGAAATTATTTAATATACGAAATCATTAAAAATTTTCTTAAAATTAATAAACATTTTATATAATAAGCATATGTGGAAAAATGATTTTTGTACACTAAAATTTTCAAATTTTAAAATGGGACAGTTAACATTTTTTTCTATGAGAATAAATTTGAGATCCCCTTTCTCTCAGTGTTGTTGCGGGCCACTCTGACCCTTAAACTTAAGCACCCAAAAACCAAATAATCAAAGCAAAGTTATTTACGCCAGCAGCAACGAGACGTTAGTTAGTTTTTTTTATGGCACAAACCCTAATTGCCCGAAAGGGGTGATAAGTGGGCTAAGAAAAGGGGGCATACACAAAATATTGTTGGAAGGAAAGTCACAAGCAGTTTGGGTAAAATTGGGTATATTTAATTAAAAAGGCTTGCAAGTGGAACAAATGTTGCAAAATTGAAAACATTTAGCTTGAAAAGCACACACACACAGACCACAACAAAACAAAACAAAACGAAAAAAAATAGAGTGTAACAGAAAAGAAAATAAAACGAAAATTCTTTAATATTTTTATTAGATGTGCGATGCGGTTAGCCGCTAAACTCGACCCAACAAAACTTAACTCGACTCGACTCGATGCGCATTTGCAATGCAAAATGATTTTATTTGACAGCGGTGCGAGCGGTGCGAGCGTGGGCGGAGCGTGTGGCAGACAGCTCGAGAAATATGCAACGTTTCTTTAAACTGGGTGTGAATAGCGTGTGTGTGTATGTGTGTGTGTGTGCGAGAGTTGGGCAAAAGGCGGAAACGTCTGTGCCACATCCGTTTCCGCCTTAATGGTTATAACTTCTTTTTCCGGCTCTGGCCAATCAACGTGCCTCTGACCAGGTCATGCAGTTGCAACTGCTGCACACACAACCAGCTGTTGCCACATCCGCTGCTACTGTTGTTATTGTCGTTGTTGTTGTTGTTGCCGCTGTTTTTGTTGTTGCAACTTATCACTTTTGATGGGTCTCTGTATAATTTTAGCTGCTGCTTTTGTTGCCACTGACACAACTAAGGCTTAACTTTTACTATCTCATTCTCACTGTCTACCCTCTCTCTATCTATATCTCTCTCTGTCTCGCTCGACTGTCTCTCTTCCATGTCACCAACAATAACAAGCTCATCAAGCGTCCAGCAGCTGTCTGCCGAGCAGCAGAATACCCACATTTCTAGAAATTACTTGAATGCACTTCCAGCTACGTTTGATAACTGTATCTGTATCTTCATTTGAACAAAGCTGTTGCCGTGCATCTTAGATACGCAGTTAACCAAACAAAAATACAATAAACGAATAACAAGATATCTCATGCATGCAGTGAAAAAAGTTATATATATAGTTTCTTCTATACCAAACGCAGAGTAAGTTTATAAATATTTTTTCTAAGTGATTCATTCCTGAATAGATCACTTTTGCTTGATAACCTTAAACCTTTCAAACCACCTCTCAAACCGAATGGGAAAGAATGGCAACAACACGATCAAGAACCAAAACGAGATCAGGAATAAGAACAAGAACAAGAACTAAAACAGGAACAACTACAAGAACAAGCACAAGATTAAGTACACGATTAAGAACAATCTCGTTTGCATTACAAATTTTCTTGATAACAGAAAAATCTTAACAAGGACCATGCATTTATCACTGACTACCTGCATTTGCATACTTGAAATGACTAATTAACAAGTCGTTAAATTATAAAATTACTTCTTATTTAAATAAATTTTCATTTTTAGAAAATTTCACCCTTTCCATTTTATTTCTTTATAAAATTCTTTGAGTGTAACTTTTTGCAGCTCACTTTTGATCTTTTTATCTCTGTCACATGATTATTTTTTTGTAAACGCTCCCGGTGTGAATAAAGTCATAAAACTATAAAGCTAATCTGATTGCCTAGATCAAAGCTACAGCTGGCACGGCACTCTGATGTGCATTGCTTGCTTGGCAACGCGCTTTTAAATGCCGGCTAACAATCAGACGGGGCAAGCTGTTTGTATGATATGTGCACTTGGTTACGAAGCTCGTTACTCTATACACACACACACACACACACACAACACACACACATATGTGCAAACACATGTACAATTGATGTTTGCTGTCGGCGGCGGGTGGGCGTGGCCAATGCCAGGTCCCGGCCAATTCACAACAATTGCATTCCATGTGCACAAAACTTGATACTCAAGTGCGGCCTGCCAACATATTTGCACTTGAATTGCCTTGCAACAAACCCCAGACACCCCCTCCGCCCCCTCCCCTCCACCGTTGGTGTATAACAGGGGGTAACTGCAGCAGTTTGCATGTAAATTTTTTACGCTTACCGTATTTGCATGCCATGCACAAAAGAAATAAAAGAGAGAGAGAGAGGGAGAGCGAGCGAAAAAGAGAGAGTAAAAAACTAATGGCTATATTGTGTCCAATAATAAATACCCTTGCGAGACCAGCTTTATGTTTTATTCAGTTATCTGATCGTTAAGCTAGCATTACCGACATGTTGTTATCTGATTTTGATCTAAATTGTGGTTGAGGTGATATAATTAAGTATGCTGCACTTAACTAAACAAAAAGATACATTTTAATTGACAGGCCTTTGTTTCTATGAAATTAAACTTTGTCAGATCTAACAATCTGTTATAAGTAGAAATAAACAATAATATAATAAACAGTCTAATAAAATCTAAAAATAACTCTTATTTAAATTACTTTATTTCTGTATAAAATCTAACTAATAAACAGTTATCTTTAACATTAAAACATGTATTTTATTTAAAAAGTACTTGATTTTTAAATAAAAATTTAGCAATTTTATGTGTATTTCCATTCGATTTTCAGGCAATTAATTAATGATAAATATGTCTGCTAATACTGATAATT